>JANBXA010000641.1:17410000-18010000 GCA_030556225.1 Cricetiscus sungorus
GGGCACAGAGTGCACTCGCTCTCACCTGGATATCTGTCCCAATCTTCAGAACCTGTGGATAAACTATGTTATGACAAAAGGAACTAAAATTGGGCTCCTAGCCATGGTAACTGTCATGGATGACCCAGGTGGACCCAATAGTCAGCAGAATTCATTCTCAACTGCAATAACATTTGTTTTCCTTTTTAAAAGGAAACGTGTGCAGAAGGCTGAAAAAGATGCATAGCTTTTGGCTTTGAAGATGGAAGGAAGGTCTTTTAAGACATAACTGAAACCAACTTTTAAGTGTCTAAAATAACAAAGATATGATTTGAAACTCGAGTAAGACCTCCAGATACCTTGATTTTAATTGAGACTTCAGGCAGGCTTCCAGGGTATAATATATTAAATTGACCTTGTTCTGTGCCAACCTTAAAATTAACATTTTCGTCTTTGATTTAAATTTTACACAGAAGGCCTCGAAACAGAGTACATGTTAGTAACAGGCTGAAAGATCTGGATGACTTATCAACTCTGTGGGATAGGCTCATTCTTTCAATGGTTATCTCTGCTTTTGGGGGTGGTATTGAGACAGAGTTTATCTCTGCTTTTTAAATAGAAACTGTTTGGTTGGTTTCAAAATCCATTACTTTCTCTCTCTCTCTCTCTCTCTCTCTCTCTCTCTCTCTCTCTCTCACACACACACACACACACACACACACACATACACACCATCATTTTTTTTCTTCATCAGATAATAGGTAAAATTCATGAGAAAAGCAAATCAGGACACTGAGATCCCCGTGAAGTTATTTGTTTTGTCCTTGTTATTATTAGCTAATGTAGTATATCCTTATCAATGTAGAATTCACAATGAAAATGTAAAGTTCTTATATCAATAAAGAAAGGGCAAAACAAAGTTTTCAGTGTAATTTGGGTTTTTAAGAACCTACCTGCTATTGCCAGTTTCTGGGTGGTGTTAAGGCTGTGTGGGATCTATTGTTACTTTGTATCCTTCATCACAGAAGATATAATCTTCTGGTTTATGATTCATTTTCTTTCCCTCCCTTAGAAGAAAATAGAATGCAGCTATATTGGGAATTAGACCTGTTATCAGGCACAAACCACTTAATTAAACAATTCATTTGATTACTTCTAATCATGTTGAATTAATCTGCTTAGTTCTGCCCTTATATTAGTCAGGAAAGACAAGGCTGTGATGTAGCAATAAATTCTCAGTTTAGCCAATTCTCAGTGGCTACGCCACCCCATATTCTTTCCCATTTAATGTGTAACTTCTCGAAATCTTGTCTCCGTACATAGTGAGAAATCCACGTTTGTTCCAAAGTATGGCTTGCTGTCTCATTTTGAGGTTTCTGTGTATTCCTGTGAAACAGGAGACAAAGAACACGGTAGTTCCAGCAGATCCTCATTTAAGTGCTTTGGGTAATAGGTGACCTTGTTGTTTTACTTAGAGAGTGGTCACATGGATGATCTAGGTTCATGACAGCTAGAAACTTACGAGGATCACTCGATACTCAATTAGAAATCTTTCAGTTACTCTTAATATCAAATTTCAGCAATAAGTTTCTTTGATCTGTAAAATGTCCATTAGTGACTTAAGGAAGGAAAATTCTTTAAGCTGTACTTTTTCATGAGATGCCAACTTGACTAGTTTAACCTTAAATTCCAAATACAAGAAAGGAAAGTGAGAAGCTGTGGCTGCTGCTGCTGCTGCTGAGAAAGTTAGATAAGAGATCTCATTGGTAGAAAACACTGCACAGGCAGAAAGGTAATTGTGTGAGCTCTAGTATATTGTTCATTGTGAGTATTTAAATTTATGTAAAGCTAATGAGTGAATGATCAAAGAATTCTATGTAACTCCCCTTAAAAATGTGTTTATCACTGAAAAGGATTTATATACATTTCTTCCTACCTCCAGCTCCTTCTATCTGCCCTCCCTCAACCCCTCCCATGCTCCCCCATTATCAAGTTAATGACATCCATTTCTTTGATTATTATTGTTACATAGCACATATGTAACAGTATGTCTATTTGTGTATAAAATATAAATACAACCCTCTGGGTCTGTTTTTGTTTGGTTTGTGCATATCCACATATGCAGGGCTGACCACTCTGCATTGGGCAACCAATAAAGCGATTCATCTCTGAGAGATGCTAATTTTCTTTTTTCTGTCAGTCATTAATCATCAGTAATATTTTTCTTAGGGTTAGAAAAACCTCAGTTTCACCCCCTTCCATGCTAACATGCCCATTGATGACACCATTGCTCTGGTCTTGTTTATGCAGCCATTTCTAGGACAGTCTGCTTCATAGCAGACTTCCTCCACCTTACAGCCCAGTATAAGGTCCTTCTTTGTCCATTTTCTAAGAAACAAGGCCAGTTAAAGGTCCAGGCATTCTTCATATCTAAACTTTTATGAACTTTAGAACTACTATGGCCATATACCCTTTAGTGTAAATAACATTCTGATTCAGTTAAAGCAAATATTCTCGAAATGGAGTATGGGGACCCTTTGAAGTCCCCGATACCCTTTCAAGGAGACATTCTATAAAGTCAAAACCATACCTGATGGAAGGAAATGTAGTAAGAGATAGATGGATTGAGTTTAATATCATATAGTATGATAACAAGAGATAGACTGAGTTTAATATCATATAATATGAATCTTGATTAAAGTTTCAGACTCCAAAATTCAGATAAGTCTTTAGAAAATTGTGTATTAAGTTGGAGTATAGTATCAGTGAAAAACATCTGGATTATTGGAAGTCTTTTATGACTATGTACCTGTAGGAGGCAGATTTTATTAATATACTTCAGTGGAAGCAACACATTTCAGAGGATTGAATGATGTAACAATCTGCTAAATTCAGTTGTGGTCTATTAATCCAGGCATGAATAAGGTTAGCAAAAGTATAAAACAATGTTGCTATTCCCATTACAATTTTTGGAAATATATTTATTTTTCACAAAGATGCTGGCTACTTTAGAATAGTTTGTTTATTTTAAATAATGAAATCCAACATGAAATCTAACACTCTGTTTTGCTAATATAATATGACTAGTATTTAGTTATACATTTTCTAATATTGTACATATAGTAGCAAACATAATTCAAATAGAGGATCCTTTGGTTTGTCAGTGATGTTCAACACTGTATGGATATTATGATATTTAAAGATAATGGCTAATTTAGATAGCAAATATAGCATTTGACTTGGATATAATCTTCCATTCAAAAATACACATATACATATATGTACAATATATGTATATATTTGAGAGTGAGAGAAAGAGAGAGGGAGGGAGAGGTGCCTGAAAGGACAACAATACTACTGTATTCAGATTGTGGAATACATAGTTATCAGTAGGATGCCTTTCCATAACATGCTAGATATTGTTAGCTTCCTAATATACATATTTTCTTTCTTTTACTAAGAATAATAGCTTTGTTGGTGTTTCTGCTAAAAGACAAATGCTAATGTATGAGAACCCCTTGAACACTAGTCAGTTTGGGTTGTTGATAGAAATGATATTACTGGAAGTTACTCCACCTGGCTTGAGAAGGGGTTTGCCGATGATCAGAATTTCAATTCTTTCCTTCTTTACTCTGGTTCATGTTGCTCTTCTCACTACCCATCCTTGTCATCCTATGTAGATTGATGATACATTATCCAGGTCTCCATACTTCCAATACAAGGGCAAGTTTCATACTGTATGGAAGGGAGGGTGTAATTGAAAGTTTTGGTTTCTGATAATAATCAACAGAGTAATCTGAGCCAGCTTGATCAGTGTATTTTTGTTGTCAGTATTGGAGGGGTAGAATGTGTGTGTGTGTGTTTATGTGGTGTGTGTGTGTGTGTGTGTGTGTGTGTGTGTGTGTGTGTGTGTTTGTGCGCGTGCTTGTGGAGACCTGGAATTGACATCTAGCATCTTCTTCCATAGTTATCTACTATCTATCTATCTTTCCTCAAGGCTCTCTTCTTCTTCCTCTCTAGAGCTGAGATTAATTGTGGATGCTATGCCTTCAGAGCTGACACTGAGGGCATTGATCCTTATTGACAAAAGAGTTAGTATTATATTGGATCAAGTACAACTTAATGATCTCACTTTGGATTGGTGACATCTATAAAGATCAAATTTCTAAAGAAGGACACATTTTGCTCTTAGGAGTTCCATATATATTTTGGGGAGTCTCACTTTTCAAATCATGATAGTACCCAAAGCCACCTAGAGGATAATTGTCAGCATTCAATACTCCAGTCTTTTAATTTTTACTGCAATTCACTTTATTCTGTAGCAATGGTTTTGATTTTTAGTAGATAATCTAATTGTGGAAAATAATATATGTCATTATGACATTTCTTATACCATTTACTACATTTGGTTTTTGCATATATTGAACTATCCTGTTATCTTTGGCATGAAACCTACTTGACCAAGGTGAATGATTGTTTTTGATTTTTATTAGTTCTTTGAGAATTTCACATATATGCTTTGTTCATATTATTCCCCTCCTCCAACTCCTCAGATAACACCCTTGCTTCCTTTATACCAAGTTTGTGTCATATTCTTTTTCAACCCATCAAGTTCAATTACTATTCCCCATATATTCTTGATGTGTGGCCTTCCATTAGAGCATTGTCAGTGTTCCTTTCCTATTCCAAACCCTTCCATATATCCCTCATTGCTCACTTTCAAATCCATGTCCTCTTTTTACATTAGTCAGTGTTATATGTATATATGTGTAATCGTGTGTGTGTTTCTGAATGTAGCCCCCTCAGTCTGTATAATACTACTTGTATATATGTTTTCAGGGCTCAACATCTGATATTAGAAGGGCAATTGGTGCTCTCCACCCTGGAGAGACTATTTCTCCTGCTCTTGGCATTTCTCAGTTGCCTGTAGTTTTTGTGTAGGACCTTCTGCTCTTAATACCATCTACCCTGGATGTCCATTATCCTTGTTAAGACCATGTTAGCCAGTCATGTTGGTGAGACTTTATGAGTGTAGCTTTTGACATTCCTAGGAGACAGTCTCACAGAAAACTCTCTGATGCTCTGGCCCTTACAACCTTTCCACTCATTTCCACAACATTCCCCCAAGTCCTAGGTGCAAGAGTGTTGTGTATATGTACCCATCCAACTGGTCTCTACAATTCTACATTTTGATTGGTTGTAGTTGTTTGTAATGTTCTCCATCTATTGCAAGCTTCCTTTGATGAGAAAAGAATATTACACTTAACTGAGGGTATAAGGACACATCTTTAGAATGTAGATTACTAAAGCTAATCTTCAGGGAAGAGATATACCGGTCAGTTCCAGCTTGGTGGCCTCAGTCCTGTGTCTGAAGTGTATGGTGTCTTCAGTAACAGGGACTTACTTTCCACCTCTAGGAACTATCAGTTGTCAATACTTCCTCAGCTAGAGGTGAAATTTCCTGCCCAGCTCCATTCTCAATGCTGGAATTTCATCTGCCTTGAATAATGTAGGTTCTATGTATACTGCCATGAGCACTGTGCATTTATTTATGCAGCTGCCCTGTTTTATCTGGGGAGCATCGTTTCCTTGTAGCCATCTCTTCTTTAATGATTCTTAACCCTTAGGAGGAGAAAATGTGATCTAAATGTTCCTCAACTGATGAGTAGAAATGTATATATACATATATATATATATATATATATATACATATATATGTATATATATGTAGTGTGTGTGACATTTTCATTATCTATCTGTCTATCTATATACAAGTTAAATTCATGGATCTAGAAATAATCATTCTGAAATAACCCACACCCAGAAAAAATGTTGTTCATTTATTTTCTTTCATTTGTGGATATAAGCTTATACTCTTAACATGTGTATATTTCATTTGGAAAACTCACAGTGTCCAAGAAATAGTGAGGGGCCATATGGGTGGGACTTCAAGGAAGAAGAGAATAATGGAATAGGAAGGGTTAAATTTGGATGGAGGGTGGGTGAGCAAAGTGGAGGAGGCAATATCTGGAGGGTTAAATAATATTAAAATCTTTTGAAATTTTGAAATTCATGTGGAAACTTGCTACTATAGAAGCTTTGTGTGTGAAAGAGAAAGAAAGAGAGAAAAAGAGAGAAAGATTAGATGGAGCTTTAACCTTGAAATGGGGGTGACAATGCCTCTAGTAGATACCATAGGATAACAATTAAAAGGTTCAGTGCCAGTAATAGGTTATCTTTTTGGAAGCTATTTGTCAATGAGGTCTCATGGACACCCCACCCACCCACACAAACATATTACATACTGTTGCCAATGATCTCGGTTTCCCACCAGAACTTGATAGTAAGATCCCATTGTTGAAGGCAACATGTCCTTGAATCAGAACATGTAGTTGTCAAGCGAGCATTAACCTAAAAGCTTCATTCCTATTGGCTAGCTCTCACAATACTGGAAGGTACTCTGCACTCTACTAGTGATCTTTCTGATATGTGCTTGTAGTTGGTTTGCAACGCTTTTGTTGATCATTTTGAAGTCTGTATTTTAGTTGAGATTTGCATTGCATACTAATATTTGGTGTGTTTTAGAGAAACTTCCAGGGTATGTGTATTTTGTAATGTTTGAATGGAATATTATGCAAACTTCTGTTAGACATATTTCATCTCTGATGTCACTTAGCTGCAATGTTCCTATGTTTACTTTTTGTTCGTATTACCTACTTATCAGTGTAAAGTGGGTTACTGAAGTAATTTACTCATATTGCACTAGTGTGATCTGTGGCTTGATGTCTAAGGGTCATTTAAACCCATTTTCATCACAGTTTATTTTTTCTTTCTCCTTCCATTTTAGAATGGTTCATTGTTCAGAGTAAAGTAGCCCAGGTTTCCATCTGTACTTTTTAAGAATTTGAATATTGTTGCTCCAAGTTCCTTTGGTTTTACAATTTCCATTCAGAAATCCATTATACTGTTGAGGCTTCCTTTATATGCAAGTAGGTCCCATCCCTCTTGAAGTTCTCAAACACCTTTCTTTGTGCTGTATATTAGTGTTTTAACTACGTGCCATGCACATTTTATGCCTGAATGAGCATCTCTTCCCCTTGAGTAGAAAATTTTCTTCTATGATTTTATCAACAATATGTTCTATGCCTTTGACCTGGAAGTTATTTCCTTCTTCCATACTGATAATTTGTAGATTTGATATTTTCTTCATGCCCCCAAGTCCCTATATTCTTAAACCACAATGCATCTTTAAAAAATCATCACTTTAATGAATGGTCCAATTTTTCTACTTTGTCTTAAGCCCTGATATTTCTGATATTTTTGTTCTCCATATGAACCATTCTGATGGTGAGGTTTTCTACTGAGGTTATGTATTTATGTTTTATTTATTAAAGTAACCGAATTTTTATTTCCAGCTTCATTTCAGTTTGACTTTTCCTTCAGCATTTCTACCTCTTTATTGAAATCAAATTCCATACCTCATATTACATTCATTAATTCATTAAGCCATTTGTTTGCATTTTCTTGGGCTTCATCAAACTTATTTCTGTCCTTTTAAAATTTCTTCAGGTGTTTCTTTGTGTGTGTGTTCTCTTCAAATTACCTGAACTCTTTGAGCATGCTTATAATGGTCCTTTTGAGTTTTGTGTCTTGAGTTTTCTTCTAAGTTGTTCATTGGGAGGCTTTTTTGTTGTTTGTTTGTTTGTTTGTTTGAGACAGGGTTTCTCTGTATTGCCCTGGCTGTCTTGGAACTCACTTTGTACACCAGGCTGGCCTCGAACTCAGAGATCAACCTTTGCCTGTCTCTCTAGTGCTGAGATTAGAGGCATGTGCAACCACTGCCTGGCACACTGTTTTAGGTTTTTCAGACTGTTTGTGTTTTTGCAATGGGACTTAAGCAAAAACACTCATGTATCTGCAGTTAGGTTGATGTACATTTTTAAAATAATTACTTATATTTATGCATTTTATGTATGAGGAAGTATTTGTTTATGTTTATGTGTCAGGGGCTTTCATGACAAGGTGAAACTGTGTAGGTCAGAGGAAACTATAGCAAGTAGGTTCTCTCTTTACACCATATGGAAACCAAATTCGGGTCATCCGTCTTGTTGGCAAGCAATTTTACCCATTGTATCACCTCAGTAGTCTTTGATAGACGTTTTTGGCTTGATGGGCATATGGTGATATGGTAAGCTTTGTAGTTTCCTGGAGTCCGAGAGGAAAGATCTAAGAAGAGCCTGAGTGTTTCCAGGGCTATGTGGATTTCTGGAGAGAGCCTCTGGTGCAAAGCAGAGGACTGGGCAACCTACATAGAGCTTGGAAAGAAAGGAGATGGGCTGGAACAAAAGTGGAGGAAGATGGTTTAGACTCTGTGCCAGGGAGCCATGTGAGCTTGGCACCTGGATCTAGACTACTGGGTAAAAGTGGGCAGGGCTGAATTTCATTTCTTATTTTTATCTTTATGATGTTCTAATACTTATTTAATGTATAAGTGTGTTTATTGGTGTATATCCATGTGTACCACTTGTATGCCTGGTGTCCACAGAAGACAGATGAGGGTGTCAGATCCCCTGGAAGATGAGGGTGACAGATCCTCTGCTACTAGAGTTAAAGATGATTGTGAGCTACTCTGTAGGTGTTAGGGACTGAACCAGATCCATTGTGAGAGCTATAAGCTCTTTTAACAGCTGACACATCTTTCTAGCCTATGAAATTTCATTTTAAAAATAATGACCCTAGATGGGGTTTTCGGCATATGATACTTTTAAAACTTCTTTGTGATAACTCCAGTGGTTTATCCAAGGAATAAATCTATTTACATAATAATAAACTACATGGAAAAATAGATTCTGAATCCTCTAAGAGAATTTTCAATATCGTAAATTATACTCAGTGTGTGGAATTGTTATCTGTGATCATTATTTTTTTAGCATGCCTTTTCAAAGTTAAACATACAAATATTGACAGACAATATGACTTCACATCTAATAATAACCTCTGCTTTATTAACCAGGTACTTTTTAGAGAAGTTTTAAATTGTACCCTCACAGTATACACAGAGTGGAGATTATGTATAAATAGTTGTGTTGAATAATTGATCCAGATTTTTCTGTACAAGAATTCATTACTTATAATAACTGTTACAGGTAGGCTTTTCATTTTTAGTATTTTCTTAAGCAAACAGTGTAAAAACTGATGCGAGAGCTACAATAATATACATGTAAAATAATACTGACCTTTCGTTTTCAATGAACCTTAAATTAGCTGAAATTGGTGTCCTTGTTCTATGAGATGCTGAAATGCATCAAAATAATACAATTGAAATCATAGCAAACATCTCCAGCCCTATACATTAGACTGGTGTTGACATCAATAAATGCACATAAAAAAGGCAATTGGGTTGGCTACAGTCATTAAGAGAAAATAACCAACAGCTCTGTATCCAGTTTTGGGTGATATTGATTTCTACCTGTATTACTGGAATCCATTTTGTATTGTATATAGTCTACAGGATAATTTGCAAGCATGGAGTTGGTCCAGTTTTTCATAGTCAGCAGGATAATTGATAAATGCAACTAGAAAAATTGATTTCTACAGAAATGTATTATGTAGCATACTGTACAGAAAATTCTAACAAAAAATCCCCAACAGAATTTGTGTTCTTAGATTCTTTACAATAGCTTAGTTACCTTCCTCCATGATTTTTATCCCCAAATTTGAGTTCACTAATGTAATTGAAAATTGTGCAAACTTATTGGTTTTTAGAGAAATAATTAATGAATACCAAGTCCTCTGGAAGTTTAATATACTATGAAAGTACTAAAAGCATCTTTTTCTATTACATAAAATGTTCTTGTTCTATTTATTGCAATGATTTAAATTTTCTTGGCCTTTTATTTATTTTTTTTTGCAAAAATTCTGTACTATTAAATGTTAATGGGGTTTTTCTTCACAAACATTTCAATTTTATGTACTTCATCATCAACATATGAAGAATAGCCAACCATTTATTCTCTAATCTTTAGCTCAAGATTTCTCAACACATTTAATATGTAACATAAATACTATAGGAAAGTACATAATGTCGTTGCCATTTTAAAAGCATAAATATGAGTGATGTATTAGGTTTATACTAATTATATTAATGCTTTTGGTGAATAAATGATACACGATTTATGATGATTTTATTTGTATATTAGACTACATGAATATTATTGGTTGGCCATTAAATTGTATGTTTTTCCTGTGTATTTATCCATGTGTGTGCATGTAGAAGCTAGAAGTCATATGGTGTCTCCCTCTATTGCTTGTCAGCATTATTTATTTTGAAGTAGAGTCTCTCGCTAAACCTGCAACTCACCATTTCAACTCTACTAGCAGGCCAATCAGCCTCTAGAAATTCTGCACTCACCATGTTTCCAGTGGGTGTAGACACTGTTGTGTCACTGCACACAGCTTTTATTTGGGTGCTGGGAATCAGAACACAGTCGGATATTTATACAGCAAAATATTTCCCCAGGAGACTATTTCTTCTACCCCCATTGCTATTAAATTCTACTCCATCCCTCTAAGCTTCAATTTTCCAGGTGGATATTGATTATTTTTATTTGATAGGCACACAGAAAAGATTAATTTGTATTGTACAACTTTGTTTTGTTGGTGTCGTGGTTATTTTTTTACTGTCAACTTGCTATAACTTAGAGGCTCCTGAGAAGTGTAAATTTTACCTAAAGAACAGTCTCGATTAGATTGGCCTGTGGGCATGTCTATAGGATACTGTTCTGATTATTGATGA
The DNA here is from genome assembly GCA_030556225.1 of Cricetiscus sungorus. Taxonomy (NCBI): domain Eukaryota; kingdom Metazoa; phylum Chordata; class Mammalia; order Rodentia; family Cricetidae; genus Cricetiscus; species Cricetiscus sungorus. The sequence goes on from JANBXA010000641.1 coordinate 17,420,775, forward strand.
TTGATGAGGTAGAGTACAGCCCACTGTGGCTATCACCATCTCTAAATAGGTGAGCCAAAGATGAATAAGAAAGCTATCCAAGAATGATCCCCTGAGCTACCAGTAAAGGTTTCCTCTGTGGTTTCTGCTTTTAATGCCTGCTTAAATACCTGGCCTAACTTACCTTTATGGTGGACATGTAAGCTGAAATAAAATTTTCATCACCTGAGTTGTTTTTGGCCAGAGTATTTTCATCACAGGAGCAGAAAAACAAAGCTGTTGCAGAAGAATGAATATTGACTAAAGGAACTTCCACCTGTACTGGGTGTGGTGGCTTTTGCCTCAAATCCCAGCAATTCAAGAGCCAAGGCCAAAGGAATGTAGACAGTTAGAGGATAGCCTGGGGTATGAAGCCAGACCCAGGTTCCAAGATTTTTCTTTTAACCTATCGTTTAAAAAACCCTCATTGGATGGTTCCTACAATTTTTGGAACAAAATATCTTGTTATGAAATATACTTAAATATATGTTCTTTAAACAATCCATAAATACTACTAAACATTTTATTAGCTACTTAAGTACTAACCTCAGAAACATTTTAGGTTCAGGAGAGAACACACAAATAATGCTGGATAAATGTATTCATAAGTAAAAAAAGGGGGGACTTAAAGAACTGAATTCAGCCCTAAAAGCCAAATACAACTCTGCATCTATATGTTTGTGTCATAAGGTAAAATTCTAAGTACATCAAGATTCTCCCAATACAATGAAGTAGAAGACAAAATAATTATTTTAAGATACTGCTTATGACTACTCAAATCAAACATAGGATTTTTCTTTCTTTAAAGGATGGCTTTAAAATTGATAATGAGATTTTGAAACAAGTAAAACACTATTTGCAATTAGTATTGTTCACCTGAAATCCCAAAGCCGCCGTTTACAGTGAAACCATGATTAATGGTACCTTATTAATTTATTCATTGTTGAGTCATTTGAAAATTTTTACATGTATAACTCAGTTTCAGGCAGGAGAGGATTCTAAATGAAATGATGCATTTCCTTTCTTCAGAGGAACTTCAAACTTAATAGGCTATTTACATAAAAAAATTGAGCGTTTTATTGATGATAATAGTGTTAGTTAAATTAGTTCCCTTAGCACACCCACTGTCATTGTTTCTTTCTTCCACATTTCCTGATGAAACATACCTCTCCATCTACACCCAGCAAAGAGGCATATGCATTATGTAGACCCAGACATATAGGAGACAGAGAGGACTTTCACTAGCTTCTTTCTGTGCCATTGTGGAATTTCCACTTGTCCCTTATAAAACACAAAGGAGGAACGTTCTGACCGTCCTCAGATAAGTACGATGACTTACCTCTGTTTAATATATGATCAACACTCTGCTGGGTACTTTTCATGCACTGAGCAAGGGAGAGCTTTGAGTTCTACCAAAGAAGAATTAGCTCTGCGTGTGGGCAGTGGTTGTGTGGCTTGCTCTGTTTGTGGGGCAGTGAGGCCAGGAGCTATCCCTGGTGCATGAGCTGGCTTTTGAGAGCTCATTCCCTATGGTGGGATGCCTTGATGCAGGGAGGCTTGGTCCTGCCTCTACTTGATGTCAGAGGCTTTGTTGACTCCCATGGGAGGCCTTGTCCTTTCTGAGGAGTGGATGGTGAGGGGAGGAGGGGAGGAAGGGGGAACTGTGATTGCTATGTAAAATTAATAGAAAATTTAAAATAAAAAAATAAGGATTAGACGCCCAGGCAGGGTTCAGGGTCCATGTTCCTGAGCACAGCAATTGATAAGTGGGAGGGTAAGCTCCCTCGCCCACCACATATTGCAGGGTCTAGGGTAGAGGAGCTGGTGGTGGCATCCAGTGATTCTTTGAGATGAACACATGCATGTAAAAATGTATGGATAAAAGCGTATACTAAGTGATTTAGTGTATCATACTATAGCTTACACTACAAGAATTTTCCCTTTCTTCCTTTCCCCCCTGTTGTTTTCTTAAATTTTATTTTGTTTTGTAGTGAGATATTCACTTTGTCTACACCTGTAGCACATGTGGAGACAGGGGTGGACATTACCTGGGGGAACTAAGTCTGGGGAAGGGGCCCCTGTAGCTCTCTTGCTTGCAATACAGGGACAGGAGAGCATACAGAGGCATCCTTGGGACCAGGAAACTGCTGGTGCTCATTTGTCTCTATTGTAAGTTATTTCTCCCTGGATAAACATCTATTCAACCTATTTGTTTCTCCTGATCCTTATTAAACCACGGTATTTTTTTTTGTGGTGGGGGGAAGGGGGATGGGTGGTATTAGAATGAAACACACAAAGAATAAAGAAAAAGAAAATAGAAAAAGGATTATCTGATTAAGGGACTGGTCTGTACTGGCTATTATGATATTGTGGGGGGTTTGAAAAGACATGGCCCCCAAAGAGAGTGGCACTAATGGGTGTGGCTTTGTTGGAGTAGGTGGGGTTTTGTTGGAGGAAGTACATCATGTGGAGGTGGGCTTTGAGGTCTCATATAGCCCATATATGCTGAAACCACACCCAGTGGGACAATTCACTTCCTGTTGCCTGGAAATTGTAGAACTCTCAGCTCCAGGACCATGTATGCCTGGACAGCTGTCATATCCCATCATAATGATCACAGACTTAACCTCTGAACCTTAAGCAAGCCACCACAATTAAATGTTTTCCTTATAAGAAAAAAAAATGAGGCGAGGAGCTAAGAACACCTACAGCAAGAGTCAGCCAAAACAATAAAGAAAATGATTACAGCTGATAGTTTTGTTTTTTAACACAAAATCAGCATTTTTACCTACTAATGTTTATTCAGAGTCCTAGAAAAACCAGAAAATATCCAATAATGACAACTTCTGAAGAAAACAGCCCCCAAAAATTCCAATCAGAAGCTTAACTGAAAAGGGGTGCTAAGAACTAGAAACACTGTTTAGGGACATTGATTGACACTGCCTGGTAATTTCTGACTTTTATTGATTCCAAGATGCTGTTAATTACAAGGCACCCTATTATTTTATGTGTGGCCAAATAAAAAATAATAATATAAATTATTAGTTATGTCAACTTCAGAAATAAAAAAGAATGTGCACTATGGAAAGAAAAAAAATATAGTATGCAAGACATTGATAGTGGGTGCTAAATATTGCTCAGGAAAGTATGTCAGCAGCAAGAAACACAGTGATTAGTGTATGTGCCTGTGTGCACACAAGTGTGTACATTTGTGTGTATGTGCATGTCTGTGTTTATGCATGTGTGTGTTTGTGTGTGGGGGGCTCTGTGTGCACACATGTGTATGTTGCATGCATGTGTGTGTGTGGGTGTCTGCTTATCCTATTGAAACTGTTACAAATAGTCCAAACAGTTTGAACAATAATGTAAAAAGTAAAATGGCATTAAAATATAGCTCAAAATATAAAATCAACACAGTTATAAAGGGCTGAAAAATAAATTGAGAATAACAGAAAAACCAGGTCTACAAGAAAATTCCAAATAATGTTCATAGAAGCCCTGTCTCAATGATATAACTCTACATGTGGACTGTGTATAGTGACTCTTTCCAAAAATGCTTCATTGAGAAGATAAGAGAAGATAATTGTCCAATGAATTTGCATTGGGGAAACCTAATATCACTGCAGCATACACCTTAACTTGATAGGTGGAAATAGTGAGGAACCCCTGCACTGGCTAGTTCTTATGTCAGCTTGACACATGGTATCATCATTTGGGAAGATTGCCCTCAATTAAGAAAATGCTTCCTCCATAGCATTGGCCTGCAGGGAAATCTGTAGGGTATTTTCTTGGTGAATGTGGGAGGATCCAGACCAGAGAAGATGGTACCACCACTCAGCTGTGATCCTGAAAACTAAAGGAAGCTGGTGACATTGGGAGTAAGCCAGTAATTACACAATGCTCCTCTGTGGCCTCTACTTCATTTCCCAACTCCAGGTGACTGTTCTACTTGAGTTCTTGTCTTCATTTCCATCAATGATGTACTCACAAGATGTAGAGAAAAATAATCTCTTTCCTTTCCAAGTTATTTTTTCTTATGGTGTTTTATCATAGCAATATAACTCTAGCTAAGACAATCTCCATGTATTCTTTGATCTTTCTCCCAAAAGCCTGGAACACCAGCACAACTGTGGATGAAAACATTCTAATTCCAGTGAAGGAGTGTCTTTTAATATTCCTGAGAAGAACCTATAACCATCCCCTCCTCTCTCTCTCTCTATATATATATATCTATATCTATGTATATATACATAGATATCTATGTAGATATAGATATAGATGATATGTATAAAATCAGAGGCTAAGAAATCATCATAGGTGAAAAGACAACTGAATGTTATATGGTACTCTCAATGAGACATCAAGGAAGATAAATCATATTGTTTTAAAAAATACAAAGAAACTTAAATGCAGAGTTGGGTTTAGCTAACAATGCATCTTAATAACTATAACAAATGTGTCATACTGGTGAAGAATATTAATAAGATTTAAAATTGGCGCATGGTAATCCTCTATTTTACCTGTGCTATTCTGTTGAACTAAAACTATACTAAAATTTTAAAAATATATTTTATAAATGCGTTGAAGAATCAGTAAAATATAATATGTAAAGCACTAACAATATGTAAAGTTACAAATACTAGCTTTCCATTATAAATCAGGAAAAATAAACCCTGGGATTTTAACATTGACTTGTGCATTAGCATCTAACAGACCTTTAATGAATTTGTCTAAGATAATTAATGAACATGCTATTTCTTTATGTGAACCTAAATAAAAGAGATAGTGGTTACATCCCTTGTTACTTACTGCTTTATTTTCTATAGTGTCATTCTGGGAACTTAATTATTTAATGATCGCATCAAGCCAATGAGAACTAAGCTTTGTTGATCTTGTTGTTGTTGCTGTTGCTGTTGTTGTTTATTTTAATGGAAAACCAACCTAAGACAGGCAAGGGAACACAGACCAGCTACTCCTAGCAGTTGGATGGTAAAGGCACAAGGATAACAAAGAAAATCCAGATTTCTAAAGCTCTTGTTTGCAATAGTTAGGTGGTGCTGTCATTAGTCAAACAAAATGTTATATCCACCAAATTCTTAACACAAAACTTCAAGGAAATCTGAAATAAAATACCAAATAAATAGAGGAAGGGTACGGGGAGGTGTTCTTGGCACAGGAGACCAGGTAGATGTCTGTGGTCTATGTTCCTGCCAATTCACTGTAAACAAACAAAAACAAGTCCAATTTGTGTTGTGTATGTAACATGGTCAAATCCCTTTTTTTGTTCAAGAAAACTGAGTCTTTCCCCACCCACACCTTTGCCAGTGTCCATTTACTGTGAAGGGCTACACATCAGCATCATTATCACAAAGTTTTTTATTTATTTTACATACAAATCACAGTTGCCCTGCTTTCCCATCTTCCTACAACCACCCACATCCACTCCTCAGAAAGAGTAAGGCCTCCCATGGGGAGTCAACAAAGCCTGGCACATTCAGTTGAGGCAGGACCAACCGCCCCCTGTCCCAGCATTGAGGCTAAGCAAGATAGCCCTCCACATGGAATGGGCTTCAGAAAGCCAGTTTATACACTAGGGATAGATAGATTCTGGTGCACCTTGGAGGACTGACAAGAAAAGGCGACAGGGATGGGGTGCATTATGTGAAATTCCCAAATAATAAATGCAGAAATAAAAGAATAATAAAATAATGTAGAAATAAAAGAAATACAATTGTCTACATGGGTGTGATATGAATAGACATACTAATATAGATAAGGAAAGAATGCATCCCTTTGAAGTCAGGGTTAGACCACCCATGGAAGCTGAGATGCAGTCACAGAGTCAAACACGAGCAGAGCCCATCTTATAGGCAAAGGGACATTCAGCTCAGTACATCATTTAAATCTTAAATTCCTACTCCCAAGCTCCCAATGGTGGGATTAATAGCATAGTCTGAGTTTTAAGCTGGAAGGCAGTCACACAATCCAATGTGCCTTTGTGCCCGAAGAGCAACTTTACCTGGCTGCCATGTGGTGCATAGGTGCCTGAGTGGTTGTGTGGCCTAGCACACCAGTTCACTCACTCAGCAGCCTGCTACTTGTTTTTCTTTGCTGTGAGTAGACTAACCTTTACAAACCACAGATCTGTGGCCTACAAATTCAGTTTAAGCCAATGCATTTCAGCGGACACATTCCAAAACACCTCCCACACCTAAGGCAGAAGGAGTGGCTGGAAGAATAAGAGACAGAAGCTCAAGGAGTTTGCAGTGGGACCTTATCTCCTAGTAATGTCAGAAGCTCCGCCAACAAAATCTCACCAAGAGACCTTAATCTGTTGACAAGGACTGTTGACAAATATGAAATGTGGACAGTAGGAAACATAACCTTCTCTTTCCCAGGAAAGAGAATAGCAATAGAATATCCAACACCACCAAATGGTCAGCTCTGAAGACAAACATGCAGGTAACATACAGACTGAGTGGGTTAAATTTAGGAGAGAGAGAGAGAGAGAGAGAGAGAGAGAGAGGGAGGGAGGGAGGGAGGGAGGGAGAGAGAGGGAGGGAGGAGACAGAGAGAGAGGGAGGAGACAGAGAGAGAGAGGAGAGGCTGTAAATGTGAAAGAGAGAAAGGAGGGCTATATGGAACAGTTTGGAGGTAAGGAAGGATAGGGAGAAATGATGTAATTATATTGTCAAAAAAAAAAAAAAAAGAAAATATGTCTCTGTAAAACACACACACACACACACACACACACACACACACACACACACACGTGAAGTCACTGCATTTTCCAGCCCACTTTAAAGAGTTGACTAAGAAAAGCTTGCCCCTCTCACTTAATTTCAACAGAAAAGATCAAATGGCTGTTTAATTTATGGGCTTGTGGAGTGATCTGGTTGATAAAGGCAAACTCTGTGTCTTCCTTAGGAAATAATTACCCAACCAAGGAGCGCTAGGTTTCCTCTATGAAGTCTTAGAAGCCATTTTACAATTACGCAGGAAGCCGACCTACTTTCTGTGGGGTGTTTAGGAATAGGAATGAACCGGTGGGATGTCTTTAATTTTCAGTGTCCAGACAGAAGGGCACTATGAATAGAATGTGGGAAAAAAAAATGCTAGGGCTCAGGGAGCCTGAAATTCATGAGTGGGGAAAAGCAAGCAGCTTGCTACTCTGACCTTAGAGCTAAAGCAGGGTCATATAGCTCTCACCAAGGGGTCAGCAGATTTTTCTGGACCTCCATCATTAACCAAGTCATTAGTGGGGGATACACCATTTATGTCAGCATTGGGCTTGACCCACATTCTGTTCTAGAATGTATAAAGGAAGGGCTGAGCTCAGAAATCAACCACACCTAAGGGCACCTCACCGTGGGCTACTCCGTCATAGATGGTGGAGTCCAAGCCTGTCTGTCTGTGAGGTGGGGAAAGTGTGGTACTAACTAACCACAGGACAGTGGTGGAAGCTGAGGTCAGAGGACTGGCAGAGTGCAAGCTGGGTGGCAACACCCAGGTACAGCTGCTCTCACCAACAGCTCTTTCTTTTTCAAAAAGCCATTTGCTTAGTTATTATTAATTGTGCATATGTATGTGTCTGTGTGTGAATATGTGAGCACAGGTACGTGTGGAGGCCAAAAGCATCTACCTGGAAAACATGCACAGGGAACTGAACTCAGGTTCTCTGTGAGAGCACCATGCAATGCAATCATCTCTGTGGTTCCCATCAGCTGCTTCAGAAGCTTCACCTGACTTGTCTCCCCCCCCCCCCCCGGAAGCTTTCTCTCTTTACTATAGATCGTCTTTACCCTCCTTGGCTTGCCTTTCTTACCATTGGGAGATCTGAAGAAAGTTCTGGAACATTTTCCTAGGGATTTGAGTGTGGGTGTTTATCCCAAAGGTCCTCAAAACCACAGGTATTTGAAAAGGTGTGTGGGCAACCAGTGTGCACTACTTTCGAGTGGAAAGCATAACTGATGAAATCAACTGCCACACCCACCCAAACTTATCTTGAAATCAGTAATACTAAGAAGTATGTCACTATAAGGGCAGATCACTGGCCCTCAGCTAAGAGCACTGTTGACCCCCAGGGGGTATTTGGAAGTTCTGGATAATACATTGCCACATCTGAGGGTACTACTGGCATCTGGGCAGTAGAGGTCAAGAATACTATTAAGTACCCCACAATGCAGAGAACAGACTGTCAACAACAAAGCTCCAGTGTCAGCAGCATTGTGTGAGAGAGACCCCCCAGGTCCGATGATGTTACATCCAAACTATTTCTGTGTGGTTGAGGATGCAGAGAGATAATTTGAGAAAGTTTTATGATAGAGAAATTATACCTAAATTAGGATATCGGCACATATGCTGCAGGATGTGAGGGAAGAACCCTGTCAGGGCCAAATGGGATGTGCAGCAAAGAATCCACGGAGGAGGTGAGGCTTCATCTGGGCTTCAGCAATTACATAAGCGGGAGGAGCCGTTGCTATTGGAGAAAACAGCACATCACAACTAGGGAAGTTCACAGATAGGCAGCATCATTCTACTGCTCTAGTTCCCTGTGACTCATGGAGGATGTGATTCCCTCTTCTTTTCTGTCCCTTCGTATCCATTAAAGCACCCTCTGACGGTTAGATTTGTAGAGAGGAACACCTTCCATTCCTACAGAGTATTTCGTACTCAAGAATATGGGACTCTACCTTATTTGGGCGTATTAGCAGCATACAAACATATCTGTCTATGTCTATCTCTCTATTTGTATTATTGCTTAGCAAAAACTGTGTGACTTCTAATCATTTCAACCTGCTCAAAGACAGAAAGGCTTTCCCACTTCATAATTAGTGCAAGTGAGCACAGCACAGTAGGGACAATGCTGAGCAAGGGTGCTTGCGAAATTGAAAGCAGTGATGAATGAGGTTAGTCTTTTGCAGAGGAACCTAGCCTTAGAAGACAGTGGGTAGTGACATTTTCCAACTTTTTACTTATCATGCCAGAATGTGTTTTCAAGCAGAAGGGTTTCATTTCAGCCATGCAATGAAACCATTTCTTACAGCTGTTCTGGACAACATGAATACCACTAAGTTTCTGTTTCATGGTTCTAGTAGTAGTCAGATTACAGGGAATAAGAAGGAAGTCTTCATAGTGACTGACTGTCTGGAAGCCAGTGATCTGTATGCCCACAAATGTGAAATATAAAGGGCACGTACTCGAGGAGAGGAGAGGGACACGTTAGAAATTCCTGTCTCGTGACTAGCATGTTCTGATCTCAGAGATCCATCACTCATTCTGGAATTAAATAGGCACAGCCGCCCTAAAATGGCAGAGCATCTGTTCAGCACGTTGCACCTGCCTCTGTCCTCTTTGCCTGTTTTTGCTCTTTTCTTTAGTGATGCTCCCATTTGACTGTGTTCCTGTCAAGCTTGCCTGGTGGGGAGAAATGCCCTGCGTGTGCTCTCAAGCTAAGAAGCTAGATCTATGAGGATGTCCCTGTTGTGATCTACTTTTAAGTTCCCCATAAGCTTATCTTATGTAGATGTGAGTCAATGGTATTTTTTTCCTTCCCTGACACTCCTCCACCCTCCTTACACCTTTTGCTGCCACAATTTTTAGGGCTTCTGTGACTTCGGTTCCCATTCAGGAGCATGGTGGGTGAGTCATTTTTTTCCTCCCTTACTGCCTAGACCCATTGGGGATGACATCAGAGATGAGGGGGAGAGAAACAGTGGCATCTCCAGAGACATACTTAGCAGAGGAGGGCGTCCTCCATGTATGGCCTGCAAGGAAATGAAGGATAGAAATGAGCACTGAGTGATGTGAGGAGGAACTGATCATTGGACTTGGGCTGACCTTGTTCTTCTTGGATGGACAAACTGCTGATTTGGGCTGAATTGGTGTTGTTTATGGTTCCAGAGTGAGACAGGAGCATGCTAAAAGAACAATAGATTCCTTAAAGATTCCAAGGTGACAATTAAACCATCTCATAGTCTCATCACATTTAATCAACCAGAGCAATACAAATCATTTCTGCTTTTGTTGACTTCCTACGAACATTTTAATTCTATTGAGAGGGTGACAAATATGAAACACTTGTAAGTAGGGGTATATATTTTTCTCATCTTTTAATTATCTCTTGTTTATATGTTGCTAACTATAACATATACTGAAAAAAAAGAACTCTCAGGAAACTTGTATGTCATAACTGTAGATTCAATCACTTCTAATTACCCATATCTGCTTATCCAAATAATTCATTGGTATATAAGGAAAATTAAGCACTAACCTTGAAATATCAATGTACAAAATTAGACTAGGGGTTTGGGAAATTATTAAAGTGCTACAGGGTCTGTGGTGTGGATAAAACCTTCAGGAAAGAAAATCCCAGCTTGCTACAAGTTAATTATTCTTTCTTACTTAAAGCTGCTAGCAACTGCCCACCCTATCTCCGCACTCCCAGACCTAGCTTCAGATGAGAAACTCCTGCAGCAGCTGTCCCTGGTGAGTTCCCTGGAAACAAAGCCCCACTCCCCATATCCACATTCCAGGGCCTACCTTCTCACTCCCAGCTCTCACCGCAGGTTTTCTTGGTGAGTTTGCTCAGAACCAAGCCTGTTGGTGTCATCTCCGTGCTTCCAATCACAGCACTTCCAATATCTCTTGCACTGGTCCAGCCTTGTTTAGGTAACATATTATTGTTTATTCTGATAGGTGCAGCATCACTGTTACACAGAGAAGAAGCTATATCACAGCAGATCCCTTGGTCATCTGGCTGTCGCAATCATTTACTACACTCTTCCCTTCCCAGCATTGTAGCTATATCACTTATGGTTGCACAACATGCAATCTATTGTTGTCTGCGTTTTGACCAATTGTTGAGTTCTATAATAGTCATTATGTATTGCAGAAAAAAATGTCTTTGATAAGGGGGTAGAGCTATACTCTCCATGGGTTTTGAGAATGCAGTTAGAGGGGTTTTTTTTGTCAATTCTCAAAATGATAAAAATAAAACAACATATGACCCAGCTATAGCACTATATCAGGAAAGTAAAAAGGCAGCGTGTGGGAGGAGAGAAGGATCTTCAGGGAGGCTGCTATTAGGACACAGGTGCTATGAAGGGGAAAATGAGGGAAAAGAGGGTTTAACTGGGGATAGAGGCATTACACCGACAGAAAGAGGGAAACAGAGACAGGAGAGGCAACTAGCACCATGGATTCTTGACAAAGCCATAGGGAAATGTTATTTTTTTGTTTACTTAACACACACACACACACACACACACACACACAAAGTTTGTTCATTTGTGTGTTTGTTTGACAGAATTTATGACACTAGGAATGACAGTGACATTGCTTCCCACATGAGCCATTTGTTCAAAATCCCCAGTCCCAGGCCTGGGAGTTCTTCCATTTGAGTAGCTGTTCAGTAGGGTTAAACAGGCACCCAAAACAATATAGGCTATTGCCATTGTCCTCAGTTGCCTCCCAGGACTCAGTTTCTACTTGAGGAGCAAGCTGAAAGTGTGTGTGTGTGTGGGGGGGATCAGTAGTCCAATTCAGCTACAACAATGACCAGTACAGCAAGGTATCTTTAAGTGTACAGTATTAGTACTTACCTCTTCAGGGTAACCAACAGCCACCTGATTGGACTTAAGCATCACCACAATTCAAACAGGTGAACATCGCTATCTATACTGTAAAACTAGCCAGTTATCCATAGCTTGTGATGTCTTGCAGCCTAGAGGAGAACCTACTACTGCAATTTACCCAAACTACTACAATTTATAACCACAGTTCAAATACTTATATCCAAAAAATACTTAATTTTACCCCACATCAAGGAACATGTTTAGGCAATAGATGGAGATATTAAAGAAAGCCACAGCTGGTCAAAATGTAGAGGACAATTGGGTGGTGCCCAAGCCCCCCAATTACATCTACAATGTAACCTCAACACTTAAGGCTCACTTAACTTTAGGAAGGAAGAGGTGAAAAATTGTAAGATCCAAAGGAGCAGGTCATACACTATGAGGTTGTGCCTTTCTAGCTGTGATAGGGAAGCTACACCCATGAAATCTCAAGCATGGCTGCTTAAGGAAGACATGAACATTTCTAGTAACAGTGGACATTAATGGTGCACAGATTCAAATACACTTGATGAAGATAAAATATGGGTTATATATTTTATTTTGGGAGAAGTCACTTACATGAGTAACCAATGACTCCTAAGTTCCCGCTCCAAGGATCCACATCCAGGCTGTTCTCTGTGACCCGACTGGAACCAAGAGAGTGAGCTGGGGTCCAGGACACCAGACCTAACCTAACCCTCCCTCAAGTCTGCACCTGTGACCACCCCCCCCCCAGTGCAGCAGGTATGGGCAGGGTGGATATCTCACTACATGACATCTTCCCAAGACAGATGGAAGAAGTCTCACAGGGCCTCTCTGGGAGATGAAGAGCTATAAGCAATTAACAACTGCAAAGACAGGGAGAATCAATCTTCCTCTGAGACAAGAGCCCTATTTGGTTATGTAATACCAAGTGCAGTTAGCCCTAAACTAGTAGCAATGCTAAGTGGACTCAGCATAAGTGTGTGTGTGTGTATGTATGTATGTATGTATGTATGTATGTATGTATGCATGTATGTATGTATAAACACACACACACACACACACACACACACACACATGAATTTGAGAGGGACTGGGGCAGACACCAGAAGAATTGGAGAGGGGTGGAAATTATGACATTTGTGAAATTCTAAAATAAATTCAAATTTAAGACACAAAACAAAACTGGTACCTATCAAACAACAGACTGGTTTAACAACCTTAAGGAAATGCACATTCCTTTAGGGTTATGTGTCTGTGTTCAGGTACAATTTCTTGTCACCTGGTTTCTGAGCCAGCTGATTCCACTCAGTGTCTTTTTATTATCTAAGTAGAAGGAGGAAGGATTCTAAAATGAAGATCTCATCAGGTTGTTTCACACACACACACACACACACACACACACACACACACACACACACACACACACGCCCCACAAAGCACCCCAGGAGTCCTATTGCTGACCTCCATGTCATGTGCCTGGTGTTCTGTTCCTTTCACTCTGTAGAGTGGGCAGTGAAAGGGTTTGCAGAAATAACTTATGACTACACACCAGCCTGGTGCAGGGTGTTTGTTTGCTTTTTGTTTTGCTTTAATTGTCCTTGATAGAAGACAGAACAATGGTCTGAAATCATACACCGTAAACCCTCCCAATGTCCCACTGTATCAAGAGGGAAATTTACAAGGCTCAAACCAAAAAATTAAAATGTTAAACTACTCTATTAGTGTTTGTTGTCTAAATTTAGTTTCAGTACATGGACAGGTTTTTAATTAGAAAAGTGTGAAAATAAGTGGAATCCTAAACAAATTTCTTATTTTGGGGTAGTCTTGTGACTAGAGCCTGGAAATCTGCAAGCTCTTGCCTTTCTTTTGCAAAACTTTTTCTAATAGAAGAAAATAAAGGAAGTGTGTTTCTAGTCATTGCAATGGTGCACATGTGTTTAAGATCACATAGTAGGCTCCACAACTGCTGGGAAGTGAGTTTTACCAATTTCATTCTGGATACCCTTTCAAATTAAAATTGTATACTAACAACATGTCTTAACATGTGGGGTGTCCTCTAAAGATCTTTATTTCAATGTCTCTGACATGACCCGTTATTTATGCTTCTGTTCCCCTTGCCTTCTTCATGTAGGCCCCAATTGTGTTTCTCTGTAGTAACTCAGACTGCATTTCAGAATTTTATATTTCCACCTTTCTCTATACATCTGTCTAAACACGTAGGTTATGAAACATTCTCTGCCCTTGTTCACTTATGCCTTGTTTTCCCTCCATGAACGCAGATAGAAAGCACTGACTGTTGTCCCCTGACTCTGGCAAGCTGCTCTTTTTCTCATTTAGGACACTAAGAAATCTGTTGCCTGGAAGGTGAGGCCATGGTGCTGACTTAGCCAAAATGGACTGTTCTCCATTGTTGGCAGCGATCAGGTGCCCATTGTATCACTTTCTGATGTCATTCCACTCTCCAGAATCTCTGCCTGCTTCCCTGAGACCCCTCATTCCCTAAAACATGATGGTTACATGAGCATTGAGGCAGAGTACATGTGTGCCTTCATCAGACTGACCCAGTGGCTCAGTGTTGTCATAAATGGCAAGAAAAAGAAGCTAGAATCTTAAATTTTTGATAACTGCTCACAATAATGGGTTACAAATTCTGAGTAATTACTTTTTTGCCTTGATTTCACTTGGAAACACTCAACTGAATTCAACAGAAGCGAGTTTAAAACATTTTGGAAGGATCAAAGGCAACAGAACAATTAATCTTTATGCTGCAGATTCCCATTTGTCCTGCATCTTTCTTCCTAATAGGTTTTGAGTTCATTGGCTGAGAGTCAAGACCTTGTACACCTTTATGAAGAACAGATTCCAGTGTCAGGATCACAGCAGAAACTAGGATTATTTGCTAATAAATGTTGGATTTTTTGTGGGGATGTGTTTAGATTTCTAATGTCAAAACATTCCTGAGTATTATTTTTGTTCTAACTGATCTCACTCAACCTGTAAAGTTAAAATAATTATAAGATATCTTCCAGGGCTCTGATCTTTAAACTAAGATCAATATGTTTACTTGGATAATAGCTAAAGGCAAATTGTTTCTTTAACTCTACTCACAGGCTATCCTTTCATGAAGTCAGAAGTGGGTGACAGAACAAGAGATGTGATCACCAGGGCCTGGCCAAATTGTCATCAGAGAGGCTTTCCCTTGCTTCTGATGGGAACAGATGCAAGGACACACAGCCAAACATTAGGCAGAGTGTGAGGAAGCCCACAGAAGAGGGGAGGAAGGATTGTAGAAAAAAGAGGGGTCATGGACACCAGGACAACAAGCCTCACAGAGTCAACTAAGAAGGACTCATAGGGGCTCAAAGCCTGAATTGGAAACCATGGATGCAGTATGAGTCTACTTTAGGGCCTTTGTATAGGTGTTATGGTTTGTGTAGGTTAGAGTTCTTGTGGGACTCCTAACAATGGGAGTAGGTTATTGGTGACTTTTTTCTGCACTTGGACCCTTTTTCTCATACTGGCTTACCTTGTCAAGCCTTGATACAAGGGTTTGTGCCTAGTCTTATGGATCTTTTTATGCAGTGTTCAGTTGATATCTCTGGGAGGCATGCTCTTTTGTAAAGAGTAAGGCAGGAGGCATGGATTTGGAAGAAAGGGGAGATGGTAATGGAAAAGTGTATAGATGCAATTCCTCCAAGTTCTAGCCATCACTCATAGTGAAGAAATTACTGTCTAAATTTTCAGCAAACTGACTCTAAGAATACAGGTTAGTGATCATATGTTTACACTAATAAGAGACAGGTCCAAGATTTTCTTGGGTGAATCTTTATAATAAGCCAGAAACGTTACATACATGCTTTGGATTAGTTATCAAGACAACCTGATCAAGTGGATATTACTTAGCTTCTTTTACACAAGAGAGAATTTAAGACAATTACACAGCAAGGATAACACCTAGATACAATTGATCCTATGGTCTTTTATTGATTCAATCTTGCATTACAAGCAATACTGAAGATCATTCTGACTGCTGAGAAGTTCATAGTATATCAGAGAACTATGTATATTATTTAAGTAATGAATATTAGATTTTAAAAAGACAGGTTCACACATATTTTAAACTTTCTGATTTTTAATATCCTACCTATATTTAGGTTTTCTATTCCCCAGAGATGAATATATTAATTAAGGCATTAAGTTACAAAATGGGCTTGACAGATCATGAAATATTGAAAGCAGGATAGGGGCAACTGGTACTGGGAAGGAGACCAAGAGGAAAGGGATGTGGATGAGGGAGGGGATTGTGGGGGAAGGTCAGAAACAAAAAAAGTACTATGTGAAAGTGGTATAATAAAACTACTACTCTGCATAGCAAATGAGATAACTAATAAAATAATTTTATTATCTCCCCCTATACGCTTAGAAGGTAGATATATAACATACATGTATATATCTTTTTATATACTGTATATTCCTCTATAAATCATATACTTTTATAAAATATATAAGCTCTATCAATTCACTGATACTAAACAACTATACAACTAAAACCCCCCCAAAAAAAGATTTTTAGAAGTTTAGGTTCTAAAATAGATAGAAAAATATAGAATATTTTTTAAATATTTTAAATATAAATATTTTAAATATAAAATATTAGAATAATTTTTAATTTAAATCTTAAACAAGCTTGTTTTACATATCAATCCCAGTGTCCGAACCCTCAAATCCTCCCCTTCCACCACCCCCTTCACCAATCCCCATCCCATTCCCTTTCTGCTCCCCAGGGAGGGTGAGCCCTTCCATGGGGAGTCTTCAAAGTCTGTCATATCATTTGGAGGAGGGCCCAGGCCCTCCCCATGTGTCTAGGAAGAAGGAGTATCCCTCTACGTGAAATAAGTTCTCAAATTAAGAGTGCTACAAAGAGCATTCAACTAAACACTTACACTAAAAAGTTGCAATTTGATTAAATGATTTCAACTAATATCCCTAAAGTTCTAAAACTTTACTTGACTGTTGTTGACCCTGTGTTGTCACTGACAGGTAAAGATATGCTAAGAGTGTCATCAGACATAAAGACTTAGGTATAATCTGATAATCAAAGTGTTTAAAAAAATACATCAGAAGGCGGTGTTAGAACACATAGGCGGAAAAATACGCCTCAGTAAATACACCAAGTAAGACACTCTCCAGCACTCGGCAGTGAGATGTTTGTACAGAACTCTTGCTCTTTGGGAGCCTAGCCTGTCCATCTGGTCATCTAACGGGAAGCCTGAAGTCGGTGGGTGATCTCACTGACCATATGTGCTCCAATACCTAGAACAACTGGGGCTTGGCTAATGACACAGCAAGAACCTAAATTTGGATTTAACTTGTTTGTGTTGAGCAGAATCCAAACCTCACAGTTATTTTTGCACATTGCTCACTTTATCGCTAATGTTGAAGTGGGGGGGTGTAAAAATATATCCTTTTCCAACAGAGGCAAGCTGCAACTGACCTGCTTTAACCAATATCATGGTTTTGGGTCTGTGGGATTTTTTTTTTTAGTGGAAAATAATCTAGTAATTATCTTTGTACTGACGAGTATTACAGCCAGAATCCATTGGGGGTTGGTACTAGACATGCATCTATAAATGACCTGGCCAAGATTGCCAGCAAATCTCAGAGTTGAGATAAGAAAGCAGGAAGGAACAGGAGCTGTGATGTGACAGAGTCTATAGGGAGTGATTGAAGCCAGAGAAGGCGTGAAGAAATTCAAAACAGATGGAATAAACAAGACCCAGTGCCATGGTCTTCATGGCTGTGGCCTGAGTGAGCTCCTCCTGCTTTCTCCTCCCGTGTGCACTCTTCCAAGAGATGCTATCTCATTTAGATGCTGCCATCTTCATGCACATTGGCACTGTTTGTAAACAGCAGTATCTGCCACCGAGGAATAGGGCACTGGAGACAGCAGCATGAAGTGAGTGTTTGCTTTGAACCTGGTTTCTTTGTCAAATCTGTTAAAAGTGGCAATTAGTAATTTGTTTTATTTGTAATTTCATATTAATCAGTAGGCATGTTTAAAAAAACGTCAATAATAAAAGAAACTTTAAGATTGGTACAAGAGCTTGTGAGGTGACTCAGTGGTTAAGAGCACCTGTAGGCATCACACAAACACACAACTCTCTCTCTCTCTCTCTCTCTCTCTCTCTCTCTCTCTCTCTCTCTCTCTCTCTCTCTCTTTCTCTGTCTCTCTCTGTCTCTCTCACATGCACACACTTAATTTTAAATAAAAATTGATAAAAATTGTGCTAGAAAATGAAGAGAAAACCCTTTATATGGAAGACAAACAGGGAAGTATCTTTAAAGTTGCTGATGTACTCCTTTCGAAAAGACTTCCAACAGCTCCAGAGAGGGAGATGGCATGTTTTCCATCTAGAAAATAATTTTTCCATCTCGATATTTTTGTGAACAATTAGCACTGGATTAAGAAGCATTAAGTCTGATCCTCCCTTCTTAGGCTGCACACATTAAAGACTACATCTGATTGTGTAGAAACAAATTGAAAGTACAATTACAATTAAGCATTATGAAATAACAAAGTCTGGGCTTTTTTCTTTCTTTGCTTTTACAGGCTAGGAATCAGAAGAATGGGGATTCCTTTTTATTTGTATAATGCTTCCTTAAGCTCTAGGTAGGTTTGGTTTCTGATTTAAAATCTGACTCATGTGCCAGGAAGATGCTGCATTTACTTTTGCAATGTGTCTTCAGATTGTTAATTTTTTCTTTCTTTTTTTCTTGAACAGAATAAGATCATTTGGATACTACTAACTTTTATGTTCAAAATTAGTGGGAGATAACCTACATGTCACCATTAACGATGATCACAAAAGAAGGAAACTCATTCCTTGGTTCTTAAATAGTTCCAAGCATGTTAAACACTGAATTCACTTAATAACTATTTTTCAATTTTAGGTATTATATTCCCATTATGATGATGTTTTTTTCTAGATTTGCAGGAAGTGATATTGGAAGTGAAACTGAGTATAGACCTGGTTTATTCTTGTAGCCATGGTGTCTGTTGAGAAACGTGCTTCTGTAACTGGCTTCAGCTTCCAGATGCTGTATTTTATAGCGAAAGAGGATTCTCTGCACTTTAGGCAGGCAACTCTGGACAAGAGGACACGATCACACTTTAACTCAAGATGGATAGGTGTGATGGAAATGACAGACAGTGTCTGGGAGATGCCTCAATCAATAAAGAGCTTCCTTCACAAGCATGAGTACCATTGGTTCAAAGGGACAGAGCTGTACTGTTACGTGTAATCCCATGGCAGGGCAGGTGAATCACAGGGTTCAATGGCCAGCCAATCTAGACAAACCAGCAAGCACCTGGTGCAGTCAGAGGCTCTCCTATCTCACAAGAAATAATACAGAAAGCAATAAAGAGATGCACCTGATTCCGACCTCTGGCCTCAAGATACATGCACACAAATGCACATGCATGTGTACAGAGAGAAAGAGAGACAGACGGAGAAAGATGAATAAAAATAAACAACAATGACCAAGTATAAATATGAAAATATGGCCAATGAATCACATGGGCAAATAAAGACTCTGGGATAAAAATTTCTAAACCAACAGTCCTTTGGCATTTCTCTGAAGTTTGTGGCAGAATTTTACTAAAATTAGTTTCAGGATCCATTCAACAAATATTTGCTGTACTTATTAACCACAGCTCAGAGAGAAAATAGAAATCACCCGTTATGTAAACAAGAGAATTTAATAACTAACTGGGTTTCTAGACACTAAGTAGAGTCTACATAATGTCACAATTACTACAGTGGACATCATCAGGACAGAATGGAACCCAATAAACTCAGACATGAAAGAAAAGTTATGGGGATGTTTATTAAGACATGAAACTTCAAGAGGAAAGATAGATGGGAACCTAAGTTTCGATAATTTATAAGACTCAAAGAAATTTTTAAATGGGTTTTAAAGACAGAGACAGCCACTCTGATAATTGCTGAAGGAATCCAATCTGAAGAACAGACTTTTTAGTATGATGGCCAGAGTTGGGAATGATGGTAGAGGTAGGAATGATGGTAAAGGTAGGGATGATGGCCAGATGTAGGAAGGATGGCCAGAGGTAGGATGATGGTCAAAGGTTGGAATGAGAGAGAACATTATAAAGCATGGCTGTGGGATATGTATTATCCTACAATGTTTTCAGTTATGTTAAAATATATTTTCAAGGGTAAAGTATAGTGTGAGGCATCCCCTTAGAGATATAACCTTTGTCAAATGGACTCCCCAGAGATACACAGTCTAAAACTTCACTTTTTCTAAATTTCCCAGTATTCCATACTTTCTTTATTATGTTAATTGTATTACACTTATCAATATTGTATAGTGTATTCTATTTATTTGGTGTATCATCTCACTTCCCTGCTACCTTAGCATGGTTTTCGGTTTTAGGTATTATTCTATCCCTAGGACCTAAACAAATGTGTATTGCTATCATACACTATATGCAAAAAACATATACATTAAACAAAGAAGCAAAAATGTAATTGGCAAAGCTGATGGATGACTCAGTATAAGTCCCTACCACAAAAGCTCCAGGACCTAAGTTTGATCCCTTGCACATGGGAGTGCAAGCATAAAAACTGGAATTCAATTTTAACACCTTCATAAAAGTCAGGTGTGGTGGCAGCCTGGATTGAGGGGGACCCCTGGAGCTTACTATGCAGCCTGTGTGACTGGTTCAATGAGAGTTCTTATCTCAAAAATAATCCAGAGAAGGATTGAAGAATCCACCCGATCTTTCCTTAGGTGTCTGCTCAGTCATGGAAAACATTTGAATGCTGACAGAGTAGGAGTATCTAGGATCTTTGATTCCAGTGACTTGAAGAAGATAGGATGATTGTAGAGTGACTATTTTATGACTTTATTAAGTCTGATGTGTGCATGCCAGGAAAAAAATTAACTTGCTATGATTTCATTCATTTTGTAAGCACTTTCCCACAAGCCTGGTTCCCAAAGCCGCATCAATCCCAAAATAACACACAGAGACTCTATTAGTTATAAAGCTGTTGGCTGGTTACTAGCATTTCTTATTGGCTAGCTCTGTCTCAAATAGTAATCCATTCCTATCAATCTGAGTGTTTCTACATGGTCTTATCTTACCGGAGAGAGGGTCTGGACCTCTTAATCCTCTTCATCCTACATTTTGACTCCTCTCTACTTCTTCTTCCAGAATCCTCCTTGTCTTTTAGTCCCACCTATCTTGCCTTCTTATTTGCCAACAGTGTTTTATTAACTAATAAGAGAAACATATTTATAGAATGACATCATCTCTTTTCTCTCTAAGTAAAAAGAAAGGTTTTAACATAGTAAAATACATAACAAAACATTTATCAAATAAGAACTATAGTTAACAATATTTAGTCCATTAATATTTAGCAAGATTTAAAGAAAACATTCCATCATCTATCCTATCTTTGTGAGTCTAAATTCTTGTGTGTAACTTATCTTTAATCTTAAAGGAAAACTAATCTATAAGGAAAACTATAACCATAACTATCTGTCTTCAACTCTCCATCAAAGACCACAGAAGGTCTTTGTCTAGAAATGACAAAGACATCTCACTACCTGGTCAGTCACCTGAAGTTCTGTAATGTTCCATCTTCAGCCTATAGGTCATAGTGTGTCTAGCAGACTCTTCACCAAAGCAGGAAACTTTAAACTATCTACGTGTATTGGCAGTTTGTTTATTTTTCTCTATAGAATGTCCTATAGAATGTCTGGCAGACTCTTGCATGAAGCAGGAATCTTTAAGCACTGTTCTTGTTTCAGTGGTCACTTTCCTGTGGGCCCTGCATGTCCAGTTTATACAGCATACAGTCAAACAGTTCAGACAAGAGCAGTATCTTACCAAAAAAACTAGTCTTGCTTTACTGGAAGCAAACTCCATAATGTGTTTCTTTGATGTCCATCTTCCTTTTTGATGCAGTTAGATGCAGTTTGGAGCAGTTGTGCCTCACTGTTAAGAAAAACCCTAAACCTATTTGCCAACAGTGCTTTATTCATTAACCAAAAAGAGAAACATATTTACAGAATGATATCTTCCATCACATTCTCTTTTATAGTAGTATGTTTTATTTATTTATTTATTTATTTATTTATTTATTTTGCTGAAACATGTTGATCTCAATAGAAATCCCAAAGGGCATACATGCCTATAGGAGGCTGAGATAAGGTGTGAGTTAGAGGCTAGCTTGGTTACACAGTGAGACTCTGTATTAAAAAAAAACAATATTAGAAAAATAATAAAAATAAAATTGTAGCTCTCCTGGAGACTTTAAATATGAGTGTCTCATAGATGCAGTAATGCCAGCCAGTGTAGCTGAATTATTAAAATCTCCATTATCAACAACATGAATGCATATTACAAGTGTCAATGTGAGAGGAATGTCAGTGGCTGTGATTAGAAAGGACATCCCTTTCAGGAAGAGCTATATTCCCTGTAAGACAGAGAGCACCTTTTTCTACGTCTGTTATGTAATGTCACAGTGTTCTAAAACAGCTGGGAGTTGATTGGGGGAGAAGTCAATAATAACAGCTAAAAGAATAACCAACAGCATCAATCCCATGTGTTTAACTACTCCATAGGTGAGCTGTATCTTCTAGCTCTTTATGTAAAGAGTAAGGATTGAATTCAGGTTGAGCCCTAGTTGTCTAGGATAATTTTTCAAAGCTCTCATTCCATATTATATGACCACAACAATTAAGTCAAAACCTTGATGGATTAAATGAAAGCATACAACTTTTTAAATGTCTCAATGAAATTTAAATGTTAATCCCTATTCCGTGGTTTCTTATAAGCCACAAGGAATAATACAGAAAATACACCTATTTTCTCAGCTTAATCTTGAGTAGAGTTGTTCTTTATGAAACATTTATAACTTTTCAAAAAAAACCGGTATCATATTGGCATCTATTCAAAACATTTGCACAGGTAATTTATACTCCACCTTTCATGGACATGAAGGGTTAAATATAAAACCACATCCCATTGCTTTGTTTTTCTGTTTGCACTTTCTTGTTTATTAGTGAGGTGAACATCTGTTTGGATGGCGATTTAAAGGTCAGAAAGCAGGCTTGCTTTTTGTGGTTATGGATAATTCAAATCAACGATTAGGGCCAAACGCATTAGAACATAGAAGAGAGGGAAAGGGTACTTGGGGAGATGAGTTGTTTTTAGCAGAATCTCAGGTTTATCTGCTCTCACTGTGGCTTTGTGCTTTGATTTCAGAGTTTATTAAAGTAGTGATGTGGAGGAGTGTGATTCTGTAATTTTGCAGTCCTGGGAGTAAGTTGTGACCTTGCTAGTTTCTTCTGAAACTATCCTTCTGGTTTATCTCTTCCTGTGTTCTTACAGGCTGCACACACCTGAGCCTGAGCTCTGCTTCTGTGAACATTAATAATAACAGCTCAGGGTGTATTCACTTTTAACTTGACTATATCTTCAAAGACTTTAATAATGTTAAATATACTCACAAATTAGGTCTTCAAGAAATATATTTAGGTTGGAGCATAATTCATGAGGTAAATAATCACCATTTCCTATAGGATCTAGAGAGATAGCTTTGGGGATGCTATAAATTCTTAGATTGATTTTTTTATGGACCTTACTATCTTTGCGCTCCCTCTCTCCCTCCCTCCCTCCCTCCCTCTCTCTCTCTCTCTCTCTCTCTCTCTCTCTCTCTCTCTCTCTCTCTCTCTCTCTCTCTCTCTCTCTCTCTCTCTCTCTCACACACACACACACACACACACACAAACACACACACCTCATATACACATTGGATGCTTATATTCCAAATAGAGAGATACACTGCAGAGAGATGGCTTCAAGTCTGCACAGGTATTACTGAGACTTTAAGGTAGGTCATATTTCTCTTCTTATGCTTAATAATTCTTCCTTTTGAAACACTATATTTTGACTCTTTAGAATGTTCCAAAGATTTCCAAGAGGTAGCCAGAAAATATAGAATTGTTGATTGTCCATCCCAGCACAGACAACTCTCTTAACATCAATTTTTTTTCATATCAGTAGGAAGAGGAGGCATTGTAAGGCTGTAAAATGCTGGCATATTGCTTGCTAGAGCCCCACTTGTTTTGAGAGTCAGCCTTTGCATACTAGTAGTTTTCTGATTCTCTGATGTTATTGGCTTATTTTTACAGTTTGATTAAAAGTAAAATATGCTGGTGTGGTGGCACATGCTTTTAATCCCATCACTCTGGAAGAAGAAAATTATGGATGCCCATGAATTCAAGGACAACCTTTTCTACATAGCAAGTTCAGGCTAGCCAGAAATACATAGAAAGGCCCTGCCTCCAAAAAATAAAAGTAAAGAAATTTGTAAGTAGATGAAATAAACTACAAGAATAATATACTAGAAGAATATTTTGACCTATTTTCTTCTTATTTTAAGTGATATGTATGTATGTCAATATGTACAAGTTTATTGTATCTAGCTCTATAGTACTCAGTAACTTGACAAATTTTTATGTCTTTATGTCGATTAAACATAGATGTATGATGTAGCATTAATCTGTGTACTCTGCTCTACTACACTGTAATCTAGTCCATGTGATAGTACAAGATGACAATTAGAATGTCCCTTTAGATTTGATAGAACAATCAGAAAATATACTTACTAAGGTATTAGAATGATATTCTTTATGAAAATTCATTTGGCATTATATCAGGCAAGGTGCTATAGAGAAATATAACCAATGAGATGTGTACATGCTACAAAGGGGGCTCTACTAGCTTGGCTTATGTGATATGGACTGTGTAGTTCAGTGATGGTTGCCTGTACAATGGACAGGCAGAGGATATGGTAGTTGGTCTATGATCCCATTGCTCAACATTTTCAATCTGGCATTAGGACCTTGCCTATTTTGAAAGCCTATGGGATGGCTCAACAGAAAAGAGACCTTGCTTTCACTCCAAAGGACCAGGGCCCTGAGACCCACATGGAATGAGAGAACTGATTCCCAAAAGCTACCTTTTGACCTTCACACATGAATGTGTACACATATAAATGAATAAATAAATACATTTAATTAAATTCTTTGAGTCCATATTTGAAGGGAGGGTTGGAAAAACAAGCCTGTAGTCAGCAGGTAGTGGTAGGGCCATCAATAGATTCAGTTAGAGAGAAACAGCAAAGCTAGGCTATTTACACAATGCTTTGTCCTCAGATATCTTTATATGTGAGCTGCTTTCTGGAAGGCAATACCCATTTATTTAATCACTTTCAGAAACATTGCCAATGGCTTGTCTTCTAGGTGACTAGAGCAACCATCACAGCCATGTATTTAATATTTCACATTAATGTATGCAATAAAAACGTATTAGTTAAAGATTACATATAACAATGTCATGCTTAAGAAAAAATAAGTGGAGAAGCGATCTAGTGTATGTGTTGCTTTTTTATCTTTCTAGATTTAAAAAATATATCAAATCAATAAAAATCTATTCGTGCTTCTTACTTTAGAATGAATAGAATTGTATTTCCTCTGTAGTGTATCTCAGTCTCCTGACTTTTGCTAGCATCAATACAATGGTCTCAAGCTAGCTTGCTACCTTACAAACTGGGTAAAATTTCATTTGGAAAATTTCCTAATTCTATTACAAACATTTTGCACATAAACTAGTATGATTGATGTGCAAAGAAAAGTATGTAATAAAAAAGAAATGGAGGATTTTATTTTATAAATGGTCTATATACAAAGTGGTTCAAACTTTAAATGCTATCTGTATTAAGGCAAGTTACTTAAATGTTACTATGAAGATGAATATATAAAGACAAAACAAGAGACAGCCAAGAAACACCAAAAGAAAACAGAAAAAGCAATGTGGAGATATGTTCCATTTGAAAACCAACTTGCTGGGGCATGGAGAGATGGCTCAGTGGTTTAGAGCACTTGCGGTTATTACAAAATACCTGGTTAAGCTCCCAGGGCCTATAGGACTGCTTACAACTCTCTGTAACTCAGGTTTTAACAAGATCTGACATCCTCTTCATTTCACACAGCTGGTGCACATAAGGTCACACAGACACAGCTGATTAATTAAGTTTTTAAAAATAACTGGCTTGCTGAGTAGATGGAATGGGGCACTAGTATGAGTTGCTAAACATGAAACACTATGAGGGGACTAGGAAGATGGCCCAGTGGATAATAGCATTTGCTGTGTAAGCATAAGGACTTGAGTTAACATCTATAGGACTTATGACTGCATGTTTACATCCCCAGCACTGTGGAAGACAAAGATAGGATGAAATTTGCCATTTCTGGCTTTCAACTTCTCTATAGCTTCTTTGAAAGACGTTGTTCTTGTTTTGATAGGATAAGGCAGATAGTGATAGAGACAAGCCCCTCACATCCTCTATAGAGCTCTTCCCAATGCCTCACTGACACATCCACATACACACAAACACACACCACACACACACACACACACACACACACACACACACACACACACACACACACACGAGATAACATGAGGAAGCTAGACAGAAGCAGAGGACAGTAGTTGATAGTAATAACACATGGAAATAGCTCTTACTGAAATCCAACCACCTTTGACTTGTATCTCTTTTATGCCCAGAGAAAAAGACATGCATTTACCCACATCTTTTTAAATTTTTAAAAGAATGTCACACATGCATATTTTTATTAAATCCTTTATTATTTCCTTCTCTTCAGTCCTCTCTCCATCCTCTTCACGACCATTCTTTCCTGATTTAATATTTTCTCTTTTTACATCTAGTCCACTGGCTCCACTTATTTCTAGAAGCCAGCATGTGCATGGCCATGTGGTCCTCTATTGGAACAGATCAGGCCATGTCCTTGAAGACAGATGACTCTTCATCTACAAACAGCCAGCTTCCAGCTCCTCAGTGGGTGGGTGGGACTTCATGATCTGATCATTCCTCCATTTTGGGATTTTGTCTTTTGCATGTTGTTACAACAATTGTGACAATTACCCTGTTGTTTCAGGCAAACACCGTTTCACTGTGGTCATCTACTATTTTTGCCTTTTGCATTTTTTCCCTCATTGATTACCAGAGACTTGGGAGAATGGGTATAATATAAATGATCCATTTAGGTTGGGATACTCCTCAGCCTTTTTACTCTTCATGTGGATCAGCTGTGGCCTCATTTTAATTCCCATCTACTGAAGAAAATAAAAACTGTGTTGATGAGGTGATGTACTAAGCTCTGAGTACAAGTCTCTTACATTCTACATCTATTTAGCAAAATAGCAATTGTAGTTTCTCCCCTAGGGTCTATGATCTATAACCATGGGAGCAACCCTTAAATCCTATCATAAAATGCTCAGATATTCCCATAACATCTGTGCCACTATCGCATCAGCCGGTAAAGCTTTCACATATGTCAATATGATAGCTCACTTGCTTTACTGCTGGGTAAGACTGATGATTATTTTTCTCCCCCAATATTGAACATAGTACCATTCAGCACTATGAAAACTAGCCTATCAAGATGAAGTTTCCTGGTTGGCAGCCGCTTGATTTCTCCCTGGCTTTTACTCAAGAATGAGGTGTCTTAATCAATGGAGGCTCACCATTAAGATCTAGGGAATAACCAAGAGCAAAAGCTATAGATTGTAATGTTCTATGGGACCCCACTGACCAACCCCTCCAAAAGAGATATCTAGAACTGAGTTTTTATTTGATAGGCTATGGCTTCTAGGAGAGATGTTTCCCCCTGTTATGTATGGAATACATACACACACACACACACACACACACACACACACACACACACACACACACACACACCATGTATATAAAATGTCTTCAATAGTAAATTGCAAGTGTCTTTAGTGTTGTTATCCCTCCCAACACCCAAATCTTAATCAGCTCCCTATAATCTGAAATCTAAAGTATACCATTAACCTTACTTTATATTTTATTTTGGATTGTTCTCTTCTTAAACTTAATAGTTTAATATGAAAATCAGTTAATGTTAGTTCATCATTCTATTGTTTTTAAAATCTTTAGATATTATCAGAGATGTTTAGCTTGTTCTCATTGCTTTAATTTATTGTTCACAATCTCCATTACAAGCCACTTAGAGACTCCATATCCCTTGTTTGTTACTAATCCAATTAGAATAGACAGCCGTATCGTGAGTACCGATTCCATCATCATGACATACTAGTGTGTTCTTAGAGAGAGAGTAGGAGACCAAGAGCATCTAGATATTTTTTCTGGAGTGAATTCTAAATATATCATGATCAAGGTGAATGACATGGACTCTAGAGAAATTCTTATCTCTAGACTTTTGGTAATGCTAAAAAATATTATTATATGTATATATATATATATGTATGTGTGTGTATATATATATGTATATATATATAATTAAGCCTAGAATTTTACTTTTATCATTAAAATATTTTAAATTACTCCAAAGAATAAAATTGGAAAGTATAATTCTGTACATTTGTATTGTTGTCATGGATATTAGATCTTTCTATTTTGCTATGGCTGATCTTGAGTTCTGGGATTCGGGTGATCCTCCCCTAGATGCCATGGCAACAGATGCATACCAGCATGTCTGGCTATTCTCTCATTTATAGAGTTAACTTTAAACTATGAGGGAAATTCTGAATTGAGATACTATCTAGGCTTAGTAAAATGCAATCCTATGCTTACCAAGCATGCACCTGGTTATTTTAGAATTATTTTTGATAGTTTCATATATGTATCTAATAATATTGATCATAAATTATTCAATTGTCCTCTCATCTCTTCCAAATTACCTGTCCAATTGATGTTTCTTCACACGGTCCCCTCCTGCATTCAAAAAATTATTAATCAGTGCTGATCACAAAGCTATCAAGGTTCAGAAATGTACCATTTCAAAGCTATACTATTATAAAAATACCTCAGTAAATGATTATAAACAAAACCTCTGGATAAAAGTAGAGTTGAAGGGTGAATATAATCAAAATGCTTCATATATATTTAAGAAATTTTCAAACAATTTAATATTTTTAAAAAGTTGGTTTTATTTTTGTCTGCAGAGATGCTAATTTTAATGACACAGTTTCATCCAAGCAAACTGCTTGAATTGTTAGCATTAACCACTTGCCACTAGATGAAAAAATATGTAAAGACAATTTGTAAAAAGGACCAACTTCAGTTAATATAAGATATGGACAAAAACTCATGCCCAGGAAGCCTGGAAATGAAGGCAGTTCTGTTCTGGCAAGAGCACTCCATCAGATTCTCTCAGTTATGGTCTCAGATGGAAGCTGGGACAGTGTTGGTGGGAGTAAGCATGTCCATGTCTGTCTAACCATCCATCTGTCCTCCCCGCCCCCCACACTTTCTGGGTCAGCCTCAGCACACGCTAGCAAGGGGAGTGTCCCCTAGCAACCTGGGAGTGGTCCTTGCAAGAGCCTCTGAATAGACCTGTTTTGGTTTCCCCTCTACTTTAGTTTTACTATCACCCCTATTTATTTTTCACCTCTCATTTCCTCTATTATGGGATTAAGCAGTTTGTTAAAAACAGGAAAATCTATCCTTGCTTGGCATAACAGGAAATTTAAAAATTTGTGGTAAAATCATAACTTAAAATGTGTTCAGATCAAAATGTGTGTGTGTGTGTGTGTGTGTGTGTGTGATTTCTACCTCTAACTTCTGTCTCCATGTGAATTATTCAGCTCATGACTCTAATATTGGTTGTTACATGCCTGTTGACCTTTACCACTGACTACTTATGATAGATTTGTGACTATCAAATGTTGAGCTATTTTTTCACTTTCAAGGGATCAGCATTTCTGTACATGTTTGATCTTGTTCATTGCAGGTTGCATGCCACCCAAGTAAAAAGGCCATGATCTACTTCTGTTCACAATCAAAGAGAGAATGTACAGTCTCCTGCAGATACTAAAAGTTCTTGGATGAATTCATTTGTACAGAAATTGAAAGGAAAATTTATAGAGGTACTCTTCAAAAAAGGCTTGTAAATGAACCTTTAAAATGAGAGTCTGCATTAAGCATAGAACAGCAAAGTATTATACATTTTCTCCAGAAAATGCACCTGTAAACTCTTTGTGCAAGTGAACTACATCTTCTTTATTTTACCTAATTGTAGTAACTGCCACCTGTGCCCAACAGATGTTGATAAAAAAAAAAACCCTCTGGTTGTAGGTGCTGTTACATTTTACTGCATTCACCAGAATTCCAGATATAAAGTTTAAGAAAAAAACATGAAACCTTTACCCAAAGTTATTAACGAAGAAAAGCCCACCCAAACATTAAAAAGGCTAAGGGCATGCTGTGTTGTCCTTGAATTAGAATGATTGAAGATTTAATATTATACTTGTCAAAATAACTTATATATTCATCAAAATGCACTCAGTGTCTTCTGAAGAAAAGTTGATATTAGACAGCTAGTTAGAGAGCTAAAAAAAATACATTTTAGAAACAAAAAAAGAAAAGTTCAAGTTTATCTTTACAAAAGAATCACAGATTATTGGAGGGGATAGTTGTTATGACTGTGAAATATTCTGCCAAGTATCTAAAGTTAGCTAAAGATGTATTGAAAGGGGATATGGAAATCTGATGCTTGCTAAGATAATCAAAACAAAAAAATTCTTCAAAAGAAATTTGTGTGGCGATAATACCATGTGGATGGATAAAGCTGCTCCCAGAAGCCAGAGTTTATTCACCAAAACCCCAGTCAAGGGAAGCTACATCCCCATGAATTTTTGATTAAAGAGGTCCTAAAGCTTCAAAACTAACACAGACATATGCCAATGTTCTTGATGATCCTCGAGAACTGTTTGGTAAAACCCTATAATGGAAGATGGTATACATATTAATTATATAATGTAGACAAATCAAGAAAGAACTGTGCTAGAGTCTTCTCTCTGCTGGTTAGCTCACATAGAGCCAGAAAAAGGCTAGTTAGCCTACTGAGTAGAGGAACAGTCCTACTCAGATCCTGTGTGTGATAATACCAACCAGCCAGGGAAGACAACCCTGCTGGTATAGTAGTGCCAAGTCTGTTATGAAGATTACCAACTATTTTCGGAATAGATTGGGCAGCCTCTTCATGGGAGAGTATTCACGTCTGGTACTGTAAGCCTGGTCAAAATCCACAGCTGTGGAGTCAAAAGCCCAAGTAAGAAAGTGTATGTTCTTCTTCAGCTAAATGGACATTGTGTGCCTGTCAAACTACTGTCTGAATGTTTGTGCCAGTAGAACAATGCTGCTGTCAGCTTTGGTGCGAGATTTTTATCTTTTCAATGGTAACCCCAGAGACTTAAAACTTGTCAATGACAGGGAATACATAATTATTGGATGACCAGCTATAAATTGGACATGTATAACTATTGATTTAAGACCGAAGAACATTGTAGAAGGGCTAGAATGTAGGAGCTAAAGGAAAAGTGGAGAGCAGTATGAGAAAGTTGACTTCTGGGCATGACATGACTGTTGCTCTACAGAACTCACTGCTGTTTGGATTATTTGCACAAAGTACTAAACTAATAGTATCATTTAACCTGACATCAAAGAACATTTGGAAAGAAGACTTATAATCTAACCTGGAAAATGTATATGATTAAATAATCACTTCTTACCAAAGTTGCTTTATCATAATGATTTTCAGTGGCTTTATAAAGCTCAATGGAGGCTGGGGAAATAGCTCAGTAAGTAAAGTGCTTGGTTTGTGTGCAGAGTCTGACTGTATAGAATTCACATTAAAGAAAAAAATCTGACTTCAGTAATGACCTATGAGATCCATTCAGGGGAGTGGAGATGGGAGGGCTCTGTGACTCCAGTCAGCCACTCCAGCCAAATCATGAGCTCCACATTTTGTGGGAGATCTGTCTCAGAGTGGGGAGGAAATTGACTGAGGAAGACACCTGATTGCCACTTCTGGCCTACAATCCATGTGTACATGTGCACCCATTCATGCATGTCTAAACTTACATGGACACACACACACACACACACACATACACACACACACACACACACATGCATACACACAATAAAAATCAAAAGACAAATGGAAGACATAGAAATGTGTACGCTTGTTTTACTGATCGTAAGTCTCCTATAGGAAAACATCTTTGTGAGTACATGACTATAATCCTAGCATATGGGACAGAGAGGTAGGGAAGGCAGTGCTCCAAGGCAAGCCTTGGCTATAGATGGCTATAGAGGAGTATTAAAGCCATCCTGGGGAATATGAGATCCTGTCCCTAAAACAACTACAGAAAAAATTCAATAATCAAAGCACTCAAAAGAAATGTCATATTTTATAAGTAAAGAGTATTATGTATTAATATGTTCAAAAATAAAAGTGTGGTGCACTAGAGGGCATGTTCTTAACATACACAAGAAGTTTTGTCATTAATATAAAAAGAGTTAGTAGCCAAAACCTATTAAATTTCCCAGGTAAGGCAGGCAAAGGATGTCATGGCGGAGACTGCCAGCTGGGAATACATCCCATCATTTTCTTGTAAAGGAACACAATTGTGCTCTGGCACATGGCTGGGTTTGTTTCCAGCTCTTCTTGGTTACTGCTCTAGTGCCTCTCCAGGGTAAAAGAGACAGAAATGAACTGTTACTTCATTCCCCAACCCTACCAGCTTTTCCTGGTGCCAGTATGCTGCTCTGTCCTCTATCCCTGCCTGCTGAGGTCCCTCTGGTGTGACTCAGCCTCTAGAGCCACCAAGATCAGGAGCCTGATTGTCTCAGTTAGACTGTGTCACCTGTCAACGTTGCACCTACTGGATGGCCTGATGATAACTCATTTCATCCTTTCCTTGGTAACCACTTGCTCCAACTAGTTTAGCTCAATCTAGTACACAACCCACCTGCTTAAAAGGAGGAGCATAAATGGATAGCATTCACACAAAGAGTGCTGACATTTATGTATAAAGTTGTTAACTGCAATGCTCCTTATGATAAAAACAAAGCTTCAAATAGATGAATGCTCTCCAATAAGCTAGATTCCTAATCTTTGGTGTAATCTTAATTATTATAGTCTGCATTCCAATTGTGTCCAGGAAGATTTAGACACTATATTTAAATACTCATGTTGTTTAATATAAAGTAGTAGTACATAAATGAAATATAGATAGTTCATTTGATGTTAGGAATAAAGACTATAATTATGTGTGTGTAACTACACACAACTTTATATATAGCCATTCAAAAGAGTATGTCCTCAAATTATATTTAATATGAAACTACTGAAATCTTCCTTTTATCTTCTTCAGTTTCTGGGATTCTTGAAGAAGATACTCACTCAATTAATCAGAAAAAATATAATTTTGAAAAGGGAAAGTAGGCATCTGAAAAGCTGCAGTAGGTTTTGGAAATTGCATTTGTTAACACAGCAATCATTTTAACAATTAATTTAAAACATGCTGTTATTTAGTAGACTGTATTCATTTTATTTTTGGTCTCTGGTTATGAAACATGTTCCATTTTTAGAGCTTTAGAGAAGCTTCAGTTTCTGCAGAGTAGCACAAGGCCAATGCTTTGAGTGCTAAATAGTGTCGAAACTTTCAATGAAGCATAGCATACATACAGAAAAGAGCACACATAAAATGAAGGATTTCATAATTTTTCCCAAGCCAAAAGCACCCAGGTAACTGGTATGTAAGTGAAGAAACTGAACACTATCATCAATCAGGGTCTTTTCTTGTGTGCTCTTCTAGTCTCTCTCTCTCTCTCTCTCTCTCTCTCTCTCTCTCTCTCTCTCTCTCTCTCTCTCTCTCTCTCTCAGACACACACACACACACACACACACACACACACACACCAATTTTATAGGCCAGTTTGGCACACATATGTAAAGGTGTGAACTATAGAGTACATTTTCTGGTTCAACCTTTGATGTGCTAAAGACATCCATCATTTTAGACATCCATGTGTGTTTCAGCACATCATTTTAGTCTAATTATTCATTGTCGCTGCTATGTGGTATTTTCCATTCCAGAAGTTACTGCACTTGTTTGCATACAGTGCTGTGTAAAATGGCGAGTAGTAGTAGTTGTTGTTGTTTTTTAATTTTGACTGTTATAAATGATGTCTAGAAAATTCTCTCAGATAACTTCTAGTGGGTTAAACATATTCTTCAGTCAAGTGTGTATCCGGAGGTTCAGCTGACAGATAATATGATTGTCATTAACATATGTTAAAGTTGCTTAGTAGCCAAACTTCTCATCATCAGGGCTGGAACTTAGATTGTTATACCCCAACACCAACAGTTGAAACCTGTGGAGTAGGGGGCAGAATGGGATGGTGGGATGGGAAGGTGGTTGGGGGACATGGGAAGGAGGGAGAGAAGAGGAGAGGGAGGGAGGGAGAGAAGGAGGGAGAGGGAACTGGGATCTATATGTAAAATAAGATAATAATGATAATGACAATGATAATAATAATAATAATAATAATAATAATAATAATAATAATAATAATAATTGAAAGTAACTTGTTCTCCTGTCATTCTTTTGCTGGTGAAATGGTATTGACAGCCTCATAATTGTTGCTTTTGTGTAACACATGCTTTCTTTTGCATTTTAGTTTGACCTAGTTTTTCTCCAAACACAATGGACTCTAACCTAACAAGGTGCAAGCAGGATGTTATCTACATTTCCATCAGGTAGCTAACGGTCAACCAGTGACAAGCTGGCAACTGTTGAAGACATGATCAGCTAACCGATAGCTAAATGTGCTCCCTCCTATTTTCTGTTTGTCATACCATTTTGGCAACTGTTAAGACATGATCAGCTAACTGATAGCTGTATGTGCTCCCTCCTATTTTCTGTTTGTCACACCCTTTTCTCTGGCAGCATAAACTACTCATGAGATGGGGCAAAGCTCTGAGGACAATTTTTGGTGTAGACTGTTGTCCAACTCTAAAATGGCAAAGCCAATTAATAAGTGTAAACCAAACTTGTCAAATTGTTAAAATAAAAATCTAACATAATATTCTTTTAACACAAGCTAACCAATTAATATGGTTTGTTAGTCCATTTCTATGTGTCCTTTATACATTTGCACAAGCGCATAAAATTATGACTATGTGCTGATCTTCAAAAATTTCAGTCATTTTTTAAATTTGGATTTATTTCTAATTAAAGTTTTGTTTTGTTTTTAATCAAAGTCTAACGTCCATGTGGCACTTTGTTGCTGCAGAAAACCCCTTAAGGCTGGGGAAAGACATTTTTTTCTCTTTCCAGACCATTCTGTAGGTAGACTGGTTTTCATCTCATTGAAGCCTTGACTCATTTGGGCCCTGTCTCATGAAACATTTTTTTTTCAGTTCTGGTGTCTTGCTTTAAAAATTACTTTTCCACTCACATACTTTATCACTTAGCCTGTGCCTGATTGCTCTTGGAATGAATACAAACAGTCTTTTTCCTACTCGTGGTCCAAAGTAGAAGAAATCAAGTCCCCCAGGGGTTTGTTTCTCTAACTGTACGAGTAGATTTTTATGCTCTCTTAAGCACCTGTCAGGGTTTATAGATATACAACATTTCTGAGTTGCTTTAGGAGTCTCTGTTTTGGGAAAAGTTACTGAATGACCTGACTATTCTCAATGTGCTTTTTCCTTTTTGAAACATCGTCGGAGCAAGAAATGGGGGACCATTAAGGCTCAATAGAAAATATGGGATAGGAATTTCCGATTTTGTCACTGGTAAACAGAAGCGATAGATGGTCTGCTCCTTCATATGCACACAGGCAAGCTCTCTCTCTCTCTCTCTCTCTCTCTCTCTCTCTCTCTCTCTCTCTCTCTCTCTCTCTCTCTCTCTCTCTCTCTCTCTCTCTCTCTCAATCTCATACACACACACAAACACACACACCCCACACACACACACTGGACGAGATCATTTTTCTATTATAAAAGTCCCTATAATCTTAACTAAACAGATGAAGCAATAAGCATTCCAATGACACTACTTCTACTTAAGTTTCTACACTTTTATAGAAAAGTCATATCTACTCAGATATCATCAGAACATGGAGAAGACCTCAGTTTCAATCAGTCTACAGGCAAGTTAGTTCGGAGGCCATGAGGAGATTATATCCTGTTCAATGTTGTTAGGATTTACTGGGATACAACAAGTCAGTTTCATTCTTTTATGGTTTAGTTAGTCATTAGAAACACCTAAGTCTGAATCTTTAGCTCTTCTTATTTTGTGTGTGCACAAGTGGTGTGTGTGTGTGTGTGTGTGTGTGTGTGTGTGTGTGTGCACGCACACACGCATGCATGCATGTGTGTCTCCCATCCCACACTGTGTGCATATGTGCATGTGTTTATTAAGGGCCTTTATATATGATAGCTAAGATATAAATCTCAAAATACATACAACTGAAAATTAGAAATGAAGATTTGAGTAACAATTTGCTGTATTTGAAATCCTACTCTCATTTTACACATTCCTGTGAACGTGAGGAGAGGTTTTGGAAAACACAGCCAGGCAGCCAAATACAGGTAAACTCAAGGCTAAATGCTAAGGAGGCTAAGGAAAGAGGCCAAGTGATTCTTCTTGGCCTTGCAGATCCAAGCATGAAAGCCTAAAGGCAAAGTCAACACATCAAATTTAGATATCAATGCTAAATGAGAACACTGAAGAAAAAGATATGTTTTATTCATGTAGACTTGAATTCTAACTGGTCATATCTCTAATATTTATGACTCATTCTAAGGCAAACAACTGTGATTTGTGAAGCTCAGTCACCTAATCATTAAAATGAAAATAATAAAACTCACAGCATTGGTGTGCTGGAAAACATTTAACTATCGGTTCTCTAAAAATGTTTGCGTATTTATACTGCATGTTTATTATTAAATTTTAGACAGTTTACAAATAATGACATAGAGCATTCTTTGTTGCAAATTAAAAGCAACTGTAGTAATTTCTATGACTTACTAGTTCTTCACAAATTCTATCATTTCTTTTTGGTAATTCATTCATTCACAGTGATGCCACGGATTCAGACCTTGTTTGACTATTAACTGATTCAGCAAAGAAGAGTCCAGATATCTGATATAAGTGTTTATTACCATTTTTTGTACACTTGAAGAAGACAAAAATGAGACAGTAAAGGCCGGCTAGAATCTCATTTCATTCATCAGTGAGGTAACTTTTCAAACATTGTAAAAATATGTCTTACGGTTTTTGTCCTCTTCACAATAAAGTAGCTACTGACACAGAAGGGATGTATGATTTGTTTTGTAGTGTCTTAGTAAAACCAAATGAAGGGTAGCTTGAGGCAGCTTTAACCTACACAAATGGCATCAATGATTGGGATCTAGATAATCAACAAGCTGGTATATCAGGACTGGTTTTTAGCAATGCTCATTGCAGTAATTCAAAGATTCCCATGGTGACAGACTTAAAGCTCCCAGTGATGGTACCGTACCCTGGGTTAGGAAGACAATTACAGCATCACACTCTGATACAGTACAGCTCCTTTATAATATAAGAATTGTAAATAACACTAAGAACACAATAGCAAAGGTACTAAAATCACTAGAGGGCATTAAGTTCATAGGATTCAATTTTGGCCTGTAATAACTTTTATTAAGTGTCTGAAAGTATCCTGAATATTTAAAATTTTAGTCTCATAAACTGGCATAATATAGTTCCAACACATGTTTTCTCAGTTACAAGAACAGTCCGGATGCTTAGAAAGTACATAGTTGGATCTTGGAGATGGCTCAGTGATTAAAGCACTTGACACACAAGCATCAATCCTAAGGACCCAAGTTTAGCTCATTAAATCCTATATGAACTCCTGTCAGGCCTGGCTTTCCACCTTCAGTGACAAGGGTGAGATGGCAGAGACAGAACCAGCACACACACACACACACACACACACACACACACACACACACACACACACACACACCTTGGCAAGCAGGCTAGGGAGAATGGCTGGAATGGCTGTATTGGAGAGCTCTGCTTCAATCAAGACACCTTGCCTTTAGTTTGTTTACAGGATCTGGCTATACAAATAAAACTGTAATGAACATAGCTGAGCAAATGTCCTTGTTGTGTGACTGTGGTCCATCTTGATCTTGAGGTAGATCAATTCTCAGTTTTCTGAGAAAGTACTACATTGACTTCCAAAGTGGTTTTACAAGTTTTCACTCCCACCAGCAGTGGAGGAGTGCCCCCTTTCTCCACATCCTCTCCGGCAGAAGCTGCCATTTGGGTGTGTAATTTTAGCCATTCTAACAGGTGTAGGGTGGAATCTCAGATTCATTTTGATTTTCATTTCACTGATGACTAATGATGTTGAACATTTTTCTTTTTAAGTATATCTTGGCCATTTAAAATTCTTCTGTTGAAAAAATTTCTGTTTAGATCTGTACCCCATTTTTAATTGAATTATTGTTTTTTTGTGTGTCCAGTTTCTTGAGTTCTTTATATATTTTAGAGATCAGCTTTCTGCCAGATGTGAGGCTGGTGAAGATTTTTTTCCCATTCTGTAGGCTGCCATTTTGTCCTATTGACAGTGTCCTTTGCCTTACAGAAGCTTTTGGGTTTCATGAGGTCCTACTCATTTTAGTGTCTATGCCGCTGGTGTTCTATTCAGGAAGTTGTCTCTTTTGCCAATGCATTCAAGGCTATTCCCTACTTTCTCTTATATCAGGCTCAGTGCAACTGGATTTATGTTGAGGTCTTTGATCCACTTGGACTTGAGTTTTTGCAGGGTCTTAGATATGCTAAAGAATGGTTAAAGAAAATATGATACAATTGCAGAATGATTTTTTTCTAGTTTCAACCATTTGCCTTCAAATTTCTTGTTGCCATTGTTTTTAACAGCAGAGTAATGCTCCATTCTGGGGCTCAGTCAACATCGCCTTTGGGCTTCTACTGTCATGTGTACATCCATGGGTGCCTACATACATATGAACAAACATACATGCAAACATGCATACATCACACATACACATGTAAAAGAAAAGTTCTAGTTAAAGTTCTTGCCCAAGGAAGAAAAGATCACTAGCATTATGTATAGTTTATAGTTAAAAGTATGCTTGGAAGGCAGAGTCAGGTAGATCTCAGTAAGTTTGAGGCCATCTTGGTTTCTGTTTCTGTAAAGCTAGCAAGCAACCTAACATGCATTCCATACCCACGGTAATGCACATGTGTAGATTGGTGCTTCACATACAGTACAGACACTGCATGGGAAAAGCTTCATGGATGCAAAGCTAGAGAAGCTACTCAAAGCTGTCATATCTAAGGGAGAATATTCCTGTCACTTAGTTTGTACTGACCCCTCCTTCATGGCTCAATTATGTACTCCTTTTCCTGTTGCTGAAGCTCATCCCTCAGGCTCTAAGATCGTCTTCCTGACTCCTTCCTACAGTGTTTGAAAGTGCTTATTTTGTGAAGAAACAAGATATAAACAAATCAGTATCTGCATTTGTGTTCTATCACCTTTCAAACTGTTTTCCCAGTAGAACCACCCCCATTAAAATGTCACAAAACCTATATTTGCTATTTAAATTAATTTTTTCAACTTAATTTGGCATGATTTGGGGGGATTTACATTGTGACCATAAAATGAGAACACTCCCAGTGTCACAGGAACTTGGCACAGACATGAGGATGGGAAGCTTGAGCTAAGCATCAGTAAATAGGTACAGAAACAGCTGAGCATTTGCTATAGCCCTCAGTGTGGTTGAGCCTAGCATGTACTTTTAGTGACAGTGCCAAAGGGAAGTAACTGCCCTCCTCCATGAAGCCTGTGTCAGTGGTCTTTGGATTATGGCACAAGAGGAAGAAAAAGGGGAGAGAAACTAGTAGAATATTTCCCACCCTCCTCCGGAGCTTCCTGAGCAGATCAGGTGATGTATACACAGCTACCTATAGACAAAACCTGATTGTAAGAAACATGTACCTCCAGTAGTCAGAGAAGAAGGTGGGAAATTTTAGTAGATCTGCTATCAAGGGACTTGAGGCAGGAAGACCTTAAATGTCTGCAAATGGTGAGAACATCAAAGACATACAATGGTCTTGGGGAGAGTAAAGATGGCTTGTCAGC
Source organism: Cricetiscus sungorus (assembly GCA_030556225.1). NCBI lineage: Eukaryota > Metazoa > Chordata > Mammalia > Rodentia > Cricetidae > Cricetiscus > Cricetiscus sungorus. The sequence goes on from JANBXA010000641.1 coordinate 17,460,514, forward strand.
CTCCTATATCATTGACAGACTAGTGTGGTTTATGGATGGGACTGTGCTGTAGGTTTATGGATTGGTTGAGCTTAGCAGTGCACACTGTATTGTTTTTCTCATTGCCTTGGAATAGGTTCCACTAGATCTCTTAGCACTTGGCTAATGTTACCATATTTGTCACTTTCTGGTATAAGACAGTGGATTCAGGTCCAGAATGATTTATAACTATTGTTTTATATTATTGCCATTTGCCATTTTAGAGCTCAAGATTGGTCTGTGCAGTGGAATGGGAATGGATTTTAACTTCATCTTTTCTCATTTTTGACAGCTATTCACTGTGCTGATTCTTCTTACTTTAAAGAAGGAGAAGCCGGAAAGAGGAAAAGGGAAAAAATGGACAGGAGAAATCACATTTTATTTACCCAATCAGCTTGTTACTTCCCCTGTACACTGGCATATAGTAGAAGGTAAACACATCTGAGTTTTCAAAAGATGCCACCTGGCACATTCATTTCCTTTCTGTAGTCTTTCTCCAGTATGAGTGATGTTCTCATGCTAGATGCTTGGTTTTCTGCCTTGGGTAGCACATCTTGGCTTGTTTCCACTAGAGATCTTCTCCACTTCACAAAGTACTGCCTATGGGTCATTCTAGGTGCCTGGAGACAAGTCAAATGCTATGACATTCACTTGACACCAGATGAAATCAGACAGCAACCTCTACAGACTCTTTTAAGGTTTTAGTGTTCCTAAATCGGTATACAAAATGATTGGCTTCATTTCAGCGTTCTCATACATCCTTTGTTCCTGCTGATTCTGCCTGGCCCCCGTCCTGTGTGCCCTTCTCATTTCATAGCCTACCTTCCACTCTTATGTTATGTGTATTCTGTTATACTACATCATCTCCTTCCTCCATCTTGTGGTCCCAATTCTAGTTTCATGATCTACATCCTCATCTTCCTACTCCTTACATATATGTACATATGTAAAAATTTATACATGTAATATTAGTATCCCTAGGCACAAACTTCGTCTCTCTCACTGTTGCTCTTGGAGCACTCCAAATTATCCAAATTTTTTATGAGACCATTCCTGTTTCTACAACTTATCAGCTACATGCATAGGTTGTGCCAATCAAGGATATCTTCCCATGTGCAGGATTCAAGAACAAAAAGAACAAAATTGTTATAGGATATGGGAAAATGAAAGTGAAAATCATTTGAAAATTCTGACCAGAAATCAATTATTCTAAGCACTATCTATGATAAAGCATTTTTCATGAAAATGTATTTTGTTGGTCTAAGATCTAAATAATTGCTACAGTTCTTTTTCAGTATTAATTATACATAGTAGGCTTCACATTAGCATATTGTAATTACTTATCCTTCAGCAAACATCCTATTCTGTGAGAACACTAATTTGGAGAGCTTTAGATTATACAGTGACCCCAGGCAGACACAGATTTCTTTTTGAGAAGAACATCATGGTAATTTGTGGTAGTTTGTAATGGCAGGGCTCACTGCAAGTATGGTTTGTGTCTGTCTCCAACATGAAACTGTATAAAAAAAATAGTAAGTTGAAATAAACAATGACACTACCACAACCAAAATGACAAAAGAGCAGAGTTGAGCAATTTTGTTACTCACTGAGATTTTAATTTAAAACAGTGAAACAGATAGCTATAAACTGAAAGCACATATTTTAATGGTTCATTGGTGTCATAGCTGGGCAGGACTTGGGAGCTTACAAAGTACTTTCTGATACTATGGAACCTGGACCACAACAAGAAGGCTTTCAGGTTAAATGACTCCCGTGGCAAGATCTCTATAAAGGTGTGATAGATGGTGGTGCTACCAATGGTTGTCTAAGTGGAGTTAAGGTTCACTTGAGAGTAGGGGAAATCATACCTGGCACTAGAAACCTAGCCACCTACTGAGGTCTACTGAGGTCCTAGACCTTAGAAGAGAATTTACTAAGGCTACTTGGACTACCAGCATAATTCCTTAATTATACTCTAAATATTATCCTATACCCACCAATAAGTGTAGTTATTGCCCTGGTCAAAGAAATTCTCTCTCTACAGCAAATGGAAACCATTGTAGAACACCAAAAGTGGACACAAAGCAAAGATCAATGGAACTGTATAGAACATAGCTTCAGTATGTTTAGCTACATCACAGCTTTAGCATCATGGCTCTGGGAACACTGGCAGTGGTGGTGGGGGGAAGGGTGTGGGAGGGTGTGGGGCATAAAGATTGTAAGAGCCCGAACACTAGGACATCTGTTGTGAATTGTCTCCATTAGTAATGGTTGCATAAACAAGACCTGAACAATGACAATACCAGTAGTCATGCGTGCTTATGTGGAAGGAGGAAATACCATGGAGTCACAATGTCTAGTCGACGAATGACAGGCAACTAATAGTTATTGCTGAGAGAATTAGCCTATCAAGGGCTGAACACACTTATTATCCAACACAAAGTAGTCTACCTTAAAACCATATACACATAACAAAAATGGACCCAGCAGATTGTATTTATGTTATTGCATATATTTAACAATAATAATCAAAGGAAAAAGTCATCAATTTGAGAGTGAGGGGCATGGGAGGAGTAGGAAGGAAGAGAAATGAAAAGGCCTGTAGTGAGGAGATCGAAGGAGGAAGTGATATAATTATGTAATTATATTTTAATTAAAAATATAAAAAAAGGAAGCACACAAGTTTCCTTACTCATGAAATACATTTCAAACCTTTAAAAACTGTATTAAAATTCTGAATCTGGGTTTGGGAGATATTCTGTGGTTAAAATGCTTTTGCATAAGCATAAAGAGTTAGAATCTCCAGAGCCTAAATAAATGTCATGCAGGCATGGTGGCCATAATAATTAGCACCCCAAAAGGAGTCAGCACTCACAGAAAGAGGTGTGCTCTGACAAAGATGTTCCAGAGAGATCCTAGGGCAAAGGAAAAAAATGAACTTCTGATTGTCTTTTATTGTTTGGGAGAGGGAGCAAGCAGCCGCTAAGAGGCTTGTGGATTATAGCTCTAGTCCACTGCTATTCACGATTTACGATGTCCTGGAAAGGGACAAGGCTTAGTTCAATGTTATAGATATTCCCTAGTGTCCTATATTCCCCACGAAGAAAGCCATTCATTCTGGTGGTTTTGTGTCCATAAAAGTCAGCATGAAGGTGACATTCAAATGTGACTTGTTTCTCACATAGCTCCTAAAGCCTTCTATTCAGTTCCAATGAGTCTTCAGCAGATCTGACATATAATGTTTTAAATTTCATTTATTTTTTATTTATATCTATATATGTGTGGGAAAGCCTGCATGGATCTCTGTCTACCACTTATAGGCAGGAGCTCAAAGCAGAAAACCCTGGGTTTCCTGGAATTAGTGTTACAGGTATTTTTGATAGTAGCAACCTGTGCTAGGTCGTCTTCAAGAGTTACAAATGCTTGTGCCTGCTTCACCAGCTCTCCAGCCCCCATACAACATATTTTAATATTTTAAACTTTCTTGTTAAATGACTCTCATTCTCTGTTTGAACTCAAATGCCAGTTCATCAGTTAAACATTCCATAAACCCCTAAATTATCTACGTTTTTATCTGCCTACTCATGACATCGTGACTCCACTTTATGTCATTTTTATTTAACTCTGAATTAAAATTGATTATTTTCATGGCTGTTATCCTCACCAAATGTTAAACTGTTTGAAATTGAAGTTCATGTCCTATGCACATCCATACTTTCTTTTAATGTATTTAATAAAGAATAAAATAGTTTTAAATTTTCTCCAATGTGGTGTGGGGACATAGCTCAGCCAGTAAAATGGATGTCATGCAATTACAAGAACCTGAGTTTGATGGACAGAACCCATGTAAAAATGAACAGACAAAAGCTGGGAGTGGTAGTATACATTTATAATCCCAGTGCCTGGAATCACAGTGCAGTAGATCAGGATTGCTTTTTCATTTGGTGAACTCAAGGTGGGAGAAACCTCATCTCAAAAATAAATGAGACATTTATTTTTATGTTTAAGTTAATGTCTCATTTATTTCTAAATCAAAGTTGCTATCTGGCCTTTACACCCATGCTCACACACATGTACACATGAACTTGCCCATTCATGTGTATCCAAACAAAAATGAAAAATGAACACACACACACACACAAACACACATATGCATATTAAATTCTCTCATTACTGATAAATAATATATTTGAGGAATAGTTTGAGGGAATGACAAGCTAATGACTATGTTGACCAGTGGTACTACTACTAATAAACAGTAGTAATACAGAAATAATAATTTTCTGAAAGAAATTCTTTAGTAAATATTTTAGTAATTGTATTTATAACATGCACACAAAATTTAATAAGGAAGAAAATGTGGAAAGTGTTTTGCCTAACTTCAAGATGCATGGCACACCTGAAAGGAGCAATTAGTTAATAAAGGTATCTTAGTCTGTACTACTAAAACAGGATAACTGAGACTGTATTATTTATGAAGAATGGAAAGTGACTTGTCTTAAGGCTCTGTAGAGTGAGAGGTCCAAGACCAAGGCATTGACATTTTGCTACTTTATAACGTTGTCAAAAGCACCACATGGATAAGAAGGGGAAGAAGGGGTAATTCTGGCTACCAATCCTGGCTCATAATAATGGCCTTTTTAATCCATCTGTAAAATTGTACTGAGCCATTGGAGTACCTCCTACCATGCCCCCTTTCCAAACACCACTGCTTTAGGAGCCAGTTGCCAGCACAGAAGCTTTGGGAGATACACTCAAGTCCCATCAGAAAGAATCATTTGTGATGGATCACAGAAATTGGCTTGATTAATCTATGTAGACTAAAAGTCAAGAGTCCTCCAATGAAATTGTCACACAAAGGTTTCAACTAGGAGTCAGGATCAGATGACAACTTGAGTTACAAGACAGGACAAGGAGATTGGGGAGTAGAGGAGAACCAACCCAAGGAAAAACTGACACAAGTTTGAGACCTGAGTGAGCCAATCTGGTTCAGCCTTACCAAGTTGGCACTAGTGGGAGAAGGGAGGTGTCATTAGGACAGTACATTCTCACCACCTTGAAATCTGTGGATGATATCCTGGACTATATCCATGTCTCCATTTGCTGTAGCTCTATTTCTTCTCTAAAGAATATACACTACAAATTGCTGTGTATATTCGTTTTAGTAATGTTTCTTTTATGAATTTGGGTGCCTCTGTATTTGGGGCATAGATGTTCAGAACTGAGAGTTCATCTTGATGGATTTCTCCTACAATGAATAAGAGATGACCTTCTTCATCTCTTTTGGTTGACTTTAGTTTAAAGTCTAATTTTTTTTAAATATTAGAATTGCTACACCCTTGGGTCTATTTGATTGGAAAATCTTTTCCCAACTCTTAACTTTGAGGTAATCTCTATCTTTGAAGTTGAGATGTGTTTCTTATATGCAGCAGAAGGATGATTTCTGTCTTTGTGTTCATTCTGTTAGCCTGTGTCTTCTTATAGTCTAGTTAAGACCATTAATATTGAGGAACATTAATGATCATTGATTGTTAATTCTTGTTTGTTTTGGATTTGTTGGTGGTGGTGGTATTACGTGTGGATTTCCTTCCATTTTTCTTTTAGATGTTGGTAAAGTGGGGTTATTTATTGCCTATGTCTTTGCAGGTGTAGTTGACTTCCTTAGGTTGGAGTTTTCCTTCCAGAACTTTCTGTAGGGCTGGATTAGTTGATAAATATTGTTTAAATCTGGTTTTGTCATCTAGTTCTATGACTATATATGTGCAGTAGTATCTGTGGTAGTATATGTAGTGCTTTAGGTATGTGCTTAGGAGTGATGCAACTGGGTTATGTGAAGATTCTGTATTTATTTATTTATTTATTTATTTATTTATTTATTTATTTTGAGAAACCTTCATACTGATTTCCATAATGACCTCACTAGTTTGCACTCCTATCTATAGTGAACAAGGGATCCTCTTTTCCTACATTATTAATAGTATTTCTTGTTTCTTTCCTTCATGTCAGGGGTAAATGGGATCTTAAGGCAGACATTAGGAAGCTCTTACATTATGACCAATTAGGTTTTATCCCAGGGTTGTAAGCCTGATGCAACATACAGAAATCAATAAACATAATATACTGTGTAAAATCCTTTCAGGACAGAAATTATATGACTATCTCAATAGTTGTAAGAAAAGTATTTGTTCAACACAGCCTCATTGGAAAAAAAGATTTGGAGAAATTAGGACTAGATCAAGCATACCTCAAAACAATGAAGGCTGCATACAACAAACCTAGCGCCAACATTATATTAAATTGTGAAAAACAGAACATTCACTTGAAAATCTGAACAATGCAAGGGTGCTTACTCTCTTTATTCATTATAGACTTGAGTCTTAGATAGCACTAAAGACAAGAGAAAGATATAAAAAAAATAAGCACAGGAAAAGGAAAATTCAAATTATGACTGTTCACTGGGCTCTCTGTACTTAAAAGATGCAACAAAATTCACCAGAACCTCTTAGTTCCAATATACACTATCTTTATTTGTAACAAGGGTTTGGTTAGTGTCAGGTATTGTAAGGGGCTCTTTGTTCTAAGACTGCAAGCTCAGCTTATGTGATGTTGACTTGAATGCCTTTTGCTTTATACCTGTAGCTCCTCTATTCTCTCCTCCACGGGGCTAGGAAAAGTAGAAAATGTAGGTTTGACTACTTGCATAAGTGAGAGCTCTTTAAAGTAACAGGATTTATAGAATTTCTTTTTATATAGAAAGGGGCTTTATTAGAATGATTTACAGCTATAGTCCAGCTGATCCAATGATTACTGCCTCTAAACAGTCCAAGGATCCAGTAGTTACTTAGTCTATGAGCCTAGGTGTCTTAGCTGATTTTCTGTATATGACAGAAACTCAAAGAATAAGCTTTAGTAAGAATGGACTTGGTAGCAAGGCAAGAGTTAGCAGGCAAAGAATGAAGCATCCTTTATCCATGTCCTTTTTTAGGCTTGTGTGTCCTTCTTTTGTGGCCCAGATTAGAAGTGGGTTTTCTCAATTCAAATAATCTGAATTAAAGGTGTGTCTTTCCAACTCAAAGATCCATCTTAGAGGTGGATCTTTCCACTTCAAATTAAGCGTAAATCCCTTACAGGTGTGCTGTTCCACTTTTGGGTTTTAGTTAATTACAGATGTCGTCAAGTTGACGACCAAGAATAGACATCACACTGTTTCAACATTCATTCACATTGGTTTTTTATATTGAGTTTTGTCTAAAGGAGCTAATATAGTCTCAATCTGTGCCCTTAAGATGGTGAAACATAGGAAAGAAAGCCAAAGGTCAACCAATGTGAGCTTTTCTCCCTGATGCTACAAAGAATCCAAGTTAATATTGCTGCCATTTCTGACAATTCCTTTTATTAGAAAAATAATGGGTCAGGTTTAAATATCCTGTTGCTCATAAAAACATACAAAAGTTGAAAATAGGCTTTATATGTATCTTTTAAAGCAGTATAAATGTTTCAGATGATCCAGTTGCCACCACGGAGCAAAACATTACCACCAGCAGAAAGCCTAAAAATAAATAAATAAAAAAAAATAGTTGTTTTACACTCTCCCGCCCTCCCTCCCCCCACCACTCTTTAAGCATTTCGGTTATCCCAGGCTAGCTTCAAGTTTTCTCTGTAGTTGAAGATGGCCTTGGATGCTGGAGCTTTCTACCTGCCAAGTGCTGGGATTGTAGGTGTAAGATTCCATGCCTGGTATGCTGGTTAGTTTTTACAAACTTAACACAAACGAGAGGCCCCCTGGTTAAAAAAAAAAAAAAAAAAAAAAAAAAGGTCCTTGATTAGGGAACTGCACCAATGGGATTGATCAGGGGACATGTCTGTAGTACCTTTTCTGAATTGCTGACTGATACAGGAGGGTCCAGCCCACTATGGGTGTTGCCAACTCACAGCAGGTCAATAAAAATAGTAGCTGAGCAAGCCAGAGAGATCAAGCCAGTAAACAATATTCCTCCGCAGTCGCTGCTTCAGTTCCTGCCTCCAGGTTCCTCCTGTCTTGGCCTCCTGCCCTGGGTTCCTTGGAAGATGGATGCTAAGCTGCAAGCTGAAATAAACCATTTCCTCCCCAACTTGTTTTTGATCATGATTTTATCATAGCAACAGAAAGCTAACTAGGACAACCAGCTAAGTCACTTATTTTAATTCATTTTCATCCTTCTACAGCCATTAAATCTATTTTTGTTTTTATTTTACAATAAGGATAGAGTAGAATTTCACAGAATTATCTGAATTCTTTGGAAGCTTATGAAAAGCTTGGGCATTTCTTGAAGAACCAAAGTTAAACATTTAGAATCCAAATTAGAGTCAAACTTACAGAGTAGAATTTCTCCAGCCTGTCATGAGCTTATTTGTTTTGGGAACAACAACCATGATCTATAAACTTGCCAATTTATTTTAACAACACAAAACTATCAACATAACACTTATTTAACCCTGCATTCAATTCTTTCCTGGTTAACTCAGATCCCTGAGGGTCACAGTGCCATTGAGTATGGAAGGGAGTAAAAATGACTTAGCAAGGCCTATTAATCGAATGAGTGAGGACAAAGGTGATTCACGATGGACGTGCAAAGTTACTTGGAGCCTCAAGAGGCCACTGGAGGCTGCTTTTGCTGCCAAATGAACAGTTTTTATATCTTCTTTGACCTGGTAAGATACTAGCTCTGAGTATTGCACAGTGGTTATATTTATGTGGGTTACTTTTCCTACCCTTTAGATCCTTCTTGGAAGTGTCTTCTGTGTCTATCTAGACTTGCCTTCCCAAGACTTCAGGAATGTTGACACTAATTTGAATTATAAATTTTTAACCTTGGTTAATCAAGAAATACCCAATCTATTCATACGTTTCCAAAAAATTCAGATAATTTTGTGAAATTTTAATGAGCTATTGCTTTTCATTAGCTGCTTACTACTCTATGTTAAGTACCAAAGACACAGAATTTGTGAGCACCTTTACTGAGGTATCAGACTCTGTAAATAGGAACATCTCAGATTTAACAGAGGCAGGATGCAACCTTCTGATCCACACCAACTCCTCCATAAGTCAGGGCAGGAAGCTCCTTAGCTGGTTCTATTTTCTAATTTGAGTCGTTGACACCAAATATCTGTCATTAACCCTCAGATGTGAGAGATTTTCACAGCACTTCAAGATGAATGGCCTGAGAAAGTTCCCAGGAAAAGAATGTGCCTTGTTTTCAGAGCACTGGCAGGAAGGTGAAGCCAGCCACAAGCTTCCATGCACATCCCCAACAAAACAGAAGCACATTCCAGTGCTCTGGGGAACACTGAGACTCCCTGTTGGTTTAGTCTTCTGTCTTATCTTCAGACAGCCCACTCTTAAAGAAAGCAGGAGAATGGATTTCACACCCAGAAATGTCTGTGTTTTGACAGTGCATCAGTTTTCCTGAAACAGATGCTTCTGCCTGTGCTCTTACTCCCATGATTAGTTCATTTAATGATGAAAAGGATTTTATGCTGTACCTCTATCCTCATCAAAATTGCTTATAAAAATAACCAAAACCAAAACGCAGCAGTTGCGCTTAGGAATTCAGTGCGGCTATGGTTACCTATATAAGACCTGCTCCAGGCTGGGCTCATTTCACTGCAGGTAGAGAGAAGGACCATGAGGCCTCACTCCTCCCAGAGGGACTATTGCTTGTAGGGGAGTCAGTTTCTTCAGTGGTGTGGCCACTGATAATGGAGCAACTGAGCTAGTTGCACTGAATAATCCCCAACCCATGCTCAGGCAAGGGACTTTCTTCACTCAGTGACCATACACAAGTGAAGGTATGAGTACAGAAGGGGGACTTGTTGAGAAAAGTGACAGTGGGAGAGACAGGGGATGAGGGGAAAGTACAAGGTGTGGAAATGACTACAGTTCATTATATACATGTGTGCAACTGTGAAGCAATTTAAAAGCACTAAGATCACTTACAAAGCAAAATCATTGATAGTCCAAACCACATTCTGGTTGGCACATGCGTAGATCTAAATGAAGTACCAGTGAGCTGCAGTCCCGAGTGGCCTCTCCTCTGACACATTGTTCACAATGTCTATAAAGTATTACATTATGTGCAACAGAGAACTCCAACAGGTAGCCTCGTTTTTATTTGTTGAGAGGAAGAAAAAACAAAACAAAACAGAAAAATCCAAACCAGCCAACCAAACCAAACCTTCAGGACTTGATTAGAGTAAGTCACTGGGGAGTGGATTTGTTGATGTATCGTTTTCAGTAAATCCAAATTTGCATAAAATACCAATGGATACTCATGAAGGAGAATGTTAGGGTCCCAGAAGGCCTGTAGTAAATGTGTGAAATGAAAGAGTAAAATAAGCAAGTAAGGTAGTTTATCTGATAGCAATCTGGTCCAGAAACTTTGCTTCTTTCTTCCCTACTTCCTTGCCCGTCCTCTCACCCACAAGACTTTACTCCAAGACTAATAGCACCTCAGATATCACAGCTGGTTACAGCAGAGATACTGAAATTGGTGCTGAGAGCTTTATCCCATTCGATGAAGGACTCTTAAATCAATTTCTTGTTTCTTTCAGCTTTAGGTCTTCCTCTGTCCCTAGTTTGCAACTGGAGGTCCCTTTCCCCCTGGTCTTTTCATAATTGGGTTTGTTCTTGCCACACATATTTGGACCCTGACAGAGAAGTGCTCCACACTTTTTCAGGGCTCAGCAAGGGTTTGCTGTTGGATCAAGATGTTCCAAATTTGCCGTGTTTTTTTTTCATCAAATTTGCCTCCATCAAATTAACCTGTAGATGTGTCTGTGGGTTGTTTTCTGGCTTGCTGATTGATGTGGAAGGGCCCAGTCCACTGTAGGCAGGGCAATCCCTGGGCAGGTATGTACTTTGGAAGGTAGTTGAGAAAGTCAAGAGAAGAAAACCAGTAAACAGCATTCTCTCAGGGTCTCTGCCTCAGCTTGTCTTGTGTTCCTACCTTGGCTTCCCACAATGATAGACTGTAAAATGTGAGCTAAAATAAATGCTATCCTTTTTAGGTTGCTTTTCTTCATGTTGTTTATCACAGCACCAGAAAGCAAATTCTAACAAGGCTGCAAAAGAAAATAGAAATTCCCCAGTGCAGGGGATCTGAAGAACTCATTTGGAAATTAGTTGTTGCAAATGTATTGCTGCAATAAAATATCATTATCATTACTATTATTAATTCTAGGCACCAATTTTGGCTTTATTCCACTTAAAATAACTTCAGTTCATTTCTGTATTGAGGATTAAATCCTAAGCTCTGTGCATAAGAGGCAAACACTCTACCACTGAGTTCTATCCTCAGTCTAACTTCCAAACATCTTCAATGATAATTTAAGAAGTGTTCTGCAAACTGACATATGACTTAACATGATGTCTTCTAAGAGCCAGTCTTGGGCTGCACTCCCCATCCATCCTTGCCCTTTAAATCTTTGGACTCAAGTACATTCAACTCTTAATTGTTTCTCTGGCACCTGAGTTCGTATTTTTATCTAGTATTCTCATCCCACTATTTATTTATTCAGAAAGTTCACCAACTGCGTTTTCATCTGAGAAAACAAATGTTGAGAACCTAGCACTCCATTTCTGTCTTCTGCCCTTTGACATGTTCCGCATCAGTGTAGAGTAGAATGACTACCACTTTGGGAGCATTGTTTTTATTTAACTGACTGCTGCACCATAACTTTTTCTTCTTCCCCAAATTTTATTATGCTGAAATTAGAACTGAATTTGCCATCGGCCTCATTTTCTTGGCAGAGACCACTAACTTTACAGTTTTATACCAGCTTCATAGAATTTGCCATCCAGTTTTATTTTCTTCTAGAGACTTTTTTTTCAGAGCGCTGGGTCCTCTGTGGGTCCTCTGAGCGCTGGTTTTCATGTGGATTGGTGCCTCCATATTTGCTCACATTTCTCATCTTGTGATAAAAGCAACTGCAGGATTCCCTTTGCCATAGTTCTGGGTGGAGCCACCAAATAACCTGCTCCATGCATTTATTGATAACTTCTTTACTTTGTAGCTCACATCCTTGAGAAACTTCCTTGGAAAGGACACCCAAAAGATAGAACATAGAGATTTTGTAAATCTGAAAATGCCCTTATTCTACCTCTATAATATTTAATCAATATTCTGTGCACATATATATGTACATATATATGTATATATATATATATATTAATTTGAAGTGAAAATTATTTCACTAATACTATTTGCAAGTAGAGCCTGGAAAGATGTCTCAGCAATGAGGATAACTGGCTGCTCTTCCAGAGGCTCTGAGTCCTATTGCCAGAAGCCCTACAGCAACTCACAACTGTCTGTAATTCTAGTCCCAGGTGACCCGATGTGATCTTGTGCCCTTCAAGGGCACTAGGCACATATGTGCTGCACAGACATATATTCGCACAAAACACTGAAAATAAATAAATTACACATAAAGTAAATAAATTTAAGGAATAATTTTGCAAACAGGGCTCTATCGCTTTCTGCTTCTTAGTGTGGATGCTACAGGCTAAAGATCAGCAACTTAGTATAGACTCGTGAAGAAAACTTTCAATAGAAGACATAGTAGTTAGTGTTCAGTCCGAGCCTATGTAAAGTGAGGAGAGTAGATAGCCCTAGGAATCAACACTTGAGAAGTAGTTAGGTAAAGCGTTCTCAAAATGGATCTGAGGAATGGTCAGGAGGGTCCCGCCTAGCACATTCTGCTCTGACAGTCAAAGCACGCTGCCTTGCAGAGAATGAGTAATGTCCGTCACCAAAGAGATGCCAGTGAATGTAAAGGCTAAGTAGTGTGAAACCGAGAGATGTGCAGGAGCACAGACAAATTAGAGATTGGCCAAATGCAGTCAGAATGAGGGAAATGTTCTTGAGTTCCTGGCGTGGGCCCCCAGGTCAGCAATCACACTGTTTCCTGAGATTAAGATAACAGGAAAATGGTTGCGTTAGGGAAGTATAGTTTTAGAGAGTTCGGAGCACCTCTCAGACACCCAAGGCAAAATCATTCCTAATGAGCATGGTTTAAGAGAGCAATCTTGTTTCTTTGAGATGGAAAAAGAGAACAATTACTTCAATAAGGAGGACATGGTTCATCCTAGTGAGACAGTCATTTGAAGAGCACCAAGTTTTAGTGGGACTGGAGGACAATATGAGGGAATAACATGGTGTACACAGTGTGTGTCACAGGTCAATTATTTACACTCTGTCCTACTTTTGCTCTGCTCTCCCAGGCTTTTCATGAATTTCTGATGCTAATTCCATATTCATAAATTATGGCAGTTTCTTTATACTTAGCTTGAGAACCTCTAAAGCTAAATTAATATAATCTCTATTTTCTGCTTTATTAAGCTGTTAAATAATCTAATGAAACATATACAACTGTGCAGTTTGTGATTGATTTATTTTGAATATCATATCAGGTCTATGTTGGCTCAAATATATTATGTTACCATTATTCACATTTGTGTTAAAAAGTTATATTATTCTTGCTTTGACAGTATTATAATTTTGGTATTTTTTATACAAGTCAGTTTTACTTAAATCAAGACAGTTTTACTTAAATCAGGACCTTCCAACAAAAACATTATTAGTCAATTATGATTTGAATTTTTGTGCATGAATTAATTTATGGTATACATTAAAAGCCATGAGATACTTGTTTTGTAATAAATAAGGCGGTAGAATTACTCATTAGTAGCCTTTTAAAGACAGCTGTTAGGTTTGCCCTTTCTTCTTAATTCTAGCGAAGATCATTTTTGTTCCAGGGTTTACTTTTGGGGATTCTTAATTACTCTCTCATGTACCCTCTCCTTGGGTGATGCCTTTGCTCATGTTCACACCTGTAGACAAGCATCCTCCCAAGCAGGCCATGGAGAGTTAGTACAGATTTATGCACACCTCCTTTTCTACAGTGTGGCACTGGGCACAATTCTGAACAAAATCATCTCGCCTTTCTCAACATCACCCATTTTTAATTCACTCCTAGGCCAACACCACACTTTCTGTAACCTGAAGATAGGCATCCTGTTCTCTCCTTCTAATTTCCTTATACATGTTTAACTTCAGAAAACTACTAGCCTCCAAAAATGAGAGGGAACCTTATTACTCTTTTATATGGTTGATAATCATTACAAATACTTTGCAAATTTCTAGTGATCATTCCTAAGCTACATATGTGTACAGACAGGAACAAATTCAACTGATTCAGACAGAGTGCTAGTTACAGTATGTATTTATTCTCGAATGGGCTTTGATGCTTCCTATTTTCAGTTACATGAACCTGTATAGTTGTCATGCCACTTTGACAAATTGATGATTTTATCATGATAAAATGATATTATTTATCCTCGGGATAGTTTGTGCTCAGAGTTCATCTTGGTCAGCTATTAATATGGTCACTATATCTTTAGTTGTATCACTAACACCATGCTATATCTATTTCAAAATTTTGTATTTGACTCATCTCTAGACCTTTATAGCTAACAACAATTCATCCTATGTAGTGTATAGTTGTCTCATGATATTCTAAACTTCTACATTTAAAAACCCTTTTCAAATTGATGTTGTATCAGTTACTTTTATGTCACTGTGACAAGTAGCAGGAACAGATCATTTTGTCTCATGGTTTCAAGGTGCATAGTTGTTGGCTAGGTGTACTCAGACACAACATTGTGGTCATAGAATTATGTGGTGGTGGCTGTCACTAGTTGGTGGACAGGGAGCAGAAAAGGGGAGGCACACAGTAAGAAGACAGGGAAGTATACAGCCATACGGCCACAGGCCTAGTGATCTATTTCCTCCAGCATGTCATAACCAGTAGAACATTCTACAATATTTTAATTGTATTGGAGTGCTGATTATGGCAGACATTTCATGGTCTGGTTGTCTCTGAAAAACAAATCACAGTCTCATACAGTCTCATACACCCAGGACATACTCCACTAATGCCCTAAGGATTCCTTAATTCAATCATGAACTTGAAAATTAAAAATAACTACCAGCTGTATATAGACTACCTACATTTAATGTGGTTGTAGGTTTTATTAGATATTCATCTACTGTTATCTATTTTTTTATATCATCACATTGATTATATCCTTTATTTGGTCTCTGGTATTTTAATTTTCTGTGCTATATTTCCTTTGATACTATATTTACTATAATTGGTTTGTCATTTCCTATGTTGCCTTAGGGTATGAGTTAGGGGTCTTTAACTTACCATTGTCTACTTTCAAAGGATGCACAACTTCATGTATAGTATCAGAATCTTATTTCCGCTTCCTCCTTTTCACAGTCTTTAGATATTATTGTAATGTACTTTAATTGAACATGCTATGAATGCTAAAATACCTTATTGTTAAAAAGTCAAGTATCTTTGAGCCTCTTGAAAAATGCAAATAGTCCCAGGCATTTAGAATTATAAGGTTAGAGAATCCCCAATGAGAAGTTGCCTGGAGCTACCAAGAGAGTTCAACATCCATCTGGATAACTGACCCTAACCCTTTCAAGCATAAAATTTGGGGAAAAGGAAGTTGGGAAGGTATGATGTAGTTCTATAATAGAGGGCTTGTCTGAGGTGTGTGAGACATGGGTTTAACTCTAAGCAGGAGGAGGTCAAAAAGATATGCTTAACAGGCTTAAATAATAAGAAGAATATTCTACCCGCTGAATGCCTTCCATTTCCAGTTGTGGTGGGTAGATCTGGTTTCATTAGTCCTGTGCCTGGAGTGTGCTCTCTTTCATGGCAGTTCACTGGTGACTGGTTCTTTCAGCTTCTATCTGTCTTCGGCTTTGCCTTTAAATTTATTTTTCATAGCTAATGAATTTTGTATTGACAGTATTTTATTTCAGGATCTTCAGTGATATGCTTGCTGCATCACTGGCATATTCATTAGCTTGAATTGTTGCCAACAAGAAATCTGTAGCATTATCCTCATTCCTCTTCAACATAGTGTGTCTATTTTCTCTGAATGCTTTTGAGATTATCTCTTTGTCATTAATTTTGAGGGGTTGGATTAGAAAGATGTTTAAACAATCTTTTTCATCTCCTGTTAGGATTTATTTGGCTTTGTCTGCCTATGGTGTTGTAATTTTTATCATCTGTGGAAAATTTGGGCTGTTATTTCTTTAGAATTTTTTTCTATTCTATTTACTCCCACGTCCATTTTGAAAATGTGTGTGTGTTTATTGATAGATTATAGATATATAATAGAGGATATATAGGTAATAGAAAGATGGATGATAAATTATACATTTATATATATATATATCACAGAAGATAAATAGATGAGAGTTAGATAATAGATGTACATGCATACACTTGACATGTGCTGTGTAATTTGTAGTTTACCATTTTCTCATCTAGAATTACTAGGTTAATTTTTTGTTGTTGTTATTTTACACATGTGAATGTTTTGTTAATGTATTTGTGGACAGCATGCATGCCTGATGCTCTCAGAGGCTAGAAGTGGGTACCAGGTTCCCTCAAACCAGTTATGGTTGGTCTTGAGCTGGCTGCCATTTTGGTGCTGGAAGATCAAACTGTGTCTTCTGGAAGAGTGTCTCAATTGGGGATTTTATTGCTGTAAACATATGCCATGATCACGGCAACTCGCATAAAGAAAACATTTAGTTAGGGCGACTCACTTATAGTTTCAGTGGTTCAGCCCACTATCATCATGGCGGGGACCACGGTGGCATGCAAGCAGATGTGGGACCTGGGGAATAGCTGAAAGTCCCACATCTTGCAGGAAATGGGAAGTAGACTGAGACACTGGGTGGTGTCCTTAACATAGGACACCTCAAAGCCCACCCCACAGTGATACACTTCCTAGAACAAGGTCTTACTCACTCCAATAGTGCTACTCCATATGAGATTATGGAGACCAATTATATTCAAACTACCTCATTGAGAATCCAGTGTTCTTAACTGAGGAGCCATCTGCCTAGTTTGGAATTACTAGATTTAATTGGAAATCACTTCACTCCCATTTATGTATATATTTTATGTTTGGCATTTATCATAAGAAGCTTTACATTTTTCACTATATCTACATCACGACTCAATTTATGAATTTATAAGAAATACATCTAAATGCACTATAATTCACTGCCAGCTATAACAACTATATCAATTTCAATAGATTCAAGATTTGATTTCTACTTCACTTGGGGTACTATTTTCCTGCTTCTTACTGTGTCTACATACTTTTGATTAGATGCCAGATTTTGTGACTTCTAGCTACCTTGTTTTGTGCTTGTGTGTGTGTGTGTGTGTGTGTGTGTGCGCGCGTGCGCTCATAAGTCTATATCCCCAAATGTGGGCATGCTATAAGGGGTTCTGAGGTCAGAATTGGTTGTCTTTCTAGGGTGGCCCTTTTCTTTTCACATTTTGAGGCAGGGCCTGTCACTAGACCTGAAACTCATTGTTTGAACTAGGCTGACCAGCCAGTTGAGCAGCGGGACATGCCCGTCTCCCTGTCCTTCTGACTATTTCTGGAGTTGCATGCTCCTGTTGTGCCACAGGGGACTTTTTGCATGGGTTCTGGTGACCCAAACTCTCTGGGTTGCACATCAGGTACTTCCCTAGTCTGCAAAAAATATATGTATAAAATTATAAATATTCCTAAATTTCTTGGATGACATTTTTATGGGAAATTAATTAATATTTTCCGGGGGTGTTTATATTTATTTAATTGGGCGAGTGTCCTGTGAATTTGAACCTTCATGTTAAATACACACTTTGCAATGAGCTATGCCCACAAACCTTATAATGTCTCTGTTTGCTTGGTTCGGTGTTGTTCAAACTCCTGGATTCAAGCTATTCTCCTGTGTTCATCTCTAGGGTAGCTGGGATTATTAATGTGCCAGCGTGCCTGGCTCTCATTCACTTGCTTTTAACTATTACATTCAGTTTTTTGTGTTTTCAGGCTCACCTAAAAACTACATGTATTCATTTTTACATGGGGGGGGTGCGTGCATGCCACAGTCGCCTATGGAAGTCAGTGGATAACTTAAGTCAGTTCTCTCTTGCCACCACCAGGGTCCAAGGATTAAACTCAGACTTGGCAGTAAGTACCTGAGCCTTTTCTCTGGGTCTGACTAGTTTATTTTTAAATTTAGTTTTAAAGTAACACAATGACTTTGTCTTTGCTTCTACACAGTTGCTTTCAGCCAAGTCATTTTTGCTTGTTTTTAATTGTCTAAAAATGTAAACATTGTAATTAAAATAGAATGGCATCACTTTTCCCCTTCTCTTTCCTCCTTCCAACTCCTTCCAGGTCTCCTCCCTCAACCCTTCCCATATTCCTACCCACTCTTAGTTGAAGCTGTTTTAAAAAAATTATTATTGTTACATGCTAAAGTAGAAGGTAGAAATTTTCTCAGGTACCACTCCTTGACAATGAAGTACAAGCAAGAGGGAGAATTTGCCTCTCTGAGGAATTAGCTTACTTATTGGTTGTTTAAATAAAACAGTCATCAATGAAATCATATACACATAAACAACAACACCAACAAGAAGCAGATTCAGCAGGTTGTATTTATATGGTCATGCTTGCAGTATACTTATATAGCAGATGATAGTAGTCTTAATTTATACTTAGAAATCATTGCCATGACTTTTCCCTCAGGTTATTTCCCCTTACTCTTACATTTTGACATTCCTGTGCAATCATTTTTCTGATTCAGAGAAAAGTATTTGTATAGAGTATAATTTTATCATTGAAAAAATATCTCCTTAGAGGTCTCAACATTACCACATCCTTCTACCATTTTTTTTCAGTTTTAAGCAATCTTTTTATGAATTGCATAGCATCTTTTTGTCATTTTTCTTCTGCTTTAGAGCCAGAATAAACCTTGCAAGAATAACATGCTGAGCACTAATCAAAAATGGCAGTAACCATTGACTTCTACCTGTAATTTGTTATTAGTTATGTTTTAGATTTTATTGAGTGGTAATAAAGCTATTTCATCTACAATAATATCACATTTTAATTCAGGTTTGAAAAATATCTATGTACTCAAATTAAAAACCCATTTTGCTCTGAATTATCTCTTTATGAAAGGAACTATTTCAATCAAGTCTTTTGTGTTGCTGCAGCCACGATGACTCAGGAACTCTTCCCTGAAGCAATCTATCAATCCCCTTCCTAGCAGTAATGGGGATCATATTCATAAGCAGGTATGCCATAGGTAAGGACATTTTTATCACATTTATTTCTTTTTATTGGCATTTAATGTTGAGAAGATGCAATGATATTTTTTATCATTATTGTTACTTCATTTTTTTGGCCACAGACATATTGTAACTATTTCTTGGAAATAATATAATAAACAGATGTAAGTGTGTTATGTGTTGTTAGACAATTGGCATCTTGGAAACGGCAAGCCATGAGGCACTTAGGCCTTTCATGTTCTTTCATCAGTGCCTTGTGGTGGTACCAAATTGAAGGCAGAGCATGAGTCATCTTTCTCAGAATGTCTGTGTTCATTGTCCAATGCCAATATAGGCTTCTAATGAGCCAGGCTTCTAGAACTATGAGCATTGAAAAGCTGAGCCTGCCTTTACCAAATCATCTGGAAGACCTGCCTGCAAGGCTTAGCCATTGCTGTGGTCTTCATATGTTCATCAGCACTTACCCTACTCTATCTGTAAAATTGATATTAGGCAAAATGTTACGGATGACAAGGGAAGAACTACAGCTCTTCAAGTTTATCTCTAGCTCTGTATGAGAACAAAAACCCTACATATCAGGATCTAATAGAAGTGTAACTTTCAATGGATTTCAAAAGACTATGTCAATATCAACTTGAAAGCCTGGCATTGACCTTATAGACAGATTATATAGTCTTGGCCCTATAGTGGAATTTGTGAACCAAAAGTGCTATATTTTGTTCTAATTGTATATGTTCTCCTACCTGCTAGTCAATAGAAATTATCAAAGTCTTAATTTATTCTCAGGCCTGTTGGATTAAAGGTATTGATAATTAAAAACTGGACTTATATTCTCAGCCCAGATCTTGACTGAACCTCAGAAGCTGAAGTATTTTTGGTGAGTCAGGAATTCCATTTTCATGCTTCTGTAATCCTTCATCTATAAACTGTGTATTCATGAACCATGAAAGTATAAAATTCCAAGAGTCTTCCTAGGGAGATGTTCAGGCCATTAAACAACACTGAGAACTTTGGTTTAATCTGTAAAACTCATAAGGTTGAAACACTTTCAAAGGTTCTTCAAAATTTTAAAATTCTGGGATATTAAATTTGCAACCAAGAGGACAATATTTGAAATGTTCTTATGCATTACTAGTGAAAACTGTGACAAGACTGAAAAAAAATGCATATAAAGGGAGAATACGCACAAAATGGATATGTCATATGCCAATAATTTCAGTTTTGTAATTCCTGCTATACCTACCATTCCAGAATAGCCAAACAAAAATATTTCTATTTTGTTCCATTTGGTTATGCTTATTATCCATTTATTCTCTATGTAAGTATTCATTTATCCATTCAACAGCTGTTTTTATGTTTTCTGTAAAATACAACATTCATGTGCCATTGTAGATGCTCTATGCTTTAGATATTTTTCTACATGTTAACATAACATGTAGAAAATTGTAAAGTCTGGACTGAGTTTTCTAAAACATATGAATGACTCAGGTGGTTAAAATGATGGTCTGCCCACTGCCTGCCATCCTCCCTATTTCTACCTGCCAGATGTCTCCTAGCCAATCTTTTGAAGTTTTCTGTTGCACAGGTTTGTTCTTGTGCACGAAGAAAGAACTTCTCTTTCTTTTGCGATAAAAGCACAGCCTGAATGTGTGTGTGTGTGTGTGTGTGTGTGTGTGCTGTGTCTAGTACAGGCCCACAGAATTTTGATCCCCACACACCTTTTCCATATGGAACAAATGTCTTGAAGAGCTAAAATGTTTTTGCTTTATGCCGTTTTAAACTTGGTGACATTAAAATACTATATTCGTTTCACCACATTCATGGTTAGTCTTTGCCTTAAGAAAATTCATGTATATTGAACAGTAGCACAAGATGTAACACTAGAAATAAATATATGAAGTAATAGACTCAAAATTCAGTCCTTTATGTCTAAACTTTGGGATCCAAGGCTTTTTTGGCGTGGGGAGGTAGGGGTCGTCCTAGTCTAAGATTGTACACTTGTCATCTACATTTCATTGTTTACATGCTTATTTTGGGAATGCAACATTTAGAAAAATGGAATCTGCATTAAGAATGTGATGTGAGAATTCCATCACAAAGTAAACATTGAAGTCAAGTGCCACTTATTTTTCACACATCTTTTATTGAATCCCCTATTTTTGGATATTACCTTTTAGAGAGTTTGCAATGAACAGGATGTAAAACATGAACCAACTGTCAGGAGAAATCCATGCTTTAAATAATGATAAAGATTTAAAAATTAGAATTGATAGTTACGTAGTCTTAAAATTTTTATTAGTTCTCCAAGAATGTTGTACAGTGAGTTTTGATCATATTCACTACTCCCACAGTTCCTGCTCTCCCCTTCCTCTCCTTTCCCTTCCCAAACTAACTTTGTATTCTCTTTTAAAAACAAACAAACAAACAAAACCTCAGAGGAAGTGTGTGATGCCCATGTGTTCTGTGATTGATGGCATTCTTCTGAAGTATGATTGATTCACCAAGGGCTACACTCTTTCTTTTTTTCTTTTTTCTGTAAGAACATTTAACATTTGGCTTCATGAAAATGAAACTTCTGTATGGTAAAGGACATCATGATTCAGACATTTTTATACTCTTGCTATTAAAGTTGAGTGACACAGTTTCCAATAAGAGGCATTTCAATAGAATATACTAAAAACAGACTACATAGACTATGGTCAATATTCAAACATTGGGAAACACCAGTAATATCATTGATTAGTGAATATAGAAATAACATTTGCATCTCTTAACAAAATTAACAATTCTACATATAATAAAATACCAGGATTGTCATCTAAAAATTCTTTTTTTTTTTCAAAATTTGTAAAATGCTAAAATTGGGGGCAACAGGTATGGCTAAGCAGTTGAGTACTTCCTCTAGCAGCAAACATGATTTTTTAAATTTAAATTAGAAAAGAAATCTTATTTTACATATCAATTTCAGTTCCCTCTCCCTCCCATCCTCCTATATCCCCCACTGATCTCCCCACATACCATCACTTCTGCTCCCCAGGGAGGGTGAGATCTTCCATGGGGGATCATCAAAGTAGATCACATCATTTGGGGCAAGGCCTAGGCCCTCCCCCATGCATCTAGGCTGAGAGAATCCATGGGGATGGGCTCCCAAAGTCCATTCGTACACTAGGGCTAAATACTGTTCCACTAGCAGTAGCTCCATAGTCTGCCCAGACCTCCTAACTGACACCCATGTTCAGGGGGCCTATGATGGTTTCCCAGCTGTTAGTCTGATGTCCATGAGCTCCCCTTGTTCAGGTCAACTGATTCTGTGAGCTTCTCCAGCTTGGTCTTGACCCCTTTCCTCATCACTCCTCCCTGTCTGCAACTGGATTCCAGGTGTTTGGTTCAGCATTTAGCTGTGGGTGTCTGCTTCTGTTTCCATCATCTACTGGATGAAGGCTCTAGGATGGCAGATAAGGTAGTCATCAATTTCATTATAGGGTAAGGGCATTTAAGGTAGCCTCTCCATTATTGCTTAGATTGTTAGTTGGGGTCATCATTGTAGATTTCAGGACATTTCCCTAGTGCCAGATTTCTCTTTAAACCTATAATGACTTCCTCTATTGTGGAATCTCTTTTCTTTCTCTCCTCTTCAAAAGGCAAAAACAACTGACTCTCTCTCTTGCAGCATCCAGCAATTGCCAATAGATCCTTGGCTAGGAGTAAGAATTCAAGCATACTGTTCTCTCCAAGTTAGGATTTGACCAAGGCTTGAGAACACACAGGTCTTGTGTACGTGGTTACAATTACTCTAAGTTCATATGTGCAACTGCCTTGTTGTATCTGGAAGACACTGTTTCCTTGCAGTCCTTCCTTCCTTCCCTTCTCTCCCTTTCTCTCTGTCTTTCTCATTTTTGTGGATAGTTTGCTATGTTATTACTTATTTAACAACTATACAATGCAGTGAGTGGAGAAATAGCTCCATAGTTTATCATTTCTCTTGTACAGAAGCCAGATCCAATTCACAGCACCCACAGAGTGGGTGGTTTACAGCCAAGCACAACTCCAATTCCACAGATTGTATTGCCGTCTTCTGGACTTTTGGTCTCTAGGCATATATATATGTACATTCACACAAACACTCACAGATATAAAGCAAATCTAAAGATCCCTAAACAGAAAGTATGTATTGATAACTTAATATATGTGCAACAGGGTGTTCAGTATAGAGCTAGAGAATAGGTAATTTTAAATTTAAATAGAAAAATAATAGAATAGAAAATAATAGTCAACAGAAAAAAAGAATTATCAGTACAAGTCTAATAACTGGCTCATTGGTAAAATATCAGTTACTCAGTTCCTTATTAGTTTTGTAAAAAGTATGGCTTGTTTTTCCCATGGCTTCTAATTGTAGCATTGAACAGAGTCTATCTGTGAAGCCACTTACAAAGCCATTATCCAGAGTTCACACTGCAGGGGAGCTTCGTAGAAGGAACTCACTCTTCCAGTTATTGTTTCAAATCCAGCTGAATTAATCCACATCCTAACAACTATGTCCATCTGTATCCAGATGGAATCAAGGTTACTCTTCTTTAGCAACCAGCGTGGCATGCCAGTGTTTCCTATTCTTACGTTATGTGTTGCAATTCCCCACTGAGGTGCCAGCCGATAAATATCAATACCTCCAGTTCCATGCGCCAGTTCATTCACAATCCATGCTGCCAAGGGCTTCTAGAAGATAGAGAAGGAAAATAAGGAAAAAGAAAAGAGGGGGAAATAAGGTGACAGTGATAGGGGAGTAAGGAAAGGAGGAAAAAGAAATGGAGTGAGAATTGACAGAGCTTGGAGGATGCCACAGAATCCCTGCTCAACTGTTCAACAGATTAACTTTTGCATTGAGCTATGCTGAAGGTTAGATCTGCTCAAGAAGCCAAGTCACCGTGTTCCAAACTTAAGCATGGTTATAACCTGATTTATTTTCAAGACTATCTGCATCTATCATTTAGCCCAAGGCTTCCTCAGATATTAAGAATGACTGGAGATTCCTGAAACAAAAACAATGCAGACTTGGATTATAATACTACCCTCAGTTTTTAGATTACAAAATATAATCTGTGTAACATCAATTTCCTCTTGGAAACTAAATAGACCCAGACAAACATTTGATGATAAAGTAAGAGCCTTTATCTTCAAATGTGAGGAGGAAGCATACAGCATTTGGATAATAAACATTTCAAAACTGTCAGTGATGAAGTTGTAATGGTCTTGGTAAACAAAAAGGAAATACAAGATGAACAGGGTGGAATGATAAATACAGAGACACCAGTGGAGAGTCGGAATCCTCACACTTGAAAAGCAGCATTGGGATGCTAAGTGACAAAATGTGAGACAAGGAATGAAGTGAGGCCTGGAAATGTAGGGAAGACAGACAGGAAGTTATTTGATCTCTGCTCACATCATTCTGTGGAGAAAGTTACATGGAATGCTTTGATTTTTATCAACTGTTTGTTTTCCAAAGCAGTGCTCTGTTTTATATACCTAAGATCTTATTTATTTTGATGAAATGAACCATTTGCAGTCCAAGAAATTGTGTTAGACATGTTATAAAACACCATGCCTCATGCACTGGCTTCTAAGTCTGAAGGCATGAGATGCTAAGGGCTGTTCACTCCTAGGGTCAGAATTCATCAAAGCAATGGAGAAGGGGAGATGATGTCCTTCCACACTACAGTCAAATACAAACCATACTTAAGGGCAGATCCCATGCCTAGCAGTAGATGCCCAACACAAAATGATCTCAATGATACTTTTGGAAGAATTTGTTTCATACTGCTTTGTCTGGGCATTTTTTGAACTTATAGGTCCTTTGCTTATATATATTACCATTTCTGATTTTGTATTTTAGTGGAATTTCTATGTGTGTGGGTGTGTGTCTTTGCACTTGTAAGTTTCTTGGCTCTTTTATATGCTTCCTTGTTGTAACCTATCCTAGTTAGTTTATTTGTAAATGGAGTTCTTAATTGGTCTAAGTAATAAAAATCCAGTTTCAGATATAGAGGAAAATGATGACAGGTCAGAGAGAAAGAGCAAGCCACGGCCACCTTACCTTCTTAGCATCTCAGCAGACAAGAGAGCAAGTTCTGGTTTCTCCCTGCTTATATTCTATTTCTACCCAGCTATATCACTTCCTAACTGTTCAAACAGACCTCCAGACCTCTGTGGTTAGCTAGTGACAAGTTCCATTCTCTGACCTTCAGACAGGCTTTAGTTTTACAGGCAAGATGTCCCCATATTTATTTTTATTTTATCTTATGCTATTATTATTTTGATGTATGTTTATTTTCTAATGAGAGAAAGAGATCATGTGGATTTGGGTAAATAGAGAGCTGTGAAGGAGCTTGGAAGAGTTGGGAAAAGACAAATCATAATCAGAATATACTATGTGGAAAAATCTATTTTCAATAAACAAATTGAAATCTGTTCCTAAGTCGTGAGGTTGAGTGATCTTTTTGAGCAGCCATCTCCTTTTTAACAGCATAAGCACTGAAATACTAGATGATGCACCTTAATATTTAAAATCTTTGTAACCATGTACTAGAATATTAGCTACAGGAAAACAGAGTTTCCCAGTTTCATTACTGTTGCTGTGACAAAATATTCTAACCAAAAGGAAATTAAGGGGGAAAGTTTGTAATCTTAGTGTACAGTTCTAATTTACAGCTCATCATAGCATAGAGGTCAAGGTAACTGAAGATACCAGGCTAATGATATCCACAGCAGAGAGAGGGGGCTGAGAAAGAGGGAGGGAGGGAAGGAGAGAGAGAGAGAGAGAGAGAGAGAGAGAGAGAGAGAGAGAGAGAGAGAGAGAGAGAGAGAGAGAGAGAGAGAGAGAGAGAGAGAGAATAAACTGAATAAACCCATTCAGCTTGATTTCTTCACCCTTCTACAGCCAGGAGCCCCTAAGTAGAGAATGGTGCCACTCATGGTGAGCAACGTATTCACACATCTTTTTATGTAATTAAAACCATTTACCACAGACGTGCCAAAACCCAACCCAATGCAGATAATCCCTCATTAGATTCTTTCCCAGGTGACTCTAGGTTGTGTCAAGTTGACAATTAAGACTAACCATCACAGAGAGTTTTGTCCTTTTTTGATGTACTTCTGCATCCTTGTAAGTTTAGAAATCAGCAGTTGTTAAATAGCTATTGAAAGAATATACAAGTGAATGAACTTCTTTATTGGATATATGATGTCTGCTATTGTTAGTTATAAAACTACTTGGAATTTCATATATAAATAAAAGTTTTGAGTAAGTCAGTATCTTATGAGTAAGTCAGTATCTTAAAGTCACAGGAAATATTTAGCCCTCTGATAATATGTGAAGAAATAAAATGTGAAGAAATTTCAGTGAATAATTAAACAACTAGCTCTTTGGGTTGCTATATAAATATGTCTTTAATCTATTTAGGTTTGTTTAATAACTAACATCTATAAGAATATTACTCTATGGCATTACTTTATGTGATTTTATTCTCAAAGAAATTCAAGCAAAAAAGGAGAAAACTACTAACTGGTAAATTAAATTCATAAAATTTACAAATTCATAAGACTATTTCATCTAAAATTTATTTCATATAAGATATTTATGATACAAATATAACCATGCTATCATGTAAATGACTTACCAACCATGTTTCTTCTTTGGGAATACATAGCAGGTGGGCAGAGAAGGTGAAGAATCCTCCAGATGCTGAAGACTTTCCTAGCTGAGCACTTGGCCAAGCCACAGGCCACAGGTGATCTATAGAAATGTGACCTTGATCCTTTCCCTCATGGTTGTGCTAGTCTCATCCTACTGCTTTCTGAAAGCCAAGGTGCCTTCAGGCATCAATCTTTTCATTCTATAATTAAAAATACTTACAGAGGAATTCAGCAATTCAAAAGCTATTTTTTTTTTTTAGACAGCATTTCTCTGTGTAGCCCTAGCTGTCTTGGAACTCATTCTGTAAACCAAGCTGGCCTTGAACTCACAGAGAACCACCTGCTTCTGCCTCCTGAGTGCTAGGACTAAAGGCATGCACCACCACCACTTTGCTTTTATCTTTAATATGTAGCCCAGGCTGGCCTCAAACTCATAGTCCTACTGCTTGTACCCCCTTCAGCAAATCCAACCAGTGTGCATGGCCAATTCAAAAGTTTTAAGTTAGGATAACATCTTTGTTTCCTCACTGCCACCCAGCATGAACCCCTTTCTCTGACCCACAATTACTAAGCAGCATGTAGCCAAGGGATTTGATAAAGGGCCCCAAATTCCAACAACACAGTTATAGATGCTATAATATTTCACCCTGCTACTGTAACATTAAGTTGAGGTCTTTCATTTTTAGTGTTGTACTATATTTGTGTAATAGTTGTAAATACTCCACCCCACTCATATCATTGTGGTAAAGGTTACACGAGAGGCTCTGTGTAAAGAATGTAGAGAGGATAATATCTATGACTTAAGATGTTCTGAGTATAAATATTTCTCAGCTCAGATTTCTTCTAAACCCATCATATGAACACCATTCCTGAAAAAACTGTATTTTGTTTATCCCACACAATGCTATTCTGTTACTCTGCTCGGAGGCCTTCAACATACATTAACACAGTGAGTAAGATGCTAGACAGTCTGGTTCAAAGACTTGTCACCTTACGTGGCCATAATTCAGGAAGGCCTCGAAAGCTGCAAAATATTACCTCTTCACCCACACATGTTTTTATATCATTCCAGCATTCTATTGAAGTCTTGTGGGTTTTTTTTTTCACACAAACCTCTATTGCTTTTGCAAATACTATTTATTTATTTGAATGAATTTGGATTTATACTTTTCAATAGTCTATCTTTTGAAAATCACTCTACCCTTATTTATAATAGCATAATATCATTGTATACAAAGTAACTTGATAGAAATCATGTGATATGTTTGGAAAAAATGCTTCTCTGTGTATGTGAAATGAACTGACAGGGGTGTGATAAATTTTCATCCTAAAGCCTGGAGTACTGAGCATGTTCCTGACAAACATGATTAGCAATGCTAAACTTTTGGTATTTTTTTTCTTTATGAGAGTAGTCTTACCATATGGTTCTAGTCTTTCTGGAACCAAATATATAGATCAGGGTGGCCTTGAACTCAGCCTGCCTCTTCCCCTCCAAGTTCTGGGATTAAAGTCATATATCACTATTATGTGCCCTGCCCAGCAATTTCATGTACTTTTGAGTTGTGCAATAAATCTATATTTACAAAACTTATCCAAGTTGTACATTAAGTTCCAAAGAAACAGCTGTTGAATTCTGAGTTAAAAGTGTGGAAATTCCATTTGGGGTGGAGTACAAGTTAAAAATGCTACAAGAAGAAAATTAAAGATGATACTCTGAGAGTCATGCTGGTTAGTGGGGAATCTAAAAAGGGTTACTTGTAATGTTTGGCTTTTCTGACAGTACAGAATCTGGGGATGAAGCCTAGGCAATGGACAATCAGCTTATTTCTCAGTTTTATTTTGTATGTAACATCTGCCTACACCCTTTCCTTCTGAAAAAAATATCCTTACTGTGTATATAAATCTGAGTGAGGTTGCTGTTTTCTCTTAGTATTCTATTGCCATTTGGATCTCAATATTGAGATCACATGATGAAAGATCAGAATTGCTTTTAATTTTGCATTATTTTGAAGAATGCAAATTCATGAAAATTCAGAGACAATGAAAGGTCCCTGTGTTAATATAAGAATAGCAGGTTACAAACATGAAGAAAACTATTCTTAAACCTTGACAATGAAAACTTGCTTTGGGTTTTTAACTATGAATGTTTTTCACCAAAGCATGAAAGGATTCACAGATTAAAAGGAGAACAAAGAATTCAACAACAAAAACAACAATTCTTGGTTGGAAATATTTCCAGGAAATTGCAGGAATAATATTGTGTCTCTCTGAAGTAATTTAAATACAGAAGAAAAATATTCACTCAGGAGACATCAAAAAAGAGAAGCCCACAATAACAACATAGAAGAGGGAGAAGAATAAACTATAAAGAGGAATAAATGAAAAAACTCAGAAGCATAAAAGTTATAAAACCTTAATATTATAAAGTTATTACACCAGAATATTTAAAACTATTGTTAGTATTTTGAAATAAATAAAGAGAAATTTAAAATACTTTTAATGTAGATGCTTTTGAATTAAAGAGGTAATTAACATGCTGAAATGGAAATCTACCTGTAATCCAAAGAGGAAAGTGATATACATTCTAAACAAGTGTTAAGATACAAGGGACATCATGTTGCTCTAATATATAACAAATCAAAATCGAAATGAAGATAAGTAAACAAAGGGAAAGACATAATATATAAAGATCGTAAAGACACCAAGGCCAAGCAAATCATGAATACCTTTTTAGCTTTGAAGTTTAAAAAAAATCCTAAAAGTCAAAGTTATAGCAGGTAATATTATCAGTAACTGAAAAGCATCAAAGAAATTCTGATGATCATTTTAAAAAGACTTTCAGGTGTCATGTGACTTCTTAACCGCAGCATTGAGATCAAGAAGGCAACGGAATACTGAGAGAACATGAAAATAGAAACCTCACTCAGATTTATATACCCAGCGAGAATATTTTTCAGAAATAAAGCTTATATGCAGACATTGCATACAAAATAAAAATGAAGCAATTTGCTACCAAGAGACACTCATTAAAATCAATTCTATTTTTCCCATTGTGGTAAGAACACTTAATGTGAAATCTCCACTCTTAACAATTTTCAAGTGCTCATCAGAGCACTGTTAATTACAGGCACAGAGTTGTATAGTAATTCACCTTATTCTTCTTGAAGAGCAGCTGAAACTTCATACCTATTGGACCACAACTTCCAATTTCCCCCACTACAAGCAACACACCACCTATTTTCTATTTCTATACATTTGACCCTTCTATATAACTTATCTGGGTGAATCATGATGTATTTGTTCTTCCATAGCCAGATCATTTCATTTCTCAGAAAACAAAAAGCAGAGTTATCACAAGGAATATGTGTTTGTGTGTGTATGTGTGTGTGTGTGTGTATCCTATACACATGCATATATCTACACACACACACACACACACACACACACACACACACACATCAAGATTAGAAGCTTAAAGACATGTCAGCACTTCTGTGCTCACTAGAGCATTATCTAGTGTCTAAAAGTCTATAGATTATATTTGACATTTCTAAGAGACACATTTTCACTGCAATCTTCCTGTTCCTCTGGTTTATACAATCTTTTCATGAAGTCTCACCATCATTGCTGCCTTAGCATGAACTGTACAAGGAGGCAATCATTAGACAATGGAGAATGCTCACAAAGCCTCAAAACCAAACAAAGATCTACAGGCAACTAAGAAATGCTGAGAGCACGAAAAAGTCTTTTCTAAGAAAGAACACACCAACTGGTTATCCAATACCAAGAATTCATGCCTGAAATCATGTAATACAAGTAACATTACACAGACTGAGCAGGCTGTATTTGTGTATTTAGGAACACATGCGCGCACACACATACACACACACAAAACAACAACAATAATTAAAGAAAATTTGACAATGAATTTGAAAGAGAGCAGTAACAGGGCCATATATGGGAGGACCTGGAGGGGGAAAAGAGGGTAGGGGGAATAATGTAATTATATTATAATTTTGAAATATTAAAAATTGCAAATAAGATATTTTGTTGAAAATACCATTGCAGAGAATGTCTGAGCTTCAAGAACAAATGACAAGCAAGAAGAATGGTCAGGAGACCAAATCTAAGCACATGCTGACAAGGTGAACCTTAGTCTAACAGTTTCTTCAATAACTTTCAATATCAGAACAAAATTACACAGTGGCGGGATCCAACAAAAAGGAGATCATTACATTTCAAGTGTGTGAAGCTACCTGTATTATTTGGAGAAGAGTGAGGTATCACTACATAGTAGTTTTGAGATTGGAAACCTTAATCATTTCTCAGATCAACATTATGAAATAAATTGCAGAATGGTGGAAGCAAAGAAATAGGATGAGAAAAACAAGAAATGATTAATGAACGACAGAACTCACATCTAACAGGTCAAATTAAAAATACATTTAATGATAAAGTAGAAATAATTTATTTCAAAATATGAATGGATTAAAATAAAACCTATGTATTGTTTTCTGGTATTGGAATATATATGTAGTTACCTAGGAAAAATGAAAATAATAGAAGATGGAAATAAAATACTAAGTAGTAGTGATAAAATATTTAACTATCCAGGAAGGAATAAATAAGCTGCCATACAGCTAGATACATAACTTCAAGATACATAAGCCACTATTTTAGAAATTGAGAGGGAATAGTTAAATCCACAAATCACGTGAAGACCTTTAACACAACTTTGTCAGACACTGATGAGTAAATACAAATTAACTGTGGATTAAATAACATAACAACAATTTTAAAATGTCTTAAAGTCAATGCTCAAAAAGAGCAAGAGAGATATTGAGGAAGGTAGAGAGGAGGAAACATGTATTAACTAAATATTGCATTTAAGTGTGTATAGTCTATAGAATATTTACAAGTACTTCCAATGTAATGGTATTCAAAACAAACAAACAAAAAATTGGAAAATTGACATTTTCAGATTATAACATAATGATCCTAGTAATAAATATGATAAAAAAAAATTAAAACTCCAGATGTGCGATACTATGACAGACACTTTTACATAACCTACAACTTCAACAAGAAATCTTAATAAAAAATGAAAAATATTTAGGTCAAAGTAACAATGAAACTATTAAGTAGTTAAGTATATAGTATCAGAGAAACTAGTTGTTGTAATTTAAGAAAGGCAGCACATGACAGAGCCATGTGACATGGTTCAAGTAGAGGGATACTTTAATTAAGGAAAAAGGTTCACAAAAGGGGGGAGGGGAAGAGTGAGACCAGCCTTCTGGGACATGAGCAACAGAAGAAAGGAAAGAGGGGCAGAGAGAGAGAGAGAGAGAGAGAGAGAGAGAGAGAGAGAGAGAAGGAGGGAAGCAGAGAGGGAGTGAGAGAGGGAGGGAGGGAGACAGAGGGAGGGAGGGAGGGAGGGAGAGAGAGAGAGAGACAGGTAGAGACAGAGAGGGAGAGAGATAGAGACAAAGATGGGAGGTGGGCAGGGCCCTTTTAGAAGGAGCATAGTGAATGTGCACAGGTGGTGCTCTTAGTGGCTGTAGCTGAGATCATAACCCCGTCAGAATCCCAAGGACAGGATAGTACAGGTGCCCCAATACTAACTAAAACTAATGTTTGAGGTATATTTATTACATATTTAGAAATGTAGAAGTTATCTAGGTGAATTAAGTTTTTAAAGAAGGTCAGCATATAAATAAAAAGAGGGGCTGGAGACTTGCTTTAGCGCTAAAGACCCTATGCTGTCCCCAGGAGGACTTGATTTTGGTTCATAGCGCTCAGCTCATGTTAGTTTGCTCAGAGCTAATTATAGCTTCAGCCCCCAGGGCATCTGATGTCTTTGGCTTCCTTGAGCACATACATTCATGTACATATACCCACACACATACATGCATAATTAAAAGTATCAAAAATAAATCTTTAAAAAGTAAAACAAGATGCACAGCAAGTAGAAAGGTGTGGATGCTACAGTAAAGGGAGTAATGGTTAGAGCTAGAGAGAGGGCTTGGAGATAGAACAGGCATTGCCCTTGCAGAGGGCTGGAGGTCAGTTCCCAGGCCAGGTAACCCAGAACCACTTAAGGGGTAGCTCCATGGGTGAAGTACCCTCTTCTGGCCTCTCTGTGTGCTTGCACTCATTTGCATATGTCCCACAAACAGACACAGACACACAAATGCACACATCATAGACACACACAAGAACACTCCCTTGTTAAAAAAAAATAATGTTATAAGAAATGGGTGAAGAAAATCCATAAATTAAAATGCAAAATGCATGTTACCTAAAGTGTAAAGTATAGAAAGCCATATGGCACTCTCAAGGAGCACTCACACGTACCTGCAGGTTCAGGATAACTCAGTACAAGAACTTTGGAATACAATTTGGCATAAATGATGTCTTTGAAGATAAATATAATCTAGTTCTAAGTAGATGCTTATGATACAGAGATAATGCACCTTAGAACCTTTACAAAGTCATCAAAGCAGTACTCTATAACAACAAAAATAGTTTATAAAAAAAGATGAAAACATACGAGTGACCTTTAATATAAAAAGGGTGAAATTGTGGCATGGTTCTCTAACGAAGACTTATAGAGTAATTGATGTTATTGTGCTATGTATAGCTACATGTGAGCAACACTGACACAACTTAAGACTATAATATTGAGCTAACACAGCAACTGACAAAATACTAAATATATTGTAAAAATATAATCAGGCACATGAAACAAAAGTGTACCATTTTAAAAAAGATAGTCACTTTATGAGAGTATAAAGCAAAGTAAGGAAATATAAACACAGCTTTAGGAAATGTGCTTTTTAAATTTTCTTATTTTTTTTTGCTTTGAGATTACAATTGAATTACAACATTTCTCCCTTCCCTCTCCTGCCTCCAAATCCTTCTCTCTACCCTTCTCCATTAGCCTTCAAATTCAAGTCCTCCTTTTTCATTAGT
This sequence comes from Cricetiscus sungorus, assembly GCA_030556225.1. Classification (NCBI taxonomy): domain Eukaryota; kingdom Metazoa; phylum Chordata; class Mammalia; order Rodentia; family Cricetidae; genus Cricetiscus; species Cricetiscus sungorus. The sequence goes on from JANBXA010000641.1 coordinate 17,494,393, forward strand.
TGACTTTGCATACACACACACAAATATATAGTCCCAAAATAATTTTTAAATATTAAAAGTCTCAATTAGTTTATATCTTAAATTATAAAATCTTTTCTAAATGAAGTACCCCATAGTTTAAGAATACTATTCAGCTTTCAGTTTTGGAAGATTGGAACCTATACTCTAGTAGAATAGGAAGCGTTTCAGTGTTCATTAGATACATACTTTCTGTGTACTGTTGAGTCAGCAGCTTAGTGCCCACTCATACCTAGTACTCTTCACTACTGCTCTGCAAAATACCTTGCTTAGACATGTTTTTAATCATCTAATGGCTAATAGTTAATGACACAATATATTGCACATCTATTTATATGCTACATGTCTATTTTTGTTTCATATACAAAATAAGCATAACTTTTAATTCAATTCAAGGGTGAGTTTTAGTTTTAAGGTAAAAGAACTAAAATTAAAATAATATATTAGGATTTAACAATTGTTACACTATATCTGTTAACTTCTTTGGCTATATTAAATTGGTGATTATACACACATACACACATACACACACACACATCTTTTTAGTAGAGACATCAGCCATTTATTAAAACAACAAAAATGAATAAAAAGGTTTTGTTTGTTCTGGTCTTTCCCTAAGATATGCAATTAAGTGGGGCATTGGTGGCTCATACCTTTAATCCCAGCACTTGGGAGTCAGAGGCAGGCAGATCTCTGTGAGTTCGAGGCCAGCCTGGTCTACAGAGCAAGTTTCAGGACAGGTTCCAAAGCTACACAGAGAAACCCTATCTCAACCCCCTCCAAAATATGCAAATCAAATTTGGAAAACACAGCCACATAGGATAGTAAGAAACTTAACATTGGGCTTGAAAGTATTCTTTTTTCTTTTCTTATATTTTTTGGGTTATTTTATTTCTTGGTTTTACATTCTAGCTGAAGTTTTCCTTCCCTCTCCTCCTCACAATTCCTCCCTGACCTTCTCTTTCCTCCCCCCCCCATCCACTCCTCTTTCACTGTTTCTCTTCAGATCTGGGGGTGCCCATGGATATCAGCCAGTCAAGGTATATCAAGTTGCTGTGAGACTAGCCTCCTCCTCTTCTATTAAGGTTGGATGAGGCAATCCAATAGGAGGAATGGGTTCCAATATCAGGCAACAGAGTGAGAGATGGTCCCTGCTTTCAATGTTAGGCGTCTCACAAAAAGACCAAATGAAGCCGTGCAGGGCAATAAGAAATTAACTTTGGACACAAAAGTATTTAATCACTGCTCTTAGCATAAGTTTACAGGACAGGTAGGCTAAAAGCGTTGGTTATTGTGTTTTCATTTTGCTTATCCTTCCAGTGAGTCCACCTATTAAGGCGTTGCTTTTTAGAAGCAAACAATGCTCATGACAACACTGGTGCTGGCTTAGCAAGAGCTGTAGTTGGTGGTTTCTTATCCTGCTTGCCAGATCCTGAATAAACATTCAGAGGTTTAACATTAATTACAATTGTTTGGCCAATGGTGCAGGCATATCATTGACTAATTCTCACAATTAAATTAACCCATTTTTTTTTTTAATAATCTGTGCATCACTACATAGCCATAGTGTACTGGTAATTCTCTGGCCTCTTACCCCTTCAGGGGCTACATGGCATCTCCCTGACTCTGCCTTCTTCCTTTCTCTATTTCTGTTTGGATTTCCCACCTAGCTATATTCTGCCCTGTCATAGGCCCAAATAGCTTCTTTCATCAACCAATCAAAGCAACACATATTCACAGCATACACAAGGACATCTCACATCACGAATCAACATGATTCAGGCATTAAGTCTGTACAGGAAAGATAACAGTAAAGGGATTACAAAGTAAGTAAATTTTATCAAGGTCTCAAGGATCAACATTTGGAGCTAGGATAGCAGATCAAACTCATTCACCTTCTGCTTTTCTCTCACTGATGAGTTTACAATTGTCTTATTTGTTTAAATGATAGAGGTAGGAATAAAATGAAGACTATTTTTATGTCACAAGTATTATATGAAATCCAAGAATGTGTCTATAAATAAAGCTTTATTGGAACACAGCAACCACATTTGGCTATTTGTAGTCTTTTGACTTGCTTTTTCATAAATCTAGAGCATTTATTTTTATACCAAAATATATTTGATGAACCACTTACTCAAAATCATTTGTAAGTTGAAAATTTTTGAAATGCTTTTTTTAAGCTAATACCACAGTTATGTTGGGTTGCAAAATCTTCCATATGTACTTAAAAATAACCATACGATGGAGAGAAATTTCATGAATCCTATTATTTATAAAACAAATAGCTATGTTCTGGTAGCACATGCCTTTAATTTCAGTATTCAGGAGGCAGAGGCAGGCAGATCTCTGTGCGTTTGAGGCCAGCCTAGTCTACAGGGTGCAAAGAGTGTTACATGAAGAAATTCTGCTGGAAAAACAAACAAACAAACCCAATATATAAATAAAGCTTTGTTGCTATTTCGGTTAGTTTTCCGTTGCTGTGATAAAACACCATGACTGAAGGTACTTAGGGAACAAAGAGTTTATTTTGGCTTGTGGTTCCAGAGTGATGGTGGGCTCTTGGAACCTTATTTCTGATAAATCGTAGTGGACATGGCTACTTCCTCTTACTATTTCACATAAGTTACTTAGCAAGCTGACTGGAGCAAACATAGCAGCAAGCAGCAGGCTTGGCAACGAGAGTAAGAAGCTGGGAGATAAAGTTTTAACCTCGAGCAGGAAGAAGAGAGAGTAAACATGAAATCGGGTGAAGCGATATATTCTCAAAGCCCACACTCAGTGATGTGCTTTCTCAAGCATGACCTCGTCACCTAAACATCTCCAAATAGTGCTGCCAGTTGGGAACCAAGTGCTCTAATATTGGAGGCTATGGGAACATTTCTCACTCAGCACACAGCACTGAAATTGATGGTAATCATTTAGGATTTTAGTTTTTGTTTTCACTATACAATGTTACTATATTTGGGGGAATATTGTAAGTTAAAACCTTCAGTTCTTTATGCAAGGAGTTTGAAACTTTGAGTTTTGAGTTTTCTGTATTTGATGGCAATAACTATAATTTCTAGAAGGGATAAAAGGCTCAAATCATAGTTTCAAGAGTTTAACCAATTTTTCAAGAGTAAATTAAAAACAAAAATATAATGTATGCAATAGGGCAGGTCAAAACAAATAGACACCATCTCTTTTTGTTATTTAAAAAACTACAATAATATAAAATAAAATGACAATTCTGAACCGGCAAATTTTATCATTTCTCAGAAGGTTTAGACAGCTGAGTGTTAGTTCTCTTGAAGATTTAAAGTACTGTTCTGAAATTAGCAGTTAAGAGCAAGATAGTTTGGTTATCCTGGTACTTTTGTCCCTCCCCAGTCATCTTCCTGAAGAGTTACATTACAGAACTGGACTGACCAGCTTTCTGCACCAATTCAAAGGTGCTTGCAATTGAATGCAGATTGAGAGCTGAGGCAACAGGGGTAAGGCAGAGAAGCCCGAGAAGGGCAGCAGAGCCTCCTGCATTTTATTTCATTGTCTATGTTAGATTTTGATTTACTTTCTACAACAAAGTTTCTACAATAAACTACCCTAAGTGGAAGACTTAAAATAACACAACTTTTATTTCTCATGTAAAAAGCCACCCAGGACAAAAGTCAGGGCTGTTCTCAGCCTTTAAAGGCTGTTTTTCCAGGACTGCCTTACCCAGCCAGCCTGCAGGTCAGAATCACTTCATGCCTATCTCTTCTGATGCTTTAGAAGCTTGATGCTTGAGTTGGCTCACCTGTGTAAGTCACTGCCCCTATTTTATGATTTGCTGTTAGAAACCTTAATTTCATATGAAGCCTGAATTCATTTTTTGCCATCTGATATACGCATAGGGATTAGGACCTGGTCATTTTTGAGGAGGGGGTAATAAAATATTTGAATTACCATTCTACCTTCATCCTCATATTTTGTAGATAAACCACAAGTGTTCTAAGCATTTTGCCTACAATTTGGTTGCTTTACCAGTGATATGTTACTTCTCATATTTACACATGGCTGCTTCTCTCATTTTCTTGATGATGAGATTTCCCTTGGTGTGCTGTCTTAAATTACAATCTTATCTGGCCTAAATTCTATAGCATTTATCACGTTCTAATTCATATTTTGCTTACAAGTGTTTATTATCTGTCTTTTCTTGCACTCAATACCTGTCTGTTTTATTGGCTCCATATCCCCAGTTTAGAATTCTGCTATTTACAGAGCTGCACTCAATCAATAACTGGTGAACTGAATAGAGAGGTATTTTATTTCTATAAACCTTCAGGTATTCTGAAACAAAGTGTAGTATGACATCACGAGACTTGTGGCTACCCTGAAGCCAGGGAAGAAATTTCTGGTTATTCTTGCCATGAACAGCAAATTTCTATTGAAAATATAATTGTGCCCGTTACAGAAATTTAATTTATTAGACTCACCACCAGAGCAATTACTCAGCTTTGTAATTAAGTTGGGGCATGTATGCACTTGTTTTGTGTTGAGCATTAATCACAGTCCACCAGCTTAGCTGGGCAAGTCACTTTCTCTTCTTCCCCACTCAAATTAATATCTGAGCGCAAGATACCAATAGCCCAAAGTAGCAGGCGACCAAATACCTGTCTGCGTAGGTATATTTCTGATATTTTTTATACAGAGCAAGACATTGTAGGGAGTAAAAGGCACATGATTTAGTGCTTCCTCTTGGTGCAACAGATGTAATGGGAAATACTCATCACTTGGGGCCATGTCTTCTCTTCTAGAGGTGGTCTGCTGGGATCTAAAGAGCTCTTACAAGCCCTTGACCAAAGATAACCCTTCAGATGAGATCGGGTGCTTTCAGGGTGGTATGGCCGTAGACAAGACATCCCTTCAGACAGAGCCATAAGGATTATCTTTTGTTTTTCTCTCTCGAGACCCAAACAAATGACTCTTAGTTCTTCCTATGGAGATCTGTGTGTGTATGTCCTGTGTGGTTTTATAGACATTCCATATCTTCAAGAACAATTCTCCAGTGTGAGGGCTTGTCTCACTTGCATTTGGAGCATCTTTTCATGGCTAGTCAGGTCCCACATCTACTGCTTATTTTTCAAACTCATTTTACTGCTTTAAATTCATGGTTCATGACAAATTGAGAAACAGGTTGTCTTAGGTACTCTATACTGCTGTGATAAAACTCCTTGACCAAAAACAACTTGAGGAGGAAAGAGCTAATTTCATCTTACAACTGTCAGGTCAAATTCCATCACTTAGGGAAGTTAGAGCAGGAACTGAAGGCAGAAACCTGGAGGATGCTTCTTCTAGGTTTGCTCAGATTTCTTGCTTAAATAGCTCAGGACCGCTTACCCAGGGATGGCACCACTTGCAGTTAGTTGACCCTCCATGTCAATCATCAATCAAGAAAATGACTCAAAGACTTGTCTACAGGCCATTTTGTTAGAGGTATTTTCTTAATTCAGGTTCTTCTTCCAAAAAAAAAAAAAAAAAAAAAAAACCCTAGCTCTGTCAAATTGACAAAAAGTCAAACCAGGACAAAGATGAAGAGATCTCCCTGTACAATTCCACCCCAACATTTGTAGCATGCTGCTTACAATCAAAACCACACAACACAGTGGTAAGAGCAGATTATTGATTGCCTGATGTTTTACACTGACAGCCGTATCTCCCAAACTGTGTGATTTAAAAGACAGTTTTCACTTGGTATTTCACATTCCTCAGGTGTTGAGAAGCATTTAACAGGATGTATTTACCATTATGCTACCACACAAAGCAGCTTCACAGAATAAACTATTCTCCTTTCAACCATGGCAAGTATGGATAATTTATTTTCTGTTAGTTTTTCATACAGTATATAGGGTTTTCCTCTTTGAACAAGATTGTCCTCTTTGAACCATAATCTGCAATTAAGTTTCTTACAAATCTTCTTTGTTTTAGTAGTTTATGTCCCTTCAGGTATGTTTTTGAAAAGTTGGCAAGATTGTTTAGTGGTTCAGTTCTCAGAGCCACATGGAGGTGCACAACTGTCTGTAACTCCAGGTCAAGGGATGTGACACACTCTACTGGCCTCTGTTGGCACCAGGCATACATGCGGTGCACAGACATGCATGCAGGCAGAACACACATTCACATAAAATAAAAGTAAACAAATTTTAAAAAATGTTTTACATTTTTATTATTAATAAACACACACACACACACGTGTGTGTGTGTGTGTGTGTGTGTGTGTGTGTGTGCAAGCACATTTACCTGCTGGAACATCTTGCTGGCCGAGTCAATTATGTATGTTTTTTATCTTTCTTTTTTAAAATAAATAAATAAATTTATTATCTATCTATTTATTTATTTTACATCTTGACTACAGTTTCTCCTCCCTTCTCTCCTCCCAGTCCCTTCCTGAAACACCCACTTCCCCATCCACTCCCCCTCCATTTCTGTTCAGGAAAGGACAAGGCTCCCATGAATACCAGTAAAATATGGCATATCAAGTTACAGTAAGACTGAGTACCGCCTCATGTAGTAAGGATGGGCAAGGTGATCTAGTATGAGGAGTAGGGTCTCAAAAGCCAGTAAATAGTTGGAGACAGCCCCTGTTCCCACTGTTAGGATGACAGCAAGAAGACTAAGCTAAACAACTGTAACATAGATGCAGACTGCCTAGGTAAGTCCCATGCAATATCTTTCTGGGGTTTTTCACTTCTTACAGATTGATTTATTCATTTATTTCATGTGCATTTGAGTGTTTGTCAGCATGTATTTATGTGTACCATATGTGTGCCTGATGCCTATGGAGGCCATAAATGGGAGTGGGATTCCATGGAACTGAAGTTCCAGACTGTTGTTAGCTGCCATGTGGGTACTAGGAACTCAACCCAGGTTGTCTGGGACAGTAGCAAGGGCTTTTAACTACTGAACCTGCTCTCCATTCCTTCATTGGTATTTAAAACAAAATCTATTGAGCAATTTGGAAGATGTAACATATTGAAACTTCCAATCCATAAACATATAATCACTCTCTATATATTTATTTATTTTACGTATGTCAATCATTTTGTAGCTTTATTCACATGTCTTAATGCAAATTCTCTTAATAATTCTGTCAATTATTTTTGACAGAGTTGCATCTTGACCCTCACATTTCTTCTTTTTCTTATAATTTCAATTTGTATGTCTCTGTTACCCATCAGTTCTTGTAGTTGCTTTATCCACTTATGCCTTCTCAGTAGAGCCTGTGCTATCCTAGGTCTAGTGGTGTAGATGAGAAGGGCACCTACAGACTCATATGTTTGAAGATCTGGCCCCAGTTGTTGGAACTGCTTTGGAACAATTAGGAAGTATAGCCTTGCTGGATGAAGTATGTCATTTGAGATATTGAAAGGCTCACATGACTTTTGAATTGGCTCTCTACCTACTTCTTGCAATTTGGGATGGGAGCTGTTCCTGTCACCATTTCTTCACTCCCATGCCTTTTTTTCTGCCAGCACAGACTCTAATCCTCTAGAAAAAGTATGTACAATTACGTTTTAGTTTAATGAGTTGCCTGAGTCATGGTGTTTTATCACAGCAAAGAAAAGTAACTAAGACACTAGTCTTATACTATAGTTTGATGTTTTAGGGAATTGTGCTTTAGCAGCTCAAGCCCTCATGGAACAGTGCCTGGGGATTAGTCCATGATAGTTCTGTCTTTAGTAAGTGGGTTGATCTCTTTATGATGAGAATAAGTTGTCCTAAGTGTGGTTCCTTCACTAAAAATGAGTTTGGCCTTCTTTTCATCTCAAGCAAATACTTCTTGCCCTTCTACCTTTCTTTGTGGCATGGTATGATGAAGCAAATGTCCTTTCCTCATCAGACACAAGTGTCTTGGTCTTTGATTTCTAAGCTCTCACAATTATAAGAAATGAACCTCTTCATCATAAAGTATCCACTTTATGATATTATATTGTGATATTATATTAAGACTATATGTTTTTTAAAAATTGTTAACCTAATAATCACACATATACTGTATCTGAGGCTAGTTTTTGTTATTGCTTTATTTCTTTAAGCTGTATTTTTTTTCTCTTTTGTTTTTTAGCATAGTTTAGTTTGATTTTTTTCTTGGAAGGCTATATAGACAAGAAGATAACAATAGAAGAAGACAGTTATATAATGGTGAAGTGAACGAGGTTGTCTATACTCTTTGATAACTTCTAGAGTCTTTGCTCCTGTACTATGAACTTCACAACTGCATCTCAAAATCCCCTTCTGTAAGATGGACACGATGAGTAGAAATTTGGAAATTTGATTCCCCTACATGGAAATCTGAGTGGGATATAGTTCAATACTTTCCTTGCCCAATGCTGGTGAGATTATGACTATTTAACTTAGGTACTTTGGAAGCATTGTTTGCTTTGAAGATGGCCTTAGGAATGCAAGCGTGCTTTGCTGTACTTCACACAACTGCCTTCCTCTTTCTGCAGCGATATGAAAGGAATCAAGCCTAGTTTTCACTCTGAGAGCCTAGATGAAATTCTAGAATTAAGCTTGTGAAAGCCAGAGCTTCTTTATCCTATGTCTGTGTTCGTTGGAGCTTTTACCTCTCGGAATTATCAGATGTGAGCCTGAAGTCATTTATTAGCAAGTCTTGGTATTCATTTGATGTTCTTTCAATTGGCCTGTAGCATTTTGTAGCCACTGTCCATCTTCTGTGGGAATCAGAGAAAGAAGTGCCTGTTTTGTAGTTTGTTCAACTCTGTCTTTGTTAGGGAATAGAGAGTAATGAACTCCGACACCCTTCCACGTTAGACCAGAAAACCCTTTGCCTATTTGAGGTTAGAGTATTCATGAGATGTTTCTGTCTCATTTAGAGTCAGCATAGACAATCAGTGTGTTTCTAGGAAGAAGAGTTCACAGTTTTGAAGGAGTTGTTTACTTGGACCAGACAGCCTATGCCACTTTAATTTAGTATTGTACACCTTTACCCAATATCATTAAACCACCCTATAACTCTTACTAAAGCTAGAGTATTTGGCTTTCTCCTTAGATTTGGGAAATGATTCAGTCCAAGCTTTGAAATCTGTAAGTTGCTTGTATAATCATCACCCTCCTGTTACTAATTTTGCCTGTCAGCAGTGTGACAGAGAGCCACAGAGGGTGTCTTGTGTTAAAGAAACAAATTCCCATCAGTAATTACACCCACCCGCCTATACTCCCCTCCTACCCCATGAAAGGACTAAAACATCAATATTTTTTATTTGCAGAGCAGGAGAGATGGCTCAGCAGTTAGGAGCACTTGCTACTGTTGTGGAAAACTCTGATTTGCTTTCCAACACCTGCATGGAAGCATTCAACCGTCTGTAACTCCAGTGTCAAGGAACCCACACTCTTTATTATCTTGACAGTAAATCCTATCATGGCCTGAACAGTTTGGCATCAGAGCAATTCTAAGCCTTGTGCTTGGACATCTGACTAGTGGTACTAGCTCTTGTAATTTTTCTTGAAAGCCTTCTCCAGGAAGTGTGGTCCCTGCCTCTACCTTCTCCTAAGGGGTGATGGTTAAAATCCTATGGGGCTTCTGTTTCACTTTCAGGGCTCTGTGACTCTCAGTGACTCTAATAAGAGCCTCCCTGGTTAGCTCAGCCTTTCTAGGATGGGACCTGTGCTACTTAGAAAGAAGCCCCTCTCTTGTCTTGACATTTGGTTACTGTTGCTGTGACTGTATCATGGAATAAATCAAGACAAACCATGCTAATAAACAATTTAAAAAGAACTGCAATAATGCAACCATTACTGAACTGCTGTTTAAATTATTCCCACATCAAATACAAAAGCTATGGCAGTTAACTGTAAGGCATAATAATTTTCTCTTTCTTTAGAAAAAGCAACATACTAGAGCTGTCATTATATGCTAAGGACCATTTCCCTAAAAAATCGGGGTGGGGGTGCCACTGTCTATCTGTAATTATGTTACTTTCACAAAACATTTCTCCAAAGAGCCAAGTAGCAGTATTCCATCTGGAAAAGCAGCCATTTCAAATTCAGTATTTCTGCTAATTATTATGGTTTAGGCCTCCCAGATATAATTTAAAAATTCCATAAAGCTTTTTTTTTCCTAATGATAAATTAACTATGAATATTTTTGTTCATTATGAGTTTCTAAATTGTCATACCCATCTTTTGCTTTTATAATTACTTTAAGAAATATAATACTTCAAAATAAAGATCTTAATTCAAGCAAAAAACATAAAAATGAAAATGTATACTGCAATAAACGATAAACTTACAATTTATATCATCCTACCATTGATTTCAGTGATTGCTCAGTGGCACGTATCTGTAATACCAACTATTATAAGACAGGAGGATTATAAATTTGAGGGCAGCCTGAGAAACATAATGAGACCCTGTATCAAAAAACAAAGAGAAAAGAAATAAAAGGGACGAGAACTCCATTGTTGCTGTTAATTATGGAAGGTCAGAGCTCTTTATCTGATATATATATATATATATATATTCATATATATAGTGCACATTATTCTTGTCTATATCTCTCTGCAACACTTTTATTATTAAAGTAATTGCATCCATAACATACATTTTTATTAGCACAAACCTGTGTTTGCATTTCACAATACAGAGTTAGGTGAGGCAAGGAATGTAGAAAACAATAAATTGATATTTAATATTTGTTTATCAAAACGCACAGCTTTTAACCTACTGTTGTAGACTGAAGATACAGTGCACACCTACCAAAAGTTTCCAGCCTTTAATCTATGTAATCCTTTGACTTTTCTCATACTGAACAAAAGTAAAATGCACTAAAACTATGGGTACAGATTGAGAACTCCAGGCATTTGTGATATGTAACTTTCATCTGTGTTTTATCAAATCTTTATTTGTATCTCTAATCATAACCACACCCCGTTCCCATTATTCTGCCCTCAGTAACTAATCCCAAGAGATTATCTTTATTTCCTCCTTAGCCAAATAAGGAGTTTCTTGTCCTCTACCTTTCCCCCTCCATCATGTACTAAATCCTAGTAACCTGGACATTTAGTATCTGCTTTTCTTCCATTCTAAGACAGCTCAGATAACATTGCGAAATCAAACTCACCTAAGACCTTACCCTTTATAAAGCTTGCTCGTGTCAAGGGTCTAAGTAATGCAGGGGTGGAGACGAAGCTAAGAAGCCAACCAGTGACTCTCTACAGCCCAGCATTTGATGTCTGAAGCCAGCTGCCTTCGCTGTGTACCTGACCTCACCCAGAGCTTCTTACTAGCCACTGTTCTAACCTCCCTTCAGTGTAACTGTACCCCTCTGTTCGTGAAGACTCGATTTCCTTTAGTATTCCTTCCCTGACCCCCTGTCAGGACAGGCACATTCTGCACACTTCCGTGTAATCAGTGCTTGGTTGTTGTCATTGCCTAACTTGTGTTTTCTTGTCTCTTCTGGGGAAGGGGGATAGATAGCTTTAATGAGAAAATCATCTTTTTTCTGTCTTCCAGCAGGGCACCTACAACAAATCAGTTATTTAATAACTACTTATTATAAGTCAAAGTAGCAATTTCTCTGCTCTTTGATATGTTATAGGTGCAGCGGGACAAAGCAAACATGGGAAATGACCTTGGTGTGCTGGAACAGGAATTGAGATAGATGCAGAAAGTGGGTGGGGGGCCATCAGGGTGATGACTAAAGCTGCTCTAGGTTGTGAAGGATTTTTAAAAGGCAGAGGAGCAATAAAACAGCTTCAATGTGACAAGAAAACAGACTCTTTTTTCCTATCCAGAGTTGAGGAGGATGTGTGAGGCAGAAAGCATACGACATCTGAAGTCACGATTATCATTCTGCAAATCCTAAATAGAAAGATGGAAATTAGGTACTTCGTGATAAATTGTTCAAGTTTTATGCTTTTGTTTAGTTACAGAAAGCATCTGGTATCTCACTATTTTCAAAGGAAGAGAATTTAGCTAATGTTTGCATTATTAGATGATAAAAAGCACTTTTTAAATTATTCCATGACTTGAAGAGAAGTTTTGTGCTGGTCATTGCACAGGGCTTATTAATGGGGATACTGTGAATTATTTACTTGACAAGCAATTGAACTTTAAAATTGACAAAACTAGATTCATAAGCATTTCATTTACTTGGGAACCATGGGTATGAGTATACACGCCAGTTACTTATGTTTGGGAGAAAACAAATATTTGTACTAATGAAGCATTCCTCTGCCAAGTTCTCTTAGTTGATAATGACCTTAGAGCATTAGGTGAAGAATTTCCTATGGAAACATACTGGAAAGATGGTTCTGTAAAAAATAAATTATTGTAAACACACTGGTGAATACAATACATGGTGGCTGACACAGATATCAAAATCCTACATAGTTATGCGTAAAAAGTATGATTTGCAATAAAATCCTTATTCCTCAGAGGCTACTGACATTATCATTGTTATTTATTGCTCATCCTCACTTCTGTCAAAGTTTTGAGAATAAATAGGCTGGCAGAAGATATAGCAGACACCCGGAGATTATGAAAGTTTCTGTGCCCTTAAGTATTTACCAAGAACATTGCACACTGTTTCTTAGGTCTCAGGAGGCAAACAGTGTGAAGCTCATGAGGATATTTACAGACAATGGAGACCAGACTCTACCTACAGAGGATCCTATGTTCTATCCCTGGAGAAACTAGATGCAAACATATACAATGGAAATCTGGCAGGAAAGAAAAACGTATAAAATGATGACTTTTAACTAGGCATGTATTTGCGCGAATGCACGCGCGCGCACACACACACACACACACACACACACACACACACCAGATTTAGGGCAATATTTAAAATATTTTCAATAGTCACAAATGGAGGAAGCCATTGAAATTTAATAGATCATGGCTTGAGATTAATACTAGCTATTGTATAATGGCAATGCATTCATTCCCAACAAGAAAGAATTATCCATCTCAAAGTGTCAATAGCATCAACATTAAGAGAGACAGCTGACCTGATAGCTGCAAAACCAGCATTGTACCGACTCAGAGCCCCTGAACGTGGGTCTCATTTAGAAGGCCTGGGCAGCCTAAGGGACCTCTGACAGTGGAACCAGGATGTATCCCTGGTACACGAAAGGGCTTTGGGAGCCCATTCCCCATGGAGGGATTCTCCACTAACCTAGAGGCAGGAGGGTGGGCCTAGTTCCTACTCCAAATGACTTGACAGATTTTGATGATCCCTCCTGGAAGGCATCACCTTCCCTGTCAAGTGGATAGGAAATGAGATGAGAAGGGGGTCAAGGGACATGGGAGGATGGGAGGGAGGGGGAAATGCGATAGATATGAAAATAAGAAAAGATAATAATAAAAAGACAGTCTGCACCACATTGTTATTGATTTCAGACTCTTTTTAAGTACTGAGGAGCAAAGGAAATATGTGTGTCACCGTTTGAACAAGAAATCTCCTCACAAGCTCTTAAGTTTCTTGAGCACTTTGTCCCCAGCTGGTGTTATTCTTCTAAAAGGTTCTTAACATTGGGGACTTGAGACATAGAAGGATTGCTGGAGGTAGGACTTAAAAGTTATATACACCTCTGGTCCTAGCCTGATCTCTCTACTCCCTAATCCACCCAAATTTGAAAAACTTCTACCATGCACCCCTGCCAGGGTACAGTCCCCTCAAGCTGTTCCCACCATGGTATAAAACCCTGAGCCAAATCAACTTCTCCTCCCACAAATTGATTCTGTCAGGGATTTTGTACAAGAGGAGAGAGAAGTAACTAAAATAATGGGCAGGCAATGATTTAGCATCCCCTTTGAGATTACAAATGCAAAGAGTTTTAGAATGTGTGTGAAATGAAACTTCTAATGGCACAGTGGTTACCACGAGGTAACCACTATAAAATGTTCAGATTTATTCCTGGTTGTTTTGCGCAAATAAACCAGAAGAATAATTTTAATCACATGTGTTTGGTCAGAGTGTACTATCAATGTTAATTGGTGGGTCTAGCATTTAAGAAAGAAGCGAACAGGTTAATAAGAACTTGTAAAGAGGCAAATGAGGAGGAAGGTAACATTGAATGGATTAAAGAAAGCATAGTAACTGAAACATGCTTAGCCTCCTTTCTGTGGGTCTAGCAATAAGGCTAGTATCTGTTAATGGCATCTAATTAGACAATAGAAACAAGCCAATTATACACTTACAACTGAAATAAACAAGACAAGTAGACAACATATTTTCTGGTGGGAAAGAGTGGCATAGTGTGAAATCTTGAGGAAAGATTTTGCATTATATGCAAATGTTTTAGTGAGACCTGCCTAGAAGAGAGCATTGGAATATGACATATATTTGTTTCTTCCAGTGGTTTGTCTCAATCATTGCCAATTACAGTAGCAATTAAGAATTCATATATTTTCATCTATCTCATTACTGTCATAACTGCTCAGAAGACTGCAGTAGGAAGTAGCAGGATGCTATTCTCCATGTTTTGAATGACCTGGTTCAGAACTAGAACAACTAATAGTCATGACAACATACACTTCTATGACCTAAGTCTATTACATGAGTATTAAGAACAACTTGAAAAGTTAATAACATGTTCTGTGTGCGAACAATGTGTTATAATTATATACTTTAGAATTCTGAATTCATAAGGCATAGAGACTTAACAGTATTGAGTGAACATTTTCTCACACTATAGTCTTCTATACATGATTTTTATCATCTTTTATGTTATATAGAATTAATGACATGGCTCTACTATAACTTACTAGCCATTTTTGTTGGACATATTAAGCTGCTTATAATTCTTTTTATAACATAAACCTACACCAAGTATTATTATATATTGATTTTAAGTAATAAGTATTCTAAAATAAATGTTGTTAGTCAAGCAGTGAATTATTCTTTCCTTTTAGTAACAGTTTTATTGAAGCACAATTCATAGTAATAGAAGAAATAAATTTTAGGCATAGGACACAATGATTTTCAGTAAATTTAAGACAATTCACACCAACATCATCATCATTGAACTTTAGAACAGTTTTGTAATTCCAAGTCTAGTTCCCATGACCATTTTTAATCCTTTTCCATTCTCTACTCTCCCATTCTTACCTTTCTCCACCCAGTCTTAAAAAAGAATTACCAAGTGATTTTTCTGAATCTCTGTATTTGCCTGCTTGAGATGCTTTATATAAATGAAATTATGCAACATATGTTCTTCTGTGTCTGACTTCTCTTTACTAAGCACAAAGCACCTGAGAGTCTGCCACATTGTAACATGAAACAGAACTTCATTTCATATTGTTGTTAAGCCTGTATATTATTTTTCCAAATGACTAGAGTTCAGTTTCCAGCACCCACATTGGATGGCTTATAATCATGTGTAACTCCTCCAGGGTACCCAATGCCTCTAGCTTCCATGGGTACTCACATTCACAGTCACACACACCCATAAACACACATTAGAGGGGACCAGAGAGTTAAAAATAAAATAAATTTTCATTTTGCACTGGCTGTTTATAGCCACCTTTTGTCAACATGGGTATTTCTTCAGGTACTTGATAAGAAACTTCTGTTGCATCTTGCTATTCCATAGAGAATGTTGGTAATCATGTCTCATTGTCTTTGTATGTGATCACTTGCCTCTGACATGCATATGGACCATAAGACCTTTAATTCAATATTTACATAGAATTTAGAGTCTGAAAATCTCACTTGCAATAGTAACAATTTCTTGTCTTTCCTTTTTTCTCTATATGTATCTGTCATACTATAATTGAGTTTGATCTAATAATAATTATTGATCAAAAATACATTTGTTTAACTTAGAACTTGAGTCTAGCTAATGTCATTTTGCAGGTAATTAGCCAAGGAGTGGTTTTTCCATGGTAACAGTAAAAGGCAATGTTTTATTCAAAGAACTTAAATGTTGAGAAGCTGTCATTCAAGAAGACTTTACTGAAAGCTTTATGCTGGACAGCTGACTAAAACTTCATGTCACAAATCAAGGAGAGAGTAGAAAAATCTAATGTGTGTTCTAAAACAAGTAAAGAGGCAGTGTTTAGAAATATTAAACATCAACTGCATCCCCAACTAAAAGCCAAGAATATAGCTAAGGTAAGTGGGCTATACAGGAAGGTTGCTCCCTCAAAACAGCAAATCTTGGTAGAAAAAAAAAACTTGATTGAGCTAAGACTCTTGAAGACATTATCCTAGAGTATCTTAAAAGCAAAGGAGAGGGACGGGAGACTAAGAAAAGATGTGATGGTAGAAGTCAACATCAGACCCATAGGCCACAGTGCAGGATTCCCAAAGTTGGAGCCAAAGCACCTTCTGGAGCTTCTGGAAGAGGTGTTTCTGTCCTTTGGAATTATAGGGGGACATATATTTTGGTTTAACCCACTAAACTTTTGGTAGTTTGTCACATCAACAGAAAACAAATGCATAGAGGCATATGATGCAGGCACAGGAAGGGACGGGGGTTGGCCTGTGTTAGCAAGGAGCTATGGCATTTTCTAAGTACCACTAAGCTGAACTCTAGGCATAGATCCTAGACCAGGATCTTCCTTGTTCTCAACACACTCTGAAGACAGAATATCCTCTACCTCTCTGGCTTTCCTTCCCTCAGCATACACACTCCCTCAAAATAAGCAAGGCCAGTTTTCCTTCATGACAGGACTTATTTAAATGATAGCTGAAGAGGCTCTTGGTTTCGAGGAAGTGCTTACTTTGATGTTTTCTGCATGAGATTGCAGTGGGCATCACAGTCAGGTATAGCTTTGCATATTGTGCTTACCCCTTCACAGCAGGGTCATAGTAAGAAAGTGACATTGAATGTATAAGTCTGAGAGTTTTCTTCTGGACAGTGCCTTATGGAGTAAAGAAAGCTGATAAAAATTCAATGTCTGCTTTTAGGTGACCATTAAAAACAGTGGCAAGTGTTGTTATCATCACTGTCCCCACCATTATGGTCACTAAAACTCACCTAGTGTTGCTATTGTATATGTTTAGATATAAATAAAAACATTGGTTAAGAGTAGAGTACTTGCTGATCCTCTGGATAATCAGAGCTCAACCCCAGCACACACATGAGGCAATGCAAGCCCTCACTCCAAACTCCCACAGCTAAGCACTGAGCAGAATTCCTAGAATTCAGTTGCAGAGAGGGAGAAGTGATAAGCAAAGGGGTTAAGACCATGCTGGGGAAACCCATAGGAACTGC
Source organism: Cricetiscus sungorus (assembly GCA_030556225.1). Classification (NCBI taxonomy): domain Eukaryota; kingdom Metazoa; phylum Chordata; class Mammalia; order Rodentia; family Cricetidae; genus Cricetiscus; species Cricetiscus sungorus. Next base: position 17,511,618 of record JANBXA010000641.1, read on the forward strand.
TGACCTAATCAAGGGGGAGCTCATGGAAAACAGACTGACAGCTTGGAAACCACCAAAGGACAGAACCAGGACCACTGCAATTGGGTGACAGTTATGAGGCCTGGACAGTCTATGGGGCCCCTGGTAATGGAACAACATTCATACCTAGAATACAAATGGACATTGGGAGCACAATTCCCATAGAGGGAAACTCTTTTAGCCTAGACACATGGGGGAGGGCCCAGACTCTGCCCCAAATGTTGTGATAGACTTTGATGATTTCCTATACAAGGTCTCACCCTTTTTATGGAGCAGGATGGAGATGGGATCGGGGTAGGTTGGGAGCATGGGAGAATGGGTGGGAGAGGAAACTGGCATTAGTATATAAAGTAAGATTGTTTCTAATTTAAATAAAAAAATGTAAAAAGAAATCTGTAAAGCATTCTGAATGATTATTCCAAAAATCCCATTCGTATAACTTGTTTGTGCTGTGGTCTAGGTGCCAGGCAGTTAGGTGGACAGAGTAGTCTCTTTCTCAGAGGCACCTCTTGCTTATGGAGAATTTGGCCTACCTGCTGAGAAGCCTTCTTGTTTTCCAAGGCCTCTATATAGAAATGGACACGTAGAGGCTAGAGAGTTGACTCAATAGTTAAGTGCATTCACTGACTACTTATATGCCATTCTAGAGCCTTCATTCAGTAGCTTATGGAAGCAGAAGCAGACACCCACAGGTAAACACTGAGCTGAACTCCTGGAATCTAGTTACAGAGAGGGAGGAGTGATGGAATCTAGTTGCAGAGAGGGAGGAGTGATGAGCAAAATGGTCAAGACAAGGCTGGAGAAACCCATAGAAACAACTTATCTGAACAAAGGGGAGCTCATGGGCCCCAGACTGATAGCTGGGGAAACAGCATGGGACTGACCCAGACCCCCAGAACATGGGTGTCAGTTAGGAGGCCTGGGCAATCTCTGGGGCCTCTGGTAGTAGATCAGTATTTATCCCTAGTACATGAATGGATTTTGGGAGCCCCTTCCACAAAGAGGGATACTCTCTCAGCCTAGAGACACAGGGGAAGGCCTAGGCCCTTCTTCAAGTGACATGGCAGACTTTGAAGATCCCCCATGGAAGGCCTCATCCTCCCTGGGGAGCAGAAAGGGGATGGAATAAAGGGTTGGTGGGGGCAGGGGAGGAGGGGAAGGAGAGGGAACAAGGGTTGACAAGTTAAAAAAGCTTGTTACTAATTTAAATTTTAAAAAATTAAAAGAAAAAAGACCACTCACTTGCAAATTACCTGGCTTCTGTTTCTTGCAAGGCCAATCATTACCATCTGTAACTCATTAGGGGATCTGATACCTATTTCTGACTTTTGTGGATGTTACGTGTATACATACATGATGAAAAACATGCTTACACATAAAATAAAAAGGACTATGAAATAAAAGGGTTATTTTTAAATGGTTGTAATTCAAAATTTAAAATTAAAAATGGAGGATGTATCAATTAGGTATTGTTAACTTGATCCAAATTAGAGTCACATGGGAAGAACAGACATCAACTAAGGAACTGTTTCTTTCAGATTAGGCTGTGGGCATGATGATAGGGACATTTTCATGACCATGGGAAGATGGTCCTGGGTGCTAAATGCAAGCAAGCAGAACAAGATACAGGAGAGAGGCAGTAGGCAATGTTCCTCCATAGCTTCTGCTTCAGTCCCTGCCTTCAAGGTCAGGTTCTACCTTAAATGATGGACTATGCCTGGAACTGTAAGCTGACATTTTCCTTTTCTCACCAAGTTGATTTTGGTCAGTGTTGGCAACCCAGAAGCCAAAAGCGAAGAGTGACTGACAACTCACTTATTGTTAAATGGCTTGGAGTATTCTGGCTGTCATGGTAGAGAGAGCTATGAACCTCGGGCATCAGCACACAAAGCACTGTTAGGTTGTTCTATATCCTGAGTTAAAACTTAACTAATGATGCGCTCTGCCCTGCCTCCAAGCCTGAGCTGAAACATAGCTACTCAGGAAGATGTCTCTCCCAAGAGCAAAGTCTGATCTGCTTCCATCCAATTAACAATTATTCCAAAACATGTTAGTGTTTAAATTCTGAGACTAACCTCTTACTCTTTTTCAGTTGGGAATAGGAATGAGGTGCAACAATGGCTAAACTAAACGTTATCTATCTTTTCTGCCACGTGAAATGTAGGGTACAGATGGCTGCATTATGTTAGGAAGGACCTGCCTCTTTCTGCTGCCCTTACCATGGGACATTCTCTCTCTTAATTACACTATGCTAACTGAAGCTTAGGCATCATATGCTTGTCCCTTTGGGATATTAAGGGGGAGGGGTGAACAGAGAGAGAGAGAGAGAGAGAGAGAGAGAGAGAGAGAGAGAGAGAGAGAGAGAGATGCTAGCAGAGATTGCCTTGCATTATCAGGTAATCAAGTCTTCCCTTAGATTTCTGCTGATAGCTCACTACTTAGATCCTTGAAGCAAGGCAACATTAAGGCATTTCAAATTAAGATTATCTTCCTCAACTAAATTGGAGTTTGTAGTATAAGTAAAAATATGAAGAATTGTAATTATCCAAGCAGATTATGGCACACCTGCTGCTTCTACCTTACTTCTTCTCTCTTGTTCTTCTCTCTCCACACTATCCACACCTCTGTTCTATTTTAATTAACATTTTAATTGATTCTTTGGGAATTACACACCATGCACTCAAATCCCACCCCACTCATTTCCCAGACCTTCCATGTCTGCCCTCTACCCTTGTAGCCTTCCCTGAAAAACAAAATAAAAAATTAAAAGTAATTAATGTCAATAAAAGCTGACTCCTGTCTCATTCCCAACTCTCCATTATGGTATAGAAATATATACTTTGTTTTGGAATGGATTTTCATTTATTGGTACAAATTTAAGGTCAATGTTGTGATATGTATATCTCTCCTCTTGTTTAGGTATTGTGTTTATATAGCTCATTTGGAAATGTAACATATAATTTAGTACAGATTATATGTTGGTTCAAGTCCTCTGGCTTCTGGTATACAATTAATACTAACCCCTCACCAAGACTCTTCTTGGATATTCTGCTGTAGTCCTGAATCATGGATATCCTACAGTTGTGGTTCTGGTAGACTACACCATGCAGCAGATCATAGATGGAGAACATGTTGGGCTGTGTCAACTCAGAGCCCTAGATGTGGGCCCAGGTGGTATTGAGGGTCAGAGCCAGCTCTCCCTTGAGTACGGTGATGGGTGGGGACAGCTCTCATGGTGCTACAGGAGTCAAGGGGTGAGGGTGGCAGTTCTCCCAGGGTGGTAGAATGGCAGGATCAGCTCTCTGCTGGGTAGGCTACTGGGACCAGCTCTCCCTTGGCCTTTGTGTTACGATGGGCCACAGACATCATCAAAGACTCTGGATGTGGTAGGACCACACTCACACATGGAGTCTGGCCCACAGTTTGGGCCAGAACATCACCATGGCCATTCAGATTAGTATGGCCCTAGAGGCAGAATAACTTTCAGACATCAACATGGCCTAGAGTGGTACTGTTCCATTTTTACTAGTACTTTTGTCATCAAATCACAGTATATAAGGGAGTCGCTAGAGATACAACTCACCATTTGTCTTCATACTTCTTTCTGACAGTCCACTTCCTCTCATATTCAACCAAGGGCTCTCGCATACTGAACAAAGTCCTGCTTACCTATTCCTATATCCAAGGACCTCAATCCAGTTACAACTTGTCATCTGCTACTGGAGATAATCAAGACATTCTCTAAACCAACTTGAAGTGTTGGCTTCTCTCTAATGTTCAGAGTTTGCCATACAATTTTGTGTGTTTATGTGTGTGCATGTTTAAGTGTGTGTGAGTACACTTGCATCTGATGATGTTCATGGCATATTTGTGTACACGCATATGGAGGACAGACAGCAATTTCAAGGGTCAGATAGACTGTCTGGCTAGCAAATTCCAGCAATCTGCCTAGCATCACCTCTCTACTGCTGGGATTGCAATCATGTGCTACCATGTCCAGCTTGTCATATATTTAATCATACTGCTCCCCACTTGGAATACTTGAGTATCCTTCACTTCAGCTGTGATCAGAATTCACAGTTTTGTTCACATTTCTTCCCTGCCATGATGCATTCATGAGTGTTTTCCAGTTGGAAACTTTCTCAAACCATTTCTTGTTGGGAACTGAGGCTGGGTCTATGATCAGTTATGGAATGAACCTTGGATGAACTCTGCCTGTTTCTTTTGGCTGTACATTTAGAGCTTTCAGTTATAAAGTTTTGATGATTTACTAACTAGCCCTATTTAGTAAGATCAGCCTAGCATATAACCACTAGCCCCGTTACTATAGTAACCTTTCTTGTTTGATCTTTCCACCTTGCCAACATCCATTGTTTGTGATTTTCTATATTCTGCTTGAAAGAACACCTGGTCCTCAACTATTCTTCTTACCTCCCCTGCCCCTTTCCTACATCTTGCTCTGCCAACTACATAAAGCTTCGTGTAGAAAAATAAAATTTGCTACTTGATCAGAATCCTGTCTTGTGATCAATCTCTGTGTCTCTTGTCCCCATCCCCCTCCCTTGGGTCTTTGGGTTCTAAGTTGAAGTCTTGAGGGTTGCAGCAATTTCTCTTCACATAAATATAGCACTCTATCCTCCTTGAATATCACTTTGATCATTTTGTATGTTCTATCCTACTTATGATATTATAAAGGCCATGTAGTTTCTTTTAATAGATTCTACTGCTAAGACAATTTTAAATATAAAGTACTTGAGATTATAGTATAAATAGATTATATATTCCCATGCTGAGCCTATTGTTAATAGTATCTTACATAGGTGGACACAGTTGTTGAAATTAATTAGTCAATATTGATACATCTTCTTTACTTTAGTGTATATTTCTATGAAATTACTCTTTCCCTTTCTCACACTATACTATTTGGAAGGAAGCCCCTATATTCAGCTAACACTTAAACCTCCTTGTTGAGGTTGAAGTAACTGTATAAGTTATTGTTAGATGTTTCCAGCATGGGAGATTTTTCTTCCTCTACTCATTTATTGCATGTTTTTTACCATTTGTTCATATCTGTATGATTCATGGCTATTTTGTTTCACAATTTAGGATATAGCCTAAATGATTGATCTTTTTGCAACATTCATTTTTTAAATTGTTTATAGACATTGTAGTGGTATTTGGAGGTGAGGCCCCTGGGAGGTAACAGACTTTAGAAGTTGTGAGAGGGAGACTTCATAATTGTGTTCACATCCTCAACACAAGAGAGAGAAGTTAGAAGCTCTCTCTTCTCCACAAGTGAGTACACAATTAAAGGTGGCCATCTGTGATCCAGGAAGTGGGCCCTTAGAAGGTACTTGTTACTAGATTTTTTTTCAGCTTTGAGAACTGTGAGAAATGAAAATATTTTGTTTAAATTACATAGGCTGTATTGTTTTGTTATGGCAACACAAGCTGATCTCAGATACTTTATTTCTTTATCTAGAAAATCTAGCTTTCTCTGTTAGAGTTAAAAGCTTGTTGCCAATGACTTACATAGCACCACAATGTGAGCTCCTACTGTAGTTGTTATTGAGAATGCCTTTCCTCTAGTTCTAACTGATATATTTGCTTTACTTGTCTCAAGCATTCCTCCAAGGAGATCCACTTCATTTTATTAGAAAATAGTATTAGAAGCCGATGTCTGAGTCCTAGACGTTCTCATGGCCATAAGGACTTTTTATGACCATTGTTGCTCAGAAATCATTTATCTGCTGATCAAGGAAATGTGTGTGTTCACTTGATGATGTGCACACACACACACACACACACACACACACACACACACACACACACACCAAAAACTTGTCTATGTAGCCATACATTTTTATGTTAAGAGACTATTCTACTCTTTCCTTCTTGCCTATCTAAAACTACATGTGTCAAAATGAGAGACCTGGTTTTCATATTTTGCTCCCCAGTGAATCTACTGTTTAATATCATATACATAAACAATATGTGTACAAACATAGTGGTGTTAGAACTGCTAACTTGTACTCACATGGGAAATACTCCTATCAGCTAGAGGATAGCATTTATGTGCTAAATTTTTTTTGTCTTCAGTCTTAAAAATTCCATTCATCTCTAAAACTACATATGCCCATATCTTTATTTTCTCTCTTTCTCCCATTTTGGAATAACATTGGTGGTAGTTTGTCAGTTTTATTAATCTTCTTGAGCAAGTTTTGGGGATCATTGATTATTTTCATTGTTTTCCACTTCATTTATTTTTTGCTCTATTTTTATTTCTTTTTCTGTGTTTGCTTTGGGCTGAAATTGCTCTTTCTTCTCTATGTTCATAAGATGAACGCTTAGATTATATTATTCATTATGGATATTTGTATTTTAATATATGCATTTAATTCTATAAAATTCCTTTAAGCACTACTTTGTTGCATCCCACAAATTCTAATATGTTATATTCTCATTACCATTGGTTTAAAATACTTTTTAACATTCCTGTTCAAATTTCTCAGAGCTATGCATTATTCAAGTGTGGTTTTTTTTGGAATATCCAAATATCTATATATTTGCCAGATATTATTGAATTATTTTAATTGTATTAATGTCTTAGAATAGTTTTTGCATAATTTGAATCCATTTCTCTTCTCTAGGTGCATCTTACACCCTAGAATATGATCCATTCTAATCTCCTTCTTATTTTGCTGTTGTTTGAAGTAATCTATGATTGCCAAATGGGCCCAATTAACAGTGTTGTTCAGGTCACACATATCCTTTCTAACGTATCCTTTTACATTTTTGATGTAAAAGTTTGCTTAAATGAGTGTGTTGAATTTTTCAATTACAATAGTGAGTTGAATGATTTCTTTTTGTAATCCTATCATTTTTTTCCTCCCATTTGTTTTGATGTTCTGATGTTCAGCTCACGTAGGTTAAGACATATTATCTATTTTAGTAGTTTATTACTCTATCATTAATTAATGCTTTTCTGTCTTGTACAATGTCTCTAATTGTCAACTATACTTTTTGTAAGAAACTAAAATAGCCACCAGCTTTCTTTGAAGAGTATGGTAGTATATCTTTCTGGGGATTCTTTTACTTTAAGTATGTGTGATTATATTTCTTTTGATTTGTTTTTTCAAGATAGAGTTCATCTGTGTAGCCAGTCCTGGAATTCACTCTTTACACAAGGCTGGCCTCAATCTCAGAGATCTGCCTGTATCTGCCTCCTTCGCCCTGGGATTAAAAGTGTACATCACCATGGCCCAGTCAAAAATGGTTTCTTGTTGACACCAGTTAGCTAAAGGGTTTTTTTGAGGGGCATGTTGCTGTTGTCTTTTTTATTTTTATTTTTTTTCCCTTTTGGGGGAGAAATTTTGTTCTTTATCGGATATAATTAGACCATTTTCATTTGGGATTATTATTGATGTTATTGACATAGTTCAAAAACTTATTCCAATTTTTCTTTATAATTCAGTTTGGAGTTTTCTATTGGACAGACTTTCAAATTCAACAATTTTTCCTTTATCTCTGTCCATGCAGTGTTGCTCATATATGTGTACTCATATATGTGGGGTAAGAAGGAAAGGAAAAAGCCTTTCATGGCTTATGTTCTTTTGGCCAGCAGTTGAGCTACATGTTCCTTTTGCAGATTTCAGAGGCTTCAGATTGTTCTAGGATGGTCCTTTCACATCTATTGAATGTTAGCCTCCCTAGGAAGACCCTCTCAAATGGTGTGAGTGAGCTCTGAGACATTTCCTGCCATGGTTTGTAAGTCCATCCTGCTGGAGCACTCTTGATATGGTGATGAATTATAGAAGGGAGTACTCTCTATAAACTTGTCTGTCTTTCATTGAGCCTGTTTTCCTTGTCTGTAACCTCTCTCCTGGAGTGGGATAAATTTGCTTTACTCTGGGTGAGATAAGGCTTCACAGAAGTGTTATCCCCCTAAAGTCATCTCTCATAAAAGTGAAGAACAATCTGGGTAGCTTTCAAGTGCTTATTTGATGCCTTTACCCCTTACAGACATGAGAAGATTTTTTTTTTCTTTGCTCCTCTGTATGAGAAACTGTATGGAGACCATAGAGGTGAAACAGTAAAATGTAAGGTACATGTAGCTCAACTGCTGGCCAAATGAACATAAACCATGAAAGGCTTTTTCCTTACCATCTTACCCCATATATGAGTACACATATATGAGCAACACTACATGGACAGAGATAAAGGGAAACTTGTAAAATGTAAGGACACTGCTAAGACCGCAGTTTTAAGAGTACCCCTCCCATGTTTACACTAACCCATACAGTCTTCAGAAGTCTGTAAATGCCGCCATTTACCCATTCCTACCAGCTATGAACGAGCTTCAGTCTCCCTGCTCCAAGTGAGCTGATCTTGACTATGATTTTCTGAGTTCATTTGTTTCTCCAAGTTTCAGTGATGATATACCCAAAGGCCTTATAGATAAAAAGCACTATTGGTCTCTATTTCCTATGTTCTCTCTTCATTGGGAGGAAGGGGATAGTGATGTCTAAGTTCTTTAGATGTCAAACTGAACAGTCTCTGTATAGCTCTTAATCTTCCTATTGATCGCCACTATGCATTATCTGTCTGGTGACATCATGGGTCCTCAGTCCATACTGATGAAATTGAGTCAAGGACTACATATCAATTACTGTAAAAGGCAAAGTGCAGACTCCATTGTCTCGTCTTACCCTGGTTTCTCTTCTTGAATAAGTAGGATATGGCAGGGTCCTATTCTTGTGGTCAGTGGTCTTTTGTTGTGATAATGCTCACATATATTGCCATGTCCTTATTGGCTAGTGACTCTGCATTGACTAAACCCTATGTCTGAACAACAAAGGAGAAAAGGCTTTTTTAAAGCATCTCTTTGCATTAAGGTATGTGCTTTGTTATAGTTCCTAGAAAATGTTTCAATCAAAACAGGGAAGATCTCTCTCCTTGTCTGGGGAAGCAAGTGCATTAGATCGCTACAAAGGCATGAGAGGAAACCTGTAAGTCGGTCCCTTTCTTAGACATTCTGCTGTACTGTTACTTGTTGAGACCAGAAACATTATCAGGAAATTGATACTTGAGACTTTATAGTCTGAGTGCACAGTTATAAGGATTTTCCTTTGATACAAGTAAATAGTCTGCAAAATGTATTTTTATAATTTGAGTATGACTCAGCTCAAAAGTCTATCTTTATTTTAAAGTATGTCATGGGTAGATTAATATGTCCCAGTAATTAAGCCATATATCAGGAATTAATGGTGTTACGTTTAACTAAACATACTAATTAGAAAATTATTCCATTTTGAGACAGATAAGGCCCCAAAACAAGAAAGAATAGAAGGAAGAAAGGAAGGTAAGTGAGAGAGACAGATAGAAATACAGAGCACGAACAGAAAAAGACAAATCTCATAGGGCATTGAAGAATAGTGAGTCATAGAGTAAAGAGGGAGACATTTTAAAATGAAAGTTTAGGTTGGGACTATAGAAGTAGACAATGAGGTACACAGGATATTGAAGGAAGCTGGAGGTTGTGGACCTCTGACAGTGGAACCAGGATGTATCCCTGGTGCATGAAAGGACTTTGGGAGCACATTCCCCATGGAGGGATACTCCCATAACCTAGAGGCAGGAGGGAGGGCCTAGACCCTATTCCCAATGACTTACAGACTTTGATGATCCCTCCTGAAAGGCATCACCCTCCCTGTGGAGTTGGGAGGGTATGGGATGGGAGGGTGTTTGGGGCACATGAGATAGAGGAAGGAGTGAGTGAGTGAGTGAGTGAGGGAGGGAGGGAGGGAAGGAGGGAAGAAGAGGGAACTGGAATCAATATTTAAAATAAGAAAATAATATTAATAATACTAAAAAGGAAAAAGCATGAATTTGTTGCTATGACTGTAGCCCAAATTAAGCAAGTGAGACAATGAAGCCAATATTATACAAAATACGACACAGTTTACAAGTTCATGTACACTCAGCCCTCTTTCTATAGGGTTTGCATCTGTGAATCCAACTTACCATGGACCAAATAAATAGAAAATTTTCTTATTATCCTTTGAGTGATAGAGTAGATCAACTACTACATGCATACTACTCACATTGTGCTAGTCACTAGTATGCAACATAGAGACAATTTAAAATATTTGAGACTTGCTCACATCCAATCTCATGCCACTTGCTATGAGAGGTTAGAATACATTCAGGATTTAGTGTATGACTTAAGTCCAGGTGAGAAATAATTTTGTCTGGTTCAATGGTTTTTCCTGCTTAAACTACTGTATAGTGATCGTCAGTGAAATCTTTGTACAATATAACAGAACCAAGTCCCCACTGCCTGCCATTTTCCTGTGACTGCCCCTCCACATATCCACAAAAGCACTAATTCCTCATATTATTCACAGACCTTTGCCCTCTGGCACTCTCTAGTCTCATCATGCTCACTTTTTCTACAGAATAGTCCAGTAGAGCATCATTGCAATTATGGTGACATTCCATTTCTTTGATGCACACAATATAGCACCCAATTGTCACCTGCAATTAAATTTTCTGGAAACTAACTACAATTAAACAAAATTTAAAATTCAGATCATGAGTTTCACTGACTGTATATCAACTATCACACCACATTGCACAATGTACACACTTAGTGTCCTATCAAGTATCAACTATTGGACTGATTAAGATAAACTGCCATTACTTCAGTTCTTTGTAGGTTCTATGTACTCAAGCAAAAAATTTTCCATGTGTCTTCCTTGCCTGCCCCCACTATGTGATCTAGCTTTCTCCTACTCATTTAAAGGGAAGCTTTTCAGCACAAATTAGGTATTAGATTACTATATATTGCCACCATGAATAAATTAATGAAACAAATAAACAAGTTACATATATGTGTGTGTGTGTGTGTGTGTGTGTGTGTGTGTGTGAGAGAGAGAGAGAGAGAGAGAGAGAGAGAGAGAGAGAGAGAGAGAGAGAGAGAGAGAGAGAGACTTCCTGGATTCTGTTCTGTAACCTCATCCTGATAGACAGAGTCAGTTATACACCATTCACTTAGGACTCATTTTGCATTCTGGAGAGTGGTAGTCCATCTTTTATGGTGTGCCCCCTCCAAGTTGGAAACAAATTTAAAAAATGTCTTCCTTTATTTTATTGGTGTCATATTTTGGGGAGATAAGAATACATTGCAAGATAACATGTTTACTTATTTTCTTAGTTACTATTCTATTGCTGTGAAGAGACACCATGGCTGATGGCAAGCATTTAATTATGAGCTTGCTTGCAATTTCAGAATGTGAGTCCATGCTTGGTGGGAGGCATGGCTGCAGACAGGAAGGTATGGTGCTGTGGGAATAGTTGAGAATGTACATCTGATTCATAGTAGGAGGCTGAGAAGCAAACACAGGGTGCAGCTTGGGCTTTTGAAGCCTCAAATCCCTTCTCCAATGACACACCTTCTCCAACAAGGTCATACCTACTTCAATAAGAAGTCCTAATTCCTCCCTACACTGTACCATCAACTAGAGACCAAGCATTCATATGTATGAGCTTTTGAGGGCCATCTCATTCATACCACCACACTGACTTTACTCTATTTTGGCCACACCTTAAGTTAAAAAACCCTGTCCTCCCTTGTAATTGACATATGATTTTCATTTTATGAATCAGTTTTCTAATCCTTTTCAGTGCAAGGGCTGATCTTGGTATAGCAGGTATGCTCAGATTGAGAACTCACCAACTTATATAGTTTTTCTGGGTATGAATCATATCACATCTTATTTCTTCTTCTCTAGTTTTCCTATATTCTGCTTGCTGCCTTAGTCTATTTTGTGCTGTTGTAGCAAAATACCTGAGACATGATAATTTATACAGATCAGAAATTTATTTACTCACAGTTCTGAAGGATGAGAAATTCAAAAGCATGATATCAGCAAGTTCTGTTATCTGGTAAAGGCTGCTCCTTGCATTCTGACAAAGAAGGAGCCTCATAACCTGCCATGACAGAAGCTGCTAGGGAACATTAATCCAATGCTATGTGAAGCTTCTTTTATAAGGCCTTTAACCTCATCTTCCGATTATATCTTAAAGATCCCAGTTAATACCATCACTTTGGTAACAAGGTACTTTGAGATAGATGCTTTCAGCCATGGCAACCATAGCATTTGGCAGTAATGCTGTTTAACACCTACACCTGGATTTTCATTAGTGAATAACCACCCTGAGCCAGTCAATGTTTCTTGTTTGTCTGTTTCTGATGCTGTAATCAACATTAGCGGCAACCATCAAACTCCATAGTCTATGATTACACTTCTTCCATGTCTCACAATACCTGGGATACTGCAATTATCAACTTGGATTTCCATCCTAGATGGAAAACATTTGTTGCTTGGATTGCTGCCAAGCAACAAGGGCTATAGACATTCTCAGTCTCACAATGGTGATGGTCTCTGCATTGCTAGCTGTAGAGCAGAGGGATCTGCTCTATTATCCTATTCTTGAGTGCACATTCTTGGTTTACTCTTGGAGCAACAGATGCAGTTCAGGTTCCCTAAAAAAACAGTCTAATACCTTATGATTAGCATTCGAAATGTACTGTGATGTACTTCTGAGAATACCCGTGAGGGATCAAGGATCAGGGAAGGATGGATGGGAATAGTGAGAAGCTTAACTTCTCTATAGTTATATTAATTAAAATTAGTTACATTAATTCCATTAATTGCAAAAAGATCTCTAAAGTTAGAATATCCATTCTTTAATTGAACGGAGACTTTCTCTTGGAAAAGGATATGAAGTGAGTTATTTTCTTAGCCTCAGGCTACAGCTGATCTGTGATCACCTAAATACTTGGTGTCACAGGTAGTTAAGTATCTTGGTGCAACTTGAAAACACCACAATATAAATTCCACTGAAAAACATAGAAAACATTGTACTCCATACTTCTGATAGTTACTGAAAATAAAGCATTAGGTTTGTGGATTAGTAAGATATACAGGAACTTAAAACTCAAAAGAAATGGGGGTGAGGTTTCATCGTGTGAATTACAACTTCTTTGGACTAAATAGTTATTTTTATGACTTTTTGATTCTACTGTGCTTGCTTTCACCTTCAAACAGGTTCAATGATGTTTATACTACGCTACATTTACTGTGTATGTTGTAGCGATGTCACAGAGACGTTGCGAAATACACAACTATTATAATACATGATCTTGGTTACCCTCCAGAACTTGAGAGTAAGACCCTGTTGCTGAAGATATCACATAGTTGAATCTTAGAACATGGAGAAATCAATTTGGTATTTACCTAAAAGCTTCATCCATACTGCTGGAAGTCACGAGTCTTACTAAGATTTGAGCCCTCTATGCTGCAATAATGTTTAGTTTAGCAAGACAAGCCTACTACTATAATAGTGGCATGATTACCATTGAAGCATCCAGCTACTTTCCTGCTCCACAAAATGAAACTTAATACCTGGAACCATGATGAAGCCATAAACCTATGGCTAGACAGATCATTGGCCTCAGCAATATCTGAAGAAGAGTGCATAGGTTCAAAGACATTGTGTAAGAACTGTCAAAGAACTAATAAACCTATATTTAAAATGTAAAATACACAACTCAAATATTATAATAACAAATGTTTTCTAATGTAGAAGACAAGGCACTATTTTTTTTTCTCTATGAAATCAATTGACTTGTCAAGGACTACATATTAACACTTGAATCAGTCCTTATGGGCAAGGCAATGACATATCTTATAACATGATGAGAAGGTATTTCACAGCTTATCTAAGGCAACCATGTCCCAAAACAAGTTGAAACAACTCTCAGGCCATATGTCTCCAAAGATCAAGTAAATAAAGATGAAAGTAGCATTTAGAGTAGGTATGAAATAAGATTTATCAACTTTAAAAAAAAACTTGCTACCTTTTTGTTCCTTTTAAAACCATTCTTAATTTTAGATACAACACAATTTAAAGCTTAAATAACACCATAGTAGAACAATTTATTACAATTTCAAACAACAAAATTTCATGTTTCGAAACCTTTCCATTACAACATTTTTTTATTACTGTTTATCCTAAGTGGGCAATGCCTTAGTAACTTTTCTATTGCTGTGATAAAATGCCATAACCTTGGCAACTTATAAAAGAAAGTATTTAATTTGTGTTTATGGTTTCAGAAGGTTAGAGCTCACGATGGTGAGACAGTTATAATATCAGAAACTGCTGAGAGTTGACATCTTGATCAGCAAGAAAGGGACAAAGAGGGAGTGGAAGAGAGTGACTCTGGGAATGGTCTGAGTCTCCTGAAACACCAAAGCCTTCTCCAGTGATACAGCCATCAAGGCCACACTTCCTAAGTCTTCCCAAACAGTTTCAACTGTGACCTAGCATCCAAATATATGAGACCATGGGAGGCATCAAACAACCACAGTCAGTGTGACAAATACTTTCAATTACTAGTCATAGTCTTTGGCCATTAATTAATGTAATAGGGATTTAAAACAATGTTGACATTCCCAATCAATGCCTCAAAGGAATAATGAACATAGAATTATTTCCAAATATTTATAGACTGAAGATTGTGAAAGTGATAGAATTCCTTTTACCAAACACTCAGTTTCATTAAATGTTGACATGTTACACAACTAGTAAAATATCAAAACCAGGAGACTGACATTTAGCAATATCTGCAAACCCATTCCATTTTTACCATTCTGAAAGGTTCATGTAGGAGGTGGAATTTTTTAAAAAGTTATAACTTACACATAGATTTAAGAAATTATTGCCAAAGCCAAGTGTAGGACTCAAATTGACACAACGTTCATGGTCCCCTGAATGTTCTTGTCCACACTGTTACTTCAATCCAGCCCCCTGGCAATCAAGACTCTTTTATCCACTATTGCAAGTCTGTCATTTAAAGAATATTATATGCATATTATATGGCATACGATTGTTTGAACTGATCCTTTTTCACTCAGCATCAATCCTTTAGATCATTAATATTATTATTTAACAACATTCATAGGTAAGAATACAGAAATATTTCTCTACACATCCACTTACAGAAGGACATTTGATTGTTTTCCTTTTTTTTAAAATTTTTTATAGCATATTAAATTTCTGTAAATGTTTGTCCATGTTATTATAAAAAACATTTAATTTTATTCTTCTGATAATATTATTAAAGAATATAATGCTATGGTAATGTAAGTAACATGTTTAGTTTCATAGGAAACTTGTAAACAGTGTCCCAAATGGCTCTTACATTTTAAATTCTGGAGGTTTGAATGAGAAATGTCCCCAAACTCTTGGGTGTTTGGCCACTTGGTCCCCTCTTGGTGATGCTACGTGGAGAGCTTAAGGTGTTACAACCTAGATGGAGAATATTTTCTTGGGGGTGTTCTTTGGGATATAAAGCCTCACTCTATTTCCAGTTTTCTCCCTCTGCTTGATGCTTGTGGTCTCCCAGTTTTCTGCTCTGGGTGATATTCCTGCTGTTTGCTGGGTATCACTGGTTGGCTGACTTGGTGTATATGTGTACATGTGTGTACTTGATTAATTGTTCATGTTTATTTTTTTGTAACATCTTTCAATTCTTTTACTTTTTATGTTGTATTTATTTTCTTATTTTACATATCAATCCCAATTCCTTCTCCCTTCCTCTCTCCTTCTCTTCCATGCCCCCAACCACCCTCGCATCCCATTCCCCCCCCACTCCAAAGGGAGGGTGGTGCCTTCCAGGAGGGGTCATCAAAATCTGTCCCATGGAGGGATACTCCCTTAACCTAGAAGCAAGAGGTAGGGCCTAGTCCCTAGTTCATTCTTTTACTTTTAAGAGGGATAATATTATGTTATATATTATTACCTAAATTTATAAAACACTGTAAAGCCTGCAGAGCTGGATCTCTGGGAACATCTTGGTGGCAGGTGATAGGATGTCCAGGGGTGAATAAAAGTAGAAAAAGAATGGTGAATGAGTAACTTGCTAGAGAAATGAGTGACCCTGTGAACAGCCATATTTAAACAAAAGAGAAAATGGGAGGAGGATTTGAGAACAAAAGAAATATATAGTCCTATAAGGATTAACTTCTTGGTGGCATTTTAAAAATTAAAAGTAAGCCATACATGTATATAGTAATGAGATATATTTCTTCTCTATGTTTTCCTCTTTTTCTATGGCTGGTGGTCATACAGAGTCTTCCACATGCTTCAGGTAAGCACAGGACCTACATCCTTATATCATTTAATACATCTAATAAAATCCAGTAAATCCAATGCTATCTCTGAATCTCTGTGTTCTACCTTGTTTCATGTTTAAACTTAATATTCAATATCATGAAATAAAAAAGTTAGGTCTTTAACGTATAGTTAGGTTAGGTAGAACACTCATGAGTGGTTTCAGCACCATCTAGAAAAGACCCTATTTCTTTTATTCCATGTCTGGATGTAGAAAGAAGACAAGTTCTATGTTGTAGCAAATAGTTCTTTTCAAATTCCAAACCCAACATTTCCATCTATCAGAACTCCCAGCCCATTGAACTGTGAATGATAAATTCCTGTGCTTAATAAACTGCCCTATCTGTGTAATCATGGTAAAGCAACTCAAACATACTAAGACCTCAGTCTTGATAAAGCCTGAGAAATTTTCCTATCAGTGGACATAAAAGAGAGAAGAAGTAAGGTTCATGGGCAAGTGTAAACTTTCCCAACTTTCTAGCCCCTCCACTCTAATGGTTCTGAAGCATTATAAGCATGAGGCTGAAAGCTTGAAACCTCTTAATTCCACCTGACCTTCAGGATAGTGTGAAGGCGGCCTTGGAAAATAGAAAAAAAAAAGATAGCAAATGAATAGCATGGAGTAGGTAGTAAAATTTAGAAAGTGAATATGAGACAGCATGTTCTACTCATTTCATTTCTCAAACTTACTAGAGGGAGAAAACCCCATGGATGGGGAGACACCTATTCTTTTATTACTCAGTAAATAACTGCACAGGGATTATTGTAGAAAAGGGGGGTGAAAACATTATAAGGGCCAGAAAATCCAGGAATTTGCTATGAGATTGTATCTTTAGCAATGTCTGAAGCTACAGCATTAAATTCATCTAAACATGAGCTGAACAAGGACATCAAAATAGATACGCTAAAGTGGATGGAGACAGACTTTGCCCCCTACATAAAGAACTGTAGGCAATTAAGGAATGCTGAGAACAAGAGAAATGGTCTTCTCTAGGGAAGAACAGGGCAACTGGATATCAAAAAGCAAATGATTAGCCCTGAAAACACACATGCAAGTAACATAATACAGACTGAATTTATGTTTTTAGGAGTGTGTGTGTACGTGTGCATGTGTAGCATCTATGGAGGTGTTGAGAATGTTGTCCTTGAGTACAGCCAGATATTAGGGTACGAAAGAAGATTGAGATAAATCTTTTGAGAACTGAGAGTAACACTCAGTATTGATGTAAAACAATCAAAAAGGAGGAAGTAAATCACAGAATAGGCAGAACTTCACAAGTTTGAGGGAAAGTAATTATCTGAAAACTGTTCTTGGGAGATCAAGGACAATAGTGATCTGCATCTCACGATTGTGTGGAAGGCAGTGTTCTCCACTAGTTAGATATCACTACTGCATGTCTGTTGTTTAAAGAGTAAAATGTGATAATCCATGTAAGACGGGATTGGAACATGCCACAAGCCGAAGAAATGTTACTATCATACAAATATCAAGAATATTCATAGGAGGTCATTTGCCTTTCCATTGCAGAGATGAAGAAATTTGAGTTTATGAACACTCAGATTCTCATTCTAATCTGTGGCACTCAGGTCTATGGAACCAACACAGAGAGCTTGATTTTATCAGGGTCTCTCACTTCCTTAAAGGAGGCATGTCAGCATCAGTAGAAGTGTTCACTCCAGGGCAGGACTTGCTAGCATCTGGGGCCCAAATCACATCCTAAGTAAAGATCTTTTGCTTCAATCTTATTTTGAAGTGTCTCAATTACAATAAAATGGTATTTAATACAAATCAAATCTAATACCAAGTCTAGCAAACTATTTTCAACTTGTAATTTAGTTGCTTACCTAGCAATCTGTTCATAGGCATTATTAACTAAATCTTTATAGTGCTTTCAGATTTGTAGGTAGGTGAAATGTAAGAATTTGTTTTAAAGTCGGTTAATTTGTAGCATTCTATTAGAGAGAGATCTGTCATAAGTGAGAAAGACTACACACATCTTGACTAGATTGATTGACATTAATATTTTGTCACTTCAGTCCACTTAATATAGACTCTCAGAAGGCATTTTCCAAAGAATAATGCTAGGAAGTTGTTAAGGCATCTAAGATGGGACAATTCATATCACATAATATCCAAATGAAAATTATCCAATGCAAAAACAAAAATTGGAAAAGAATATAATGTGGAGGAACTATTCTAAAACATTGCCACTTAAGCATTCTAGGTTTGACTAATATGGAAAGTGATCAGCCTCAGAAAGAGAGCAACAGAGGCCACGAACTATGGTGGCAAGCCAGAAGACACAGACTGAAAGGAAATCAGTAAAAGAGAGAAGAATATTAATTGCGGCATGGCCCACCAGATGAAATGATGTTTCCTAAGACAGAAACATCCCAACACGTGGAATTCTTCATGAAACAAAGGACAATAGTGGAGCCTTACCAGATTTTAAATTAAAATGGATATTTGGCTGAATTTGTGCCCAAATCTGATATTCAGTCTCTGCCAAATACTTTCAGCAACATCTCTTGAGAGCCAACCATTCTTTGAAGCCAGAAAGACTACACTTTTGTAAATTATTATAACCACATATAAACAAAGTGACCATTTAATTTATCACCCAGATCACGGCAAGTTTAGGTAAATAGTATTCGTACAAATGGCATGGTCACAAATTCTGATGTCCTTTGAGAAGCCAGATCATGTTACTGTTTTCTATAAAAGCTGTTCTGGGATAGTAGAGTGGGCTGGTATTTATGGGAATGGTGTGAGAAGAGTACACAAGGACAGAAGTGAAAAATCTACTCTAGGAAGAAATCCACCCGCTGGCCAAGGGACATGCCAGCACATGTTGCTGCTGTTTGAAAGTACATTTTTACTTGAAAAATATTTAGAGATTAAAACTAAATAATTCCAATATATGTGTAGAACCTTGGGTCACAAATGTACTTCTTATTTGTCCCTCAGAGAAGACGATAACTAGAACATCGTCTGTAGCCTCTCTATGACTAGGAATGTGCATGCTAACTTCTGCTGATCTAAATTCATGAAAGCTTCACTTCTCTCATTGCCATGAGGACAACAAAGCTCACTTGGTCCTTGGGTCAACCTCTGATATAAAAATCCCTGGAGACTGGAGAGATGGCTCTACAGTTGAGAGCACTTGCTGCTCTTCCGGAGAGGGTAAGTTCAGCTTTGGAACTTGTGCTGGGAGGCTTAGCACCAACCGTATCTGCAGCTCCAGGGGATCCAACACCCTTCCCAGTCCTCCTTTGGTATGGGTACACACACAACATACACTTACACACACACACAATAAATGATTCTTTTCTTCTTAAGGAAAACATGACATGTTTTAGAAAACAAACATTTTTTGGATACAATGATCAATTGACAACCTAAATTTAAATATATTTATCGTTTTGAGAATTTTAGATGCTGATACGATTTTGGTATCCTTACGTTACATATACGCACATTTCTCATATTAGTTATAGATCCATTGTCACTGACTGACGACCTCAGACCAAACCGGAATCTCAGTCATTTTCCTTATTACACAGTCTGCATTTCATCGCTTCACGGATCTCCAGATCCTGGACAGAAGGCACATCTTGAATACGTTCAGTTTTTTCACTCACACTACACATTACTTCAGGACATTTTAATTTCCTCCAGCCAGACTTCCTGTGCCCACTCTCCCTTGTTGGACCCATTTCCCTGCCACCCACAGGTAATCTTTTAAAAATGCAAATGTAACTCCTTGCAAAGTTCTCCAGTGGCTTCTTGGATAAAGAAGGATATCCTTCACAAGGATAAAGCAGCACTCCTTGCCCTACTTGATGACGTCCTATAAGAGATTGTCCTGTCCCCTTCACAATGACCCTGCCTCACTGGTCTTTTTTCTGTTCCTCCAGGACCGGCCTTTCCTGATTCTCTTGTCTCTACCACATCTGTGATTATATTCTGTGCTTAGTTCTTCTTATGTTCTTTGTTTTTGTTTTTTTAATCCTTCAAGTATATACTCTAGACAGTAACTTCCCTATTGCATATGGCACATTACGGTCTAGATTAATTATCACGTTCTGCTCCTGTGTACTTAACTTATGTTTGCTTCTCAGCATTGCAAGCACCTAGAGTAAGAGTCAATGATAGAAAGCGATTATATTTATAAGCTGGGCACATGTGGTCTATGTTGCATCAGCTACATTACACCATTGCAGCAGGAAGACAGGCATAGATAGAACATGGAACACAGCAGGTGGCTGTGTGCTAGTAAAACTTTATTTGCAAAATAGGACATTTGTGTCCTATTTTCATGGCCACCATTTTTTAATTCACCATGATCCCCTATCATATGTACTCTTAGCACTGCCAATGAAGCAACTTCCCAGTCAATGCACAGTAAAAGAATGAATGAATCAAGTTCATTCTGTGTTCTGGCCATTGTGTACATGTAGCGAGATATTCACCTTGTCTGCACCTGTGGCTTAGGCCGTGCCCATTGGGGTGGAGACAGGGCCAGATGGGAGCTGGGAGAAAATGTTGTAAAAGGGTTGGGCCGCTCCTTTTGGGTGGTGGACTCTGGAAGACTTAGGATCCTGTGGAACCTGCCGCGTTCATCTGCCTATGTTGTGAGTTATTTCTCCCTTAATAAACATCTATTTGGCCTAATTGTTTATCCTGATCCTTATTAAATCGCAATATGTACACGTCTACCAAATTTTTTCCTCACTGAAAATCTTGAAGTCAGATGTTATGTTGCCTAATAGCTAAGCAAAATAGAACTCAGGTCTGCCTACTGATCCGTCGAAATACACATGGCTACTATATTGTGTGCTCAGGTTACTTTAAAACAATGCTGCTGCAAACTATGACTTGAAAAAAAAATGGAAGTTTATTCTTTCACAACGGTGAAAGCTAAGACTATAAAACCAAGTGGTTTATCAGGACAATGCTCTTTCTGGAATCTCTGAGGACTCTTGTCATTTCTTGTTATGCCTCTACTCCCTGCCACCATTTTCTCAGGGCCTTCTTTTCTATGTGTGTGTCTGTGTCTTTTTTTTTTTTTTTTTTTTAACACAGCTTCCTTTTTCCTGAGTGACTGTGTTCTTGTCTTTTATAAGGACACACCCAATCCAAAATGGTTTCCTTTAAGCTAATTCTGTGAGGAACCTGTTCTAAATAAGGTCACCATCTGAATTTGGGATGATTTGATTTTGATGGCAATAATACTGACCACAGTTCTCAAATTGTAATGAGGGGCTAAAACTGACTTGTGTCAGTGATTTTCAGCTCTATAGTTAAAACCTCAGCTAATTGAATTAAATTAATAATGAACTTCAGTGTCCAATTTTAGAGTGGTTTTGAGAAATGATGATATTTTAGAGTATCAATGGAATGAATAACTTCAGATAGTTTCAGACTATTGTCCAAAACAGTGTTCTTCTAGCCCTCAAGGACATTTGATATGTGTCTTATAAGTTGATAGTTAAAATTTTAATTTCTTTTTAGTAATATTGGTCAAACAAGGAGGAGAAGTATATCAGACATTTCATGCCCTTCTAATTAAGGTCTTTAGGTATCAGTCAAATTTCACTCCAAACCTTGACTGAAGCATGTTTTCCCATCAGGAGACAGCATTGCTCTATGGCCCAATGCCTTTGGGAAATAGCTACCAACTACTTAAGGCAGATTTCTTTACTGCAGCAAAAGTTATACCCTAGCACTTCTGTATTTGTTAATGCAGCTTGTGAATTTCTGGGTGAGAGCTATTATGCACATTTCCCCACGTCTGTTGAACGTGTTTCAGTAGAGTGCCTCCAGGAACCACCTAGCTGTACTGTGCACTTTGGAGCACATAACTGAACTGTTTGCTTGCTAACCTAAGCACAGAGAAGCTCTGTTTTACTGCATGTACATTTTAAAAAATCTATTCTTTTGTGATTTTAAATTTTGATTTGATCCTCTCCACAATGGCTTAAAAATAAACACCATTTGCTGGCACATGTAGATACACAGTCATTTATTCACTTAATAACTTCACACGGATGTATGTGGTCTGGTAAGGTAGCTATAAAAAGAAATATATTTGAGAAGCAGATTTCCTTTTACTGATATTCAGATAATATAGGTCAGCAGTCAATTAATTCCCCAAGGAATTATGACAAATTGTTAAGTAATGAATTATACTCCCTCCAAAATTTGTCATGCAATTCAAACCTCCAGTTCTATTGAGTACAACTGCATATGGAGAGAAGAATCATTTATCGTGTGTGTGTGTGTGTGTGTGTGTGTGTGTGTGTGTGTGTGTGTGTGTGTGTGTGTGTGTGTGTGTGTGCGCGTGCGCGCGCGCGAGCGCGCGTGCATGCATGCGTGATTGCTGGTTCTCCGTTGACCATGTTGACCCTGGTTATCAAACTCAGGTTATCAGGCCTCGTGGTGAATGCCTTTACCTGCTGAGCCATCTCACCATCTCCCACAAGGTCTAAATTAAACAGGTAAATAAAGGTAAATGAGTTTATAAACACCAGGTCTTAATCTAGTAGGAGAGGTGTTCTTGCCTGTGGAGGGACAGACACCAAGGACACACACATACAAAAGCTATAGTCAAGCCAAGAAGAGAGGTCTCTGGAGAAATGAAGCCAGCTGACATCTTCATCTTGAATTTTCAGCTTTAAGAGCCTTCCAAATAAAAAATTTCTGTTATATAAATCACTCCACCAATGTTATTTTGTTATAGCAATTAAGGCACCATTATAGATTGTTAAATCCTTGCTGTCCACAGGTTTACTTAGCCAGTTCTCATCTTAACCCAGGCTTTATAAGTCCTTTGTTTATATTTTAAAAGAATTTTGGGAGAACCAACTTGGTTGTGAGCCTCCAGAGGGTGTGGTGGCCTTTGTCCCTAGCCTATTTGCATTTCCATGTTGACTCCTCAGAGATAAACATCTGGCAGGGTGACTGAGCTGTCTGTACTGCAGCTCCTTCTGATGTCTGAATAAACCTAGAGGTAAACATATTTTTCGAACAGGGAAATTAAAACAAAAATACACAAAGAGGTTATCGCACAGATAAAACATTTACATGTGTCTTATTCAATACTCATCATCTGTTTCGACCTAAGTATTTCTACTCCCATTCTACAGAGATCCAGCCAGAGTCAGTTACTCAGCCAGAGTCAGTCTGTCTTTGGTAGAGTCTGAATTCCAACCCAGGTTAGTTTCTCTTTCTTTTCTTTTTTGTTTAAATCTTCTTACATATGATGGATGAAGAGAAGCAGGTATTTTTTTTTTAATGAAGTAAAGATGCTCATCAGAGTGTTCTATCAGCTGCTTAATTAGAGAAAAGAGAAAATCTGGCTAGACATTAGTACTTATGAAAATCAGTGGAAAGTAGTGGACTACACTATTTCAGTGACAGCCTCTAAGTGGCATATATATATATATATGTATATATATATATATATATATTCATGTATATGTATGTATATATATCCATATATATAGTGGTGTAAATAAACATGATGGTTGTAAAGCATTAATAAACACTTAAGAACCAAAGTTTGTTCTTGGTTATAATACTCTTTAAAAGTATGTTATAAGGAGAGAGGGGGAGAGAGAAGGAGGCTGGGGGGGGGGGTGGACTAAATGTTTCCAAAGTCAGAGAGCAATAATGACCAGACACAGAAACAGTACTGTTGCACATTACTAGATGGATAAGCTGACTGTATTCACTCTGGAGAAGTCTGAAGCTGACATGGTCACTACTTCAAATAATTCAGAGTTTTGGTTAGAGGGGCTATTTAATCTTAGGAACCAAGTTAATGCAGCACGCAGTGAGCATTTAATTAGTGAGGAAATTCAAGTATATGTGTCCACATGCAAATAACTGCACTTACAGGCAAAATCGAGTAAATCAAGTATGGAGAAGCATACATTTCTTCTGCTGCTACCCTACCTCTCCCTCCTCGTCCACATAGACTTGGAGGAGGGACTTAGCACTATCTTGCTTCTGGGGCTACAGAAAGACTTCCCTCAGGAGATTAGCCCATCAGGTCTTTCCTTATCATTGCTATGAGATTCTTACTGGGAAATGGCTCAATTTGAGCCCTTCTCTCTATTGATTCCTTTATAAATGCATTAACAAAATTCAGTCTCCAGGTTTCAAAGCAGATAACATTACCTATTCTGAAAGAATTGTCTATTAATTTTTGCCTTTATTAGCAAGAGAAGCTCCTCCTTAATGCCCATCACTGCACCAGGCATTGAGAAGAGGCTTCTAAATACAATAGGCTATGGGTGGGTGTTTTTTCTTATCCTGGCATCAGTGTTGCTGGAGAAGTACCCACGGAGGTGGGAAGTGAGTACACGATGATAGCGAACATCACTGGAGGAATTAGAGTAGATAATCCATTTACAAGCACCAGCGAAGTGCAGTTATGCGGTCTGATGGGGCTACCCAGTGCCCCAAATGGCAAATTAAAGAGTTACTGTGTGGTGGGGCGTCTTGAAGGCAAAATGAGGATACAGAGCAGAGCAATTCTAGAGAGAACCCGTCAAGAAATAGAGTGAATTGAAGAATACAATGACAATTCAGGTTGTTGTTGTGTGTGTGTGCAACAAAATTATCTAGAAAACCGCACACTACTGTGGCTGTGCACACTTGACGAGCAAAGCAGAACGACATGGTGGCAGGAAGGGGGAAAATAGATCTAGCGGGTGTTCCATCTTGCTGTTCCAAACACGGTGGGTGCTCAAATATCATCAGTGATGAAGACTGTAGCGAGGATGAAGATGATTAATGTAACCCATGGGAAAATAGGGCTGAGAAGGATGACATGGACCAGGACCTGGAAAGGGAGGATGACTCAGGGTGAGGGGTACCTGGGGAGAGAGCAGCGGAGTATGCACGTCGGCGAGCGTGGGGCGGGGAGGGGGGAAGCGGCCAGGGCACGCGTGGCTCGGACCCGGGGAGTGGGTGGGTGGTGCCCGTGGGCGGAGCGGCTCCGGGACTGAGTGGCTGGCAGCTTATGTCTGCGAGAGCAGCAGCATCACCCGGGAGCGAAGCTCCGAGACTCCGCCTAACTGACACCCAAACTCTCCCTCTCCCTCCCGCAGCCCCAAACTGGAGGCAGCGGAGCCCGCAAGCGAGCAGCGTCGGGCGGCCCTGGCCCGGCCCCGCCCCCGGCCCGCCAGCCCAGCCCGCGCCTGGCCGCGCTCGGGAGCCCAGCGCCAGCCCTCGCCCCCTCGCCGCGCCTCCGCCTGCCCGCCCCCGCCGGCCGAGGCTGGGCTGCGGGAGGCGGCCAGGCGGCCCCGAGCCTCGCCAGGGCGACCCAAACAAAGGCAGCATCCGGGCTCGGCGGGAGGCAAAGCATCATGAGAGACTGGGTCCTCGCTGTCCCCGGCTCCGCTGCTGCCGCCGCCGCCGCCGGGAGGGCTTCGCTGTGAGCTTGGGAAGCAGGGGCGCAGCTGCGGGGCGTGAATCCGAAAGGTGAGAGCGACAGCCAGCGAGCCAGCCGAGGGGGCGGGCAGGCCACGAAAATGTCCTCGGCCGTGGGGCCCCGCGGTCCTCGCCCACCCACGGTGCCTCCCCCTATGCAAGAACTGCCCGACCTGAGCCACCTGACCGAGGAGGAGAGGAACATTATCATGGCAGTGATGGACCGGCAGAAGGAAGAGGAGGAAAAAGAAGAGGCCATGCTCAAGTAAGCGCTCCCCTCCACCCGCCTCATCCCCCCCCCCGCCCCGGTAAGGCGCGCCATCCATCCCTGGGTGGTGGTGCCTCCATCAGTCCATTCAGCACTCACTCACCAGGCACCAGGTCCTCTGGGCTGGGTGTGGGGGAGGGGCTGGCAAGGGTGCAGGGGCGCGGGCAGAAGTGCCCACCTTGGGGCTAGGGACCCCTGGCATGAGCAGGGTAGAGATTTGGGTGGAGTCCCGAGGAAGGAGAGGACGCTACAGAGCCAGGAAAGCTAGGAACCCAAGAGGATGGCTTGAGACAGAGTGCCTAGGAGGACTAGGTGTACAGGGGACCACCTTAGGGTGAGATGTGCAGAGCTGAGGGAAGCTGATCCCACCCAAAGGAAGGACCCTGGGCGGAGGGCAGATTAGGAACTAGGAGATGAGTAGAGAAAAGGGTGGTGGTGGACGTGCTGAGGTGAGGAGGGCAAGCTCCTCTTTGGAGTTGTTGAGCAGATCTGAGTTACAACAGTAAAGGGTGCTGATATTTATATAATAAAAAGAAAAATGCTTATTTTTAGTGTTCGTTTTGGTACTCATTCACTTACAATGCAAGGTTGGGTCTTTTTTGGGCAGTTGCCATCTTTGGTAACCTGCCTCCCTGCCCCTCTTCATTCCTAGTCTTCTACACAGACGAACTGTATAAAGTCACATTTTCTTGTCCATATGTAATGCCATTGGCAGTACAAAGTTTCTGATAATGACAAAGGCTTACTGACGACTCTGGCCTGAATAAAATAGGGGCTCCTCATTTTTGGCTTCCAAGAGACCTCTGGGGCCTTCTCAGTTCCCGAGGGAAGCAGACAGGAATTGAGTATCTGTACACCCCTGCCTTTAGAACCTATCCACCCTTCAGGGACCTCTGCCTGGTGTCCCATTTTCTTGGGGATGGGGAGAGGTTAGGGTTGGTTGTTAGTGGTGCAGAAGTGTGTGACACGGTGCTGCTGCTGTTAGCTTCAGGACTACTTGGAAGTACTGCCATCCAAGCTGAGCTTTGCTTGCCTCTCAGCCTCTCCCAAGGAGTGACGCTAAAGGAGGTGGCAACTCTGACTTCCCTTGGGAAGTCCTCATAATTTCAGTAAAGTTGTCCTCTCTGAGGTGGAGGTATGTAGATCCCCTGAGTGGTACCGATGTCTCCGTATCCCCTGCTGATGCAGAAGGTGTATTTGGGACAGGCAATTGGCATGAAGAGCCAAAGGAGAACCTGTTGCATCTGGAGTCAGCTGTTTGCAGGGAAGTGTAGAGAGGGAGCAGGGGGTGACATCAGGGCACAGAGCACACCCAGCTTGGCCTTCCTCACACTCCCTAGAATTGCCTCCTGGAGGGAAGGTGCTGTCTGGGAAGGTGTTGCTTCCCTTCTGTGCAGCAGAGCCACACAGGAGAATAGGAGAGACTGCATTCAGACTATGAGTCCCCCAAGCAAAAGCAACTGCAAGCTAGAGCAGGGAAGGAGAGATGTGGGTGTCCGGCCACAGCAAAATAGTAGATATTCAGTCACTCTTCCTGTTTTATTATAGAGTCTGGGAAAAAATGAAAGGCCATTAACTTACAAGGCCAGGGCTGCCCTGGCTCTATAAGAGCAGCAGGTTTCTGAATTCCCTGCTCCTTCTCATCCCCAAAGAAAAAAAACAAAACAAAACAAAACAAAAAAAAAACCAAACACTTTAAGCCTGACAGCTTGAGGGAGGCAAAACCCTCGTTAATCTGCTTCCTGTCCCTAGTGGAAGAATGAGGTCCCTGGTGATGCAGGCTTCCCCTCTTCTGAGCCTGGAAGTACTAGATGGTGTCTAATGGTGCTGCTGTCTGTCTGTGTGGTTGTTAGTCCATCTGTCCTCACTGCTGCAGCCCCTGCCACCTGTCCTGGACACTGTCCTGTTGCCTAAACATTTGCAGATTTGCTGCTGTTTTCTTTTGGTGCTTGCTGCAGACAGCAGGTAGATGGAGGCCTCCCGCAGCTAGTGATAAATATGGGCTGCTGCCTGACAGAGTCCACATAGGAAAGGGAGGCACAGTGCAAGTAGTGTCCATAACGCCTCTTCATTGGCTGCTGGAAGCATTGTGGAGAGTGATGGACTCTAGTGGGAGTGGAAGAGTTTTAGGACAGAATTGCAAACCTGCTAACTACCTAGGGCCTTAATACTGTATAGGTTTACATGCACAAATGGAAATTAAAATCTCTGCCCTACTGCCCGTGTCTAACATATCCTTCCCTTGCTTTCCACGGGCTCACAAATACCATTCCTTCATGGCACGATTTCACACAGTGTTGCAGCTTGTAAAGCTGTTACACAACAGCTCCTGATAATCCTGGACTTATGCATTACCTTTATCAATCAGCCTCCTCTGCTAATGTCATGGCTTTTCGTGCAGTGGTGGGTTTGTGAGTGTTTGGCAGTGCTGCTGTGTTTCCATGTAAGCCTGTCACGGTGCGTGCAGCCAGTGAGAGAGTTCTACATTTTCTTTTCTTTTTTTTCCTAGAAGGAACTTTGTGTCTTAGAAACTAGGAATCAAAAAGCCATTCAGAAGACACATATGTAAGGGACACTGCATGACGTCTAGTCATGGGTGGTGGCCTCTTTTAAACATGCCAAGAAGAATGATCAGAGAATAGGATGCTTTTCACAGGCCTTTGGAACACTTGCTGAAAGAAAAAAAGAGTTTTGTGGCAATACTTGATCCAGCACATCACATATCTGAAAAACTGCTTTTATGAAAGACCCAAGGAGAACTAAAGTTCTGGGGAACAGATAAATTAGATTTAAATTTTACTTTTGTGATCAGTGCAGGACCATCACCTTGCATTGTTTACTGTGTGTTAGCTCTGTTCCTTCACAAGGTATAACAGCAGACATTCACAGAGAGAATGAGAAAATGGATGGGTATTGTTATATTACAAAATAAAAACTAGAATATATTTGTATAGTTAATTTTGATTGAAATTACTGCTTTAATTTAGATTTGATGATGACATTAAATAGGTATAAATAGAAAAAAATCAATTTACTTCACCCCCAAGAATTTAAAAATGTTGCCTGAAGTTATTAGGAAGTACTTCATCAATATGATCATATTATTTTTTGTAAAATTTTAAAATTTTAAGTAATACTGCTTTATAACTAGAAAAAGTTGGCCCTGGAAAATTTTATTTCATGATTGATGTATTTGTAAAACATAGTTCTTAATTTTTGATTTTATTCTCTTTCTCTCTCTCTCACTCGTGTGTGTGTGTGTGTGTGTGTGTGTGTGTGTGTGTGTGTGTGTGTGTGTGTGTGTTCTGGAACCTTTTTGAAACCTCACTTTCTCAATGAATGCTTCTTAAAGTACTTGTCACTAGGCATCATGGGCCAATATATTATATAGATGGAAAACTGTGTTATCTGGTACCTAAATCAGAGAAGATCTCATTATAGGTAAAATCTTATCCTGTCTCTTAAATAAAAACTTACAAGAGAAATGAGCTTCAGAAAAGGAAGAAAAGAGAAAAAAGAAATTGAAGTAGAGATAAGGAGATGATTCAATGATGTAAATTTAAAAACCATATTGAAATGGTTGCTGAAATTGACTAATATTTATTGCATGCCAGCCATTACTCTAATTGGTGAGATACCACACAGTTGAACTGTGCTGACTTACAACGTGTGCTTGAATCCTCACAGCATCCTCTGCAGAGATATGCCAGGTGTCAGGAATCTCAAATCCTAACCCTGTCCTCAGGGTTTCAGTGATAATCACTAGAGTGATTTACATACAAGGCTCAACCAGGGTTCAAACCCAGACTTTTCACAACAAATGCAGCTGCTTTCCCAGGCACAACCAAAAGAGAAGCCTCTAAAATTCATTTTTGTCCTCACTTGAATTCCGGTCTTTCTAGCAATTCAGAGACCTGGTTTGACAGATTAAGCTGACTTAGAACATCAGCTGCTGGTCCTAATGAAGCAGGATTGGCTTAAGCTGGTTCACAAAACCTTTCTGGGGATTGAGGGGAGGGGAACTGCCTCCAATACAAAGGTGATGGAAAACGTCATGGTGCAGCAAAAAGCCCTTTTTTAAAAAAAATTAAAAATATTCAATTTCTAGTTCTTCCACTTACTGTGGGAATATGGGTTAGAAAATTGTTAGAACTTTATGTTCCCAAGATATGACTTGGTGTATAAGCTGCTTGGGGAGAAGAGATGAAGTAGAAGTTACTATTACATTACATTTTACTGCTCTTGCTCTGTGTGCACAAATGTCTTAATGTGTTTTGAACAATATTGAAAGGACTCGTTTTGAGAAACATCCGTTTCCAACCAGGAAAAGAATGAAATATAGATTAAGGAGATTGGTTGTGGTGGTGGTAGTGGTAGTGATAATGTAGGTCTATTACTATTGACAAAATTTTCACATGTTATACCCAAGCATACTGTATCCTATTGTTAAAGCAGGGGTGGATGGGAAGAAAAGGGGAAAGGATGATTAGTGAAGTGGCTGGAACATGAGCATCAGAATTCAAGATGTGCTATAAGGAGCCATCACATTTTGTAGGTGACATCAGTCCCACTCCACACTGTAGGTAAGTGGGGTTAGACTCCGGGAAGGCTAACCCTGAACTATGTAGGGATGTTTTTTTTTTTTTCACTTTCAACAAAAATGTGTCTTAACAAATGTACACACACACCATGAATTTCCCAAATGCACATGGAAAAAATATATATAGTAAAAAGAAGTTTTAAAAAATGTAAGAAATGAGGTAATGTCAAAAATAATGTAAAGATACAAAACCATTGGTTTTTGGTTGATCTGTGGTGATTTATTTTGAACTTGTGTATGTTCTTTCTCAATGGAACACTACCATTTATGTATTTACATGACCAAATTTATGGTACTCTGTCATATGCAAATCAGTATGATCATTGGGCTCCTGCCAGCCTGAGGAATAGAAACACAACCTCTTCTGAAGGCCTTTCGTTCATCTTGTTCAGCAGCCAGGCTGGCTTGTGGAAGCCAGTCTAAAACCTCCTAGAAAGATAGCAGTGTGAATTCCTGAAACACTCTATTTTCCCACGTCTATAAGAAGCATATGGATAAACTTGTTTTGCATGGATTATAAAGAGCACCATTGTGTTACGAATTTCATTTACCTTAATGTTTTATGTTCTCTTTTTAAACAACTTTGAACATTGGATCTCTAGAGATGAGTTTGGAAAGTCTAACTTTGGTCTTGTGAGTTGAAGAGAAACTTTTCTGGAGGTACAAGACAACTAGAGTAATAGAACCTCAAACTCCTAAACAGTGACGCCTGCCCTCACTTGTAAATGGAGTTCACTCACTGTAATAAAAAATGTGGGTATAGGCAGGGACCATGGGCTCTTTTGTTCATCTGTTGTGAGTAGGAAGCTAGAGTGTCCTTTTTCCTTTCTTCATATTAGACATCTTGCTGGATGCTCAAAAAAGGTCATTCATCCCCTGTTCAACTTTGGATAAGCAGGCTAACCTGTTTGTGTTTGTTTATTTACTCATATGAGTGAAGTTTATAGAACTTTGGTTTCCTGGTCCCTTGCTTATGGCATTTGGTCTGAGGATCCAGAGAGCGAATCTTCTAAGCAGCAGGAGCTCCGCCTGGGGCAGGTGGGATTCCCTATACTTTTATAAGCACACATCTCCCTAACCTCTTTTTCTGACCACTCCCACACACACACACACACACACACACACACACACACACACACACACACACACACACGTCTCCCGAATACATTCACATTTTGACACATTTCTCCTCAACTACAAGCCTCTCTCTTCTCAGTTGTACTGTTCTGAATTTTCTTTATCAGGTAGGGCACTTCTATTCATAGAATGATAGTTAATTCCAGCAATAAGACCAGGTATTAAAATGGCATGCATTAAAATTGGGCCAGGCAATAGGCTGTGTGGGTAGAATAGAGACATTGTTCTTATTGCTGTTGTAGTTCCTGCCACTTAAGAACTTCCATGGTCTGAAAGTTTGATCATTGGCTTGCTTTCTAGAATACAGAACTAGTTTTTGGTCATTTTTGTTGTTGTGTTTTGTTGTTGTTGTTGTTTTTGCCTTTTTTTGAGACAGGGCTTCTCTGTATAGTCCTTGGTATCCTAGAGCTCACTCTGTAGAGGCCCCTAACTAAAAAAACCAACCTGCCTCTGCCTCTTGAATGCTGAGATTAAAGGCGTGTACCACTATACCCTACTAGGTGTTGGTCTTAATGCTATCACTTTCTATAGGTATAAACGTTATCAGGTCATCCCATTTGGTCTCTTAGCTTATTGTATACAGCAGACTTGTATGGTCTGTCCTTGTCACTCATGATGCTTTAACATGGTAAAGCAGAAACACATTTAAACTTGAAATTCTGTACCTGAGAAACCATTCTTATTGCCTTTTCGCTTTGAAAATGTAGCTGGCCCCCAGAGTCATCCACTCCTTGTGGTCTTTGAAGCCTTTGGGGCTCGTGGAGAGGAGGTCTTAGTGGAGCTGGCCCCACCCATAGTGGAAATTACACCAAGGTGGGAATTTGGCAAGGGATTACAAGTTAAAATAATCACAAAGCCTTATCTGAAGTTCTTATTTTCATTATTTCTCATTAAATAGCTCATAAATATTTATAGTGTAAAAAGTAATGGGAAAATGGTAAATTTTGAAATAACAACAAGGCAAACCTAATTCAAAATGAGAAGAGAAATTATCTAAGGGTAATTTCTTAGGGTAATTATTTTGTTATCTTTGACTAAAAAGTAAAGAGAATGTTAACTTCTGTGTCAAGGGTGTAATAAATAACTCTCTTATAACATTGGATGAGGGACTCCTTGACAAGTAGTTTATCTTTGTAGCTTTCAGTTGGATAATGTAACGTACTGAATGAACATTTTTAAATTTCTGTACTAAATGTCTGATGTTTTCTGCACACATAGTCTCACCTTCTTATATCAGGTTTTATGTGTATTTATTTTGACCTAGGCCAGTCAGCTGACAACAAGGGACTGTATGACAGAATAGGCTTGGAGCTTTCCTACTTCTGTTGCTATATTGTGAAAGTTTTCTATACATATAAGTGTTTATTTAAAGAAAAACTGGGATTGCTTAAAGGGAGAGTGGCTTACATATTGATTTGCCTTCATTTTTATACCAATTTCTTGCAATGGATAGTGTTTCATACAGTCAATTTTAAGTATCAACTTAGATGAAAAATTTGATTATCTTTTTCTCTTTATAGATTTTTTTCTCAGTTAAATATTTGTATTAAACCACTGAAAAGCTAGCAATTAAAATCTTAAAATTTATCAGAGTGGTATGTAATGCAAACAAGGGGAATTAGAATTTTGAAAGCCATTGTTTGGCTGACAGTAATGATTTGCTGAAAATGAGACACTGCGTTTCATAGAACCTTAGTCGATGCTTCTTTTATGGCATTTTTCAAATAATAGTCACAAGATACAACTACATACAGGACTGTCTATGAAAATTCTTCTTTGAGCCTAGCAGAATTACAGCCTGCAGTTTAGAGACCATATCCCTGGAGTGTGAATTCATTTAAATAGATTTTAGAATGTAATATTTTGATAATCCCTTTGAAGTTTAAGTAGTAAGATAATGTAATATTGTTGAAAAGAATGTTACAAAATTTGTAAGTTGTTAAGGCATTAATTAGAATATTAGCTATTTTAAAGAAGCATAATGATTGAAACTGAGATAATATAGATGGTAATACCCAGTTAATGATTTACACATTGTTTAGTACTTTTTTATTGCTCATCATTAAGTTAAGTTACTTGTCTGGAAGATATTATTATGTTTATGTAGAGAAGGCA
The DNA here is from genome assembly GCA_030556225.1 of Cricetiscus sungorus. NCBI lineage: Eukaryota > Metazoa > Chordata > Mammalia > Rodentia > Cricetidae > Cricetiscus > Cricetiscus sungorus. Next base: position 17,545,437 of record JANBXA010000641.1, read on the forward strand.
TCTGCACTGAAAACCAATTAAAGTGTCTATACTGCCATGTAGATATTTTAGACTATTGTCTTTTAATGGGATGTCATATTTAATATGGATATATATTCACCAGTAAGATAATACAGTGGCAGTTACTGAAGAAGGTTCCCTGCTCTAGCTAGACCTTGCATTGCTTATTTTATTACTTCTCAACTTGTATTTCTGTACCTAAAGTATTAGTCATTGATCTTTGAAGAATACTCTTAATTTCAAGAAACCAATGGGAAGGACCTACCTCAACTGAAAAAATGCTTCCATCAGAATGGGCTGTGGGCAGGCCTGTTGGGGGCAATTTCTTGATTAATGAGTGATTGGAAGGATCTGGTTCACAGCACAGGTGGTCCAGGGTTGTGTGAGAAAGCAGGGTGAGCAGACCAGGAGGAACAGACCTGTAAGCAGTGTTCCTCCTATCCCTACTCAGATCTTGCCTTGAGTTTTTAGCTTGACTTCCCTCTTTGCTTCTATAACGGACTGTAACATGAAAGGTTAAGTAAACACTTTCCTTCCCAAGTTGCTTTTCATCACGGTGTTTGTCATAGCAATAGCAACGTAACTAAGATAACAAGTTATTTGAAAGTCGTAGCTCATTGGTGCACAATCATTGTGGGTCTCATGACTGCTCTTGCCATTTATATCTATCTTAAGATTTATTTCCTTTTTATTTTATGGGAAAGTGTGTGTGATTCCAGAATGAATCTGTGTGTACTGTGTCGGGGGGGAGGGGGGGGGCAACTGCCCACAGGGGCCAGAAGACAAGTTGGGTCCTCTGGAACTGAAGTTTTAAGCTGTTGTGAGTTATGGCAACTGAACCTGGATCCTGTGTAAGAGCAGTGTCTTAGTTACACTTTCAAATGCTGTGACCAGAACAACTGTTACAAAGGTTAGGTGGCTCGCTTACAGTTTAGAGGTTCAGCCCATTATCGTCATTGCAGGGAGCATGGCTGTGTGTAGGCAGACATGGTGTTGGCTACACTTTCATCAGAAAACAACTGGAAGTGGACTGAGATACTGAGCAGAATCCTGAGCGTAGAAAACCTTAAAGCCTACCTTCACAGTGATACACTTCCTCCAACAAGGCCACACCCACTCCAACAAAGCCACATCTTCTTAGGAGGTTATGGGGTCCAGTTCCATTCAGACCACCACAAACAGCAAATGGTTTTCACTGCTCAGCCATCTCATCAACCCTGTACTTGTCATTTAAAGAAACTAAAGGAGATACTCTTTAAAATGTTGTTTTTGTTTTCATTTTTCTTTTGCAGATTATCTTAGAAAAATTAAGCTATATTTTTAATATCCACGTTCTGTATAATTCAAAACATCAGTAGTTTACAAAAAATATAATGTAGTGTATATAGTAATATATATGTACTTTTTTTTTGCTAAATATGAGATAGTATATGTAGACATTTAGAGGTCTGCTAAGGTGAGAAACTTACTTAGTATTTGGATAGAAACAGATGATAAGAAAAAGTAAGGTAACACAGTGGCTTTTCCTTTTTATATTTCACACGGCTTAGCAGATTTATCTTTCTTGGTTGTCTCTGTATTGTAATATAGTGGAGCTTAAGTATTCTTTCCTAATCTCTTCTTTCTGGAAAAAAAAAGGATATATCTTACATCCTGGTATTTGAAATAGAAATACATTGATATAAGCAATCTCTTCTATATTGGTTATTAAAACTTGGTAAAGCAAAAGTTATAAATAGCTTCTACTCTGGTGTTAAATTTGAACACCATCACTGTTTTTCATGAAAGTATAATTTAAAAGGTAAAGTCTCAAGCAGGTAATTTGACTTTATTGATGATTTTTTGTATCCTAGGCCACTTAATATAGCAACTCAGGGTGAAAACTTGATGGTACTGTGAAAAGTCTGAGGCCTGTTTAAACACAGGCATGAGGAAAGACATTCCATGGTGTTTGGCCATCCAACAGCTTCAGCTGGTCCATACAGACCATGCTTAATGATTGATAATGAACACAGTGGCTAGTTCCTGATTTCCACAAAGGCAACATAGTGAACACTTCGGGGCCGTATACACAGAAAACCATAACTGACAAACACACCCAATCCCACAAGAAGCAGATACTGTCTAGTTGGTAAAACTTAGAAAATAATAAGGTGAGTAATAATTATATATAGTAAGAGATGAAGGTCACCTTGAAATACCCTCTTCTCTGCTATCAGCAGTTCCAATATGCCTTCAATATTTTTAAATGTCCCTATTATAAATATTGTCCTTCTTAAAGGTTCTCCTGTAGCCTGTTATTCCTTTCTTTGTACAGATAATTTCTGTTAGGTCTCACATGGTGGCTTCAATTGCAAGTACATTCAAAAGACTCTCAAACCTATATTTTTTTGGTATTTCTTGAATTTGAATTGGATGTCTTGTAGACACTTCAAATTTATTGCCACCTATCAGAAATTTCTTCAGTTATTGCCTGAATATGACGCTTTGAGTTACACGGGTAGCATCCCCTCTGCACTCCAGAACGAAGCTGAAACTTCAGGGTCTGTGTCTGCTTCATTTTGTCTTTTGCTCTGTCTACACATTCCTGACTTCCATTGACTTAGTCGATTTTCATTGCTACCTCTCTACTTGGTGACTCCACTCATACTTTACTCTCAATCAGACATTTTCCTTTTATTCTAAATTTATCCTGGCCTTTAAAATTAGCTTAAGTGACACCTCATCTGCTACATTTCCCCCAAACTTCCTAGGCTGGTTTCAGTACTTGCCTTCTGTGCATGTATTTTCATAGCATTTTCACTCAACCCTTTCATCTCAGTACAGAATATACTGCTGAGGGTGGCACCAAGTTTTGTTGCATCCGTCACAAACACATATAGCAGGTACCCAGTTATCTGAAATGGTGTGTATGAATGAATGAGTAGATTCAAAAGATGTGGACTAGAGTCACTTAAGGCTGCTAATGAGATGAGAGGGAGGACAGAGAAGGATGGTTATTCTAACCAGAGGAATTCAGTCGGCAGTTTCTGAAAGCAAAGAATGAGCTGTTTCTTTTTGACTATAAAGAGAAGCAGGTTGACCAGAATGTATAAGGAAATAAATATTTGGCATTGAACATTGCAAGGTAAAATTAAAATATAATTTTTGGATGGTCTGTTGTGTTCTTGATTTTACCATTCATGGCTTTATGAAAGACAGCATCCCAATGACATTTGACTGTCAGTGTGGGAGGATGTAAATAATAGATCTTTAAAGGTAAATCCTCTACAAAGGCACACTTAATTAGGGATGTTTTAACGAAAGCATGACTAGCTTCAGTGAGAGTCTAAGGCACACATGGTCTGATTTGATATTTACAATCAGACCAGATGATCACCAGATGTATTTTGTTGATCTTATTTTTAATTAAAATGTTCCACAGTTAAGTTGTTCTCGGGTCTTAAAAGCTCCTTGCAGGTAGATCTCTTCTACTAATTGTCTTCGTATTTCCATTTTGCATTACCTGTCCTGTGACCAACACATTATAAGATCTCAACAGGTGTTTGTTGAACTATATGCCCCAGTTGAAGTCCTAGACACAAAAACACTTACCTATGAATTTTGAAGACTGGAAGCAGTTGTTCACGTGTGGATGGGAAATTAGCAGCTTTCTAGTCCTTAACTTGCAAATACTTGGTTCACTTGCAAAGTGCTGTGTAAAGAACAGCATCTCTAGTGAGTGTCAAGATGAATCAGAACCTTTCTGAACACAGTGCTATCAAGCCAAGGACTGGCAATCAAGATAGCAGTTGACATATTAGTCACTGAAGATTATTCCAGTGATTTCAGGCTTGCACTGTTAATTAATATAAGACCTGTCAATAATACACCTGCTACCTCTCCTTAGGCCTTATCCAGAAGCTTCCTTTTGTTTGCTTATTTTATATTCCTTTCTGGTATTACTCATTCATTCCACATAGTTCCAGAAAATTTAAACAATTTTTTTGGAGCTGATTTGATTTGTTTCCTCTCTGGGGCTAAATCCTGATATAGTACTCCAAGGGAATCCTATCAACTTTGCATATTTTGAATATCAGTATATTGAGTGTTATTTAATGAAGTAGATCATGAACAGGAATTATGAAATAGGAAGCAGTTTCCTTTTGCAGTGATACATATCATCTTCATGCTCTATCAGGGTTTTGTAATTGTGAGAATTTTATTTACAAATTTTAATTCTCTGAGATATATTTTCAATATGGAGTAATTTATTCTTTCAAATAGCTTTTCCTATTATGCTTTTGAGTTACATCTATATTCACATAAAGTTTTTGAGATAGGGTCTTTTTTGAGATATGCACCAGGTAGGCCCAGGAGGTTGTAAGCCTTCTTTCCTAAGCCTCCCAAGGGCTGGGTTTAGAGACACACATCACCATACCTGTCTGTTACATATTTATATTGTTTGACTTACCTTAAAAGTGACATCCCTTTAAGAGGGTTTTGATAGAACTCAATTAGTATTTTTAAAAGATTACTCTGGATGCAGTTTCAAGAACAGGTTGAATGAAATCCCAGAACACACTTGTATATAGATTAGCTAGGGCACCAGCAGACTTTCAGATGCGAGGAAACAAGGGCTTGGTGGTTGAGGGAAAATGCTAGGATTTGAGGGACATTTCTGAGGCTGAAGTTACAGCTGTTCTTTGGGCTTGAGTTGACTTCTGATTGGTACCACCAGCTTCTGTGATGATCTGAGGGATAGGTGGGGATCCTAAGATTCAATTCTAAGATTGTTGCTTGGCTTTGTGTATATAACTTTGAGAAACACACAAGGAGGAATCAAGTAGTGTCTGGAGCTTAGAAGAGAGATTGTGTTTAAAATGTAAATATGAGCATGGTGCTTCTTGGGTGGTTATTAAGTTGTACAATTCAGAAGAGAAAAGGTATAGAAATAAGACGAGGAAAGTTCATTCTTGAGAGTAGCTGAAAGAGGACAGTAAATCTACATTGACCAGAGAAGAGAAATTAAAAAAAAAAAAAAAAACAAGAGAGGAACATGCAAAGAAATATATATGGTGGTGGTGGTGGTGGTGATGTGTGTGTGTGTTTGTGTGTGTGTGTGTGTGTGTGTGTGTGTGTGTGTGATACAGTATTATACATACATTCACCCCCCCCTTTTGTGTATGTGTGTGTTATAGTATTATACATACATTCAGCTCCCCCGTCTTGTGTGTGTGTGTGTGTGTGTGTGTAAGAAAGAGAAAGAGAAAGAGAAAGAGAGAGAGAGAGAGAGAGAGAGAGAGAGAGAGAGAGAGAGAGAGAGAGAGAGAGAGAGAGAGAGAGAGAGAGAGAGAGAGAGAGATATTTTTAAGTAATTTAAAACTTGTGCACCTCCATACAGATTTTTCATATATACGTAGTTCTGAGTAACCCCCTCCCATTCTCTAGTCCCAATTGCCCCACGTTTAACCCTGACTATTTTCCTTTCTTGTGTCATATCACCTGTTTCCTACTGTCTCTTCTAATTTAATTTTGTCTGAGGGTGGGAATGTAGTCTTCCATAGAGGTTTTACATGCCAACATCTTGCTTCCTCCTCCCACACCTTCTTCCTGTGTGCATTTTTTTCTGCCCCCAGTATTCCCTCCTCTACTTTCCTTTTGCCTGGGTGACTTGGGTGACTTCACTTAGTCTAATGTTTCCCAGTTTCCATCACTTACCTGTGAATCTCATTATTTAATTTTTCTTTAAAACTGAGTAATATTCCGTTGTATATATGTGTACAGCATTTTATTTATCCATTCATTAGTTGGTAGACATCTTGGTTGATTCCATTTACTAGCTATTGTAGACAGAGCAGCAGTCCTTATGTTGTGCAAGTGTCTGGGTGATAGGATATAAAGTCCTTTGGGTGTATGCTCAGGGGTGATATAGATACATTGTATTGCAGTTCTATTTCCAGTTTTTTGAGAACCCCCGACTGATTTCTGCAATGGTTGCACTGGGTTATACTGGCACCAGCAGTGCACAAGCTCTTCCCTTTCTCCACATCCATGTCAGCATGTGTTGTCATTTGGCTTTCTGATATTGTCTGTTTTGACTCGAGTATGGTAAAGTCTTAAAGTAGTTAAACCTGCCTTTCACTGATTACTGAGAACATTGTACACTTTAAAAAGCATATGCTGCTTATTAATATTTCTTGTTTGAGAACTTTCTGCTTAGGTATATAGTCTACTTTCTTTTCTCATTTGAAAATATCTTTTTTAACATCTTTTTAAAATTCAATTTAGAAACAATCTTATTTTACATATCAATCCCACTTCCCACTCCCTCCCATCCTCCTGTGGTCCCCACCAACCCTCCCATCCTACCCCCTATCTGTTCCCCATGGAGGGTGAGGCCTTCCATAGGTGATCATAAAAGTCTGTCATATAATTTGGGGGAGGGTCTAGGACTTCCCCCATGTAGCTAGGCAGAGAGAGTAGCCCTTCATAAGGAATGGGCTAGCAAAGTTTATTTGTGCAATAGGGATAAATACTGGTTCCACTGTTAGAGGCCCCATAGACTGCCCAGGCCTCCTAACTGGCATCCACATTCAGAGGGTTTGGTTCAGTCCAATGCTGGTTTCCTAGCTTTACGACTAGGGTCATGTGCTCTCACTTGTTCAGGTCAGCTGTTTCTGTGGGTTTCTCTGGAATAATCTTGACCTCTTTGCTCATGTTTCCTCCCTCTCTACAACTGGATTCCAAGAGTTTGGCTCCGTGCATAGCTGTGAGTCTCTGCTTCTGGTTCCATCAGCTACTCAATGAAGGCTCTAGGAAGGCATTTAAGGTAGTCATAAATCTCATTATAGGGGAAGGGCATTTAAGGTAACCTCTCCACCATTGCTTAGATTGTTAGTTGGGGTCATCCTTGTGCATCTGTGGGCATTTCCCTAGTGCCAGATTTCTCTTTAAACCTATAATGGCTCCCTCTATTAAGGAATCTCTTTCCTTGTTCTCCTCTATTCTTAGAATTAAGTATAATTACACCATTCCCTTTCACCCTCATCTCTCCAGCCCTTCCTATGTTCCCATATTGCCTCTCAAATTACTGGTCTGTTTCTCTCTTATTTCTGTTTTATGCACACACCCCCACAGTATACAAATATAACCCGAGTCCATTAGTGTTGCTTGTATGTATTTGATCTCAGAACTGACCACTTGGTATTAGATAACCAATTAAGAGACTCATCCCTAGGGAAAACTAATTTCCCTCTCTCGGCAGTCATTAATCAACTGTAGTGCCATAGCTCATGTTTTTAGTTGGGTTGGAGAAACTCAAATTCTTCTTCAATATGATGCTATAATATAATGCAACCACTTTGTAAAACTGTCTGTCATTGCTATTACCTTACTTCATAGAAAAGAAAATAGCTAGTATGCCATGTAACTGACAAACTTGACTGTTATTATAATAAATACTATCATGAGGATAATAAAAAGAATTTCTTTAGTGTAAACGGTTACCACTCCTAGTAGTGATTATTATGAGGTACAGGATGAAGTGTACCTGGGTGTGAATTACAGAATTAAAGAGGTTTAGAATTTAATCCACAGTCCCACCATATACTTTGTGGTGTTTATTGGAGTAATCTAGGCTTCTGTTATCACCATTTTCTTATCCGTGGAATAAGGATAGGAGTAAGAATAGGAGGGGTCAATGAGCTAGCAATGTTTATGCAATGTTCTAGGCACAACTTTTCATTCCTAGGCAGACTTAGAAACTTTTACTAGAATACTATTTCATGATGGTTTGGCTTTAAATAGTACTGTGCATCCAGCATTCACATTTCTTAGAGAATAAAGTAGGTACATCTACTGTGCAGGAGTTCTGTTCTAGCTTGCAAATCCAGTGCTTGCTGTCTTGATACGATATAAAGGAATCTTGGATTACAGTTAAAGCTGTGTTTCATACATTGTGCTATGCCAGAATACTCTTATTCATTGTAGTGATTTTAGCACAATGTGGGGACATGTAGAGGAAGCCGGAAGCTTTCTTTTGGGTAGGACAATAAGCCTTATTTTAGCAGACTATAATAATAGGATAGGTTTACTCTGTATTATGCTTACAGATGTAATTCTTCCTATTTGTTGTTTTGGCAAGGAAACATTCTGGCTTACCTTTTCAGTTTATCATCTCAGATGAATGTGTGCGAATTTACATACATGCTTCACATGGCCTGTATACATTGGAGAAATTATCCCATCTTGAGTTTGTATCATGAAGAATACCTCCAACTGAGAATGCTCAATTCTTTTCATAGGGATGCATTATTAAGATTTTTCTAATCCACACTAAATTAAATTCCTAATACATAATAATGATGCTTGCTAAATGAAATATCAAATGTAAATATAAAAAAAGCCTTTTATTGACTAAGTTTCTTTGGGAGTATGATGGCGAGAGTTTGGATGTCCCAGAATCCATGAAAAGTTTTATGACAACACACATCTGTATTTCAGTGATTCTATGGTTAGATGGCAGGCAGAGTCAAGAGAATTCCCAGATAACCTGCTGTGTGTGTCAGTTAAGTTGGAAGGCAGACTAACACCTGAAGTTGCCTTCTCACCATCATATGTATATCTATATTACTGCACACAAATACATACAAATGAACACACACACACACACACACACACACACACACACACACACACACACACACTGATGTTCTAAAATGCAGTTGTTAAAACTTTTCAGGGTAGCTCATGCTTAGTCTTAGTTAGGGATTTTTTATCCCTATGAAGAGACACCATGACCACGGCAACTCTTAGAAAAAAAATTTTAATTGAGTGGTGGCTAATAGTTTCAGAAGTTCAGTCCACTATTAGGACAAAAAGCATGGTGGTGTTCAGGCAGAAGTGGTGCTGGAGCTGAGAGTGCTACATCTTTCAGGAAACAGGAAGTAGACTGAGTGTCACACTGAGTGAAGCTTGAGCAAGAGCAACCTCAAAGCCCGCCCCCACAGAGACACACTTCCTCCAAGAAGACCACATCTCCTAATAGTGCCACTCCCTTTGGGTGCCATTTTCTTTCAAACTGCCACATGCCTATAGTTTTAGTCATTTTGTAGGCTGAGGCAAAAGAAATGCTGTAGCCCTGGGCTACAGAACAAAACCCTGTCTTCAAAACATGTAAATAAATAAATCAAATCATTTAAAAATATGTTGCTTAAGTATAGGTCTACTGTGGAATTAGACCAAAGAAGTATTGATACATGTTGATATTTCATACAAAATTAGGAATTGTAAGGCTATGTTTTTAAATATCTCGAAGAAATATCCATTTCAGTTCTGCATTTTTTTGTGCTGAAATCAAAGATTAATAAAAATATCAAAGACACAATTAAAGGGTATAACAGCAGCGTTCAACATTACCACCCTGTTCTAGCTCAGCATATATCCACTCAATTTTAGCTAGGTCAGTATGTGTATATGTGTGTACATATATCTACATGCATACACACACACACACACACACACACACACACACACACACACACACACAGATGGGGGGAGAGAATGTGTCAAACTTCTCACTCAAGAAAACTAAATGTGTGTAATAGAAGTATGTTTTGGTGCTGAAATCATGGTAGAATATATTTCTTTCTTTCTGTTTTTGTTTTGTTTTATCTTGGTTTGTTTTTTAGTTTTTTAAGACAGGGTTTCTTTGTGTAGCCTTGGCTGTCCTGGAATTGCTATGTAGACCTTGAACTCACAAGGCGTAACCTGCCTCTACCTCCTGAGTGTTTAACAGAATGTATTTCTTACGCCAGTGTTTTGAAAATTTCTTTATACTTGGGAGGTAGATGACAGAAGAATCAGAATAACCCTGGAAACTCATCCTGACTTCTGTCCTCAGCTGTGAAATGAATGAGAATGGCATTTGCCCTTATTATGCTAGGTACAGATAAATCTATCCCGTGTAGTCTGTAAAGATTTCTGGGATATGAAAGCTGGAGATATTCCTTTTACCTTTTTGGACTCTTCAGTTCAAAGAAGACTTGTGCCCTTCCATCATTCCTTCAATTCCAAGGTACACTCTTTGACCAGAAGAGATGAGTGAAACATCCATGCTATAATGCCAGTCACTTCCAGAGAGGAGGGACTTTTCCCTCCCTGGCTCTTGGGCTCCCTTACTATTGCTGGGCACATTCAACTCTTTCTGTCATCCACCTCAGGGTTGCTACAGAGGGGGGGTGGTGCTACACAGATGTGGGTAGACAATACATGGCCTGAAACGAAACTCTCCTTCTAGAAGAGCTGGCCTCTCAGGGCGCAATCAACTCTTCTCATTTTGTGTGAGTGGCTGCATATAGGTTATTTTAATTTACTTGTAGGCTCTGAGGAGTTACAGACCAAACAGAAACTGTGGATGCGGCAGAAGAGCATATTTAGAAAGGCAGAGGATGCTGCGTTGGCTGTGCAGTAATTGCTAAAGTTTGAGCACCCCCTATTATTTTCCCTTCAGCGTGATGTTACAATATGCTTTGTTCAGGCCTAAATGAACCTTTTCATCTGGTAATTAACATTTTTACAGTGTTTCTCTTTCACCATATATTTTTGTTTAGAAAATTAAGACCTAGAGCCAAAGTTAATGAATAAAATGTTTGTTTTGTAAAGAGTGTATTTAAAACCACAAGAAATGATTTAAGGGTAAAATGAGGAAGTGAAAAATTATTTAATTTCAACTTCCTTGATTTCCCCCATCAATATTTTGATCCTTTTCTTGTGTTATGTTTCATGCTTAATATTCATTTAAAAATACTTCTGAATTGTCTTTTGTTGACATTAAATGACAGAGCCATCCAGTGTTTTGTGATCCTGCTGTGACATGGATAGTTAGCTGAGAGTTTGTGAGTTCTGAGGCCAGATGACATTCCTGTCACAAACTAGCTGAGGAATTTCTGGATTCTGGTTATGGATTCCATTTTCTCTAATCCAACCCTCAAGGGTCTCTGGGTTTTCAAGAATGTTTCATTCATTGTAATTAATCAGTTGCTTAATTAAGATGGTGTTCTTGCTCTGGCTTGCACAAGGAAATACAGAGGTGCAGTAAAATTAACTACAGTTATATGATTCTGTAAGTTATTGCCAAGTTTATTAAACTCTCAGGAAGCTCAATTTTTAATGTACATGTCATAGAAGTTTTTAATTTATCTGAAGTGGGGGTTTAATTATGGGTAATGCTCTTAATAAAATTTATACTGTTTGGGTCAGATAAAAAATCAGTGTAGACTCAACCTTTGATTAAATGCAATTTGGACTCTAAAATAATTTTCCTGGAACTTCCTGTATTGTTGATGCTATGTATCCTCAAGTCCCAGAACACATAAGCAGCCTGGGTGAGGTGAATGCCCACCTCTTTCTAATCAGAGATGAGGTACTAAGAGCGAGGGGTGGGAGTGGGGGGGTTGGATGGGCCAACAATGTCAGCATGGCTTTCCAAATCTGCCTTTAGAGATCTAAGAGGCAGCAGGGGAGAGTTAATTTAGGCACAGTGAAGAACATTTAAGTAGGAAGGTTATCAGGAAGGCTGTGAGAATCACAGAAAGACACTTCTGTGCACACACTTTTACCCCCAGTCAAGAGAAAATTAAAAATAACCATCCATGTGACCAAATGTCCATTAGCTAAGTGGAAATGCAGTTTTTATTTTATAGTACACTGTCTTAGGAGAAGGCAAAGAAAGGAAGACTTAAAGGTTTCATTTGCCTGATTCTGAAAGCTTGGAACAGAGTAAAATAGCCTTTCTTTTAGGGCTGGATGTTTCTTTCAGTCAATATGCTGACTGTAGGATCCCTGACTGACTACTGGGTCTGGCATTGTTAATGGTGTCCAATTGATACACAGTGCTTACTCCGTGGATGTACACTGGGACACATTATGCTTCCCAATGTCATGGAATATAAAGGTTTTATAACTGGCCTATCAAGTTTTATGGTTTGTATTGATAACATGTTTAATACTGTCTCCCCCCCCATGCTTTAAGTGGTTTTTGAAGGTTGCAAAATGATCAATACATACTGATTAGGGCCTTGTTGGCAAAATTCATCTGAATACTTGCTACTAATACTTCAAACTATTGTTTAGTCTTTATGATTTGAATTATTCCCTACTGTTCATGTCACTGACCTTAGTAGCCTCTCCCTCCATTGTGTTCCATACCCCTTGTAGTCCAGGATCGTTTTTAAAGATACTGTGGTGTGATATGACCCCTCAAACTTGGCTATGTGAGTGCAGTCCCTGGGACCCACATAACTGAAGAAGATATCTACAGGCAATTATGGAGTACTGAGAGTGGGAGAAGCCTTCATCCACAGAGAAGAACACACCAGTTGATTACTCAGTACCAAATGGTCCGCCCTGAAACGTACACATGCAAGTTACATGCAAGTTGCATTTTGAAATATTTAGGTATCTATGCATGTTCATATATATATATATGCGATGAAAACTGATAAAAATAAGAGGCCATGAATTTAAAAGAGAATAAAGAGAAGTGTATGAGAGGGTTTGGAAGGAAGAAGGGGAAGGGCAAAATGATGTAATCATAATCTCAAAAATAAAAATTAAAATACATCAGCTGGGCCTGCAAAGTAAAAGACATTTCTTCAATGGAACAGTATTTACCAAGGAGCGCTTGCTTCCGTGTGAATTTGTTTTTGTTCTGATGTGGATATCTCCATAGAAGTCCAGTGGGCTCACCGGGGCAGTGTGCCAATATGAAATCGGAAGCCCACAATTCATTCCTTCCCATGTATGCAAGCATACAACAGTCCATTAAAACTTAGGTTTGTATTGAGAAAGTAGCCTGTTGAATCAACAAAAGATTCAGGAGCTACAGCTCACTGGAAGGAAGCTTGCATGGTGTGTGTGAGTCCTGAGCTTCAATCTTCAGTGCTGAAGTGGGAGCCAGGGAGAGGGAAAGAAAGAAGGGGAAAGAATTTGGATTCTGTATAAAATGATTTCAGAGAAGCAGGCTTCAAGTGAGATCCCTGTTGCCTGTTCTGTAACTCACACGTTGCATCAGAATGGAGCACAGGAAAGGACTTTAAAACCAGGGGAAGTTTGGGCTTCTTCTTTCACAGGAAACACATGTTTCCATGTCACTACAATCAGTCCATACGTGTGACTCATTTCAGAAACACTTCTGTTACTCAATTTTCTTTCAGCATTGTTTCCTTTTTGCTATGTTGTCTCCAGTCAAATAACTACACACTGAGATGTAATGTGTTAGAGTAGGATCTAAATGTTCTACTTTTACTGCATCTCACATTTCTTCTTGCTGTCATAATGCTTTTATTTGTAAGGTACACATGCCTTCAGGGACTCTCTTTGTACACTTGCCTTATTTGGTAAGCATGTCACTGTGTTCTTGAGAGCCGTTCTGTAGTCTCTCACAGCAGTGACTTGGGGCAGTGAAGCCTAGTGCCTCTTCCATGGCAAAGACGTTCGAAGAGCCCTGAAACACTGACCAAATATTGAACCTTGGAAAGAACACAGGCTTTAAAATTCACTTTAATTGAATAAATATTTACTGAGCAGATATAATGCATTAGGTACTGAATTATATTGCCCAACATAAAATCTATTAGCAAAATAAATAGAGATTTTTTTTAAAAGCATTTTCAGTAAAAGCTCAGGGACATGAAAAAGAAGTTGGTGTTTTGGCTTTATGTTGTACACACACACACACACACACACACACACACACACACACACACACACATCCAGTATTTAAAGATCCTAAGGATAAACTTCAGGAAAGCTTGTTACACCTTATATATTCTCCTTTATTCTCAAAACACTTGACTGCAACTGATACAGATAAAAGTTTTTAACAGAAAGGACTGCAGATTTGTTCTTTCCTTATTTGACCAAAGATTCCTTTGATCTTAATTACTAAATCTACTACTGTGTGCGGATGTCTAAAATTAGCCCAGCGTTTTAAATTCTATTATCTGTTTTTATTGAAAAAATAATTTTGTTTATTTGAACTGTGTGAAGTAGTCATTTTAGAGATTGGTAATTTATGTCATAAAATGTTTTAAATGAAATTTATGTTCAAACATTCCTTGCACATGTCATTGGCTCATCAACCAATAGACAAGTGCACATAGATTCTGGGGCATGAAGGTGTAGTTAGTTGGTAAACCACTGAGTGCGTTTTGAAAATCACTAAACAAAATTTGAAGATCATAGTTGTTGTGGGAGATCAGTCTATCTTTTTATGATTTATAAGATTAACCCTACCTATGAAATAGATTCAGTCACTCCCACCCCTGGCTCCAACCACCCCATCTCTCATTCTCATAATGTCTTGATATAATTGCATCTAATTTTATTGATAAGGAAACATCTGTAGAAGTGACTCAGGGGTTCTCTTGAAAGGGCAAATGAGAAAAAGTTTTTAAAAATTACAGGGAATATGTTGACATGTGAACTTCTATCAGGCAGGCTCTAGTATTCAGGACTGTAGGATCCTTTCCCAATTTGTGGAGTCCCTACATTCTTTTGGAAGCTGTGTACAGTCTCACGACTCCCCGAGGTTGTGAGAAGCATGGGAAACAGATTTACTTAGTAGAGTTATTGCTTCCTTCTTCTGCAAACTTGGATGTAGTAGAACAATAACCATAGGAATCAATTTGAAGCTATACTGAGCAGTCCTTCAGAAGAGCACTTACACTAGTGGGATGGGGATAAGACCACCGGACAACATGCACTCAACTCTTTATTCCCCATTTTAAGAGGCACACTAGCCTTTCCATAGTATCCTGGCTGCCAGGCTCCATTCTTTCATTTATGGGTGAATGTATGATATATATTTTTCCGTTTATCTGTGAGAGTGGCTTGTATATTACTTTTTAACAAGAAATATATTATTCCAGGTTGCTAGTGACTCTTCAATAAACAATGTTTTTCTTTATTTTTCTCTTTGCAACCATTTGAACTCTTACTAGATGATGCTATGAACACCAAGACAGGTATTTCTTCTGACGAACAAAAATTTGCACACAGTGCAAGAATGCACAGAAGTGCCTTTCCAGACCAGAACAGGACCATGACACTGAAAAATTTTACTTCTAAGTTAGAAAAAGACAACTTGGCTCTCAGAAGTAAAGATGGCACTAAGAACAAATTAAATAGTAATGTTAGTAATAAATATGCCACATTATTCTTGAATACTCTTAGATACTTCTATAAAGAGGAATATGTGCATTTTATAATATTTATCTAGAATAACTTAGACATGCATATTCCAAGGGGAATGAGTGTTTGTGAATTGTATGATACACATTAATTTCTATAAAATTGTCAAAGTCATGTGGTAAGTTGTTAGTCTCTATAGAAATAAGTTAAATGATTTTGTGCTTTCTCCAAGATGCTCTGATTTATTATTTATTCTTTGAGGAGTAACTTAAACTCTTTAGGGAGAAATGACTGCTGATGGCAGATCAAAAAACAGAAAACACATGCTAGGAAATGTACAACATGCTAAGATACTCCACTATTTTGGAAGTCTGTTTGCACAAGGGTTATTTAAGATGGATGCTCATTGTGTTTTCTATATAATTCTTGGATTTCCTTAATATAGTGGAAACCTGGCAAGCATTTGTCATCTGGGTAAGTTTAACTGTATGAGCACATACATCACTTCAAGTTAACCCCATTGGAGGAGCTTGCTTTTATTAATGGCAGGAGTTTCCATGAAGTAGCCCTTTTCACCCAAATGAAACACGTGAGACCAAAACCTTTCCTCCTGTATGTGAATTATCTGCTGATTTCATATCACTTTAAAACAACAATTTTGGCCACATTTGTATATATAATGTTTCTTATCCAGGCCTTATCCTCTATATTTTCCCAATCCTTATATCCATGCTTTTCATCTGTGCCTTCATTTGCTTTCCTACTGTGCTCAAGCTGCTCCAGAACAGGTCAGTCTCTTGGCATATGAGACAGCCCTTTTACATGACAGCCCTGGATGTCAGCAGCAGCATCATGGAATAAACTTGCCCAGTGTAGATGGCCTAATCTACTCCCCAGTTGTTTGTATACTTTCTTTTCAAGCACTTGTGAGCTTTCTTCATTCATGATAGCCCCTAACTGCTACACTATGGAGTGGCTACTGCCACCTCAAATGGGAGCATGGAATGAGGTGACTAAGAACATCATCCAGTTTCTCCAAACTTTAGCTTTCTCTCCTCCCAGAGGTGTTTGGAGGATGATGTGAGTTAGTAATTACAGCATACAGAAAACAGTGGTAGATATGTGAATAAAAACTACTAAATCATTTGATAAATAGAGTGTGGAAGGAAAGGATAGTAATGGTGATACTTAAATAAACAGATTTTTTTTGTTTGCTTCTAGGCTAAATATATTTTTTAATAATGTAGTTTACTGCTTTGGAAACCCTCACGAGTTTCTGAGAAAGCATTTTAGCCTAATAGTTAATGTACTACCAGAAAAAGTCAGCAAAAGTAACTAGCATTCAAAACATATTATCTCATAGATTAGAATAGTGTTCTCAACCTGTTGTTCTTGGCCCTGTTGGAAGATTGAATGACCTTTTTTTTAAAAGAGTCACCTAAAAACATTGAAAAACACAGATATTTACATTACAATTAATAGAAGTAGCAAAATTACATTTATGAAGTAGCAATGATAATAATTTATTGATTGTGGGGTGTCACCACACCATGAGGTACTGTATTAAAGGGTTGTAGCATTAGGAAGGTTGGGAACTACTGGATTGGATTATATGAGGAAATGTCTTACCCTATTCCTAACATTAAAGAGTGTTTTTCAGCAGATCCTAGAACTAAGTACATTGTCTCAATAATCATGACATTTACTTCTTTATGTCCCTTCAAAAAATTTACTGCCTGCTCTTTTTCCCATGGTTAATGGACCATTGAAACCATTTGGTATGTATATTTCTAAGAATTTATTTCTAATTAATTCATTCATTAACTTTATGCAATACTAAGGTGAATTAATAGTATTAATTTGTTAACGCTCTTTCCTTTCTAGAATAGTGAGAAATTATAGCTAAAATGTTTTAAATATGTTGTCAATCCAAAAGTACTTAAAATACATTTTATCTAAAGAACCCTTCTGGTTTCATATGGAACATATTTATTCTTATCTGTGTAGACAATGATGTAATTATTTAAATTAACTAATGTTTGATTTTGCTGATCAGGATAGTAAAGGGGAGTACTGATTTATGGAGTGCCTATGGTTTGGATAACAGTACAGTAATGGCAAGCAGAGTCCCTACCCTCCTACAGCTTAGATTCTGGTGAAGCATGTGTATAACACAGTGAGTACATACATTTTAAAGTTTTGAGTACAGAACTACATTTTCATTCTGCCACTCACTATGTGATTATGTTAGGTTTTTAATCTCTCTCCCATTTCAGGGTCTCTCTATGAGATGTGAAAATAATAATACTGTAAAGGGCTGTTGAGTAAATATATGTGAAATACTCAAAGAAAAGCATGGCGCAGAAATGCTTTTAAGCACTTATTATATTATTGTTATTATTGATTAGTTGTATGGCTTCACCTTGTGTAAGGATTCAAATAGGGAGGAAAGTAGAACAAGAGAGTCAAGAATGATAAAGCTACAATTTCAGGTAGGATGATCAAGATAGCTCTCCCTGAGAAAGGTACAGTTAAAGTTGAGCCCTGAATGAAAGAGAGAAATAAATAATTCTAACATTAGATAGAGGAGAATTTCAGGCCAAGGGAACAGGTGGGGGCAGTGTTGCAGGGTGGCACAAATGTACTTGTTCCAAGTTGTATATGAGTCTATGGAATAGAAGTTCGGGAAGCTATAGAAAAAAGAAATGACTGGAGAAAATGGGTGAAGATTATGTTGGTCTTTATGAAATAAAACTTTCAGCTAGATTGCAGTTAGAACCATGAAAAGCCAATGGGGGATTGCGTGGTGGTTTGAAAGAAAATAGAGCTCAAAGGGAGTGGAACTATTAGGAGGTACGGTTTTGTTAAAGTAGGCATGGCCTTGTTGGAGGAAGTGTGTCACTGTGGGGGTGGGCTTTAAGGTCTTTTCTGCTCAAGCTTCATTCAGTATGACACTCAGTTCACTTCCTGGTGCCTATAAGATATAAGACTCTCCACTCCTTCTCTGGCACCATGTCTGCTTGAATGCTACCATGTCCCACCGTAATGATAATGGACAGAACCTCTAAAGTTTAAGCCACAACAATTAAATGTTTTCCTTTATAAGAGTTGCCATGGTCATGGTATCTTTTCACAGCAATAGAAACCCTAGCTAAGACAAATGGAATCTGGAGAGACAAGATTCTGTATAACAAAGATACATTAAGAGGTCCAACATGGAAGGAAAGAGACTAGACCATTTAGGACTCTATTCTAGGACTTATTGTAGCTCTTGACACAGCAGGACCAAGGATAGGTTGACATATAAAAATTGAACACAAGATGCATTTAAAAGTAGAGCTAAGATGATCTTCTTAGGTTTTATTAGTGTGAATGAAAGGACTCAACTCTGTTTCTGTTAGAGGTCTGAGCATCCTGATGGTTGATGCTACTTTTTCTGTGATGGTATGTGCTTACAGAGTAGGTCCAGTCTGACAAGGGCTGATACTGAGGCATCAGTTTTGAGTTTGTCATTCATTACACAGTGTGGGAGCCAGTCACACTCTTGTCAAAGCATTGTTCTTAAAGAGTAAAGCAAAGCAAAACATTTCAGGAGTGGGTTCAACAGATAATGGAAAAATGTAAGGATGGTTTTTCTTTTGAAGAGTTTTGATATAAGTGGAGCAAAATACTTAGAGACCGTGTGTTTTCTTTTTCTTATTTTTTTAAGATAAATTAAATCATAAGTTTATGCATTCTTGGGAATAGGTATATTAAAGGTTTAAAAGAACTATTTTGTTGATGTGCAGCAGTAGGGATAATTTCAGGACTGAAATACTTTCATGAGTAAGAGGGGATAACTTCAACAGAAAGGAAGTGGTGTGAATAAAGATATCTGTGCACTCTGAGAAGTAGGCAATTGATGTATAGAAAGTGTAGATACAGAGGTTGTGGGATCTGTGTGAGTTCTCATTTGGTTCCTTCTCTCCTCAAAACTTGAATAACAAGCTGAGACCAATATGAACATATGTAAAAGTAGAAAGGGGACAATAAGAACTTCAGCAGTAACTCCAGACAGAGAGTTGATGATTGAGTTGTCAGCAATCCTGAGGTTTTATTTGAGGCTTGAGACCACACTTTTAATTTGATCATGTGTGTATGTATGTGTCTGTGTTTTGTATACACACATGTAAGGGGTATGTTTGCTAATTCTCATGTGTGAAGACCAGAGAAGGATATGTGGTGACCTGCCCTATAGCTCTGTCTTATTCTTTTGAGATGGGGGCATTTTGTTGAACCTGGAGCTGGCCATTTCAGCTGGACAGACTACCCAGCAAACTCCAAAGGTCCATCTCCCATTACCTTACACAGTGCTGGCCTAAAAGGTAATTTATTATTTGAACTTAGACCCTTAAGGTTGAAAAGCAAGTCCCCTTACCCACTGAATGGTCTCTCCAGCTCCACATTTTGTTTTTGCTTTCATCAGTTAAGTTTAGCTGTTGTGTTTATGCATAGGTCAAGTATACAGTTGGCTTTAGCTAGAGCTGGTGATTGGTCAAGTGGATTAGGACACATGGAAAGGGAAAATGTACCAAGGGCCCATGATGTTCTTGTTTCTAGGGAATCACCACCAAGGAATCTAAATGAGAAAGTGGAGTCAGGGAATTATAGATGCTTCCGGACTGAAGGACTGTGCAGAATGGATTGTTGTGTAAATGATCCCAATAAATGAAAATGATTTTAAGGAAGTAGAATGCTTACAGTGGAAAATTGACAGCAGTGAAATCTGGCAGGTGGCTTCCATGTGACTGGCTGTGTTGTTGCAGTGGACTTGGGTTCTGGAAATAGACATTTGTCCCCAATAAACTGAAAGTCAGATGATTCACCCACACATGTATTCACATAACTAAGACTAGTGACAAAAGAAGCTATAAAGAGAAAGTAAGTGAACACTTCCTGGGCGGGGGCTAATTCCAGGAAATCCTGAAACAGATGGTGGGTATATGGGTTCATCATCCATTTTTGACATTCTCAGAATTTTCTAGAAAGAAGACAGTTTAGTACCTTATCCAAGTAACTTCCGTAGGGTATCAGAAGATGCATAAGATAGCTGTTAAAAGCAGTTTAAGGCCATTTTTCACAGGGAGATGAGAATTCTACAGAATTAACTTAAAATCAGAGCAAAAATGTAACACATCAAATAGTAGAAATATAGGGAAAACACAACGCGTAAGCCAAAGAATTAATTTCAGATGAGGAATCTAGAAGCTGCATTATATGAACTGTCTTTCAGTGGTGAAAAAGGAATGGGATTTGAGTATAAGAGTGCAACTTTTTTTACACAGGAAAAAAACTCAGTTAAGAAGTAAGTAAAGACAGGAAATCCTGTAAGCAAGGAGTCCATTCATAGCATTTAAAGAAACAAAAGGGAGGGCTAACGAATGGTGGACGAGTAGGGATTCTAATGCCAAGCGAAGTCTTTTTGCTCTTATGCAAGAAGAAGTGAGGCAGCAATTAAGAATGAATGCAGCAAAAGGTTTGATGAAACAATGACATGGTCAAACATGGGTTTTAGGAAGATAAACTACAATCATATGTTCAGTGGGTAGAGAAGGAGGAATTTGGAGGAAAGACAGGTATAGCACAGCTGGGTGTGGGTTATATTTGTTATACGAGTTTTTTTTTTATTTATATTGTTGTACAAGTTGTATACACCGGTATAGTTGGTGTTAATAGTTACAACAGCATCAAGAAGAGGTGGATGATGACAAATTAATAAAACTTTACAGATTAGCCCATAAATGCTCTATTGGTTAGAAGTGGCACTAAACCAAAGTCCCAGCAATGTCAAGGGAGTGAAAATGCTTTGACTTTGCCTGACTCTGAAGAATGTGTCATAAGGGCTGGTACAGGACACAGGAAGACCAGGATCAAATGTGTGTGAAAAGACAATCAGTCCGGCTTTGACATATTGCATTTGAGATGGCCATTAGCATCCCAAATAAAGTTATCAGACAAGGGGTAAGGGAACTAGAGAAGTAAGTAGTATTAATGATACAGTCCTTTAGCATATTTATTCTGCAAGGATCAGAAGCCACGGATGAGAATAGGTGAGCAAGAACCAGTTGGAAAGCAAGCGAGGAGACTACAGGGGTAGTTAAGAGAAAATTAAAGACTAAAGGGATGTGAAGTACTGTGAAAAGATCCATCAATAAGAACAAAAACTACAAATATGCTGCCGAATCTTGTAGCTAGAAAGTCACAGTTGATGGGTGGTAGCAGAACAGCATCAATGTCAATGAGAACCACAGTAGCCTTGTCCTGATCATTGATGAATACTTGGGATCAGAATAATAATAGTTCACCACCAGGAAGGATACAGACAATATGCCATGATGAAGATGAGTGTGTATTTGTACTTATAACCCTTGGAAATCCATTATCATAACATTCAAGAATACAACTCATTCAAACAAGTCTTCATGGAAACAATAAATTATTGCTTAATATCATGAATGTTTGTAATACTGACGTGAGATGAGTCTTTATAAGACAATATCAGCTTATATCAAATATGCTTGATTAAAATGTGTGTGTCACTGCATGCAATGTGGGATTCTGAATTAGTCCTAGAATAGTAAAAGGATGTTAATAGAAAATCTGGTAAAATACAAGTCAGTATATAGTAACACAGATAAGTTAATTCCTCATTAAAGTGTAGCATATAAGGTTTATGATTGAGAGTGAAAACATGAAATGCTAAATGCTTTTTGCAATGTGTCTGTAAAAATATCTCAAATATTAAGGCAGGTTTATTTTTCAGAAAAAGGCCTCTCCCCGATCTCTTGTTACATGTGATATGAAAAGAATTCTGTACCAAATAATTAAATAGAAACTTTTGGTTCCATGTAGATGGAGTTCACATCACAGGAAAATTCAAAAGTGATTCTATACCTATTAAAGTGGGATTCATTAGATTAGCTCACACCACACCATCTGGACCCAGTAACGTTCTTCTTTATCCTGGAGAGGCTACGAAGCTGGTAGCTATTCAGTTCTCCAGGTTACATGACTCAGCATACCTAGTCTGGTGCTGAAGACTGCAGGATTCCTTGAAAGCCACTGGTCTTCAGTCCACATCAGAAGCCACAAGAATCAGAGTTCTTGTATCAGTGAAGTAATGCAGCACCAACAAAGGCATCAGCATTAGGGTCAGATGAACTCACAGATGTGGTAGGTAAGCAAAGGCAATGAGGCAAAAAGCAGAGTTCTCCCACCCCACCCCAGGACCTTTTATATGTTTGCCACTGGAGAAGCGCTGCCCACAAACGGCCTGATCAAGAAAATCTGTTACAGGTGTGTCATATGACTTACCTGTTGATTTTATTCCAGATCTCATCAAGTTGATAAACAGGAATAAACTTCATCCTGGTCTGATTAAGAGAGCACAGTCTCTTTCATGGATCTGCTTTCAAAATCCTGTTGATTTCTGGATATATATAGCACCAGTAGCCAATATCAAATGATCCTGTTTCCAGAATTAAATCAGTACTTCTTTTAAATTTTATTTGACCATAAAAATACTGGAGTTATACGTAACATTTTCCTTGCTAACAAGATAAAAAAGGAGGACCAGTGCCCATTGTTTAGTAAATAAGCACTGATGTGTCTCAATAACAACAACAACAACAAGTAATTACTATTTCTTCCTGGGAATAATTTCAGTTTAGAATATGGTGTTTTAAACAGGTAACTCCCTTTATAAAAAGCTATGCCATGCTTCTGGAAATCCTGGATATTAGGATGCTGTGTAGCTGAGATTGGAGTTTTATCTCCAGCCCTGTCTCTCTGGTTTTACCTCTTGGTCGTCCAAGATTGAATGATGTATAACTTCCTGATACAGAGTTCTACTCTATTTTGAATGCTTTCTGTGCAGGCAAGGGAAATTTATTCTTCTCATCTTCTCTTCACTTTTGTTGATTAGTTAATCATTTGCTTATATTATCCATAAAAGACCCCCTTTAACTGCCTTTTCCTGCCTTGTATTCTTTTACCCCCCCATTTTATACTTTAATGTTTACTGGACTGAATTTTGTCCTGTTAAGTGCATTTCATAACTGATTTCGTTTCACTACTGGATAAATTGGATCATCTATATACTAGAACTAGGTTAAGGCTTATAATATGATGAAGAACAGAAAACTCATCTAATGTGCACAGCTTTCTACAAACCATTCAATAGACTGTGGTTGAAGGCTCATCACAAAGAAAGCTGTTTCTATCATGGCCTCCACAGGAAGTAGACCTCATTGAGCCAGGAAGTAGTGCAGTCATGCTATCTGCACAGCTCCATTCTTGGGCTAGTTCCTGTAAAGGAATCTAGGTAAACAAAATAAAGTTTGTGGCACCGAGGTGATCACCGAGCATATCAGTAAAACAAAAGGAATTGTTCTATTGCTGTCTTTTACTCTTTTGTCTGTTTTATACAAATAAAAGTACTGCTGGGAATCTTTGTGAGTGTTGCCTCTGCTCTAGCACACCTTTTCTTAGCCTAGTGTGCTGTGATGGAGTCTGAGCTCCCCCAAGGAAGATACTGTGCAGCCTTGTCTTGGTTTGGGAAACTTGCTGTCTGGTAGATACTTAATGAATGCTCTTGAGGGTCTGTGACAAAGTGTGACTAATTGCTTACTTGAAGACTGGAATATAGTGGGGTTTTTTTTAGAACCTTAAGATTACCTCTTTCTCTTTGGTATTTTCCTTGCTATCTTTTATTTTAGGATTTTCATACTTCTCAACAGTTGGGGAGCTAGTGTGGTGATGAAAACTATAATCCCAGCATCTGGGTAGCTAAGGCTTTAGGATTTGGTGTCTACAGAGTAAAGAACCTGCCTCCCACCTAGCCATTTAAAGATGGGATCAATTTGAATAATTAAAAATGCATCTGTCTGAGCTAATCCCCCTATTGCTCTGTTCCCTGTCTGTAAATATAGTAAAAATCAATGTGCTCATGTCTGGGTCATAGTCCAAACTATTACTAGTTAAAAGCAAATACAAAATAGTGCTTATGAGAAAAGAAACAGGAGAGGGTGAGGCATATGTAAGTGCTGTTTTCCTTATTTTTTATTTGAATTAGGAATTGTAGAGAGAATTCCATTGGGGCAAATAGTCATTAAAGGTCTGCAAAGCAGGTAATTAAAAATAAGTGCAATGGAGGGAAAGCACTGTAATAGATAATGTGTTCTATTAAGTTGGGCTATTTGTTTGTTGTGGTGTGTAAAACCTGGCTATACAAAAAAAAGGCCTTACAATAGTCTTGCTTAGTAAAATAAAAACCCAAAGTCTTGGGAAAGAATTTGGCAGAAATGTATGGATTTAAAGTGGCCCAGCAGTTCTAAGTGAATGCTTAGACTACTAAATGATGCAACTTGAAGTAACAGTGAAAAAAATTAGTTAAGAGGAAAGAAGTGTCAGGACTTGGTCAAATCTTTTGAAATTAAGAATAGTGTAGGTATTAGCCATTTTCATGTCTTCATCTGTGGTATTACTTTATACATATTTGTCTAGCTTTAAAGGTCATATGTATGGTACTTAGTTATAGGAATCACTCTTTCTGTTGTTTGTTTAATCAGTTTGGTAGAGGGTTTTAAGTATCCAATTAATTCAGTTAATTTAGATATGAACTTTATATTATTGAAATCTAAACAGATTTCTCCTTTAGAAAATCTTCTCATATTTAGCTATGCAAATATCTTCCATCATGGTTTTACATAAGTAATATAGGTGCAGATTTAAAGACCCAATATTATGAAATATGAAAGCTGTAACATATTTCAAACACAGCTTAAAAGTCACATGCATAATGTGATCTTTAAGAAAATTATTAGTTCTTTGATAATTTCATACAGTGTGTTTTGACCACATTTATTTCTAAATCTTCCCCTTAATTCCTTCTAGAGCTACCTCATTTCCTCTTCCACCAAAACTTCTGGTCCTCTTTTAAAAATAACACACTGAATCCAGTTTTGCTCTTCTTATATTTCTGAATGTGGAGCCATTCAGGCGAGCACAGCCTACTGGCAAGGAACTATACCATTAAAGAAAACGGACTCCATTGCCAAGAAGCCATCAACTGTCCATAGTTTCTCAGGTAGGGGTGGGGATTCACAAAGCCCTTCTGTCCCTTGTACACAGTGCTGTGAGTTTGCGAGTGCAGCAGCCATGTCATGTCCAGAAGACACTGTTTGTGGTGCCTGTCCTCCCTCCCTGACCTGTGGCTGTTACAGTTTTGCCACACCCTTGTGCATGGTGGTCCTTTAATGATGGGGAGGGGTTGTGATACAGATATGCTGTTTATGGCTGAGCTCTGCAAGGACATTTGTTCTTCATAGCTTAACCAGTTGTGTCTACATGAGCCTCTATCCACTGACACAAAGAAATGCTCCTGATGAGATTTGAGAGACGTACTAATATAACGGTTTTTGATTTTTGTGATGTCCACATTTTCCCCCTTGCATTGCACTAACAGACCTGAAACATTCTCTGGTTCCTCAAATACTGTTGTCACTCCAAGTGTGGGGTTGGTGCTCTTCACAAATAATTTAATGAATGCACCTTTTATAGAACTTAAAATGCAACCCCCCACACACCACAGCATACACACACACACACACACACACACACACACACACACACACACACACACAAAGACACACACCCAAACACACTTTTATTTTTCAAGACAGGGTCTCTCTGTATAACAGTGCTGGCTGTCCTGAAACTCACTTTATAGTCAAGGCTGGCCTTGAACTCACAGACATCCAGTTGCCTTTGCCTCCTGAGTGCTGGGACTAAAGGCATGCACCACAACCCCAGCTCCACCTATGTAGTTTTAATTAAAAAGGCATCAGCCTGTTTACTTTCATGACATCATGGTGTGAATCGTAACCACATGCATGCACTGCATTTCATGTTATCACTTTATGACAGCATGACACCATGTTAAATACCTTGTTAACAGCTACATTTCATAGGCATTTGTGAGCTATTATTGAATTTCTTTCAAAGAGTAAAAAAAATGAATTTTTTAAATACCCAATAAATTGAAAACAAAATCAAAATATATCCTAAGTCAGTTTAGATCCAAAGCAATGTCCTTTTCACTGTGCCATATTGTCTCCCCCAAGAGAACAGCATTAAAAACAAAACAAAACAACAACAAAGAAAAACTTGTTGTATCTGAAATAATTAGAGGTAGAGGAATGAAATGAGATAGCATAAATTTTCAGATGAATAAATGGAAATAATAAGTTACTTTTCCTTCAGAGTTATTTCTAAGAGGATGAGAAGTAAATAATGATATTCCTTGATATTTTGTACTACATTACACCTTTCAGGATTCTTTCTTTCTTTCTCTCTCTCTCTCTTTCTTTCTTTCTTTCTTTCTTTCTTTCTTTCTTTCTTCCTTCCTTCCTTCCTTCCTTCCTTCCTTCCTTCCTTCCTTTTTCTTATTTTACATATGGATCCCAGTTCTCTTGCTGTCCCTCCCTCCATCCCTCTCTTCCACCCTCCCATGTCCCCGAACCACCCTCCCATCCCCCCCCCTCCACATGTAGGGTGATGCCTTTCTGGAGGAGTCATCTAAATCTGTCCAGTCATTTGGAGTAGGGACTAGGCCTTCTCTCCTGTCTCTAGGTTAGGGGAGTATCCCTCCATGGGGAATGTGCTCCCAAAGTCCTTTTGTGCACCAGGGATACATTCTGTTTCCACTGTCAGAGGTCCCTTAGACTGCCCAGGCCTTCTAACGGAGACCCATGCAGGGCATCTGAGTCGATCCAAAGCTGGATTCCCAGCTATCAGTCTGGGGCCCATGAGTTCCCCCTTGTTCAGGTTTCTGTAGCCTGGTCTTGTCCTCCCTCTCTGGATTCCAGTTCGGCTCAGGTTTAGCTGTGGGTGTCTGCTTCTGTTTCCATCAGCAACTAGATGAGGGCTCTATGATGGTGGATAGTAGACATCATTCTCATTATCAGGGAAGGGCATTTAAGGTAGCCTTTCCACTGTTGCTCAAATTGTTAATTGGGGTCCGTCTTGTAGGTCTCTGGACATTTCTCTAGAGTCAGAATCTTTTATTTTAACCCAATAGAGCATGGCTACACACACACACACACACACACACACACACACACACACACACACACACACACATATCCAAGTTACTCTGAAAGATAAAGACATTTAGAACTGACTGATTCACAGCTTTTTATTTGTTACTGCTACAATGTTTCTCAATGGTTTGTAAAATTATTACAGCTAACTGCATAACATAATAAAACTCAATGCTGAATATGTATTAGTGTATTCTGTGAAGAGTAGTCAGAGCGAATTAGAAGTAAAAAGTTAGTTTTGATGGATAAAAGTGGATGCCATTAGTTGACTGCTTAGATAACATCCATTTAATTATTTAAGGATATGTAGTATAAGACTATGAACCTGGGCATGTGAGTATCTGCTAGATTTAAAAAATTGACCTAATAGGAAGAGGTACATCATTGAATTTCACAAAAGCATAAGGTTTAATTGTTGGAGAAATTCACATTCCCTAATAACCTGACTATCTACCAAGTACTAGCTTTCATTTTGGAGTTTACAAGCCATTTAAAAAAGGGAATATTTTGGCATTGCTATCTGTAAACCGAAGTGTTATAGTAAAACCCAAATACCATCCAGCATTTGAAGAATAGTGTTAAATTATAACCACAGAATGTGGTTATAAATTTTCTCTTGGACAATTTTTTTTTTCTAAAACAAACAGGGTTTTACAAAATTCTAAACTTGCTTCACTGTCAAAGCCATAGAAATGTTTTCTTTTTTATGCAATTAAAAGTTATCATACACCACAGATATTGTGGAGATGAATTCCTAAGTTCTTCAAATCAGAAATTTGTTCCTTTGGAGCACATAATCAATATACAAGTGCACGAGTTACAAATTTACTTCTGTTCCCCAACCACATTCTGTACAAATGTGGAGGCTATGGAATACATAATCCTCTTTGCATATAGAAACCAAATTTTGAATATTTGTATGTATGTATGTATGCATGCATGTATGTAGGTATGTATGTATATTTGTAAGCACATGCAAGCACATGAGAAAAATCATTTTGTTTAAATTGTTAAAGTCTGGTCTTTTTATCTGTACTATTTAACAGTAAATTCTGATAATCTTCCATTCAGAGTGTAGGGAACAGAACCATTGTTTTTTAATGATATTCCATTTGATGCATATACACTATTTGGTTAACCGATTCCTGTTGGTGATTTCTCCTTTTCACCATTTGAAATAATTTTCAACAATCATCTTTCTTCATATACTCTCTAAAGCGATTAAATTCAAATTGATTTTCTCCAGTCTTATTTGATTATCCTATATATAAAAACTAATGTGATATACTGAATTATGGAAAATTAGGATCAAGAACATGCATAAATTAAAAGCTACCCATGAATAACATATCTCTTTTCAGATTCTTTATTAGTCTGTCTTACATACTCTAACCCAGTGAGCCTGCTTATTTCATTATGCAGTCCTGGCATTTCTAGAAAGTACTGCAGAGAACAGTACTTCTCAGTCCCCGCAGCATGTAACGGTTATAAAATTTTGACTCGACACTGCAGCAATTAAATCAAAATCTCTATGGGTGGGACCCAACCTTGGTGAGCCACACTGGGTGATTCCAGATGTAGCAGATGTTGAAGATGACTGATTCTGAGAATAAGATGTTTCCTGGAGTAAAACAGTTGCACGAGGAAAAAAAATCCAATAAATGCTAGCGAAAAAAATTGCAGGAACTGTCATCAAAAAGTTAAAAGACATAATGAGTATATCTATACAGTGCTCTTCTTAAATGAGAAATTTCAGGTATGTGTTTCTAGGCTTAATTTGGTTGGTAGAAATACAACAAAATATGGTAGCATATTGCTATTCCTCTTGTCCATTATCATAGCTTTGGCACCTCTTTTAAACATTGTCTTAGCTGCACTTTATGTGTTTAATGCATGGTCTTCTAAGTGTGTTTCTTTTCCAATAGGGAAGACAGTCCTTGAAAGCAGGACTTTAGGCTACTTCACCTCACACTCTGTCCCTAGGGGTTAGGTGAAGTGCTGATGCAGTCTGCATGGGGTCAGTGCTGGCCCTGTGAATTAATGATTAGCACTTTGGGAAGTAAAAGGAAATCTGGGGCTAGACATGACAACATGGAGCCAGACTGTCCCTGGGTTTACCCTTTTAATGCTCTTGTATGCCAATGCAAAAACTAAGTAGTGTGTCTTACTTGGATAAATCACAAACTGTATTTTACTTGCATTTAAATATTAAATTGTATACAGGGAAACACTTTAAACACTTTGAGGGAGACTGAATTTCCATCTGTGTGTGTTTGTGTGTGTGTGTGTGTGTGTGTGTGTGTGTGTATGTATATATATATATACATACACACACACACACACACACACACACACACATATATATATATATATAGAGAGAGAGAGAGAGAGAAAGAGAGAGAGGGAGGGAGGGAGGGAGAGAGAGAGAGGATAACAATAACAAAAATACTGTTACAGAGCTTAAATGACATTTAATAACTTAGGTGATAAATTTATTGGTAAGGCAAAGGATAATGCAGCTTTTTCAAAAGCTGACTTTGTATTTACAAGAATTAATTAAAAAAAGAGATCACGAATTCCAGAAAGATGAGTGTAAAGGATTTGGGTCAATTTAGCACTGGAGACGGATTGTCAGAGCTCTATAAGACAATGGTCTAAAGATATGAAAATTGTACTTTTTAACATCTAAAATTAGAACTAGCAGGTCTGGCATGCTACAAGAAAGAATAAGAAAATGAAGTATAGGATATTCCAGTGTACCATTGCATATTTTAACTTATTTGAGAAAGTGAAACAATCCCTTATATTTTGTTGTGCAAGTGACAACATCTGCTGTCAGATTGAGCAGATTAAAATGCCTCACAGCTATTCACCAACACTTTTATTCTCCTTTTGCTGTTTTGTTGTTTGTTTGTTTGTTTGTTTTTATCATACTGGTCTTTTGTCTGTTTTGGTTTCTGTTTTTGTGGGATTTATGTGTATGAGTAGATGTGTTTCTTTTTTTCTTTTTTCTTTTTTTTTTTTTAAGAGAAAACAAAAAGTTGGGTGGGTGGGAGTATCTGTAAGGAAGTGAGGGAGGGGAAACATGTCCAAAGTGTGAACAAAAAGGTTTCTCAAGAAATAAAAAATAAACTTTTCCTACCCCTTCTTCATCTTCTCCAGCTACATTATTTCTTCTTTCCTTTTGTTTTTGTTTTTCTTGTGTAATAACCTTGCCTGTGCTGCAACCCATTTTGTAGAGCAGGCTGGCCTCTGCCTCCAGAGAACTGGAATTAAATGTGTGTGTCACCATGCCCAGCCCACGCCTTCCCTTCTTCAGAGTCAGGGAAAGATAATGTGCACACATGGTGGTGCTGGATGTGTAGCAAAATAAAAATATTAGCTTTCAGTTAATAGTCATTTTTTAAAATTAATAACTTGTTCCATATATTTAGTGTTTATATTATTAGGTAAATACTTCTAAATTATTTTTAAATTTTCCTGAGAAGAACTCTAATCATAAAATAACCTCATAATGTACATGGATGTTTCTGTCCCATCTGGTCCCCGAGTTGTTCAGTCACAAATAAGCACAGTCTTTCCTTAGTTGTAAACTGGCCTGTTGCTCAGGCTTATTACTAACAAGCTCTTACAACTTAAATTAACCCATAATTCTTATCTGTGTTTAGCCATGTGACTTGGTACCTCTTCTCAATAAGGCATTCTCATCTTGCTTCTTCTGTGTCTGACTGGTGACTGCTTCTCTGTCTTTCATCTTCCCAGAATTCTCTGAGTCTTGTAGCCCCACCAATATGTCTTGCCTGGCTACTGGCCAATCTGCCAATCCGTGTTTTAGTGAAGCAATTCGAGTGACAGATCTTTACAATGTACAAGAGCATTATCCCACATCATCATAAGGTCATTTTTGTCTGATCTCTCTACTCAAGAGTGAGCCCATTTTTGTGCAGGTTAATTTTATCCTTCATTTCTTTAGTTATTATTTAAGCCTCTTCAGTTATCCCTGTGTTGTGATTTCTACACTGACTACCCATTCTGTAAAAATGTCACGAAGAACATCTCGTTGCCTCAGATGATGAAAGATGGTATTTGTGGTATCAAGTGACCAAAGAATGCATAGGCAACACTGCCTTGTTAAAATTAATTGTCTTAAAAGAAAACAAGCTAAACAGCCTATTTAAATGCACAAATATGTGCATGATGTAAATTTACATTCTGTTAATTTTAGTTTGTTGGTTATAGTTTAGACAAATTGTTTCCTCAATAGATTCAGATATGCAAGACATATTTCCCAAGGTGTCGTACAATGGTAAGAGATAGAACCATTGTAAAGCAATTGGATCACCATGGCCATGACTTAAGGCACTGGTCTTATCAGTTGCTGGTTTTATAAATGAGTGGACTGTGGGAAGATGGTAAGAACTGTAAGGTGCAGTTGGAATAGAGGATGTAGGGGATTAGGCAAATGCCTCTGGGGGTTGCGTCCTGTTTCAGGTCTTTTTGTCTCACTCTGAATCCTAGATGCCATGCCATGCCATGCCATGGAATGGACAGAGTCATCTACATCCTTCCATGCCACAGAGCCATGTGGCTAGAAATGCAAGCCCTCAGAGTTGAGGACCAAAATAAGTCAAAATCAACCATTTCTTATATTCTGAAGCTGGCGTGAGGATTTAGAAATGGAAATGGTGTTAACACAGTCCAAGTCTGAAGATACCTGCTCTGAGCATTTATATTACATGAAGGTAAAGGTCAGGGCTAGAATAGACAGAATAGGTTGAAAGTAGAACCACTGTAAGTACAAAGATAGCACCCACCAAATATGTAAAGATAACCGCATGTTGACCTCTTTTTTTTATTAATCCCTTCAGACTAGATACGAATAACTGAGTAATTTAATTACATATTTTTTGTTGTTTTATACTTATTAATGTGTGTGTCTGTGTGCATGCATGCATGAGACAGTGAGTGTGGAGGTCACAGGACTTCTTGAAAGAATCAGTTGCCTCTTTCACCTGTGTAGAATTTAGAGTTAAACACAGGCCCCAAGGCTTGGCAGCAAATAGCTTTACCTTTACTAAACCATCTTGTGAGCCCTAATGTACTTATTTTTGACACTACTATTTTTATCTCTAAGAGTAGATTAGTATAATTAGAGTTTCATGCATTCATATGTAACTTCTTTTCAAAAATTCAAATTCATTGACCCTAAGGAAGTTAATTTCTTATAGTTCAAAAACAGGAAAGCCTGAAAAATTTCATCAAAGTGTTAGTGTGCCATGTGCCTTCATTTAAAAGGGTCATGGAAGACCTCAGGAGAAATACTTGCTTAAGGTCACATACTTAAATACAGGACATTTATATCAAAACTCTAATTTACATATGCTTACAAAATATAAAGAAAATAAGAAGAAAACCTGAAGGGAAATCTTAATAAATTATCTAAATAAACACAGTGCTATTGTGCAGTGAGTAGGCTCTGCTGTCTATAAAGGAATTTAAGACTAGACGTCAATGTAAAATTTTGTAATGTCACCTTCTAATAATAATAAATTCATTATTACTAGTGACTAATGGGTGTAATTTTAAGGCACATATCTTGACACTGAAGTGTTTCATAGCACATTTTTTCCACCCTCTGTAAATGTGAAGATCCCAAATAAAAATGTATAGTGTGAGTTTGGGAAGTTTGTTGTAATTTGAGGCAAGACATTGCCTAGAAATGTTGCTTTTGAATGATGGTATAAAAGGATGTGGTGGGGGGAAGATAAAGATTCTCTACTGGGCTGCTGTCTCCCTTTTAAACAAATACTGTCTTTGTGAGCCAGGCACCATCCTTACCATTGTAGGATCTAACAGTGATCCAGGCAGATGAATCTTGCATCTTGGTGATGTGTAAATGCTACAGGCATCTCATGAGAACAGGATAGAGGGGCAGAAGGAGACAGGAGAGAAATGGGTAGAGCAAGAAGTGTGAAGGGCAGAAGGACTATTCAAGGCTATGTCTGCTACGGATGTTTCTGTGACGCCATTCCTAGCATGAGCTGTCTCTCACGTACTCCTGCAGGTTGGTCTGAGTTTGCCTCTGCACTATGCAGGGTCTTCTCACTCTGATTCACATCTCACAGGTGCTTCTCCACGCCCCCCGCCCCTCTCTCTCTAGTTGATCCTGTTTGATTTGGGTCACAAACCTTTGTATCTCAGAGCTCACATGGGTGCTGAACTGTGCAATGCTCTTTCAGTGAATAGGCAGCACACTTTTTATTTTTCCTGGCAGGGTTACCAGTTATCAGGTATAGAAACATGCATCTTGGTATTGATCATTACTACTTTGAAAATTTTGGCGTATGATTGCCCTCTAAAAGCATAAGGCCAATACTAGAGCAGGAAAGTTTGCATAATGAGTTGTTTATTCCCCCACTTTCCCCAAATGATGCCTCTCGGCTGTACTCTCTACCTTGAATAAACTGAGCTTCACTCACTTCTTTGTGAAGCCATGAGCTTCCATAAGTCCATCCTTTCATATCCTTATTCCAATGTAGTAATTGCACAGATATGTTCAGATTGATAGCTATTTTGTATCCCTTTTAGGTCTTAGGACCATTTCACTGTAATTTCTGATTATTTAATGATATATATATATATATATATATATATATATATATATATATATATATATGTATCACATTCTGCATCACAGAGTTTGTCAAAAAAAAAAATTCTGGCTTTGTGGGCCTTCCTGGACATTTAGGGGAAATTCCTACACTTGACGTCTGTGAGTAAAAATATCTTGAGTTAGTGCCTGAAGAACTCCTCCAGATCCTCAAGTTTCTATGACAAGCACTGCCTCAGGTTCTTTCAATTCTCTGCAGATCTGTAGTGTGGGAGTAAGAGAGTGAGCATCCGTGTGGGCTTCGTTCAAACGGTTAAAATTAAATTCCACGAGTTCCCTACAGCAGTCTCGCATTTGCTTGACCCAGCGTCACCTCTGATATTCGCTCCAGCAAACCTCTTACAATTTAGAACTGTTGCCATTATTTTAAAATTTATAAACAAAGTAGTTTGAGCAGTATTGGCACCTACAATAAAGAGCAGAGATGAAAATTGAACATGTTAACACTGAATATGGACTCTGATGAATCACAATGTGCCAGCTCTCAAATATTATAATTCTCTACCTAAAGATACCCAGTGGTACTCTGTCACCTTCCCAAGCTGTTTGCTCTGCTAAACACTTAATGATTTAACGGAGTTATGTTTGTTTCTGGTTGCTACATTGTCATTCCACAACTTTTTACTTAGCAGTTCCTTTAATTACCACATGACCTTCTGAGATAGATGCAATTGTTCAGTAATCACACTATTGTTGGTCGGAATCGATAACATTAGTATAATATATAGATTAGTTACTGTGAGCAGCATCATTGGGTTATATCATATTAGTGCTGGATAACTGAAGATAAAATGAAGATACTAAAAATTAATAATACAGACTTTGAATCTGAGTCCCAGAAGAATTATCACTTCAGACATTTCAGTCACACTCTTAATGCCACACCTGCCTTAGTGTTAGAGATAAAAATGGCTCTGCCACTGTCATACTTTTCCATCATGCCCTGGAACTATAGCTGCAGAATAAACATTATTGCTTTCATGATCGTGGGAGTGTGTGTGGGGGTGTTGCCCCTAATGAAAATAATGAAACAGAATTCAGAATTTAGCCATTCTAAATTTTAAACTACATTTCATACTGGGACCACTACCTGTAGTTAGAGTGCAGAAGAAAGATGTGTGTAGAGAGGAAGAAACCACAGTTAGCAAGGTGGGGTGTTTTCCAGGGATGTTTTCTTACAGTTCTGAGTAAGATGACAGACAGACAGAACTAACCCTTGTCCTTCACTGCTTGAATAAATGCTCAGTTTGGTATTATACTGAAAACTCTTGAGCTCAAACAATAATGGGGAATAAATATTTTATTGAGCTACATGAATTTAGTAGTCAAATAAATTTCCTTTCCACAGTCTCTATATTTTACTCTGTAAATCAGAAGAGAATAACTTATGTTCCAATTAACAGTGTGTCAGAGAACAATCTCACCCGATTAAAGTATTATGGATTATATGTCTAATTCCATATATTTCACACGTGTACTGCCTTTGCTGTGATAAGAACAAAATCCAGGGACCATATATAATCATATTTAATCTCTAGAAAATGTATTGAAAAGCATATAATTTTCATAAAAAATGCTTTGACTTAAAAAAAAATAGCACTGTGACTGGGTTATGATGGTTGAGTAAACAACATTGCAGAACCGCTCTTTCTGGAGGAAGAGAGTAGCTAGTCATGGAATGCATGTTTCCCCTTCGGCCCATTTGCTCTTTGCTGCTTCCTAGTTGACTGTGTTCATCTTGTCTGGGCTGAGACACAGCCCAAAATGCCCCGAGGAACCCAAATGAGTGACAGCTGCAACCTGTGGCTGTAGGAATTGGCAGGACTTTCTCTTGCCCTATTAAAGCCATGACGGTTTCAAATATTTAAAATAGATTGTAGACACAGCCATGAACGTAGTTTTGAAGTGACCTTTCCTCAAATTTTTAGGTCTTAGATCTTATTCAAACAGGACTTTCTTGAGGTAGTTCATTCTGAGCATCAAGGAATCACAACTGAACGTTATGAACTATTGAAAATTAACCATGATTAATTGCATGAGGCTAGCCAGGTCATAGCTCCAGTTTACCTGTCAGGTAGAAAGGATGGAGAAAACCCAGCATGATATGCTTTGGGTACTGGGGAAACACAATTCTGAGCTTTAAGGAATGGAAATAATAAGAATGATTAAGGGTGCGAAAACTTCAAATATGGGTAGATGAGTCTTGTGCTTAAAGGTCTGTTAACTAACTGCCTATCAACCCTAAGCAGAAATAATCAACAAGTAAGGAAATAAAACACCCATATAAATAAAGCAAGGCATTCAGCCTTGATCTTCCCTTTGGAAAAAGTAAACTGAACCAACGAGAGACTTACCATGAGGAAGAGAAAGCTTCCTTTGTGGAACTTGTTCTAGATTTTTGTAATTAGAATTAAACCCGTAAGCTGCTGGCTTTGGTAGACAGGAGATATACTGGAGTAGTCTCTGGCTTTGGGTAATCAAACGTCTCCACAAGACTGTTACTCTGATCAACTCTACATCAGTTTCTTAAGACTTGGACCAGTGAGCTTGTTGAAATTAGCTTTCTATCCACCTCAACTCTCCTCAACAATAGATGCTTAACATTTTCCTGTTATTGTCAATGTCTGGATCTCAGGTTAGCCGACCTTCTTAGTTTTAAGGGAGGTAAGATTTTTCAAAGTCAAACAACAGACACTATTTGATAACACTGTCATTTGCACCTCAACATCAGCTCAAACATCCCAGTTGAAAAGCAAAACAAAACACAGGATACAAGTACAGCCATGGACCTGAGACTAAGTATCCTGTGTGACTAAGCACCCATGTAAACTTAAGAAGGATGATGGATGAAACCCACACCTTGCTTTTTTCTTACAATATTAAGTGGCATGCTTTCCTCATGTGTTGTTTGCTCCTGATACTTAAGTTGTAATCATCATCTTTCAATGACCCTTGAGGTAGATTGGTGGCCCACATGCCCCAGGGTGCCTTCTTTCTCTGTCCCCACACAATCTTTTACTTGGGTGCCGGGAATTTGAGCTTAGGGGCTGCCTAAAATGGAACTCTCACTTCAAAGGAGATAAGGGAGTTTATTCTGGATCCAAATGTGAGTCATCATGGGTTCTAGGTCACCCCAAAATGCCTATTCCAACACATTACCAGTTTGATGGAGTTTTTCTTTTAATAGTAATAGAAAAAAGAAAACCATAAACAAGGAACTTTTAAAAAATTGGGTGGAAATGCTAAGTAGGTTGGTAAAGGCAAATATAGAAAATCTCTGTTGCAGGTATTCTTAGCCATTTGGTTGATAGAAACTACATGTTTTGTGAATATATGCTAAAAGATTTTATCTATTAGCCCTAAGATTTGTGCATGTTTTACATGTTGGCAGGACATGGTGGTTTAGTGGGCTAAAGACAGCTTAAGATAAACTGTGATTTTGCTTCAGACCTTACAACGTATGACATTCTAGCCTCTTTATAGTCACTGTAATTCTACTCAGCTAATAAGATTTGCAGAAGTTTAGTAAAGTGGAAGGTGCAGTTTCTCTCAGAGACAATCACTGCTTCTGGGCTGTGCTCCTGACTGAAATATGGGTGAGGGTGGCAAGATGGCTCAGTGGGTAAAAGCACTTGCTTTCAAGACTGAGCATCTGAGTTTGGTCCCATGACCTTCAGATGTGTGGTGTGTATTGTCAGGAGGCTCGGTTGGTTGAAGGTTGCATTCCACCATGTTCAGACAACTTTCACCTCTCTCAGAGTTCAACACAAAATGGAGGACTCCCTTCTCCACAGGGACTTCCTGCTCTCTGCCTGACCTTGTTTGGAGACTGACTGTCCCTGAGCCTGGATGCTTGATTGATCTTAGTCCTTTGACACAGTCTGAGGCAAATGCTTTCCCCCTGCTGCAACCTATGGTAATTAGGTGTTGTGCTCTAGCTATAAAATAGGGGATAGGGCCATGCTACCACATATGATAACTAGACTAACTAGACATTGTGTTCCAGCCTTGTTATAGGAACATGTTGCCAAATGCAAATTAGCTGATACCTCAGTAATGCGGGTAATAAGATTCTGGGACACAATACAGGCTGATTGAGGTTTATTAGGGGAGAATTCATTTACACAAGAAAAAGACAACTGCACTGGTTCCCACTCCAAGGGTCTCCTCCGATCTTCTCTGTCTCAAACCTGGAAGTAAGAGACAGCATCTGAGTCTGGACCAAGACTACAAAGGTCACTCCCACACCTGTCCCCATGTCGCAATGGGTGTGGTCAGTACAACAGGTTCAGACAGGGTTGATATCTCACTAAAATTCCCCTTTTACTCTAAAGAAAAGATTTAGGCTTGGTACATAACTATATACAGGGACAGTAAATAAAAAATATACTCTAGGAGAAGAAAATGTAAGAACATACACACGTAAGGCCTATTGCCAGTGAGGTAACAAGAGCAAATAGTAAGAACTATACCCCAGTCACTGTCCCCAGCCTTTATAACTCCGTGCACTCTGAAATAATGTTTAATTGTCTCACTGGAGCTATCTCCTGCAAAGCTGCTTCCACTATGTTCACAGTCCTTACAAAACCCTTGCAAGCTGCCTCTGCTCCCTATGTCCTGATGCTCTGGTGGCCAGTGGAGGACCACGAGCAGGATGGAAACACCTCAGAGAATGTGTGTATCACACACACACACACACACACACACACACACACACACACACACACACACAAATAAATGTATTGTTATTAATAAAAAGGGTTGAAGTGTTGGGTAGTTCTTGGAAGACACTTCATACATCGTCTTTTACATCTCAAGCTTTGCAACATTTGATTGTGTATTTCAATCCTAGGCAAGCCAAGCCAGTCCTGAACACAGGCCCAAGCACACAGAGATGTTTGACAGCTACTTGTCATTGCTACTCTTTCTGAGTGTGATTTTAGGGCCTCAGGATCCTTTCCTTCCAGTTGCTATCCTTCCCTTGAAATACTCAGTTCTTGGTAGCTGTCTGTGAGGTCACTGAATGGTCCTTTAGGGGTTTGTGACTATGATCCAGTTGTCCTGGAAAGAGTGGGTACCATGGTGCCATGGTGGACTGAACACTGATTTTACCCCACAGGTCTGTGTGGGTTCTTGCTGGGATAATAATTCTAGCCCAGGAAAGCCATTTCCTGTGCCTGCATGGAAAACACAGGCCATTCCACTATGCTTCAAGCTCAGTCATATTTGCAGCCAATTCTGTTTATTGCTGTTATTAATGTTAATATTAAATATAAACTGTAAAGTTTTGCTTTTACTAGACTCTATAAAGAGACTGTAAATGCCATCCAAAATTAACCCCACTAGATTTAGTCAATGCTATTTTTCCTATATATTGTACATATATTTTAGTAATTGGATTTTTTTTAATTTGGTCTTCAAAGCATTCATAATTCTATGGTATTTTTTTCCTGTAACATTTTACATTTTGCATGTCTGGTATATATTGTGATAATTTATGTTACATTTAATTGTAATTTCTGTAAGCAACAGGCATATAAAGATGTCTGGAAAATCCTTGAGATGTTTTTGCTAGTTTAGAACTGTAGTCTGTTGCTATATTGTGAAGCATTATCTGGTATTTTGTCAAGAGATGTTAAAAATGGCAAGAAGTAACTTCAAAGGTAAGAGGAGACTGTCACATATAAAAATGAGATGCTTATGAATTCTAAGTTGTTCAGAACCTTTTGAAATTTTTGTCTGCATCTACTTACAATTATTTAGAGTACCCACTAATGTCAGATTTGCACAAAAGTGAATATAAATTTGCGTGCCTCTGACATGGTTGGGCATGTCTGTGACTGTAGTGCTGGGGTCAGAGGCAGGCAAGTTTCCAGAAATTGCTAAATGGAGAAGGTTGCCAGGTCTGGTGAGAGATTCTGTCTCAAAAGATAAAGTGAGGGAATGATCAAGGAAGTCCCTAGTCTCCAGCATCCTCATACAATGGTACATACACACATATGCACACACACATATCATATTCATGCATACATTCAGACAGAATGAGCTATAGGTGTTAAAGGCTGTGTATTAGAAGAGGAATGTGTGTTCAGAAAGAAAGAACAGAGACTGCAGGGTCAGGTGTGAGTAAAACACAACTAGAAAGAGCATTTGAAAGGATCAAGGTATCAGGTACCTGGAGCTTTGTTTGTTTCTCTCACAGGCCTACCATAATAGTGGCATGTAGTTTGTTAAAAGAAAATAGAATATTACTGGATTGTAAATAATTAATATTTCTGCCTTGAGCTATTTGCAGGTGACAGTGTATCTTCAGCTTTAAAGTGTAAATGCTGAGTTTTCTTATGGGTGTTTACTGGTTGTGTTTAATGATATGAAAGCTGTGATATCTCTAACACATAGAGCAAGGTCCTATAGGAACATACTGCTTTGTGTGCTGCTTAAGATGCTAAAGGTTGAAGGAAGGATAACTTGCTGTTTTTTTCACTGTGTCTCTACAAATATTGCTCTCTCCATGGCACTTTCGAAGGAATCGGTTTGCTGTTTCTTTGAAAATAAAACACATTGTTTAAGAGTAAAAACCAGACAGAATGTCTTGACATGCAAAAAAAAATCTGTATTTTAGAATGTTGAGATTTTCCTGTGTTCACAATTAATACTGTTTTAGTAACTAGTGATTCTAGTTATATCAATAGTTCTGTGCACATAAAAGGGCTGAATTAAGCAATCCCTCTTCTCTCTGTGTGTGCCTGCTTGTACATGGATTTGTAGAAGTATGTGTGTGGAGGCCAGAGGATGCCAGACATACTGCTCTGCCTTAAGCTCATGAGACAGGCCTGTCTCTGAAACCTTCTCAATTTTGGCTAAGTTGATAACCAACAAGTCCTAGATATCTTACTATTTTCTTTCCTTCTCTGTGTGTTGGCATTATAGTTCAATGGCTTTACTTAACTGTTTACATGGGCACTGGGCATCCAAACTCAGGTCTCCATATTTGCAAGTGCTCTTACCGACTGAGCCATCTTCTCAGCCCCAAGACTGGGCCTTAATGAGGGTGCAGTGTTACACAAGCTGG
Organism: Cricetiscus sungorus; assembly: GCA_030556225.1. Classification (NCBI taxonomy): domain Eukaryota; kingdom Metazoa; phylum Chordata; class Mammalia; order Rodentia; family Cricetidae; genus Cricetiscus; species Cricetiscus sungorus. The sequence continues at coordinate 17,586,493 of JANBXA010000641.1, forward strand.
GTATTTAGGAGCAGTGAAACTTTGTCTGGTATGCATAACATATAGGCAATAGGAATTATTTTTCTTCTCAAAAGCAGTAGCTAATTGTTGCACATGTCAAATTATAGCTGCCATAGTTGCTCAATTCCCTGATTGTTTGAGCCTCCTAATTTCATGATGGAGTAATGAAACCCCAAATCTTTGACTCTTCTTGGAACTACAGCTCTCACACGTAAAACTGACAATTCACAAGTTTAACTGAGGAATTAGCAGTAGGGAGTTGTCATTCATAGACATAAATATCTCCTATTGCTCCACCTTTGAAAATAGATTGTTAGTTAGAACATTAGTGTACAATATAGGAAGTTTATTAAAACTTTTGATTATTTTAAATTGTTTTTATTTTTAATGCAGAATTCCTATGTTAAATGAAGGACATAAAAATGGAGCATTTCAGCTCTACAAACATTATACAGATTAGTAAAGTCTTGTAATTAATATAAATTAGAGAATCGTCACATTTTGGATATTTTCAGTTCTGACTACAAAAGGGCAAGCAATATAGTGGTTAATACAATTTTCATGAGACAATGGATATAATATGTATGTATGTATGCCTTTTTATATTCTTTTTATATTCTTGAATTGTTACACATATAGTTTACAAAAGAAAAATCACCAGTAAGCTCATGTGTAAACACATAATGAAAATTTGATCACACACAGAAAAGTCTAAACTTAAAAAAAACTTTTATTTTATGTTATGCTTATGGATGTTTTTCGTGAGTATATTCCTGCTCACCACATGTGTGCAGTGGCAGCAGAATCCAGAAGAGAGAGATTGCTCCCCCAATACTGGAGTTAGAGGCATTGTGAGCTGCCATGTGGGTGCTGGGAACCACCCTGGACCTTTGAAAGAACAGCCAGTGTTTTCACCACTGAGCCATATCTCCAACCTGGACAGGTCTAACAGTTTCAATAATAATAACAATAATAATAGTAATATATAATATATATGTGTGTGTGTATGTGTGTGTGCGCACGTGTGTGCGTATGTTATGAGCAGTTTTTTTCCACCAGCCTGGTCCCAGAGCCCCATCAGTCCCAAATAACACACAGAGACGCTGTATTAGATATAAAGCTGTTGGCCTGTTACTAGTATTTCTTATTGGCTAGCTCTGTCTTAAATATTAACTCATTTCTATTAATTTAAGTGCTTCCATGTACTCTTATTATACACACACACACACACACACACACACACACACACACACACACATCTGAGTGTACTACATGAATATCTTCAAGAATTCTAACTGAATTCTTTCCTGAGAATCAAGTAGCATGATAAAATAGATCATTTGGAAATATTTTAATAAAATACTAGTTAACAAGATGTGGGAAGTGTTTAGGATAGGTAACAAATGGGGAAATAATTTAGAGCCAGTAATAGAGGAAGGCTACGGCTCCTTAAGCATGAGGAATTGGAGAAGGAACACCACAGAAAGCCAGAGGAAGCTACTCAAAGAAAGCCCAAAGCTGACAGACTGTTAGGGTCTGAATATGAAGCTCCTGACACAGGTTTGTGTATTTACAAATCTAGTTCCAGTGAATGGTGCTATTTGGTGAGGCTGGGGGATTTATTTATTTATTTGTTTGTTTATTTAGATATAGGACCTAGCTGGCAGATACAGCCCAGGGGATGGCGTTAGTGTTTATAGGTCACCTCCATTGCAGCAGAATAGTCTGCTTCCAGGAGGACGCCATGTGTCAGGTAGCTGCTTCTACAGGCTGAGGACCTCTGTTGTTCCTTCCTTGCCACATTGGAGTCTGTAACCCCGAGCCAGTGTAAATCTTTTCCCCCATAAGTTACATCTGCCAGGTATCTACTCATAGCACAGAGGGAATTGACAAGAACAGGGAGATAGTACTTGAAAAACACAGGAAGGTTCTATGGAGTCAAGTATCATCCATCTTCAACCTCAGCCTTTCAACTCTCCTGTAGCTGCCATGTGTTGGCAAGGCAAACCCAGACTAAATGAGAAGTGTTCTTATTGAAGTTCAAATGGAAGTGCCTGCTGGTCCCTAGCGTTCCTTGAATAGGAGTAGGGGTTAGGGCTCTAAACTCTAGGTCTCTTCTCTTCTCACTATGGGTTATGTCAAACATAACCCATTACTCACCCATCATTCACAAATCCTGTGCTGTTATAGTTGTGTGTTCGTTTCCCTAAAGTTATGCAAATCCTTATTTGGTCTACGTTTATCTTCTCTCTTTGTGAAGAATCTTATCAAACTTGTTCTCACAGTGATCTCTAGCTCTTTTAACCATGGTTTCTACACATAATATCTACACATGGTATCCAGTAATTTGTTGACAGAATAAAGAAATATTTTACTAGACCAATGTATGTTTAGAAAGACAGGTTAAGCCAGTTAGCAGAAGGTAGAAGTAGTAAACAGCAAAGGACTTTAAAACGATGAAGTAGAGAATAAGAGAACAATTTTAAAAATCCAACAAAACTCAGGGTTTTTTGAACACAATTTTAGCAAGGGCATGAAAAAGTGAATATATATATATATATGTATATATAATAAATAATAGATATGTATATATAATTAATAATAAAAAAGTATGAAGGTAGTGAGGTAGCTAAAGTTTCATGGCTGGATTTAGATATTGAGCATAGCATATATGTTCCAAAATCCCATTCTGTGAAACACTATAAATCATGAGTATGTAACATTTTGTCAAATAAAGTTTTTAGAATATTTACTTGCACAAATGTATTAGATTATGAATTTGCTGCACGTATTCATAATAGATGTCTCTACAAAACTTGTTAAGTTTTTGGTAGACCAGCATTATATTTTATCACTAATATTAGCATATTTTGTAGCAAGCACATTAATCTCTGAAAACTAGCTGCTCATTAAATTCTTTTAGAGGAACTGTATGTCAGTATATTCAAGATGGAAACAGTGAGTGTATACACAATAGTACTGAAAATAGCAGCAAGATTTATTTCCTAATACATCAACCAAAGCGGATATTAGAAAATCATTACAATGCAATACATTTGCTCATCATCCTTAAATAGGCTTCGTGTGTGTGTGTGTGTGTGTGTGTGTGTGTGTGTGTGTGTGTGTGTGTTGTTATTATAGCAGGAGGACGTTAAGTAAGACAACAAACCATTAGTGCTGTTCTCTGGTTTCCCTTCTTCTAAACATGAGTCCTCAAGTTATGAGTGGTCATGTTAACTAAGCAGGTATGAAGAGACATGATATATTTTTGAGGACCAGCACTCTGGAATCCCATTGCCTTCCAGGTATCCCTGCAACTAATCTATAGTAAGGGTAAGGGCCTTATGGAATGAAGATGATGATGTGGAACAGAGAATTCCTGCCTATGTGAGATGAATGATAAAATGTGAGAAGTACTGAAATCACTAAGACTTAGTAGCCATTTGTCTTATCTCTGTTGCATGAGGTAGCCAATGTGAAATGATACAGGATGAGTGTAATTAAGTTAGTTTCTCAGGTGTTTCAGTAGATACTGTTATGAAGGAGATAATCACTTATTCATATTTATTAATCTATTTGCTACTTTTCCCAGGCTGTTCTGTAGCTTCTGGACTCAAGTGGTCCACTCACATAGCGAGGATAACAGATGTCTGCCACCATGTACAATAAACAGACAGTCATAAGAGCAAATTAAACAACAACCTAGCTGCTGCAGAAAACAAACCAGTTCTGGGAGTGCAGGGGACAGATTAATATGGAATTGGCACTGGGATTTGGCCTTGAAGAAACCTTAATAGATTTTCAGTCAGAAATTACTTAAAGAAATCTCCTCAAATGAGCAGTAGCATGGACTTATTCAGCAAATTTGCAGAATAAGAAAAGGCTTGACAATTGGCACATGTGTTTATACTCACAACAGCTATCTGGATCACATCCAGAAGCATACCAGAGTCCAAATTCTGGGACTGAACATTGGCTTGCTATCTGGGACAATAGTTGAGGATGCTACAAAGCTGTCTACCACTCAGTTTCATTGACTGAAACCAAGGGACTGTAAACCAGCCACATAAAGTGGCTGTCGAGGTTACAGGACGTGAAATCTTTTAAAGTGTAACAGTGCATTTCATATAAGATGTGATCTCAGTATGTACAAAACACAGGTCTCACCATTTTCACTGCTAAAGTACAAGTCGTAATAAATAACATCACTGCACAGATGAGGAAAGCAATGGGGATGGACAGAATTGACCTGGAGGAGACAGAGTTTCAAAAACACATTGACCTGGGAACTCCTCTAAGCTGTCAGAGCTAGAATGCCCTGGGGATTAGAAAGATTCCGGAACATAGCTTATGAAATGATGGCCAACCAAATCCCCTTATGCCTGTTTGTCTTTTTTTTTTCAGTAAGGAGAATCTAATTTTACTCTTAAGACTATAAATAAAGGGAGTTCTTAAGTGAATTCAGTCCCCCAGAGCAGAAGAAAGGGACAATTACAGGGCCCCAAGTATATCCATCACATTCAGAGGCTTGCCTTGTCCTTGGCAATCAGACAAGTGCATTTCAAACTTTGCTGAATACATTCTTGTAGTAGAATTTGTCTATCTAAGTGCTTAGTGGTATAGTTTTATGCCATTCAGTGCAATATCTTAATGCGGATGCAGGATATAAATACAATAGAAATGGAAGAATGGACATGACTTGCAGCTTTGAACTCTTCACCATACAGTAAGGTGGGTTCTGTTTTGGAACCATCATCTTCTGTATCTCTGGGTATGAGTACTACAGTTAACAAGACAAGTTAACAAGTCTGTAATTATTCTTTGTCCAAAGACCAGAAGTAAGCACAGTGGGAGAACAGCCGTGTGTGCTGTTTACCGTGTATTGCTAACCACATTTTTTGTAGGCCATCAACAGTTTTGTTTACACACTGTGGTGGGCTTTGGGTGGCACTAGAAAATTTTCACCTGTGTTATGAGGAACATAGCCTTTCTCATGTTTAGTGTTCACATCTAAAAATAAATGTAGTTAAGCATGTCATAGTTGAAGCAACATTTAAAGGATGAAATGATGAGGCAAGTTCATAATATCTCAACATTATTAAACAAAATTGAATGGTTTTTATTTGTCAAGTCATCAACATGGAGGTACATATGTGTTGTGATAATTTCCCACTGAAGAGACATCAAAAATGTCTGTCTCCTCCTTCTAAGGTCCTAGAGACAAACTGAAGATGGATTACACTAGGGTGAACCCTGGGGGACCAGTAAGTTGATTAAGATAACTTTTTTGATAATTATTTTTTAATTTGAAATAAACTTGTTTTACATGTCAATCCCAGTTCCCACACCCTCCCATCCTCCCCTCTTTCCCCCACCAGTCCCCATCTGATCCCCTTTCTGTTTCCCAGGGAGGGTGAGGCCTTCCATGGGGAGTCTTCAAAGTCTGTCAAATCATTTGCAGCAGGGCCTAGGCTCTCCTCCATGTGTCTAGATGGAGGGAGTAACCCTTTATGTGGAATGGACTCCCCAAATTCATTTGTATATTAGGGATAAATACTGATCAATTACCAGAGGCCCCATAGACTGCCCAGTCCTCCTAACTAACACCCACATTCACGGAATCTAGCTTAGTCCTATATTAGTTTCCCAGCTATCATACTGAAGTCCATAAGCTCCCCCTTGTTCAGGTCAGCTGTTTCTGTGGGTTTCTCCAGCCTGGTCTTGGCCCATTTTCTTATCACCCTTCCCTCTCTGTAACTGGATTCCAGGAGTTCGGCTCAGTGTTTAGCTGTGGGTGTCTGCTTCTGCTTCTATCAGCTACTAGATGAAGGCTCTAGGATGGCATATAAGGTAATCCTCAATCTCATTATTAGGGAAGGACAATTAAGGTAGCCTCTCCACTATTGTTTAGATTGTTAGTTGGGGTCATCCTTGTACTTCTCTGAACTTTTCTCTAGTGCCAGATTTCTCTTAAAACCTATAATGGCTCCTTCTATTATTGTTTCTCTTTTCTTGCTTTCCTCTATTCTTTCCCTGACTCAATCTTCCTGCTCCATCATGCCCACCTCTCTCCTCCTCTTCCTCTAAACTCCCTCTCCCCTCCCCCATGCTCCCAATTTGCTTTGGAGATCTTGTCCCTTTCCCCTTCTTCAGAGGACCATGTATGTCTCAGAGACCTCCTTGTTTCCTAGCTTTTCTGGCGGTGTGGATTGTAGGTTGGTGATACTTTGCTATATGTCTAAAAACTAGATATGAATGAATACATACCGTGTTTGTCTTTTTGTGACCTTCCAGGTTCTGGTTTTTACAAATATAGTTGAACAGATGTCCTTGTTGCATGCATATGTGTATCTTTTGGGTATATGCCTAAGAGTAGAATTATTGTATCTTGAGGTAGACTGATTTCCATTTTCCTGAGGAATGGCCATACTGATTTCCAAAGTGTCTGTATGAGTTTGCACTCCTGCCAGCAGTGGAGGAGTGTTCACTTCTCCATATCCTCTCCAGCATAAACTGTCTTTGGTGTTTTCTTTGGTGGTTTTTTTTTTTTTTTTTTTTTTGCCATTCTTCCAGAAATAAGGTATCTCAGAGTTGTTTTGATTTCCCTAATGGCTAAGGATGTTGAACACTTTCTTAAGTGTCTTTCATCCATTTTAGATTCCTCTATTAAGAATTTTCTATGTTGTTCTGTATCCCACTTTTTAATTGGATTATTTGATGTTTTGGATAACTAGCTTCTTGAGTTATTTGTATAATTTGGAAATCAGTCCTCTGTCAGATTTGGGATTAGTGAATATCTTTTCCCATTCTGTGGGCTGCCATTTTGTCTTGTTGACTGTGTCCTTTGCCTTACAGAAGCTTTTCAATTTCAGGAGGTCCCATTTATTAATTGTTGACATCAGTGTCTGTGCTACTGGTGTTATGTTCAGGAAGTGGTCTCCTGTACCAGTTAGGCTAACTTATACAGCAGCATGCTGAGTAGCTTACTAATGGAAGTGATATGGACTATGAATTCACATATACATATACTTTCCATATGATCAGCGGTTGACCAGGAGAAATGAAAATCAATTTCTTCACAAAGAACCTTCTTTGATACCCATGACAACTGTCTTCATAATGGGCAAAATTGAGCAAAAGAAAATTACTGTCACTTGGTAAGTCAATGTGCAGCATGTCCTACACTCCAAAGACAGAGCACCAATAAGCAGTAATGAGAAATCACCTAGCTGATACATGTAACAGTATCGAAAATGTAAAGTTTAAGATGTCCAATGCAGATGTCTACATATGTAGCAGTTCCATTTATTTAGTGTTTTATAACGTGAATGTTACAGAAATCCCTCATTATCATTGGGGTGTAATGGGGGAAAGATAGGAGGAGCACCTGAGTAGAAGAAATATCCCACACAGTGACTGTTGTACCTACAGGGTCAAACACATCTGTTGCAGAATGTGTGCTGGACATGACCAAGTTTTATTGCAGGTAGTTAAAAAAAATAAGCCAAAGAGTTGTTATTCTTAGAATGAATACAAGACACTAGTTGATGTCACATACTTGCACAATCAGGGAGTTAAATAGACTCGGTAGCTAGTAAAATCAAAAACAAAGAAGAAAATACATCAAGTTGAGGGAGAAAAGTGATGGTCGCAGAATAGAGAAAGAATTTGAGTGGAGAGGGGGGTCTAAATATATTGTATGCATGTAATAATATTACTATATGTATATAATATACAAACATTATATACATATAGTAATATATGTATACATATACATACATTACTATACATATATACATATATATTATATACATATAGTAATACATACATATGTGAATGGCACACTGTGTTTGGAGAGATAGCTCATTAGTCAAGGACCTATGACATAAGCCTGAACACTGCAGATTAGACTCCCAGATCCCATCTAAATGTTAGGTAGATGTTGTTGTCCTCCAGGAATTCTCACTCTGAGCAGGTAGAGGTGGGATCCCAGGGCATGGTGGACAGTTTGGTGCTCAATTGAGAGACCCCACCTCATTGGGCCACGTGGAGAATGACTAAGAAATACCCCTGCATCTTTACAGCAAGCATTAATACACACATGGACTTGCACACACATACATGTTACACACACACACACGCAACTTATTAATGAACCCCCAACTACTAAAATAATCTATATAGAAGAAACCATGAATCTAGATATTAACTATTTAGCTTTCTTAATAGTACAGATTTGCATATTGGTGCCTACCATGGACTTGATATAGTGAACTAGGATAAAATGCAAACTAAAAGCAAACAAGTTGTAGGAGGACCCCACTTACAGGTTTACCAGGCCGGTTTTGCAAAGCAGTTCCACAGTTTCTTCATATGCTTTATGAACCAACATTTGTCCAAACATTCTTCAAATCTGCGTTTTAAGTAGCTCCCTATGTTAGCATCTCTCAGGAAACATTTTTTTTTCCCTTGCATTCCACCTTCACAGCTGCGTTTTAAGTGCTATAATACCGATGCATCTTTGTCGAAAGGGAATCACATACATTCCATTCTAAAGAAAATAGGGAAGAGCTCTCCTGCAGCTGACCTTTTGTGTGTTGTCTGCTTGTCATGCTTACATATTGTATCGAGCTGCTTTTACAGAGAGAGCTAGCATTCTAAGATAAGGTAGCATTTAAAATGAGGAATCATACAAGAAGGATCTGCAAAACTTGACATTGTAATTCTTTTTTAAAATGAGCATGCAAAAAAAATCAAATATTGTATTGGTGAGCACACCATGGAACACTGGACAGCATAATAAATCAAAATTAGATATGTGGAGGTTAGAACACTTTTTATAGTTTTTTCCTTGTGTCAGTGAGGCCTTCTTGTATTATGCGTTCTTTGGTGGATTGATCATGTGGTAGAGACAGTTTTCCTTACTTCTTTGTATTGCAAGACTCATTTTATTTCGGCTACATCTTGTTTAGCTGTTTATTGTGTGATATTTTAGGGGGGCTTGGGGGATTGCTCAGTGGTTAAGAGCACTTGATATTTTCCCAGAGGACATGAATTTGATTTCTAGCACACATATTAGGAAGCTGAGAACTGCCTAAACCTCTGGGTCCAAGGGGGACACAATACTTGTGTGCTATATGACACTTATCTTCCATGCCACATACTTTTTCTAAATCCCTTTAAAATAGTTTGTTTGCTTCACTCTCAGAACCGTTGCTGATGTTGCCATAACCAAGTTGTCAAGGATGAAGTTTGTTACATTTTTCCCTTCAATGATTTTGGGGTCTTTTTTTTTCCAATGTAGTATTTCAAGGTTAGTAAAAAAAATGCCTTTAGAAAACAATACATCTGCATGAAGTTTGTGTGTGCACAATGTATGCTATGCACAATATAGTTTGTTCATTGCGAATCATTTTCCAGAACAGAGTTCAGAAATCCATCATGCCTACTCTGATGAGCATGAAGCAGAGAGGAAGCTGTTTACCTAAGAGCGTCAGTCCAGGGGTGTGGATAACTCTCCCTCAGACTCATGTTTTGTGACTTCTTGACACACTACTTCACCCCAATACTGTTATAAGAAAGTATTCCTCCTTCCCAGTAAGATGGAACTTTGCTGTTGGACTTGTGGCTGGCATACTTTGTTAGTTGCACAGGTTGAGATCAGACAGATTGGCAACAGAGAGGAGTGGAATGGTGGCTACATGGAAACCCGCCATGGACAGACCCAATCCTGCTTTGTGATGGACACGGATAATGTACAGAGTAGGTGTTGTGTGCAGTGGTGGGGGAACCTCCATGTGATGATTTACAAAACTCCAGGGTGATAGCAGTTCCTTTTCTGCACCTGTAGTTTTTACACCGTAGTCCTCACTCTAACTCAAGTCCATATTTCTTTAACTGTGATTTTGGTAAATATATTAAAGAATGATATTAAATGTAGTCTTTATACTTATTAGATAAAAAGGCTTCCAGCATAGTTACCAATGTAATCAACACTTAAACATTGAGTATGTATAATGGGTTAGATGGTATTCAAGTGGTTAGAGGTGAGTAAAATGAGAAGCAAAGGCCTGTTCCTTCAAGGAGATGGTCATCATTCTTATTGATAATTGTTATAAATTTGCTTTGACCTAAATCAATGTGCTTTGTGAGGGCCTTGAGGTTAATGGGGTTAGTAGTTCATAGGGAGGGTTATGTCTTGTCCTCAGAGAGTCTGGGACTTGGCTGTTATGAGGACATGCTAGGGAGATTTTCTACTAATTACATGAGAAAAAAAGGTCTACCACAAAGCTTCGCACAAAACTTATTCCCATGGGCCAATCTGTGAGTCTGGAGAAGAAATGAACCCTACAAATATCAAGCCGTAGTATTTATTTTCCTGGTGCCTGTGGGAGGCTGCAGTGGCCCTGCTGACTACAGCTGAGCTTGCTCATGCTTCTTTGCTTGGCGAGGTGATGTGATTTATTTGGGGTTTGGCAAGAGCCTGGCTTAATGCTCCGGGTTTGGTCCAAGTTTGTTTCCTAGCCCTCAGGTTTGATTCACAGTAATGGCAGTTCGAGGGGGCAAGCTGTATGTAAGGCAAGGACAAGATTGCAGCCTTACCTGCTATCATGCCATCATCCAAAGCAGGTGCCACGGCCCAGCTCCCAATCAAGGGTCAACATCACTTTAGCTACCACAAGGCTACAGCAAATTGTATAGTCAAGCTGAGTAAGCAGTGAGATGGATTGGAAAGAATAAGTATTTAAACAATGTCATCAAAACAAATGAGAGAACAGAACCTTAGGAGTGGTACTATCTGATATAAATTGTCTATGAAAGAAAGCATGTTAACATTCTGTTTTTTTTTTCTCTTTGTTGTTTTATCTATCATCTTCTGTTCTGTTTCTGCTGTTCTTTTTCCTTTCAGACCTAGTTTCTTTCTGTAACATAAAACCATACTTTTTATCAAATGATACAATTGAAATAAGCTTAATTTAGTGACTCCAAGCAGACTCTCCAGCATTTCTAAGCCAGTTAGGGCTGACTTTCATTGGGGAGGCAAGCCAATGAAGCACACCTGCTCTTCTCTTGGTACTGTTAGGTTCCATCAGTGCAAAGGACATCACAGTTATAGCACTGGGAGCATCTTTACTTCTCTCCCTAGCTGAATAGACTGAAGAGCTTGGAGTGTTTCTCTACAGTATTGTCTTTAGAGTCCTGTTTGTGACTATGCAAAAGGTACATAAAAGAGGTTTAGGATACAGTAAAGAATACTCACTGACACAGAATTTTAAGTTTTACGTGTGTGTGTGTGTGTGTGTGTGTGTGTGTGTGTGCGTGTGTGTGTGTGTGTGTGTGTGTGTAAGAATGTATACAAATACCAAAGCACACATGTGGAGGTCAGAAGACAATTTGCAAGACTTTTTTTTCTCTTCCCATTATGTATATTCCAGGCATTGAACTCAGGTGATCAGACTTGACAGCAAGCCCCCTCACCCATATTGCTGGCCAGTATTTCTGGGAACTTCTAAAGTAACAGATTAGCTGTGACTTTTCATGCTATTATTCATGTCTAATATGTTTCTAGCATAAATAACTATAAGAAATTTTGGCATGAGATACAGTTCTGAAAAACAACTGAGGTAAGGTTTTCCTACAGTAAATATCACTTGCTTTAATATATGTCATAAACCATATTTTCTATTTCATAGCAATCATATATTGATTCTTTCAAATATCTATTCAAATAGACATTTCAAATATATGCTTTAGCATGTTCCCAGAACTATTTGATAGTAGAATTATACATTTTTAGAAGATTTGATTATTTTATGTGCATGGGTGCTTTGTCTACACATATATCTGTACAGGACATGCATGCCTGGTGCCAGAGCAGGTCAGAAGAAGCTTTGAACCACCTGGAACTGGAGTTATGGATAGTTGTGAAGCTTTTTGCAGAGGCCTGATGTGGGTCCTGGGAAACAGTTCAGCCCCTTTGCAAGAACAAGAGCTCTAAGCCACTGAGCCTTCTCTACAGCAAAAGTAGTATAATTTTTAAGAAACACTTTCTGGGGAATACTGAATGCAAATTTCTCATTGAAATAATCTGCATATATTTTGCAAATGGGAATGCTTTTTAGTATGTCATGCCACAGTTTGCCCTCTTCCTGAACTCTGCTTAAATAGCTCCTTGAAGATTTTCATGTGTATTTAATAATTCATCATGATGAAAAATCCTTCTACACAAAATACTTTCTTAGCTTTAAGCTTATTTACATTTACCTATCAGACTTTGATGGTGTAGAAAGAAATATATTATAAACTTTGAAAAGGTGTATTAGTTTTCTGACTTCTGTGTTTGTTTATTGGAATGATTGTTTATGTATGTGTTTTGTTTTTGAGACAGGGTTTCTCTGTATTGTTTTGGGAGCTGTCCTGGAACTAGCTCTGTAGACCAGGCTGGTGTCGAACTCACAGAGATTCACCTGTCTCTGCCTCCTGAGTGCTGGGATTAAAGGCATGTGCCACCTACGCCTGGCTTTTATTTTTATACTTTAATGACATATGACTTACATGTAATACATTTTCAGGACTGAGCAATAAGAAGGGGGAGACAGTGAGGGGGAGCAAAGACCCCTGCACTCAAATGTGTGCAGGCCAGTGTTTGGCAAAGGCAGCAGAGTCACTCCATGTGGCTATTCACATAGAATTTCTGTGGTCAGTCATAAGATCAATGTACTCAAGTGACGTAGGATGGTCTTCAGTAAAGAAATATGTAGCAGTTGGAAATATTTGACTATAGAATTAACTTTGTCAAGGCAAATTCTCTATGGTCTTAGGTTTGCTTGGATAGAGGAGAAGACAACCTCTAGGCTTACAGTTTTATAATCTCCAATGCTTTTCTATTTATGTGGATTTATAACTGGAGGTGAACACCAAATGAGTCTTAGAGCTAGTTAAAATTCTAGAAGTAATCCCAAAAGCAACGCGAGCATTAGTCAAATACACAATAGTACAATTGAGATTATAAACTCTGATAACATCAAATCACTTGACAGTGTATAGACATTTTGAAAATGTAAGAAACTGAAATTTGATTTTATAAAACAAATATGCTTTATATTTAATAGTTTGATGAACAAGATACAGCCATGATTGTGTTACTAATTATATGCTTAATGTTATCTTTCATGGGTGCAGTGAAGTTTATTGGTGGTATTCAATAGAGTGGGGCTCCCTATGCCCCTCCCAACCTTCTGGGGTCTGGGATAAAAACTGTGAGAGGAGATGTTGGAGGCTGAGCTGGGCCAGGGTCTCCTCGGCATCTGAGGGTCTTTTTCTTTCTCTCTGTTCCTGATGAAAAGGGTGGTCCATGGCTTCGTGCTTCTTGGAGGCTGTGAGGTTCACCACCCTTTTGCTTTGGCTGTAGTCATTGTCTTGCCAAGAAATGAGCTTTACAAAGTTTTCATTGAGAAAAGTGCCAGCCTCAGCATCAAACGGGGAAGAGTGGGCATAACTACTAAAGTCTCAGAAGACAGTCTGGTGCTCACTATAGCCCAGCATGCTCTGCTTCAACATCTTCTGGATGTCATCATACTAGATAGCTTTCTCCAGGTGGCATGTCAAATCAAGGACAGACACATTGGGGTAGGAACACAGAAGGCAACCTTCCTATTCGGCTGGGCAATGACCTTGCACACAACCTTGGTATATAAATGGATGCAGGGATGATGTTCTGGGCAGCCTCATGACCACCATCTACAGTCTTCTGAGTGGCAGTGACGGCATGACCAGGAGCACTAATCAGTTGGTGGTATAGGAGGCATTGATGGTGTCATGATCAAGTGAGCTAATGAATGCAAAGTGTATTAACACACTTCTGTTATAAGAACTAGTCAAATGTGAATTATTATTATGGTTATGACTATGAATGATGGACAGACTAACTTGCTTGCAGGTTGTGATCATAGCAGTTGACATGGAATGTGGCATGTGGCAGGTGTCTCTAAGTATTTCTTGTTCATCTGTTACACTGTTCTTTTTAAACAACTCGTACAGATGTCATTATCACTAGGGTATCCAGTGGGACTTTAGAAAACAATACTGTTTGGTATCCTGCTTTCAAGTAAAAAAAAAAATTTTTTGAGTACCTTCCCAGTGCTAAGACTAGACATCTTCATGGAGTTCTGGGCATCTGAAAAGACTAAAAATTAAGAGAGGAGATGATGGACAAGTTGATGGAAGGAAAATGGGACATGTGTTAAAACATGTTCTAAAAATGTGAAGCTGATTCATTTACCTGTGTTGATTAATGATCATCATTGGGAATTAAGAGGAAGAGAATAAGAAAAAGTGATATGTGTGGATGAAATACCCCCCCCCCCAAACAAGACAGCTGTGGGTGTATTGCACAAGCTAGGGAATGGGGAACACTTTCCTGGACCCTGTGGAAAGAGAAAACTATCTGAAGGGAACACTTCAGCCCTTTGTTTAAGGAGAAGTAAGTTTGGGATTTCTAGCTGTAAGAAAGAGACTTTGAGAAATCTTTTGAAGGCAGAGTCACTATGAGAGGATCTGAAAGTAGGCAACACCGAGCTTGTGAATAAGCTGTTTACTGCTAGAGCTGGTGGCAGGACCTGGGAGAGTGGAGGTGGCAAGTGAGGCAGACTGAAGTCTCATGCAGTGGCAGTGGCCATCTCCTTCAGAGCATCAGACAATGTATACTCTGAGAAGAGTCACCAGAGTCCAGGAAGTGTACAATCAGAAGGGCATGCCACACCAAACTGACAAGCTGCGCTCTGCAAAGTAACATGATTTCCAATAGAGGCATATTAGCACATAACAAGAGCTAGTTGTAATAAATGTTCTGAATAATCTCACTCCAATCTACCACACTTGGAAAGGGCACAAAAACACATTCTAAGAACAGTTCAGTGTGTTGAAGAAACTGAGGTCACAAGACATACTTGGAGTTTTCTCACAAGCACTCAGAATTCTCACAGGACTACGTTTCTGGACTGTGTTCTGACAGTCAGTGACTTAATTGAGTACCCTGAAGATCTTGGGAAGTATTTGGGGGTGTCAGAGATGGACAAGTAAGATAAACTGATTTTTCTCTCCTGAGATTATAATATAGTGACATCATTTCCCCTTCCCTTTTCTCCCTCCAAATCTTTCCAGGTGCCCCTCTTTCATCTCTTTCAATTCATTAATTGTTTCTGTATACATCTATGTGAACATATGTATGCATATGTATAGCTAAATACATAAATACAACCTGTTCAATCTGTAAAATTTTACTTGTATGCATGCTTTCATGGCTGACCTTTTGGTATTAGGTAGCCAATTGGTGTACTCTCTCCTGGGGAAGGCTATTTCTCCTGCTCTCAATATTGCTTAGTTGCTTGCAGTTCTTTGTGAAGAGTAGTGGCCTCGTGGTCTTGCTGCATCCATGTTACCGTGCCAGTCTTTGTCTTAGTTCAGCTCATGTTTAGACAGCCATGTTAGTGAGACTTTACTGGATAAGCTTCTGACATTCCAGGAAGACACAATCTCCCAGCAAACTGTCTGTTCCCCTTCCACTTTGTTTATGCTCAGTGTTTAACCAAGTTCTAGGTAGATGCAGATTTGACATATGAGTGATGTGGAGTAACCTCTGCAAAGTCATTGCCACAATAGTTCTGACAGATCAAGAAAGAGCAGAAGGCTTGGAAGATGTGCCCCTGTCCCAGTGGATTCCAGAAATCGTGTTTCCTAGGCATTTGATCAGCCTAAATGAATATTTCCTAAGCGGCGGGTTATAACTTCATCAATTTGGATGAAAGGGATGCAAAATAATAGTTGCAATATTTATTTGCTTTCCTTCTAAGCACAAAAATCATGACAAAAAGCAATTATATTAAAGTATTAGAGTTGCTACCAAAGTGTCAAATTGAATTGTTTTGTCCTTTTATCATATTTCAGGTAAAAGAGGCATTACCTTGACATGTTAAATTATCATTTATTTACAACAAATGAATAGTGTCTATTTATTTCAAGGAACTCATGCATTCACACACATTACACAGTACAACACACATTCTTATTTGATGGGCCCTGCTAACTCTTTAAATCTCAAGGCAGGTGAATCTGTTGAAAAATTATTGATCATTAATTGGAAGTGATGGCTGAAATATTTCATTAATGCCTTTGTAAATCTCATTTCCCCGGCTCATTTTATCTATTTAAAATCCATAGAAATCGCACCAAGGAACTGTTGGGAACTCTCTATGTAGCTATTTATTAGTTATCTGGCTCCCAGATGAAAGAAAATAATGAATGCCTTGTGGAAAAAAGGCATTTTTTTTTTAAGATTCATAGACCTACCCTAAAATATTATCTAAATATCAGAAAAGTTGTAAAAATAACTCTAGAGTTTTTCCTTATGGTTACTTATTTTTCTTGTTGTATTTACAACTGGATTTCATAACTTTATCATAACCACGGAGACTATAGCAAACCATTGTACAACAACTTGTCTTTTGTTCTTGCACAATATTCAAATGTGGCAAGTAGTGTGTACTAAACATTCGTGCCTACAACTTGAAATGCTCAATTGTAATTATAGCTGATGATTTTGGAAAGTAGCTCACTTGAGAGCATACTAACCTAGCATGCCCAAGGCTCTGAGTTCAGTCCATGACACTGCCCAAAACAGGTGTGGTAGCATACATCAGTAATTCTTGCTAGAGGATCAGAAGTTCAAGTCCTACTGAGCTTGAGGCCAGCCTAGGCTAAATGTGGCTCTCTATCTAAAAAACAAACTATATTTAGTGGCTATTACTAACATTTAAACGACAAAGGAAAACATTTCACAGGTATCATGTGGTTTCTAAAAGGAATTGTGGTATTTCACAATTTGTAACTTGAATATTGTGGGTTTTGTTTGTTTGTTTGTTTTCTCACAAACATCAACAACAGTGTATAGAGTCTGATTGGATTGCCTGGCTGATGAGTGTGGTGCCCTAAGGCTCACTGGGAACACTAAGGAATGTCAGCTGGCATTGTTAACTGTTGTTTTCCGTTTATGCTGTCTCTCAGTTTTCACATCTAACATCATCTCAGTTTGCCGAGTTGCCTTTTCCAATAATTGAAGACAATTTTAAGATGTATGCCTCTTTTGGAGAGTGTTGACATTTCTTTTTAATACGGTGTTACTGCAGAGAAAAGTGTCTTCTATCTCACTCTTTCAACTCAATGGTGGTTTCCACAGGCCATACTCAGGCTCCATGGGAACACACCCACCAGTTTAGACCATTGATTCTCACTGGGGCTACAAGGCAAATAAATCAGCTGTGGGACATTAGAACTCTTTACAAATGGAGGGAAAGTGCTAAAGGCTGTAAACAATGTTGTCTTTAAGATAACTGGTGCTACTGAGCCAAACTCCTGGAATCCAGTTGCAGAGAGGGAGGAATGATGAGTAAAGGGGTCAAGACCAGGCGACAGAAACCCACAGAGACAGCTGACCTGAACAAGGGGAGCTCATGGACCCTCAGACTGATAGTTGGGAAACCAGCCTTGGACCAACTCAGATCCCCTGAACAAGGGTCTCAGTTAGAAGGCCTGGGCAGTCTAAGGGACCTCTGACAGTGGAACCAGGATGTATCCCTGGTGCAGAAAGGACTTTGGGAGCACATTCCCCATGGAGGGATATTCCCTTAGCTTAAAGACAGGAGGGAGGGCCTAGACTCTACTCCAAATGACAGATTTTGATGATACCTCCTGAAAGACCTCACCCTCCCTGTGGAATGGGTGGGACTGGGATGGGAGGGGTTGATTGGGGGACATGGGAGATGTTAGGGAGAAGGAACTGGAATCAATACGTAAAATAAGGAAAAAATCATAAATAAATAAGATAACTGATGTTAGTCCCAAAACTGTTGCAATAATATTATCTGATTTTATAACAGTATGCTTTCCTTTATTAAAAAAAATCTATGTGGTTTTCTTTGAGCACAGATTTTATGTGAGTGAATGTAGGCATGAAGTCTGTGGTTACCATACCAGGTGCTGCGGTGGAAATGAATGGGGGCATCTTAGATTTGTGCAGTTGGAATCCAGTGTGTCCCACTCAGAAGCATGATCTGCCATGGCTTCCTGAGGAGCACAACAAATCTAATCAGCAGGTACAGACTGTTTCTTCCCTTGCCAGACAATATTAGATGCCCTTTGAGTTTTGTTGGGCTTTCTTCCTAAATACTATGGATTGAGACTTTTCTGGATAATTTTTTCTTGACATCACAAAAAGAAACAAACAAAACTCCTAAAAGTTTCCTTCCGTGTCTAAAAGACTAAATAGCTTCCAAGAAGGCTCTAGATAGACTTGCCTCAATAGCTCGCGTGTTAAATGAGGCAGAATTAGCTGAAGTCAGAATGCTGTTGAACACGCCTACACAATCATGCTGAGGGGGCTTCCCATAGCAAAATGTGATCCAGAAGATAAATGTTATTTTTCTTATGTGAAAGAAAGAGGAACCTACTAACTTCTTCCTGCTTTCCAGACTTAATGGCTGCAAACTGAACTGTCTGGGGACTGTCGCTAGGGGAGGAGGCAGCCCACAGAACTGAGAGCCTGTCTTCCTCAGGCCTCTGGCACAGGTCAGCAGAGATGTTTTAAGAGGGAGTCCTGTCCCTAGGAAGTGAGAGGCATGCCGACAAAAGGGGAGAAGATTGCACTCTCTGGTACCTTTCCAAAATGAATATCACCAAGTGTTGTACGTGTAGGATCATTCTGAAAGGAAGTGGAGATGGCAGCTATGGTTCAATCCAAGGGTGATGATTGGAAAATTGGATGCCTGTTTTTTCCGATTCCTGTCCACCATCTCAGCAACATGGTTTCTTCATTAAACTCATTTCTCATTTTCTTTATCCTGCCTAGAACTTACCATTCTCTGTCCCTTCTCTCATTCCTGCCTTGAGTTTCTTGCCTTCCCATAGTGATACCTCATCTAGACAACATCACAAGTATAAAAACAACTGTCTCTCTTCTATAAATAACTTTTTTCTCAATGCAGATTTTCAACAAATTAACAACATTTACCACCTTCATTATTTCATAGCCATTTTTTTCTTATGAATCCACTGACATCAAATTGGCACTTTCTCTCTAGTCTCATCTCAAAACCTGGTGTGAGGCCTCATCTTATTGGATGCTTCCTTCTGCTCCGCTGACTCTTAATGCATTCAAATGAGTAGGAAAACTTAAGTGAGAGGACATATGTATGGGGTATGAAGTCAGATGAAATTTTTACCTGACTATAATATTTCAAGAGTGGTGAATGGGGAGATAAATTGATTTTGCTAAAATAATAGCTAGGATAAAAATAGGCTGTTTGGCAGGCTGGAGAGAAGGCACACCATTAAGAGAACTTGCTGCTCTTTCATTGGATCAGAGTTCAGTTTCAAGCACACAACTTTAGGGATCTTATGCTTTCGTCTCACCTCTGTCACCTCTGCAGGCTCCAACACACACACACACACACACACACACACACACACACACACACACACACACACGCACCACACTATCCCACACATACCACACTATCTCACACACACACACACACACACACACACACACACACACACACACACACACACTAAATCTTTTTAAAAAATAAGTTTAGTTGGAAATGATTCTGACTAGCCTTGGAAGAGTCTTAGGATTTTGCAGGATTCAAGCACCTTAGAATAGTGATGGCTATTAGGGCAGGAAGAATGGCAGAAACTTGGTTTCTTGTTACATTTTTCCCTTAACTGTCTTTAAAGCGAGTTTTATTCTTCAAAATTTAACATGCTTGCATTAATCTCAGTAGCAATCTCTTTCATAGGAACCTCTTTGTCTAGTTTGTTGAATACCTTGCAGGGCAAGGTCAGTACTCTTGAGGTTCATTGTGAAAGATGGCCAGCTGTTTCCCGTTCTTATGGTTAAAAGTCAGCTTCACCTGTCTTTGTGCTTTTCTTAAAATAAATTCCCCGTGATGTGGCTTTTCAGAGTTCCCAGAACACACGTTGGCAGCAGAAGAGGCCCTGATGGTTTATGGTTAGTACATCTGGCTTTTCAAAGCCCAACATTCACATTTTCCTCCCGATGGAGAATTTCCTCAGCTCCATTGCCATCATATGGGTAAAAGTCATCATTCTCATTTATTCACTGTGGAATTGACATCAGTATGAATATTTTTGATATGAAACGGGATTTAGGATAATATTTTTGAAGCTTTTTCTCTTTTAGAATTAGTGAATGGAAATGATACCACTTCTGAAGACTTTTTTAAAAATGTATTTGAAGTGATTTTTTTTTTATCAATAGTACTCTGCCTTAAAGTGACTGATCTTTTATCTTTTTTGATGCATTTTTTATAAATGTTTCTTTATGTCAGGCAAGTGGCATTGCATATTAAACTTTACAGTATCTCCATTGGGTTGAAGTTATTATGTTTCTATTTCAGCTGGTATCACCTCTTGCAACCATCACTGATGTGATAGTCTTGTAAGCTATGTTTGTAGAACACACACATGTGCAATGATTCCAAATCTTTCTATAGTTTACCTGCATCATAAACTACTGGTACTGAAAGATTATTTAAGACACTGGGCAACTTTTAATCTCTTAGCATCATTCTCATATATATATATATATATATATATATATATATATATATATATATGTGTGTGTGTGTGTGTGTGTGTGTGTGTGTTGTGTGTGTGTGTTTGAATATATATTTGAATATATATACACACATACATACATAATACATACATACATAAATAGTATACATACATACATACTAACTTTATCCAAATCCTGACATCTTAAAGTAGCAACACTGGCCATTTATTATCATCAGAAACTTTATCTGTCGCAATTTGTTTAGTCATTTATATGTGGGGAAGAGGGAAAGGCGATGTGATAGGCTTTATGTATGCAAGCTTGAAGGCATTGACTCTCTTCTACTATTTGTGTGCTTCCAATTAACTTCAGGCTTGGTAGCCAGTATGTTTACCCTCTGGGTCATTCCCCAGGTCCAGAAATATGATTTTATCTCTCAGACATTCAGTTTCTTTTTCTATCAAGCAGGACCTCTATATACCTTTGCATAGTGGTAAGAAGATAAAATGTGTATACTTTGGTATGTGATGAATGTTAAGTATGATCCTGTTTAGAAAAATAATATATCCAGAGATTCATTCTTTCCTCTGTAAAAGATATTTCCTTATATGCAATTTTAAGATATTATTTCCTAAATTATTGTTTATAAATCCTTAAAGCATTAATTTGTCATTAAAGAACTTTTTGTTTCACCTCATGGACTAAAAAGATGGCTTAGTTGGGACAATGCTTGCTGTGAAAGCATGAGGACCTGAGTCCCATTTCTGCATCTCCATTAAGAAAAAAAGAAAGAAAAAGCTGGGCATGGTAGTGTGTGCCTGTATTCCAAGTGCTGGGACAGTGAAGATTCTTGGAGATTGTTGCTTAGCCTGTGTACCTGAATTCTAGTGAGAGAACCTATCTCAAACAATAAGATAGAGAGTAATTGAGGAAGATAAATGATACTGATGTCTTGACTATACAATACATACACACACACACACACACACACACACACACACACACACACACGGGGTGGGGGTACAGAGAAAGAGATTCCTACTTACTAAGTCACATGCTAAGAAATATTTTTTGTTCAGAAAGATAACCATATAAAAACAGACAGTGTTAATTCAAATCATAGTGCAGTTGACTATAAATTACATTTTCAAAGTATACAGAAATGTGAAATAATTGAAAAAATTTTATATGGTATATTCTGAATCAAATATTTTAGAGTATTACTCAAGTTTGAAATCTGTAGCTTTTAATTTTAAAAAGTATGTACTAAGTGTATAATCATAAAAATTCTAGGCTCTTGGCATGTATTAATGAACCAAACAGACTAAGATCTCTGCTCTTATGTAACTCTTATTTTAGGCAGTGAGAAACATGAGGTATGAATTCTGTAGAGTAGGGCAATTCAGAGAACGCTTTGGAATGTGAGTGTGCTGAGGGGAAGTACACCGAAGAAGTCAGCCTACATAGTAGGGTAGGAGATCTCAAAGGAGACATTTGAATCGAGTCTTGAAAAGGTACAAGTATGGGAGTGAGCACTCCACACAGAGTTGAAGACTGCTATAAAGAAGATAAAATAATAATGGAGAGACACCTTAACTGCCTTCCCCTATAATCAGATTGATGACTACCTTAATTTTCATCATAGAACCTTTATCCAGAGACTAATGGAAGGAGATGCAAAGATCCATAGCTGAGCAATGAGTAGAATTCCTGGAGAACATTTGTAGAGAGGGAGGAGTGAAAATATGAGCAAAGGGGTAAAGACCATGTTGAGGAAACCCACGGAAACAAGTGGGAGCCCACTGACTCTAGACTGATACTAAGGGAACCTGCATAAAACTGAACTAGGCCCCCTGAATGTGGGTGTCAGTTGGGGAGCTTGGTCAGTCTTTAGGGCTGCTCTTAGTGGAACCAGTATTAATTCCTAGTGCATGAACTCACATTTTGGAGCTCAAGAACATCCCCCATCAATTCCCTATAAAGAGATACTCTCTCAGCCTAGATACAGGAGGGAGGACCTTGGTCCTACCCCAAACAATGTGAAAGACTTTGATGATTCCCCATGGGGGGTCTCATCATCTCTGAGGAGTGGATGTGTGGGAGGTGGGGAGATGGTGGGGGTAGTGGGAGGACACAGGATGGAAGAGAACTGGGATTGGTATGTAAAATAAGATTGTTTTAAAAATAAAAACAGAAGGTAAGATGATTGATGGAATGGAGGATACTTGGGATGTAGAAGGACAGAGGGTGAGATCCCAAAGCTATGATAGGCTTGAAGTTATCTTAAAGACTGTGCATTTTATCATGGAAAGAGTGGAAAGCCAATGAAGAATTATGATTAGTGGTGTCTTATATGATTTATTTTTTAAAGAGTCAGAGTCTCTGCTGAAAATGAACTCAAGGACCAGACCAAAAGTAAAAGCTGAGCAACCAACCGAAAATTTATGGTTAGGGTCAGTGAGATGGCTCAGTGGGTACAGGCACTAGCTTTCAAGTCTGATGGCCCGATATGATGTTCAGGAAGGAGGGAACCAACTCTAACACATTGTCGTCTGAATTCCAACATGTTCAGAATTGAAGTAAAATGATGTCTGTAGAGTGGAGAAGATTAGACTTGTCATATTGTGGACTCTCTTTGAAAATCTGGTTGGTACAGTAGGTTAAGTATAGAGTGTGTGGAAAAGTGGGGCAAAGTCCAACGTTTGGATCTAACAGCTGGAGAGAGATTTTTCCCTCCCAGCCAAAATAGAGATACCCATAGGGGAATCAAGTCCAGAAGAATGACATATCACTTAAGAGCATTGCTGTTTAGTAGTCTGTAAGATATTCATTGCCAGAGAGGCAATGCATGTATGACTGGGATTAAGGAGGAGAACCAGCCTAGAGATAGGAAATTTGCATGTATTTATGTACTTAGTGGTAAATGATGTGGTTGAGAACAACTTGAAATATTTTGAGGGTGAGAAGGAAAGCAAGCCAGTGAAAATGCCTCCGACATTGCTTTTTTTTTTTTTTCCTGGCCAGCAAATCAGAAGACTGTGTGTCTGAAAGATTTCATTTTCTCATCCTGATTTTAACCATGCTTACACTATTATGGCAAATGTGTGTTAGTCCACGGACACCTGGGAAGCTGGCATAAGCATACCCATTTCTCCTGTGCTATTTAGCTGGGATTGTTTCCACCAATAATAAGAAAACCAGGAGACTGGAAACGAACTTGTCAACAACTATAGTCTGTTAATAACAGCTTAGTTACCTGATGTTAGCTATGAAACATCAAACAACTTAAAGTCTAAATTTGGATACATTTTTATAAACTAGTCATGATGGTTTTATGTAGAAGCCTGATAGAGGGTAGTGATTGCAAGCGGCAAAATGGAAAGTCAAAGAAGGTGTGTGTGTGTGTGTGACAGAGAGAGAGAGAGAGAGAGAGAGAGAGAGAGAGAGAGAGACAGAGAGAGAGAGAGAGAGAGAGAGAGAGAGAGAGAGAGAAGAGCAAGCGAGAGAGAGAGGAACAGAAAGGGGAGAGGGAGGGAAGGAAAGGAGAAAGAAGGAGGGAGAGGGAGAGAAAGATTATGTAAACTCTGCTTATTGAAGTCATTCAGAAGTTTTAATTCACACACTAGTGAATTAAAGTGGAAGTACATTCCACTGCTGTTTGAAGAGCTGGAAGGTTTTCCTTAGTATCATGTAAACACTTGGGGAGCAATATGAGATTCTATTCTGTGTGTATGTGCATGGAAGGGTAGAGTGGCTGAGTGGACAGTTGACAGCCATTCCTTGAATTGGTTGCAATCATTGTAAAACCCAGCAGAGGGTGGGGTTAGCAGTACCATCCCCCTAGGTGGTTGAAGATGCCTTATTTGCATAAGTCTTCTATGATGCTTGAGAGGTAAGAGAATGCTTATAATCAAGTATAGACTGTAAGAGTTCAGATCTGATTTTTCATCCTGTAATTGAAGACATCTCAAAGAGTTAGAGGGCAAATGCCATGAAATCTTGCTCAGATTGTAAAGATTCTAAGAAGTAGACATTGTGGCAGGATTTGTGGTCTCTGAATATGTAGTTGAAGTGAATCATGGAGAGATTTTTAACACACCAAAATACCATAGCAATAAGGGCCCTTCTTGTAATGTGTCCAATGTCTTGAGCTAAACCAATTCCATAATCTAAAACTGTCAAAATATTAAGATTGTAACTCTCCAAAATGAGATAAATTTCGATTATAATTTTAGAGGACTGTTAGTCTATATAGGCTAACAAAAACCTCTGAAAATGTTATGTATTTAACGTTTCTTGTTCTGAGAATAGACTATTTTTTCTTTTGTTATGGATATCCCACTAGAGATGACCACTCAAACACATTTCATAGACTATTGAAAGTCTTCATTCTAGCCAGTTGGAAATATGTCCAAGTGTTTGGGGACCTACATGTAGCCCTGAATGTCCAGAGCACAAGGTTTTTGAAGGTAAAATACACATTGTGGCATCTCACTGGCAGCTACAGGGGATCTTTGCAGGAGCAAGCAATTTAACAGAAGCTAAGATAAGCAGTTAACTGGAGGGAGTTTTGTATAAAGAGTTTAACAGAAGCTAAGTTAGCTGGGGCATCTTGACCTCGGGTTACTCCAATGGAGTTTGGTCATTTTCCATTGGATTCTCCATCAAGGTGGTCAAATTCAGTTAAGCCTAACATGGACTCAGCAAGAGTACTAGATGACAGAATATCTGCCCCACCTTTCCCTGCCTTGTCTCACTTTCTTGTATCTAGAAGATTATTTTTTTTTAATCTAAAATGGGTTCAGATTGAAAAAAATATAGGAATCTATATCATCATGACTAAGAGACATTTTAAACTGGCTAAATAGTTAGCAATCTGAAGCAAATTGTTTCTTCCCTCAAAACTCCAATTTGTTAACTAGCTATATCAGTTGAAGATATATACATCTTGTGGATACAGATCAGTATGGGGAATGTAATGTTGTCTTGGTAGTTTTAGAATTATGTCTAAATTTAGCTTGTTCAGTCACATTGATCTCTAATCCCTGTTACTCAGGAAGCTGAGATGGTGAGGTAACAGGTTCTAGGGCAGCCTGGGTTACAGAGTTAGTTCAAGACTAGCTTGGGCAATTGAGTGAAAAGCAGGGTTGTGGGTACAGCAATGGTAGAGTGCTTACCTAAGCTCAATCTCCAATACCAAACAATAAATACAGCAATAATTTTAAATGTATAGCTATATTTAAATTAATTCTAAGTGTATTGTATTTGAAGAGTTGTATGTTTATGATGTAATTAAGCTTCAAAATTCAGAAAATCAAGTTTTTTCTCTCTTTCAGAAAGGTTGGGTAGCAAATGCAGATGGAAGAAATGTGCCCCAAGTGATAGAATATTGAAACCAAACCACAGGGTCTTAGTATTAGATGACAGTTTTCTTCTGAAGACAGGGCTTTGTAGTTTCCTTTTTTCTTTCTTTTTTTCTTTTCTTTCTTTCTTTTTTCTTTTCTCTTTCTTTTCTTTTCTTTTCTTTCTTTTTTTTTAGGTTTGGCCTAGAAAACTACCCGTGGTGTATAATATTCTACAATTCTTAAAAAATAGTCACTTCAAAGGATAAGGAAAATCTCTATGTGGCAAACTTATTTGAAAGCTTTGTATAAACGCATGGTCCTTCAGGGAGAAAAAGCAGGATTTGACTCTCAAATTCTTCAGAACTTCTCCAAGTTGGTGGTATTTTCAGAAGTCAGCCCCATGTAGATCAAACAGGCTGCATATGCTATTTTGGGATGAGTGAAAATTGTCAAAGATTTTTCCCCCAGTGCTATGAAATTTAAGTTACTGGGCATTACACCTTGTGAAAGTGAGACCGAAGTTCCAAGACTGAGAAATCTTCATCCCTGGCTTCTAACAGCTGCCTTCCTGCAAGTTGTCTTAATGCTGGTGCAGCTTCTTCATGAAGTTGTGACCATAGCTTAAGCTTTGTGGTTCCCTTGAATATCTCCCTCACTGTTCTCTCTTGACCATCTAGTGGCCATCCAGCAACACCAGACTGAGCATTTATACCAGGAGAAAGGCGCTGAGGCTTTCAAATGGCTCCTTTTCTTCACTCGCTGTGCTTTCGTATTGATTTCAGAGTGTACTTGCTGGTGGAGTGAGCAATGTGTGTCTGTGTATGAACATTTCCATGTCCGTGTCTACCTGTATGATTTCTTTCACAAGTGGAGAATTTTGCAGCTTTTCCTCTGACAAAACACTTTATTACCACTGCCTCACCAGATACCTCTTTGAAGTAGCAGGATTGGCCTTGATTTTGAACAATGTAGCCAAATCACCAATAAAGTTCTTAAGGACCAGGCTAATGCTTGGGGGTGGTAGAACCTCAGGACATTCACATCCAGTAAAGCCTATGATGTCAAGCCTCGGTATCATAACCAGGCTTCTCTATTTAAAGCTGTGTTTGGTTTAAACCTTTGAGAAGTATCTAAGTCATTCAAGTATAGTCTCAGCTGGAGATGTTTTCTGATTTTAGCTAGTGGATCCCTGCAGTGCTCTAAGTCCTGTTAACATGAGAGTAAGAATAGCATCAACGCCTGCTTCCCCTTGGAACTTAGCTATCCTGTCTACCTTCTGCATTTATTTTGTGATGAAGGGCTCAAGGTACAGCACATGAACCTGTACACTCTTCCCATGTGAACCTGTCCTTCATTTATTTCTTTCTCTGCCTCAGCTTGAAGGGAATTTGAATAAAGGAGATATCTAGAGGCCCTTCAGATCTCATTCTGTTTAAGCAGTAAAACATATGTGGTGGTTAATGATGTGAAATGAGAGTCCATATCTTCCAGTAAGACAGCCAAAGCCACAGAAAACTCTGCTTGATTTTTAACCTATAACACAGCAGCTGTTCCTATTTTTAAGCTCTCAGATGTCTTCACATGGTGAGGCCAAGGCTTTCAATAGCTTTTCTGCTATGGGAAAAGCTGCTGACAATCATATTATTGATGCTGAAAAGAAAATCAAATATTGAGGCCAGCATAGAATTTATGTGGGTATAGTTGAGCCCGTGGAAATCCAGTTAAAAGAATTTCACTTTACAGGGCCTCTTCAGGGCCCAAGGTTAATACTGATGGGGCTCACCAAGACTTGCCCTTAGATTGTGTTTTCAGTACGGTGTGTAATTTCCAGATATGATCTACCCTTTTATAATTAATAGTGCGTTGTGCTGTCTATCATGCGCCCCAGGTGTGTTGTCAGGGACATGGCGAAACCTGCTGTCTGCAAAACACCAAGAAATGCTGAAAGCCAGCCCCATCAACCACCACTGTAAGTATGGCATTGGTTTTATTGACTGAAAATGTCACCTCTTACCCAGATCACTGGTTACAGATGTATTAATGACATTGCATATGGGAGTACATGCACTAGTTTCTCTGGTGTGTATAATAGAAAGGT
The DNA here is from genome assembly GCA_030556225.1 of Cricetiscus sungorus. Lineage (NCBI taxonomy): Eukaryota > Metazoa > Chordata > Mammalia > Rodentia > Cricetidae > Cricetiscus > Cricetiscus sungorus. Next base: position 17,614,571 of record JANBXA010000641.1, read on the forward strand.
TACTACTATTCAATTAGATGAAATTATCTGTAAACAGAAGCTCTGGAGTAAGTATCCTTGTTAAATGATGTTTATAATATACTGCAGGAAGCAAACTAATTAGAAGAGAGGGAAATGTATCAGCAACTCTGACTTTAGTTTTTAGTTATTATTATTATTGATTTTGAAATGCATACGGCCTGGATCATTAGACTCCAGGAAGTGAGGGAACAAGGTATATATGGAATGCCAAGTAGGGGCTGGAGTGTGTTAGAGAGGAATTGAGCAGTGGTCCACCATTTAAACCATACTGTTTAAAGGCAATGGGTATCTTAAGAGACTGGATTGTCTATCTAGTTTCATCTTTCTTATTGCATTCCTAGGTGTACGTAGAAATGTGATTAAATGTGACCAACAAAGGGTAACATCAAGGGTGGGAGAAGAAATTGAATAGGTAAACTTCTAGTTTCCCATATGGAGTTTGAGGAGTTTAAAAAATATTGGAATTCTGCAGAATAACATGATGCATTCAATCCTCAGAATGTATTTTCCTAGTGAGAAAAGATGAAAATTTCTTTAAAATGCATAATCAGCAGCAACTCCCTTAGCAGAAGCATCATAGTTACTGCTGGGAAATGTCTCCTTCCAAAGTTTATAGCAAAAACCTTATGAAGAAATGATTCCTCAGATCCATTTTTTTTTTACATCTGATCTTCAGCTATCTTAGAAAGATTTTTTAATGCAAAGTCAAAATTAAGTGATGAAGTGGTAAAAAGTCTGTGAAGGTAAAATTAAATTCTTCTAACTATTTCTATGGCAAGTTTTTATTAGCAGTGATGAAAATTAAGCAAAAATAAGTGTTTGCTAAGAGCAATATGAATCTTTTCTGAGTATTGCATATGCCATCGTACACTGCAAGCTCCTCACTTCTTACCTAGTCAAAAGCGCACATCTACACTGGGAGTTTGCATATTTAGCTACTTGATATCATCTCTACTCCTGCCTTTCCCCTTCAGCTTGGCCATTGAAATTCTTACATTTGGTATGTTCTGTACAAGAACAAATAATTGTAAGCACTTTAAGCTTAAGGATATGATATTTTACACCAAAAGTTAGGACACTTGGTGGATGTGTTAAGGATTTTATCTCAATAAAAGACTTGAATATCTATTTCTGCATAATCAGTATTTTTCAGGAAGTAAAATAGTTTTGATTTAACCATAATAAAAAGGATTTATTATTGCTTTGCTAAAGGTAAAAATTCATAAATACACAAGTGATTAAAGCACATATGTCCTTTATACTTAAACATTTTATTTCATGTACTTATATAGGAATCTCATTGTTTTTGAGTCTTGTCTCAAAAATCCTAAGCTTAAGCTCTCCTCCTGCCTCAGTTTCCCCCATACATGTCACCATGTATAGAGTTTCAAACAATTCTCTCACCATAAAAATGCCTTTTTCTTGTGAGGGAATTAGTCTATTTCCCAGAAAACTTTTGTTCTTCTGTAACTAGCGTATGTTTTAAAACTTAATGTTGATTTAAATTGTTTCCCCTCAAACACACACCCTGAAATAGCTTTATTTTATTTTATGTGTGTGAGTTCAGGTGTACATGTTCCTATTTGTACATGTGTGTGCAGGTGTATACCAGATACTTAACCTCATAAATGTGAAGATCAAAGTTTGATGCCAGGTGTCAGGTTCTCTCTACCTTATTTTTTCTCTCTCTCTTTCTGGTGTGTGTGTGTGTGTGTGTGTGTGTGTGTGTGTGTGTGTGTGTGTGTGGTTTGCGCACGTGCCTGGAGAGGTTCTCGTGTGTCCTCTATATTATTCTCAGCTCTATTCACTTGAGACTAGGTCTCAAGCCAGTTAGTCTCAGCCTCCCTCCTGTCCCTTTGCCCTTTAATGCTGGAGTTACATGGTGGCTTTGCCAGGTATTTGTATGTAGGTGCTAGGGATCAGAGCTCACCTCCTCATGCTCATGAAGCAAGCACTTGGCCCACTGAAATGGCCACAGGTTGCCAAATAAATAAATAAATTTTATTTATTTAGTTCTGGGGATTGAACCCAGCTATGCACATGTAAGGCAATTGATATATTACAGAGCTTCCACCAAGCCCTCCACAGTTCCATTTTAACTGGCTTCATTCATTCCAAAGTTCATGTTCTCTTGAATATTAGATACAAAGTAGCAAAGGTTTTCATGTACAATTATGACTTAGGCATTTTTGTATTATTGAGACATGGATTAAGTAGCCCTAGCTGTCTTGAAATTCACTGTGTAGACTAGGCTGTTCTCAAACTCACAGTGATCTGTTTGCCCACATCTCCCCAGTGCTGAGATTAAAAGTACTAGGCTAGAGAATGATTCCATCGTTATTTTTCTTTCTCATTCCTTTTGCAGGAATTAAATTTGTTTATATAACTTTAGTTGTGGAAATCAGTCGTAACTTAAATTGAATGTAATAAAATGTTCTCAGTGGTGTCTCTGTGTTAACTGGGTGTGAACCAACAATTATAGACTCTTTGTACCTTTCTTCCTACACATGTATTTACCTATATTTTAATTCTGCAATTAAGAAAGTAGACTTCTCCTTAGGTGAATGGAAGAATGCAAAGACATGGTTTCTTATTTATTTTTAATTTTTGTCAAAGGACTTATTTGTGAATTAAAACCTCTGTGGAAAGGGCAAAAACAATTTAGAAGGGAATTTTTGAGGACAAATGTTAGCTGCAGATGAGTTGAAATAGTTAAATCATTTTGTTAGTGGGTCAGAAAAAATTGACAAAAATCAGTGGTCAGAGTTCGTTTTAAGAGTTTGAATGAAATAGAATAGAAAATGTTAAGAGTACATCTTAGATTAGGATTTTAGGATTTTAGCTTGTTATTCAAGGTAAATGAGTTGAGATATAAATTTTAATATTCATCAAATTAAGTTACAAGGCATTCGCTGATGTAGTTTAATTAGATTAGCAAATCAAATGTATGCATATATGAAAATGCTATTATTTGGTAGAATTGTGGAAAATGGAGTATGAAGTGATGTAAACTGAACCAGTGACAAATTAATCTACAGCTTTTTGCAATAGTTCATGGAGGGATGCAGAAGCCTTAGAGGATGCATTCAAAACCTGAGTCATTTGAGAGCTAGGATCTAGTGCATGTGAACAGTACTTTCTGGTCCAGCAAATGTATTCTTAAGGAAATAATGTAGTGGAACTACCATATTCATGCTTGAATAATAGACACAATGATTAAGGAATTGAGTTAGAACAGATGGTTTAGTGATATGTATAAATAAAGCAGTTTTTATAAATTTAACATACAATTGAGGCTATCTGAAATACTCAGGTTAAGTACAGCAGTAGATGATGTCTCAAAGGTTCTTCAGGTTAAAACACAAGAGCTGGGGAGGAGGAGGATTTGGATAAACCAGTGCCCACAAAAATAAGATAAGGAAGAATATTTCCAGCTTAGTGGAGAAGTCACAGACTAACTAAACAGAATGTCCAGAAGCAAGGTAGTGCAGAGATTAATGAGGAACATTCAACTTGTTACATGAAATACAAAATCAAGAAATAACCACATGAGTTAAAAAGACACCATGATTTGTGGTCATATAGGGGTGATTAATAGCATTGGTATAGCAGTTTGACATGATAAGGGGGTAGAAATGGTGTATTTATTTGAGTTTGAAAAGGAAATGAGATGCCAGAAGCAGAAGATGGTACATGAAGATGACTTTTCCAAAATACTGTCCTGAGAGCAAAATGAGTTCAAGAGAGTTAGTGTTTGTGTGGTTGACCAATTGGAGCAGAGTACTATGCATCTGTATTTCTATGTGCTCTCTTATTCAAGACCCAGTGAGACATATGTCAACATGGTTTATATTTTGATAGCTTTGTCAACTATTCAGTGATTCTATTAATATATTACAGAAATGTCACTCAATCATGTTTTAAGAATGCTACATGAGTTATTCTGTAGTCAAAGCAGCAAATATATCAAAATATTAGTGGAATTCAACAATTTGTCTTATATCTGCTGTTCCTCAGACAAAGGGTATGTAGGTAAATTAAGATGGAATCCTTGCTTAAAGGGTTTCTTGTCAAGTTAGAGAAGAGGAGGAAATTACATAATCAACAAATTATAATGCCTCGTGACAACTGCAACTCTAGAAATCTGTTTAAGAGAAGAGACAGTCTATTTCAGTTTTTCTCAACCTGTGAGTTTCTACTCCTTTTGGGAGGGGGGGTGTACATCAAATATCCTACATATCAATTATTTACATTACAATGCATAATAGTAGCAATATTTCAGTTATGATATAGCAGTGGAGTAATTTTGTGATTGGGTGTTCAACACAACATAAAATATTACATTAAAGGGCACCAGTGTTAGGAAGCTTGAGAACCACTAGTATATTTTGCTTTAGTTTGGCCAGGGAAGGGTTTAAAGAGCCTGTGATAGTTCATATGAACTCTAAGTTTAGTAGTTAGGAAAATTTGGGGTATAGTTTTCTGGGAGAGAATAGCTGCTCAAAACATCACACTGTACTAGAATAATCTCAAACACGCTGTCATTGTTGGAGCCTATGATTAAGTGCTACATTTTTCTCCAACTTCTTATTGAGGTCACTCTTAGGAGTGCCTGAAAGCTCCATCCCGACCTGATGGGGCTGGTGATCAAGTCTTTTATGGGTTCTTCTTATCCTAGATATATGATCCATGGCCAAGTATTCCTCTCATAGGGAAACCATTTATGTGGTCTCAGAACTCCCTGTGGCCATTTTTGTTCTCTTTGTTACCTCTTTTCTAGAAATCACCTTGAGAGCAAGGATAATCAATATACTACACACTCTTAATCTTTCTAGGTACCACCTGCATTGAGGACTTTGATACAGGAAAATGTGCTACACACATCTTTCCCTTTCTCCAATGCTCTAGATGAGTCAGCCTTGAAGTGAGGAGAAGGCTGCCTTTGCCACTTTCTTTTAATAGGCTTACTTTTTCAGAACTCAAGGGCATGGCTTTTTTCAGCAATAACAAACTTTGTGAAGGCTTAATCGTAACACAGAGACTTCTGAGGACCAACATGTATGGGTCTAGAACCAATTTAATCATTTAGATTAAATTACAGTAGTATATATTTAACTTACTTTTAAAATAGTCAACCTCAAACACTAAAAATATAATACCGGGCAACATTCCCATACTTACTTGTGTGTGTGTGTGTGTGTGTGTGTGTGTGTGTGTGTGTGTGTGTGTGTGTGTGTTGTGGTTATACATTTAAAATCATATATTTAATATCACACTTATATCTCTGATACTAAACCCAAATGTCTCTGCAAGTGTAGGCATACATTCTTGTCACTGGCACTGTGTCTTCAAACTCTGCATATCACACATGACCTTTAGTTTATGTGGCCAGTTGCTCAGAGCTAAGCCTTGCTGTGACAGTGGATCACAAAAAGAACAGATAATACACAGGCATAGTGTTAGTATGTAGACATTTCCCCTTATTGAATGCAATGATTCCTTCCAAAGTCTGAGATCGGCCATTTTAGTACTGGAAACTCACTGTTCACTATTTTTAGAGCCTTCATCCCTCTGTCCCTTCTGAGCTGTGTCATCTTTTCTGCCCCTGAAGTTATTCAAATTTTCTGCTCAGTCTTTTCCCAAACACTTTTGATTTTTTATCTCAGCACAGATGTGGTCCACCCCTTCAGTTAAATCATGTTAAATCAGCTTTGATGCAAAGGAGGCATTGAGAGGAAGGGAAGTGGATGTCTTCGGCTGGGAGCAATGTGTGCAGTGGGATAAGCAATTCATCACTTCCTCTGCAATGAGTTGGCCTAATCATTCTCCTCTCAGCAAATACCTGTCTGCATGGGATAATGTCAGGATCTAGATAGCATCCAGATCATTGCAGAGCTTAGAGGATTGGAGAAATCTAAACCATGAAGAAAGTATCAAGGAGCTCAAGTGAGTGAATGGAGTGGTAGAATGATGCAATGCTGGGTAGTTATTTAAAGAGGTTGCTCACAGAAGATTCTAGTAGGTGGTGGGCATTTGGAGAGAGGCTTGAAAGTTAGAAGTCAGTCCTGTAAAGAGCTAGAGGAAGGGAGTTCCAGACAGAGATCATGGTGTGTACAACACTCCCAACCAAGTTTATGCATGTACAATATGTGTTTAAGAAGCTGAAGGAAGTCCAAAGAAATCAGGAAGGACATTGGTGAATTAGACAAGCATGTCCAATAGCAAGGCATTGGAGGCCTTTGAATCTGTGGAAAGCTTAAATGAAGAAGCTATTCAGAGAAGGGAACATCATGACATAGTGTAAGTCATAAATAGGCTGGCAGAAAGTGAGATGGTCATGGGAACGGTGGTTGCGGAAAGAGAGATAAGGTGAAGCAAGCAAGTAATTTAGTCATGAAATTGTTCAAACAATGAAGTTATCTTACCACAACCAAAAGCTACTTGGAGAGGAAAGGGTTTATTTGACTTAGCACTTCCTTCTTGGAGGGGGATGGGTTGTTTTGAGTTAACAGTTCATTTCTTAACCCATCATTACTATATGAAGTCTGAGCAGGAACTCAAAGGGAGGAACCAGGATGCAGAAATGATGGTGAAAGCCTGCTAACTGGTTCCTGATTACCACCAGACCTCCTTCTCTGTAGAGAGCCACGAAGTGCCACGCCTTAAAGTGGCATGCCTTAAAGTGGCTCTGGCTTCCGCCTTACACCTTCCCATTGGTGAGGGCTCTCTGGTGTAAACAAGCCCTTAACTGGTTAAGTCTGTTCAGCCTGTCTGCTTCTGCATTAGAGTAGCCTATCTGCAGGGTCCACGTGGCTCACTGGGGTTGGTTAGCTCAAGGGTATTTAAGCCTATGCAGGGGTCCCCCGCTCTCCCGCGGGTCAGAGGAAACATGTCAAGGATCCTGATTTAAAACTGCATGAAGAAGATCTTCCTGGAGTCGCTGGCGAGGGTCAGGCATGGCACACTTCTCCTCTTCTTCTTTCCCCTCCTCCTTCTGGCCAGCCATCCTCTTTGGTCTCTGTACAGTCTGGTCTGTCTTGGGACTCATTTTGTACAACAGGCTGGCCTGAACTCACAGAAGTCTGCCTGCCTCTGCTTCCTGAGTGCTGGGAATAAAGTAGCTTTAGCTACTCTTCTTATACAGACTAGGACAACCTCCCAGGAAGGACAACATTCACAGTCCCACATAAATCACCAGTAATGGCTCTTCTTTGATAATACGGTCACAAGCCATTCTGATGGAGTGTTCCTTCAGTTGAAGCTCACTCTTCCTAGATGGCTCTAAGTTGTGTCAAATTGATCATAAGACTAACCAGAACCCGGGAGAGGGGACTTCTGAGCACAGTGTGCCTTCAAGAGGGCCTTGTGTTCTCCAAGTCAAAATTACACTGGTGTATTTCTCCATAAAGGTGTAAACTTGTACACAAATGTAGAACACACATGGAACTAAATATTTAAGGAATCTTATTTTTATTACTTTATAAATTTATTGTAAAATTTCAATCTTAAAATTTGAAAAAAAATACCTATGGATAGGAAAATTAAATAAAAAGTGAATGTATCAGATTTTTATACTTTAAACAGATTCATTTTGGGCTTTGTTTTCTTTACCACCATGCTCTGTTGAGACAGAAGATTTAATAATTTTGTCATTGTTTTAACACTTCTGTAAAAATGATTATTTAATAATGTATACAAGATAAAGTATTTAAATTTTCAACAGATATATGTTTAAATATAGTTAAGCAGGAATAAAACATGTATATCATAAACAAAAATAATCTTTTAGCCATATATTCTATCACAAATGGATGTTCTTTTCAGGGACATGTTTTCCATGTATTATTTTTGGTGAGAAGATTTTGTCCAAATTGTGAGGCATTTTCTGTATACAATGTAGGATAATCAGTGTCATAGTACTTCTACCATGTGTGGTAGGGATCAATATTAATTTTCTATTGCTATTAGGAGAAGTAAGAGATCCAAGTAGAAAATTATATTTTTTTCTCATTTAGAATGAAAGCAGAACAGCCAGTAACTTGAAAATAAAGAATATGAGAAAAACACTGACATTTCCAATTCATGGTTATAATTAGAAAGTGACAGAACTTAAAAAAAATGTGTTGCTTTCATAGTCTTCTTTTCTTTTTGTGATTTGCAGTCTAATGCACATCCTTCTATGCCAATTCACCAAGTCTTCCTGAGCCCCTCTTTTCTGCTGCCACCCTGTTAATAATAACATTGTGTTTCTTTCTGCATGCTCAGTGCAAGATAACATATTTAATTTTTTGTATATTAATTCTTCAGTTCTATAAAAGTGTTATGTGTTGTCTTGAGCTGGCTTGTTCTTGGTTACTTTCACCTCCTTGCCTTGTTGATAGCAATGGGTCATATCTTAATGATTCTGTGTAGTCCTTGTATTGGTGACTTTTAAGTTAGAGGCCTTGTTATCCTGTGCTACAGCTTCCTTTCTCTGTCTCTCTCTCTCTCTCTCTCTCTCCCCCACTCTCTCCATCTCTTCCAATCTCTGTTTCTCTGTGTCATTGTCTCTATCTCAGTCTCTCTGACTCTCTGTGTAGAGAATATTTGAGGCCAAATGTCTCTGTTATTCTAGAGAGTGCCTTCTCCTGTTCTTGAACTCCATTCTTTTGAGTGTATCAGTGAGCACACATACACAGGTCACTTTTAAACCTGATGTTCAGGGTTTGTCTCAAGCAGCTGCTTAGAGATTCTCTACCCCTCCCATTCTTCTCACACACCTTTATACAAGATCATTCTCCATGGGCAAAAGAACAAATGTTTGTAAGAAGATGTCCTGGAGACTCTGAGCATGCTAGCCCACATAGACTTTTGATTGGGCTAATTTCACAGCAGTCTTATATAAGCCTCATTATGTTGAGATTTGGTGATATTTATTCTCAATCTGAATGTGGAAGACAAAGCATGCTACTAGTCATTGTCACTAGGGTTCCCAGCAGGTAAAAGTAGACCAAGATCTAGAATATAGGTGGTATGTGGGTCGTGAACACAAGATGAATTTAAACTATGGAGATGGTAAGTACATACTATAAAAGCTGTAGATTGAATGTGAGCCCTAAGAGTTCATGTATTAGGAAGCTAACCACAAATTCATGTTAATTCCCATGTGTGGTTTTTCTTGAGGGGGGGCAGTAATCTTGGTTAGATAAGCTCATAGGACTAAAGCCCAATGTTGGAATTAGTGGCTCAATCAGGTGGGAACATAAGTGAGCATACTCATTCTCCTTCAATATGTGATACTCTGCAATGTTAGGATACAGCAAAGAGGCCCCTTTTCAAATGCTCAGCACTATGTTTGTAGGTATGTCAACACTTAAACCATTAGCCATATATACTCCTACTCTTTATACCTGACATGGGCTCTGGTGTTTTGTTATAAAATAGTAACTAGACCAAAGCATGATCGAGGAGAAGTTTTCTGATTTTGTTTGATTTGTGAAATAACAGAGAAACATTTGATTTAAAGCTCAAAAGAATATATATTTTAATTTTTTAAAAAATTAGATATGTAGCCAAGGAGTGTAGTGATGCATACCTATAATTCCAGCACTTGAGAGGCATAAGCAGGCAGAACACTGTAAGTTCGAGGACAGCCTGGTCTACATAGTCAGTTCCAGGACAGTCAAAAATACATCGTGAGATCCTATCTTGAAAATACATTATTATTATTATTATTATTATTATTATTAATAATAATAATAATAATTGGTAAAGTTCAGATTTGTTTTTATTTTCATTTATATGAGTGTTTTGCCTACATATATGTATATGCACCAAGTTGCATGCCTGGCACCCTCAGAAGTCAGAAGAGGGTGTTGGACTGCCTGCAACTAGAGTTATGTGTCGTTTTAAACCATCATGTGAGTTCTGAGAACCAAATCTGGGTCTTCTGAAAAACCAGTAAGTGTTTTGGTGTTGTTTATTTTATCACATCAACAGAAGGCTTATTATCTATATAATAAAAAAAAATGGATGTTATCACATTTAAAGTTTTGTGGCTGAAATGAAAAGAATGTAGAAAAAGTTGATGTGTATGATGGTAAAGCCCTATATAATATCCACCTGTTTTTCTTAAACTAACTGGACAATCTCTACTAGGTTGTAATCTCATTCATCAATATTTTTATCCAGGTCTTAAGTATTCTCATACTGGCATAATTTGGAAATCATATTTATGATTTCCAACACAGAATAGTGTAGGTTTCACCATTTCATCTCTATTTATTTACTATTGAAAGGAGTAGACATTATAGAGACAGTATTGAAAAGGATGACTCTTATGCAGCTATATATAAAATTCTCCCTAATACATATACATAGAATAATTGATAAGTACCACTTATGCTCAGTAAAAATGATGATTAATTGAGATGTGTGATAATTGCTCAAATAAAGATTAATGTGAACATCACTGAACTGAACTTCATTTTTAAGACTGTTGAACAGAGGCTGCAAAGTGAAGTTAATATTGGTAATATTATTATTAGAAAGTTATTGAGCCTCGGGGCCCAGGCTGATTTCTCTGTGAATCACCACTAAATCTGCTGTGCCTCTACAGAGTCATTTGTTCAAATGTGAATGGTCTGCCTGTGCCAAGGAAATAGATGGTTGTTGTACAAAACAGGAAGCTTATGCCCAAAGGAGAATCTGTACTCCCTGTCTGGTACTGCACTGGAATTGAGAAGAAAGTGATAAGGAAAATGAAAAGATTATCTTAGAGCCATGGGCAAGCATACATAACGTCATTATTTGTTCAGTGAAAAATAAGAATGATAGATCAACAAATGCATTCACCTCTTATGCATGCAATAGGCACATTTCAAATATATCTGATCTCTTAATTAACTTTAGATACCATTAGTAGTTACATATAATTGAGATCATTTGGTAGATAAATGCAAGAGATAAAATGCAAAAGCAGATCTTTTATATCTTATTTAACTTCTAGTAGCATTGATTACCATTGTTTTCCAATAACCTGTACATGTAGGATATATTTTAACATTCATTAGTTTTTATTCACACAATATTAGAAACATAAATGAACAGGTATATTTTACATTGAGAGACAAGTGGAGAGACCAATTACACACATCACAACAAGGCTAGGGAACAGCCTACAATTTTTCATGAAAGCTTAAAAAATAGTATCTATCCTAAAAGTGTAGATCAAGTAAATTTACTAGGGTTGGGAACACATGATAATTTTCTTCATATACTCTATAATATGTACTGTCTGAAATTTTCTCTAATTATATGAAATATAAATTTTGAGCATTACCTATGTCCTAGTTCTATAAATTAAAGAATGAGGAGATGAAGCCTCATAAAATAATGGGAAAAAAACCTTTGATATGCCTTCAAGTAACCTATCATCATATTGTACAAGATGAAAAATGGTTTAATGGGAAAAATGGATGCTTCAATCCATGGCTAGGTAGTTAAGTAAGGTAAAATGGTACTTTCTAATATCAGTAAATAATATTATGTACAAACTTAGCAATCTTTACTTCAACAATGAGTTGTAATCACATGAGAAGGAAAGATGGTGGAACCCTTGGCTGAGAAAATAAATTAAGCACATGATTTGAAGTGTGATCAAAGCCACCAGGCGAATGCAGCCTTGGTACATGGTCTGACTTACAGACCTGTCAAAGACGGTTGGGACCAATTTGTTAGTGTTCTTAAAGTCTAGACTCTAGAAACTAGTTTTATTCAGAAGGAAGACATGAAAGTATTGAACATGGAGGTATCCTCTTGAAAGGCCTGCTTCTGGATAACAGATCTGTAGGAAGTATACATAATGGATGAGGATAGGGTATTCCTGGAGAGAAAGGGGCCAATTAGTACAAGACTGAAATAGACCAGACATGGTTATTAATAGGAAGGATAATGACAGTGGTTACAGAGAAGATGGATGAACGAGTTCCTAAAGGAGAAAGACTCTGGTGACAAGGGACTGCTTCAGTGAAGAGAGTGGTAGCACAGGCTGGGGGCTTTTTCTGAGAATAGGACTCAGCCTAGGAAAGACTGAAAAGTACCTCAAATATTCATGTCTTTACTGATCCTCTGGGGAGACCCACTGGGGAAGAAAATGAAGACATCATGATGGGACCCTCCATATGGGACCACCAAGGAGGAGGGCAGCAATACCAGTTGAAGGTGTGAATTATGACTGTAGTAGGAGAGCATCCATCCAATCGTAGCCCTGGGCTATTGACTCTGCTCATGAGAACTCCACCTATAAATTACTCAACCCTCACAAACGCTATCAAATGCCGCTGCTGTCTGGAAACTGAAACCCAAAGGCATGAATTAGTTGCCTGTATGCATCCATGCGGTGAAGGTAGAATTTGAGTTCTGGTAGGTTGATTCCAAAGCCTGTGCTCATACTTTGTAAGTATCCCTACTGGTGATTCATTTAAGCATCCCAGTGAGGATCCACAGAAAGCTTCTGATTCCTTCATCCAGGGATAGAAAATAAGCAGGGTTAGAAAACGTGGTCCCCATTCAAATGGCCATTCTTTAAAGGAAATACAGTATTCATTCTTTGAGAGTTTTGATTTTCTTACAAGTTTTCATCATATTCACCCCTTCCCACCCCACTTCTATATCCACCAGCTTTGTCTCCTAAAACAAAAATCTTCAAGAGTAATTTATGCTACCCAAATATTCCTGCATGTGGCCTCTCATCTGTGGATGTTAGCTTTAAATCTTTAGTTAAATGTTATCTTTAAATCTTTAACTGTGTGTTTCTTTTGGAATACCTGTAGAGGTCAGAAAGTTGCTAAGAGGCTGTGGTAAAGAACTATAAATGAAATGGAGCTGCAAAGCACTAGAATAAAGGGTCAGATGGGAATAATGGTATAGGAAGTGTTAAGCTGGGTTAGGGAGTAGAGGGTAGGGTAGAGAAGGGAATATTGGAAGAAATACATTGAAGTAAAGACATTTTGAAAAGAATATATGGAAACCTCTTAGTGTAGAATCCATATATATAAATATATATATATATATATAGTGTGTGTGCATGCATATATAAAACAGTATACACTATATAGAATCTTCATTTATATAGATATATAAGAATTAAGATGCCATCACCCTATAACACAGTGATAATGCAATTACTAAATAATAACCACTAGCTCTACTAACTAAAAAGCCCAATACCAGGAATGTGTTACTTCTTTTGGAGTTGTTGGCCCCTGATTTCCAATAAGCTCCCAAGCATTACAGGCTATTGACAGTCCCCTGATTACCCTATGGAATATGTTGGTAAAATTCTACTGATAAGGACACTACATTCTAAAGCCATAGATGCAACCTATGAAACCAGATGAAATCAAGCTAGTTCATTCCCGGGAAGTTTCATTTCTACCGGGTAGCTTTAATAGTTCTGGAAGGCACTATGCACACGAGCTGAGGAGAGAAATGACCATCAGTCCTCCTCAGAGGTGAACCCTGTCAGCTTCAACATTGACTGGCCTGGCAGAATATTCCAACAGATGCAAAAATCCATTCTTACATGCTGGCACAGTCTACAGTCAGCTAGGAATCTGCTCTCTGCAGCATTCTGCCCAAGGCATACTGGATTCATAGACGATATGCCATCTAAGAAAACTGAAGTATATACAAGGCTTTGACTGGTGACACATCATGTGGAACATTTTTATGAAATAAGCAGGCTTCTATTTTGTTTTCTAGGAGAGGTTAACATTACTCCTTAATCATGAAATACTTGCTCTAGTTATTTTGTAAAATCTAGTGTGCCACATTGTAACATATTTTATCTATCTCTAAGAGGATTTTCTGAAAAGTAAATTCACTTTCGTGCTTGTATATTTTCTCCATACCTGCAATTCTTCTAGGAATAATTTGCATTATATAGAAGTCTTTGATCTACTGCACTACAAGAATAATATATGCTACATCATTAAGTTGGCACAAATTGTTTTTCAAAATTTGCACTGTGATGTGATTAATGAATACCAATTTACAGATGATTATAAGATAGATTCTTTTATTTCCCACATTAATAACAGCAAACAGAGAATAGGAGGATACAGAGTGGAATGACAGCCTCTCTCATTTTCTTTCTTTGATTTTTTTAAAACACTGCCTGCCCATTCAGTGAGGAAGAGCTGTTCTACCATCTGCGAAATGGTAGAAGCCTTAAAATATACATAGGAGAGCTTGGAGGAAGGGGGCATGGGGGAAAGCAGAGGGAGGAGGAATGAAATTACATTTTAATTAAAATTGTATGGAATGGATTGTGACCTCTTTGGGAACGCTCATGGAATCCTCCCATTTCTGAGAAAAATTCACACTTGGAAAGAGTTTTACTTTGAATTTCGATCTCTCTCTCTCTCTCTCTCTCTCTCTCTCTCTCTCTCTCTCTGTGTGTGTGTGTGTGTGTGTGTGTGTGTGTGTGTTAGAGTGAGAGAGATTGTAGAATATGTATGTTCTGTGCAGACACTTTCAGAGGGCATTTATCTGATTACTTTCACCACAGTGAAAGTTTGCATGCACTCCGTACTCCGCACAAACACTGCCTTGTATGTCCATGTGCACACATTCTTGATTTGTTCTGCATGTCACAAAACTGAACTCAGTACCCCCTTGCACATCACACCCTACAAATACAAGCTCAGTCACACATACATCCTTCTGTACCTTCTGTCTCCCATTTGTGACATTTCCCTTCTCTAGTCACTCAGACAGAAAAACCCCTGAGTCATTTTCAACCTCTCACTCCCTTAAATCAGTCACTATGTCCTGTCAGTTCTAATTCTGAATAGTCACTCACATCTGTGCCTTCTGTCAGTTCTCTCTGGCATTCCCTATTCCATGCCGTATTTCTTTTTCACATGGAGTTGGAGCCTAATTGGATTCTCATTTCCTATTCTTTTTGCCAATATAATCTACCCCACCCCTGGTGTTTCATCAGAGCAACTCCCAGATCAGAGGACTTTAGGCCGAGTAGCCCAACCATGCACACATGTCTAATCTTGTGATGCTCAGAACCTGCACTACCTATTTCCAACAAAGCTTCCTTTACTTATAACCTGCACATATGATATAATTCAGCATTTTGTGAAGATGACTGCCACTCCTTTTAAATTTTGATTTTAAAATGTTTATTTTATTTTAGTCAAATGAGTGTTTTGTCTGTGTCTATGAAGATGCACCATGTGTATGCCTGAGTCCCTTGGAGGTTGGAAGAGGAGGTTGATGCTCCTGGAAATTGAGTTGGGCTGGTACTAAACTGGGAACCGAATCATGTCCTCTGTGAGAGCAGTGAGTGCTCTTAACTCCTGAGCGTCTCTTAAATCCCCACTGCTTCTTTTGTATCTTGAATTCAGGGTCCATAATTGTTTCCAATTTTCTTAATTTGCTGTCTTCTTTATCAGCAGTAATTGCACCTGTAGTTCAAGTATAGGCTCAAATATTATTTCCTCCAGAACTCACTGTCTTATCACCCCACCAGTGTTTCCTCCCCTGACCTTAGTTTACACTGTGTTATCTAAAGCATGCACAATGTCCCACTTTTTAGTGTGCATCTTGCCTGTGAATTCACAAACCCCATTTGGTTCCTCATTGTCCTAGCTTTTGTGGAGACAGTCATTTCACACAGTTATGATGTGAAATTGCACACCAAAATCAGAGCAGCTTTAATGTACACACGCTTCTCCCTCACACACCATGATACTAGCTGCACCTCTTTTAGTTATTACATATCAAGATTAAGGGTCTTCAAAGGAGGGCCCAGCCAGAGAAGTGCAATCAGAAGAAAAGAGCTTCTGGTCTCTGTCTGTCTGTCTGTCTGTCTGTCTGTCTGTCTGTCTGTCTGTCTATGGAGGCAGGACAATCATGAGCCACCCTGTCTCATCTTGGGTCACACCATGGGACCCTTTCTTAAACAGAAACAATAAAACCTTGAAGTTTACTGACCTCTTGGTTCCTCTCGTCTCACATATCCTTTGAACCACGTGATACTGTTTCTCCACTATTAGGTTCTCTACACCAAAATGACTCATTAAACAAACAGAAAAACCATTTTGTTTGACTCACGTTTGTTGGAGAAAACCATTCTGCCATATGACATATGGTTTTCAAAGGCCATGTATTACAAATGAGAATATAAATGAGAATGTAAGATACCATGAGAGTAAGGGCATTTTACATCTGTTCCCCTCTGTCCCTGCAATGCTCATCCCATTGCTAGGCAGAAGGTATCATGTTAGACAAAACTACTGTGTGAGTTAACAAAGTGACAATCTTTGATACTAAGGCATTAGGAAGGTCACAGATACAATTGAATTCTGTCTAGAGTTGTGCTCCCAGCACAGAGAATAACTTCTGTTTATATTGATATGGACTAGTGTTTCTTCTCTTTTATTCTATACTGGTATAGAGGTTGATATTTGGTTTCCTTGTGAGAGACTTTCAAATTGCAAAGCTAGTTTAGTAAGTTTTTAGATAAAAGTAAATGCCTCCTTGAATATATGTAAAGTTATTAGAATTGATATCAACAGTTAGATCATCATAAGACTGATGTTCAGTATCAAAAGTTTTTGTGTATTTTTGGTAGCATGTCAGCATTCATAAAATATATTATTTTTCCTGTTGATTAATTGGTTATGAATTACTACAGAACATTATTTCAACAGTTGTGACTAGAGTGTTTTAGAATGAAGGAGACCATGATATTAGTTTAACACTGGCTTTCTGTGTTATGTTTATATTTCAGATTGAGAAGACTATAGGATATAAACATCATTGTATTCTGAAATGCTAAATAATTCATCGATGTTATAGATGGATAGAGAAAGGGAAATTGAAGGCAAAGGCCATGGAAATGCCTAGAGGGACTCAAAGCCAATTTTAAGAGGTCAATCCAGAGAAAAACAGCAGCAGGAAAAACTATTGCTGAACCTACAAATTAAGAATAGAAGGTTCCAAGGATAAATAATCAAGTCCCAAGTGGTAGGCCTCAAACACCTGCACCAATGGGTAATACTAAATGAACTCAGCAGATTGTATTCACAGTTATTTATATACAAATATATATATATATATACACACACACACATATATATATATATATATATATATATATATATATATATATGTTACAAATAAGAGACCACACATTTGAGAAAGGAGTAAGATGAACAGGAAGAGTTGGAGGGAAGAGAAGGAGGGGCAAATGATGCAAATATTCTAGTATGTAAATGACAAACAGAATGAAAATCTCAGTAAGTAGATAAAAAAAAAAGCTTTGTGTATACTCAGAATGTGCAAACCCTACTGGTTGGAAGCTGCTGTGATACTAACTGGAAAGGTACAGTTATGAAGCCTTTGCCATGTTAAAACTTAGTTTCTTCCCAAGAAGGAAGGAAGATGGCGTTAATATGTGTTATTCTTTTTCTTTAAGTGAACTGATTTCCAAACCGGTTACTATTAAGAAGTGGAATTATTACTCAGACTTCCAACATGCATTGCACTTGATTTTAGTGCCCATCATTGGGTCCTATAAGGAAAGGCGATAAACCTTCATGTTCCATGACTGTGTATTCATCTATTATCTGTCACTTTTTTATCCATATGTAAGTCATTGATGATTATAGGAGTGTCCAACACTGCCTTATATATCAGTTATTAATACACTCACTATGCTTCATATACAACTTTATGCTCTGTTAATATGGATGAGTGACTCACCAACTTACAGTGCTATTCACAAGACATCTCAAAACAGATTGTAAAAGTGTGCCTAAGATTTTGCAAGCTTAATGTTAAACATGGCTCTTAATAAAATGAAATTATTAAAACCTATAAATTGAATGACTGCATTAAATGAAGGTGATGCATACTCAAAATTCACCACTTCCTAAAGTTTTATTTTTCTCCAGTTTTCATTTTCTGTGCTCTCTAGTGATTTTATCTGCATTGTATTTGTGAGTAAGATGCTTAAAGAACATTACCATTGTCATGAAAACTCTGTCCTGATAGAGACGTGCACACTAGGGAAACAAAATCAACAGTCTCCACCTTTCCCATCTTCTGTTTTGTTTTCTCTTGATTTTTTTCATGTTTCCTTTATTCTTCATGAGATGAAGCAAGTTTGTTAAATATGTGTCAGAAGAACAACCTCATCTGCCTTTGGTGAAATTCTACATGTCTGACACACTTGTCTATGGACTGACAGAGACAAACACATAAAAACACACAATATCTACCTCTAAACTCCCTTTAGTCATTTTTTTGTGGGGAGTTCTTCCTTTCTTTCTATTTATTGTTCTCTCACACAATACATCCCCACCACAGACTTCCCTCCATCTACTCCTCCAAGTTCCCCTCCACCCCCTCTCTCCCCAGTTTTTTCAGTTGATTACACTCGTTTTTGTAGACGTAAGTCCCCTCATATGGAGTATGTCTATCTCTTTTGCAAAAGTTCTGTAATTTGAGTATTTTTATTTCAGCCTATGTCTTTATTATATTTATGATTTCTATATGGAGCAAATAAAAATACCAGAATTTTTATTAAGTTTAAATTTTAAGTAGACAATCTTTTTACACAGATGTGCTCCAGTTAGTATTCTGGGAGAGGGTGGTCTTTGTCTTGAGATGTATAGCTATGAGTGAAATCACCAGGCTTCTTTAGATAGTTCCACACCTATGGTCATACAGACAGCTCTGGTTAAACTTATTGGGTCACAGAGTAGAACAAAAAAAGCATGACTATGGCAGAAATATGGAGGTTGACAGGGACAAGAGTAAAAAAAAAGAGAAAGGAGGGCATGAGAAGAATCAGATTACATTATACACAGTGTACTGGTTGGTTTTGACACAAGCTAGAGTCATCAGAGAGGAAGGAACCTTAGTTGAGGAAATGCCTCCATAGGATCCAGCTGTAAAGTATTTCTCAGTTACTGATCAATGGAGGAGGGCCTAGCCCAGGAAGGATGGTGTCATCCCTGGGCTAATGATCCTGGGTTTTATAAGAAGGTAGGTTGAGCAAGTCATGGGAAGCAAGTCAGTAAGCAGCTCCCTTCCATGGCTTCTGTGTCAACTCCTGCCTCCAGGTTCCTTTTCTTTTTGAGTTTTTGTCCTGACTTCCTTTAATAATGAACTGTAGTGTGTATGTTTTCCACCAGCCTGCCTGGTCCCACTCTTTGTTCCTCCCTGATGGCTGCCTGGTCCCACAGCCTCACTAGCCCCAAATAACACACTCAGACTCTATATTTGATACAATCTTGTTGGCCAGTTACTATCATTGTTTATGACGTAGCTCTGCCTTAATGATTACCCATTTCTACTATTCTAAGTATTTCCACGTGGCTCATCTTACCGGAGAGTGCCGGGCCCACATCTGATCTCTCCAGGCTCTACATGCTGACTCCTCCTTCCTACTTCCTCTTTCCTCCTTGTCTCCTAGCCCTGCCTATCTTGCTTTCCCATTGGCCACTGTGCTTTATTCATTAACCAGTATGAGAAACATATTTCCAGAATAACATCTCCCATCAATGAACAGCAATATGGAAGTATAAATCAAATAAACCATTTCCTCCTCAAGTAGCTTTTTGGTCTTGTTTCATCACAACAATAGATATTATTTGATTGAGGAATATGTATTCTCAAGTCAGAAGTAGTTAAAATAAGTGAAAAGTTGAGTTGTTGAAATGCTATGACCAATGATGGTGGAAAAATTACTTATAACAACATAGATGAAAACAGGCTACTAGAAGGAGATGGCAAATCAACTAGAATGGGTGGCTGCCATTAGGAAAACCATGCAGAGCACTACATGCAGTAAGGTGTCCAGTAGAGAAAATTCTAAGAGCTTTCAGGAGGATTTAAGGTCATTGACTCCCAGATAGTTTTTCAAAGAAAGTATCTTTGCCATGGAAAAAAGTGATGGATGTGGGATGTCCTTCTGTATGTTGTAAATATGTGTTGCTTTTGTTGGTTGATGAATAAAGCTGTTTGGCCTATGGCGGGGCAGAACATAGCTAGGCAGGAAATCCAAGCAGAGATACAAGGAGAAAGGAAGTGGAATCAGGAGAAGATGCCAGCCACTGAAGAATGGAGATATGAGATAACATCATGGCCAAGTGGCAATATATAGATTAATAGAAATGGGCAAATTTAAGGTGTAAAAGCTAGTTAGTAATAAACCTGAGCCATTGGCCAAATAATTAATTATAATTAATATTACACCTTTGAATGATTATAAGTGGCTGTGGAACAGGTGGGCAGGATGGAAAAGCTTCTGGTTACAACTGATAGTCTATGTGAAGTAAATGGAGAAGATAGTAAGTAATGGGCTGTATAATAATGTTCCTGGAATCACCTGAAGAAGAAAAAAGTCATGCAGATAGAGGTACAACAGTTAGATTTTACCAGGAGGAACATTATGGTTTATTTTTTTACGTAAAATCCTACAATTTTTTATGAAAGTCAATTATGCAGAATCAATGGTATATGAGCTATAGAGCATCTGAAAAAGTATTGTCTTAGATGATAATTTAGGGGGCGGTTTATTACTATATGCATTTAGCAGAATAACAGTATTAGGTTTCCTCTAGGCTGTGTAATACAGCCTGTTACAGAGTTTTTGTTTTTTGTTTTTTGGCTCAGTAGTGGACATGGTTGTGTATTGTATGGTGACTTTTAAATCCAATTTGAAAGTAGTTGGTTACCCCATAACTTCCAGGTGTGCATTAAAAGTTTTGTGTATAGCTGAGAAACTATTGGCAATTGATGCCTTCTTGAGGGCAGAGAGTCAGTTATTTTTAAATATGGGGCCTCTGAAAATCTAGCCATGCTCCAGTCCATAGTCCTATACCCACCCTTGCACATATGGACAGCCAAATTAGCTTGTTTCCTCCTCCTCTTGCTCCTCCTCATGCTCCTCCTCCTCCTCTTCCTATTCCTCTTCTTCTGAGAGAGAGATACAGACAGACAGTCAGACAGACAGACAGACAGAGAGACAGAAAGAGACAGAGAGACGAAAGCACATGAAATTATGAAGGAAAGTGAAAGGGGGTTACATCTCAAAGCAAGTTTTAAATTCTAAACATTATTGTCTTAGTTTGTATAGTATAAAAATTGTAGATGACTTACTAAAAAATCAAATCAATTAACAACAAAAACTAATGTTTACTCTTGTCCCAGATGCTAAACTCTGAGCTCAGGGCACTATCATACTTGATTCTGGTAGTTTAGAGAGAGCTTCCTTCTAATGAAAAAAGCAACACAAGATAAGGCCTTTTTTTTGTATTTTATTTTTGTATTTTTGTATTCATAGTGCAGGACTTATCCTAAATATCAGAGATTTACCCCAATAATCTCATTCATTCCCATTGCCACATCTCCCCAAACCATCCTAGTGGGGCAAACACTTCCACACATTAATTTGAGGTGGGCAGCCATTGTGAATACCAGGCAACCACAGACATTTGGGATTGGCTTTTCATGCTACTGCAAGGGTGTCTTCTAGCTAGGCAGTCTGACTGGCCAGTGGCAGACTACTGTTATCACTTCAGGAGGTCTGGTAGTACCCAAACTAAAAATATGCAGAGAAGGAGGAGGTGGTGGAGGGGCAGGGGTTAATACACAGACACTCTAACTTCACTGGCCTGTCAACCATTTAGGCCAGTGAAAAGAGAAAGGGCAATGAATAGGAAGCTGCCTGTGGTGTGTCATTGATTGTGTCCTTAGAGGGCTTTTGCTGTTGTTATATTTCTCAAAGTTGATAATGGGAGCAATTTTGAGCTGATGAGAAAGCATTTGCATTTGAACAGTGAGAGATATTCTAGTTTTGTTACTCAAGGAGTTCCTGAGGAAACTAAGACTGCCAGAGTCCACATGGTCTAGAAAAGAACGCCGTGCTCAAATGTGTGGGGGTCAGCAGATCACAGTTGTTTTCCCATGAAATGGTGCTTGCTCATTTCTCCTATTATTGCAAATGTTACTATAATAATTATTATGAAGTTTTTTGCTTCCCATGGAAGAACATCTAAATTTTTCCAGTAACCATCAAGACCCATGCAAGCTGAGCATCAGAACCCCATTGCTCATACCCACATTCTCCCAGATT
Source organism: Cricetiscus sungorus (assembly GCA_030556225.1). NCBI lineage: Eukaryota > Metazoa > Chordata > Mammalia > Rodentia > Cricetidae > Cricetiscus > Cricetiscus sungorus. The sequence goes on from JANBXA010000641.1 coordinate 17,636,736, forward strand.
ACACCACCAGCCTTAAGTCTGAGTCCTCTATTGACACGTGGATACTTCATATCATTTTCTGGCTGTATCCAGCCTATCCCTATTGTTTTCTTTCTTTTCTTTTCATTTCTTTTTTTGTTTTCTTTTTGGTTTTAGTGAGAAACTTTCTCTCATCATGAAGCTCATGTTGACCTTGACCAAGTAAACAATTCCCCTGTCTTCTGTATACTGGAGTTACAGGCATACACTATTACGCATAGCTAACATAAATTTCTCCTTAATTTATTTTTTCTTGTTTTTAAAAAAATTATTTTCATTTTATATTCCAACGTCTGTTCCCCCTCTTTCCCCTTCTCCTACCTCTCTGCCTCCCTGGCTTTCCCCCGTTGTAACCCCCCCCCCATCCATTTCTCAGAGGGGCTGAGGCCTTCCTTAGGGACTCAACAAGTCTGGCATACCAAGCTGAGGCAGGACCAAGCTCCTCACTCCTGCATCAAGGTTGAGCAAGGTATTCCTGTGGAATTTCTTAAATTCTGCTTTGTTTCTTGTGCAAGTTTTTGCTAATCATGAGACTGAATTACATATATCCAAGATCATATTTTAAGAATATCTTAAAGAACCAAACTATTCTTTTTAACTTAATAGTTTTATTTATAGGAATATCTCAGATAATAACGAGATACTATTACATAGCAATACATGTACAAGACTGCTTACCTTGATGAATTATAAATCTTTCAGTGTCTACCACCAGGATAAGTGTTGACAATACTTTGCTACGGAATCCTTTTTATCCTCAAAAGTTACTGGAAAGAATAAAACACTTTCACTTCTCCAATAGACAAGTCTTAGAGAATTGTTGAAACTGATATCTGAATGACTCCCCTTACCCCCGCCCCAAAATGGTAGTAAAGAATAACAATTGCAGGACAGGAGTATAAAACTTGCAATGTGAGAAAGGTTTGAGTTGGGTCTCCAGCACCATAAGAAGAAAAGAAGAGATGGGGCGTGAGGGCAGAGGAAGAGAATGTGTAGATTTTACTGTTGCTATTGCTATTATTCCAAGGAAATCAAACAACAATATACTTTTAAATAAAGTTATCTTTATGTTGATATATAACACATCATATGTGTGTGCCTAAGGGGGATTGGTTGTAAATTATTAAACATTTGGAAAAGTACAGGCACATGCCCAGCAAAAGTAATACTGCTCCATGAAACTCAGTTTATGACAGCAGAAGTGACTAGCCCAATAACAGCTCAGTTTGCATCAACAGTGACAGAAGTAAGGAATTTTAAAAACCCTAGACAATAGTGGTGATGGTCACTGTGGTTACACTGTCCTTAGTGAATTCAATAAAAGAAGCTTGTATCATTTCTGTAACTAGAAAGACTGAACTATAAAACCAACAGCTGTGTAGTATTTGTCCATTATTGTTGTCATCCTTGTGACGGCCTCAAGGTGAATTGTCGATATTTTCCCTAACAGCATGCACTCTGCTTGCTGTATTATCAAGGCACTGATATGTACACCTTATTTCAAACATATATAATTGTGTAGGTTAGATTCCATACATTATATAGACTTACCTTCATTGAAGCTCTGCTTTGCCCCAAGAGTGTAGTTACCTTTTAAGATGAAGTCATGTCTTATACTTCATTTGTTTTGTTTATCATCTTCTATCAGGAAACTTATTATAAAATGTTGGCATATATCACTATCATTTTATTCCAGGTTGCTAAGATCTTTTGAGACTTATATCCTTGATTACCTGTGATAGTAATTGTTGATCAATTGATGCATTCATTGGCAGGTATCTATTGAGAACTTTAGCAAAGTGGTCACCAGGCTGCCAGAAACAGAACAGTGAACGTGAAAGCTATGGATCTTACATTTGGCAGTATATTTTATGGTGGTGATGCTGAAATAAACTATACAAACATATTCAGTTTAATTGTCAGTTGATGTAGAAAGGTGAAGCCTGCTGTTGGTGAAATGTTTCTGAGTTGTGTAAGGAAGACAGCTGAGCAAGCCACGGAGAGAAAAGCAGTAGGAAGTGATCCTTCTGTTCCTGCATTCAGGTTCTTGCTTGCATTGCTGCCCTCATTTCTCTCAATGATGGACCATAAATATGAACATATAAGCAAAATGAACTATTTCGTCCCCCAAGTTGGTTCGGTCACTGTTTTAATTATAGCAGCAGAAAGTGAACTAGGGCAAACTGCGATGGGAATTGGGAATTAATAGAGTAGGTACAATAATAAAGGGTCCTAATGCAAACTCATTTAAAAGACTCATAATGCAAACTGGAAATCAGAAATGGCCTTCTGTGTGAGAGGAGGAGCTGAAGAATAAGAACCTGCACTTTGTGAAATGCTAGGCTGTGGATGCTGGTGGCTTGGAGAGAGGAACAGGCAGAGGTAAGAAGGAACATGGAGATGAGAACAGCACAGTAATGGTCAGTGTGGCCCAAGCTGTCTAGAGGAAGCAGGCTTAGGCCCAGCCATGCAGGACTCAGTGAGAACTGATATTTATTCCATGTTTGAGAGGGAACTTTGTAGTAACATCATCTATGTATAAGATCAGATCTTATAGGCTTCATGAAGCCTTCTTTACAAGATCAAGATGTAACGTTGTATCTCAGAGGTTTATCAAGTTAAAGTGTTTCAGTGTATTAGATTTTAGGATTAAACAATACTCCAAGAACTAAATGATCACAATGAGTGAATCTTTTACATGACCATAGTTGCAAAACCTCCACCATATTCCCTCCCTTTTCTATAGGACTTCTCTAAGTCATCCTGAGAGAAATATAGTAACTGCTTTCTTTTTGCAAATTTCTTTAAAATGCAGACTATATTTCTGATATTCCATCATAATTATGAGTCATTGTGCTTTTAACTAAAAATTAACTGAATTTTAATTTTTGAGATTATAATTGCATCATTTTTCCCCTCCCTTTCCTCCCTCCAAATTCTCTAGCCCTCCTTGCAGTCTTTCAAATTCACAGTCTCTTTCTTCCTTCATTGTTGTTACATACACATATATATGAATATTCCTAAGACTATAAATACAACCTGTATTTATGTCGGTATGATGTTACTTAAATGTATATGCTTTCAATACTGACCATTTAGTGCTCGATAACTACTTGGTATGTTTTTCATTAGGGAAGATTATCTCTCCCACTCTCATCATTCTTTAGTGATGCTTACAGTTCTTTGTGTAGGACCGAGGCCTTATGGGATTTTCCCACTTCAGCGTGTCCGCTCTTGTTCTTGTTCAGCTCATGTAGACAGTCAGATTAGTGAGTTTATGATCACACCTTCCGACATTACTAGGACACACAGTCTCACAGCAAACTGTCTGAGTCTCTTGCCCTTACACTCTCATCTGCCCCTCCCCCCTCTAGCAATGTTCCCTAAACTTTAGGTAGGAGCATTGGATTGTGTATTTACCCATTAGGACAACCTTCACAACCTAGCTTTTTGATTGGTTGTGGTTTTCTCCAATGCTCACCATCTGTTGAAAAGTTTTCTTGATGAAGGGTGAGGACTCCACTTGTCTGTGGAGTTATAAGGTCAAATGCTTAGAGTTTAGATAAGGATTGTGCTGGTTTAACAAAGTAGCAGTTGTAGATTATCCTCCAACATCCAATACTAGGTCCCCAGTCCTCGGGCGGTGGCTGACTTTTCAGTATGAGTCATGATTTCCTGTCTGTTGAATGGGTCTCAAGTTCAATTAGAGAGTTATTGGTGATGGCCAAGGAGTATTGCCACTATTACTCTCTGAACTTTAGTGCCATGCTCATCATAGTTGTATATAAGTGTCATAGCTGGGTAGGGATGTTGGTTGTTTTCTTCCTTTGGATGTTTGTATGGTGCCTGCCTTCTGGTACCATGAAAAGTAGTCCTCAGGGATGAGTCATTTCAGTAAATTCCAGTTCAGGAGCCTTTGGGTCATGAGTCTTAAGTGCAAGGTATCTTGACTTCTGTATAAGGGGTAGGAGGGTAACTGACTGCCACAGCAATAGTTTGTATGTGTTAGGAGTCTGTTGGACAAATCTCACCCATAACTAAAAAAAAAGGGCTTCTTATTTCTGATTGTTGTATGTTTTGTCAGATAAGATCATTGTTGGCACAGATGAAAAAAATTATTTAAACTATTTTTGTATATTTATACATTGACTTACAGTATTAAAGGTATTTTCAGATAGATAGTTAATAACGTGATTCTTTGACTTTTTTTCCAGCTATCCTTAATGCTATTCAACCCCCGCTTCTTTTTTATTTCCTTCATTCTCCCTAATTATATCCACCCACCATTTTCTCCCAATTCCACCATCAGATCACTTGTATCCTCTTATTCCCTTTTCTATTGCTTCCTCATCCCAAGTCCAACCTGGGCCATGGGTTCTTTTGGCTTTTTTGTACCTGTAATAACTCCTGGATGTGTACTCATATCTCAAGGTTTGGAGCCAGGGGACTAAGATGGGAAAGAACATACGACTTTTGTCTTTCCAGGTCTGGATTACCTTACAAAGTATGATCGATCCATTTACCTGAAATTTGCATGGCCTTGTTTGTATTCACAGCTGAATAATATTCCATAGTATATGTGTGCCACATGTTCCTTATGCATTTGTCACTTGAAAGCCATCTACATTGTTTCCATTTCTTAGCTATTCTGCATAGGATGGCTATAAGCATGTTTGAACAGATTATTTATGGAGAAGGATGTCCAGGCTTTTGAGCATATGCCAAGAGCTGATTTAGTTTGATAATGCTGTAAATTAATTTGAAGCCTTTTACAAATCCATCACACTGATTTCTAGAGTGGCTGTACCAGTTTGGAGTACGATCAACTCAATGAATGCTCTGTTCCCTCACACTCCTCCAGCGTTTGTTGCCCTGTTGATCTTTGCCATTCAGACTGCGATAAGGTGCAATCTCAAAGTTATTTTGGTTTGCATTTCCCTAATTACTAGGATAGTGAACATAGTTTTTAAGGTTTCAGGCATACTCATTCATTTTATAGTTGCACATCCCCCCTAGATCTAGATCCTGTATAGTATTTAGGTCAAATGAATACTGTTTTCAGTGAATATTTCAGAAGTTTGATGTTGTTCATTAACTGTTCATGCACTTATCAAATATAAGCATATGTTATGCATAAGTCATTGAGCTAAAGTCTTTGAAGGATATCAGACAGATTCCTTTCACAATCTCAGTTTAGCAGCAAGCAGTCTGTCTGTCCGGTTCTCAAATGACTGATGAGTGTAGCCTCCTGTAGCGGGGAGGTGCATACCAGGGCACCGGTGTGCAGGTCAAAGCACAACTCTCTGCTCTCTCCTTCCACCATGTATGCCAACGGGTGGAGCTGCACTCATACCAGACTCAATGCCAGCCAAGTGCCATTTCCTACTCAGGTCTCATGGCCTGTGGGTCCTTCTTGATGTGAACATATTTACAAAACAGAAGGGCCAAATATAGCACTGGTATTCAGGGAAGTCATTGATCAGATGGAAGGTAGACAAAAGTCATACTAGCTGTCTACAGAACAAGTTATGGCCACCCAAACATATACAAAGATATGCAATCCTAAAAATTATATAGTCCAAGCCAAGTGGTGGTGGCACACACCTTTAATCCCAGAGGCAGGCGGATCTCTGTGAGTTAGAGACCAGCCTGGTCTAAAAAAGCTAGTTGCAGGACAGCCTCCAAAGCCACAGAGAAACCGTGTCTCGACGGTTTTTTATTTAAAATAAAATAAAATAAAGGTTTAGAGATTTTCTACTTTTTTCCCATATATATAATCATAGCATGTCTCTTTCTTAGTCCAGCTTGGTCTCGAATTCATGATCCTCCCGCATCAGCCTCCTGAGCAGATGAGATTATGAACATGGATAACTTTCACAATGAAGCAGACAAAAGTAGGGGAGGGCAAGAAAGAGAGAGGGAGGAAGGGGGAGGGTGAACTGTTTTCCTATAACTCTCAGTCATGTACTTGCCACAGTCTCTCTGGGCCTCTCTGACTGTGACTTTTAGAATTGGTTTTGTTTGATTTTGTTTGGGGCTGTGAGGAGAGCACAAACTCTCGGTGGATGCTGTGCTTTTGCGAACCCTGTTTGTTCCCGTGCCCAGAGTTCACTGGGGGGAGAGCAGCAGCACAGGCAGGAACCTTGCTATTTCCGTGTGATTGGCATCTTGACTTCTCGTTGGATATTTCTCATGTGGGAGACTTCCTGGGAAGAGTCAATGACAGAGTGAAAGGTCTCGGTTTCTCCTTCTACTCTTCGGTCCACGAGGACAGACCAGCCACAGACACTGAAACCAAACAGTGCCAGCTGTGCACACGATCCCACCTGCTGCCTCTGATAGTGAGAACTTGGCATAAGTCATGTGTCAGATATGTAAGAAGTGGCTTCCCAAATTTATAATCATTGGCAAATTACACCATCTTGGGAAAACATCTAAATTTCCATATAATGGTTTGGGAGAGAGCTATTTCCTTGTAAATGTTTAACTAGATTCATTTCAGAAACTATGGCTCGGACAGGCACATGACTTGTTTTCATCGGCAGTAAGTGGTATACATTGAAGATCTTTTATAGTGCCATCAATTGAATGGGCACTGCCCTAGAAGTCCTGATAACCAGCATCGGCATTTTCCCACAAGTGCATTACTTCTAACACTGGATTCCCAAGGGTCCGCAAGCCAAAGGCCTCAAAAGGAAGTCGGTGCCTGTGGTGAGTGATTGCTGGTGCTTATGCTTTGTTTTACCCCAGCAGTTTGTGGAAGACAGTAATGTGAATTCCCCCATCTACTTTTGTTTACTTTTATCTCCCTTGTCACTTTTAATATGGAGGATTTATGTGGAGAATTCAGTGTTATTACTTTGAAATTGATCTTCAGAAAGATAAACCAAAGTCATTTGGGGGCTGCTAACATTTTATTACAAAACAGAGAAGCTGTCTCCAGCAAACAGAGTTGGAGAAGCCCTCTTTTCTCCTACCTTGCTGATCAGCCAGCTCTTATAAATCAACAGTTCAAACAGAGGCTGTGGAACCGTCCAGAAACAGAACTGGGAGAAACCGTTGTGCCGATAGCACTTGCCTGAAGCAGCACCAGAGATAAGCTGGAATGTGGTATTAGTTTGAATTAGTTCAGCAACATTCTTTGCATAAGACATTTTGACAGTATGGTGGCGACGTTTTGTCACATCCTGAATGTGGATCTGCAATTGTTCAATAAACAGGCTCAACCGACATCCTCATGCCCTTCCTGGATCTTGCCCCTTTCGAGTCGAACCAAATGGTTTGGGGCCTGTGCTTCCTCACAACATTCTAGTGTGCCATCTTAACTACTCAAAGTCACAATTGGAATTACTAGTCCAATTGTTTTGCCTGATGTGGAGACAACATATTGGATGTGTTGAAAGTTTGCATGATAATTTCTCTTAGGTACTGTGCTTGTTGGGCTGTGTACTTCGGTCTCTAAAAATTAACTACTGTGCTTCATGACCAGGGAAGGAAAAGGCAGGAGTAGTACCACCATGAGACAAAGGTCATCATTCTGCCTTTGCATCCCAAGCTACTTCTTGAATAGTCTTCAGCAAAGGAATGATTTCAGAAAATGTAGCTCTCATTAGAATGGAATGGGTATTTTAAGTTATCATAGATCATTGCATTAATCCGTCAAAAAAAATAGAGGCTGAGAATGGACTCTCCTTCATTCAGTACATTTAGTCTCCTCTTGTGGAATTTGTGATACTCTGTGAAGACATTCCATAAGTGTCTATCACTAGAAGGGCACAGACAAGGCCACACTTTGAGAGCTCCAAGTTTGTATCTTAAGTCATTACTGTGATGCAAAGAGAATTGTTCAGCTCAGAAATTATTTTCCAGATGGAATTTCACATTCAAAGCAAATTCCTTAACTGTTTCTGTCTCCACTATGTATTTTTGCATTTCTCTTGATGAGTCTTAATTATCAGCTGCTGTCCCCTCTTATAGAATTTACTAATGTACATGTCTCTATTTCATGGTTTGTGATCTTGATCTGTAATGGATGTGTGTGTCTATGTTTTTGTTTCCCAATAGTGTTCTAGACTCTCTTGTTCATTCCAGTCTTCCTGGGTTGTCATAACAAAGTATGATGGAGAAGCTTAAGTATGAAACTCTCTGTTTCACAGTTCTAGAGTCTGGAATATAATAGCAGGGTGCTAAAGTGTTGTCAGTGGGAGGGCTTTGCCCCCTGTACATGTATGGCTTCTGTCTTTTTCTTCACATGCAAAGACATGTGCATTAATATGTACAAAGAGAGAAAGAGTTAAGGTCTCTGGGGTCTCTTCCTGTAAGATCACTAAACTTGTAAGGACAACTGATGTCTAAACTATTGTAAAACACATGCTTACCTAGCTGTATTTCACCTATTAACTTTAATTCAGCTATACAGAGAGTGAAAAATTCAATGTATGAAATCTATAAATATCAAAAGATTCATCCTGTAACACCTTCAAACCAAAAATTTGTTTTTAACACATAGGTTATATCATTTTTATGGACTGAGATTGTCCATAAATATAGCACGTTTGCCAAAGTTCATAACTACATTAAAATAATAAAACTTTGCTTTTGGACTTCTGCTTTCTACCTATGAGCTCTGTACTTCTGTGATTATTTTCTTCAGGCTTACAGCCAGAATATGATTGAGAATGTTTTATTAGCAGATTTAATGGAGGGACCCACGACAGCTCACAAAATATTACCAGGGTCTGAAACACTTGCATGCTATGTTTCCAGTCTCCTTCACTGATCATGTTTTCTCACAGTGAAAAAATCATGGACACATCCTTGAGTCCACATTTCCTACCACAGATCACACAATGGATACCTGCTGTGTATAGTGAGATGGTCAAGGTATACAGTCAGGATGCAGGCTAAATGAAGCCTCTATGGGGATATAAACAAAATAAAAATGTGGCACTTTATTTTGTTTGAACACCTATTGTGTTTTGGGATTTCTTGAGTGTAAAGCCAATGCTATTATGTAGTCTGTTCCTTAAAATTAGTGCTGCTTTTATTAATGACACAGTTCAGTCCAGAGTGAAAGTAAATGGTAGATCTTACAATTGATAAGCAATGACTAATCAGATGTAATAACTGCTCTATAGTCATAAATAACATTAAAGCTTGTATATGAATTGCCAGAGTAATTTCATCATTTTGTTCAAACTTCAAATTTGGGTTGACAAATCACTTTGTTCTTCTGGTAATAGCAGCAGTTAGTCTGAGATATGACTGCTCTGCACAGAATGTGTAATAATGTAGTCAATTAATTGCTTTCAGATAGAGACAAAGCTCAGTTACATGTAATTTTAAGAAAGCAATAAAATAAACTTTTTCAAATTAATGAAGAATTCCATAAATGATTAAAGCTAAAATGATTAAACCTTGATTCAAGTTTTAAAATTGAGCCTCAAGTTTGCATAATAGAAATGAGAATAACATATTTATAAGCTGGAGGACACCTAGGTGGAAAAAGATTTCTTTGAAGAGGGATTCAAATTTCCTAGTTATAAAAAGCAAGCCAGCTAAAATCTGAAAGGAATGCAAAAGCTATAAAGTAAAATAGCCATTTAAAACATTTAATGAAGTGTGAACAAAGCTCATGTGTTTTAAGTAGCTGTCCCTTTCATTGCTTGCTTCTCTGAAGCCTAAATAATTAGGCTGGGATGTTAAAAAATCATCGAAAAACTTAAGTAGCACTTTGGGAAATGGAGTGTTTTAAAGGCAGCATTATTACATAAGAATCCCAAACATGAAAATAATTTTAACATGCAGAGAAAGCAAGGTATGTTTTCAATTGAGATAGTAACAAGAGAAGAGTGAATCACATTCTAGTTATTGACAAGAACGCTTACAAATGGGCTTTTTCTTCTTGGCAAAGCTGAATGTGTGTGTTGTATGTGTAAGTTGAGGTGAATGTGGGCACACATGTTGCCACAGTATACATTTGGAAGCTAGCAGACCATGTCAGTTACCAGTCTTTGTCTTCCACCTTGTTAGAGACAGTACCTTTCTTTGTTTTGCTTCTGCATACTTCAGGCTAACTCATCACCCCCCTGTCTCTACCTACCTACCATCTCTCTGTAGAAGCTCTGGGATTATAGATATGTAGTACCTTTGGTACTGGGCTTTATGTTGATTCTGGAAATCCAAACTCAGGTCCTCAAACTTGCCTGACAAGCATTTCACTCTCTAAGCCATCTTCCCAGCCCATCTCAGAAGTTTTAAAATGCTAAATCAAAGTTGAGAAGAAATAAAGTTGGGTACAATATAACCAATGGCTCATTCAATCTCTCTTGTGAGGCTAGTGATATGCTTCTCTCTCCTAGAGAAAAACAAAGCTTGCTCTACCTGGACCCTTCTAGGTTTTTCCATGTGTGTCTTGTGCACATGTGTGTATTCATGATTTTGCCTGGAGATGAACAATGTGTGGGGAGTGCATGCATTGGTGTTCATATATATTTGGAGGCAGAAAGCTGATGCCAGCAATCATCACCTCTTCCTCTTCCACTTTGGTCATTAAAGAAGGATCTCTTAGTCCTTTTAGGTAATGTGGCTTATCTTACAAACCAGCTTGCTTTGGGAATCTCCACTTTCCAAGACGCAAATTATAGATAGATAGCCATGCCAACACAGCATTTACAGGATTTCTGGGGACCTATAGTTCCTCATGTTTGTGAAGCAAGGGCTTAACCACTGAGCAATCTCTCTAGCCCCTGCCTGGAAACTTCTAACAGTGAAATAATACAGGATTAAATGAGCATTTAAAGAAGCCACTTATTTTAATGTAGAATTATTGGTGAAAAACAGCATCTACAGCATTTGAGAAAATACTAAGTAAGTTCAGAAACATCAAGCACAGAGGGAGATATTTAGTTTCCCTGATTCCCTTACCCAGTTTGGTTTGGTGCTAAAATGTTCTTCAATCCCTTATTATTCAAAAATGTTTATGTTGTATACATTTTAAAGATTATTTTATTTTTTAAATTTAGATATTTATTGCATTGAGTTTTAATGATGCAACTACTCATTATTGCCTCTGTGTCCCCACCACTCTCCAGTCTTCTGTTGAGTTTCTTCCCTTAGAAGGAGCTTTTCTGGTATCATCAACTAAGGCAGGGGTTATCAACCTTCCTAATGCTGTAGCTTTTTAATACTGTTCCTCATGATGTGGTGACCCCTAGCCATAAAAACTATTTTATTGCTGCTTCATAACTGAAATGTTTGTACTCTTATGAACTGTAACTCAAATACCTGACATGCAAGATATTTGATATGCGACCCCTGCCCTGTGAAAGGATCATTTGACCCAGGAAGAGGACCCAGCTCACAGGTTGAGGACCACAGCTCTGGAGCAATAGTCCCTCACTTTTCCTCCTGGCATGTGGCTTCCCTTTTTGGCATATGTCATTGATGTCAGGACACACCTAAGTTTCTGGCCTGTCTCCTCCACCAGAGTGAGTTTCTAGACTGTGGAGAGCTTTAACTTCTTCCCAGTTCCCTCATCCTTTACTAGAAACATCATCTCCTAAACAGTCATTTATGAATGCCCTCTGTTAAAGGACAGGCTAAATTAAGGTATACCTGTGTTTCCCTATTGATTTAAAATTCTGTATTTGTCACACAGCTGAGTGTATTTTGATAACATACATTCTTACCTTTTCATTTCTTGTGTGTTTTTGGTTTTTATCATGCTGTTGTATTATTACTTGAGACAATATTTGTATCTTCATAAGCCAATAGAACCTTGTTTGTTTACTATTTTAGATGTGTTTGAATTTTCTACACTTATCTTTCCTGGATGGGGCCTTTAGAATGTCTTTTTTTGTCACATTAAAATGTATCTTTTGTAATTATTGCTAAACTATGTTAGATTGATGCTAAAGTTATTGGAAAATTTCCCCCTTTCCAGATGAAGATTAATATTAAACTCAGTTACATTTTATTTTCTTAAATGATTTTTTTTTATTTTGGAAATTTCATACATGTATACAGTATATCTTGATCAATTTCACTCTTCGAACAACTTCGAACAAGTTCGAACAACTTCGAACTCCCTCCAAATCCCTAAAACACATTCCCCTCTCAACTGCATGTTATGTAAAGTAAATATATAAAAAATAACCAAATGAGTCTAATTAATGCTGCCTGTATGAGCAGGTGGTGTGGGGCGTGGGTAACTTACCAGTGGCCACACTCTCCAAAGGAAAAGGGCTGTCCTTCCCTCTTCAAATACAGCCACCCCTATTTTACCTACTTTTTAATAGTATCCTTCCCACATTTTATTTTTATACATGTGTATGGGATGTGTGTGTGTGTGTGTATGTGCGTGCGTGCGTGCGTGCGTGTGTGTGTGTGTGTGTGTGTGTGTGTGTGTGTGTGTGTGTGTGTGTGGTCTTACCTGTGTGCATACTTATAGACTTGAATCCAGAGCTCTCGAAATCTGGCTAATCAAATCTGGCTAGCAAACTTACCATAAAGGTCTCATCTCTTCCCTCTGTGTGCTAGGAATTCAGTTGGTACACTCTCTAGCCCAGCATGTACCTGGGTGATGGTGATCCAGATTTCAGTCATCTTGCATCTGTGGGACTTTCCCCCAACCCACCATTTTTAGGCTTTCATGCACTGTAACTGACTAGCTGATCCATCCCATTGCAGACCACCATTTTACTTACAATTGTAAAATTTTCAAGATAGTCATACCAAAGTTTGACTTCACATTTTTTTCTGTTTTTTTTGAATATTTAATTTAAAAAAAAAAGGAATGTTTTGGGGAAGACTTCTCAGAACAATACCAGTTAATCAGGTAATCATTGCAAACATTTGCCTTATTTCCTCACAATGTGTGTGGACAAAGCACCTGTGTTCCTAGTGTAAATGGTCCCACCTGTGGGTTGTTCAGATAGGCAAAGAGAACTACAGGCATTCAGGTGCCAGTGTGGAAATGATTAATTTTATTCTGTAAGTCATGCAAATGGCGAAGTCTTTGTTAAATTTTCCTTTCAGGATTCTTTACAATAAGTTGACATGGATGCTCCTTACCTCTCAGATGGTTTTAATAGTGTATAAACATTGTGACACATAGAAATGATCAGAGTGCAGCAACATTTTTAAGTAAGGAAGTATAGTTCTTTAGAAAGCTGTTTACATTTAGTAATAATTTTAAAGACTTTGTGAGTGTAAGGAGATGAACTTGGAAAATCAGCAAATGCTCTTAACTATTAAGACACTTTTCCAGCTCCCCAGTAATAATACTGTGTGTGTGTATTAAATTAATTTCAGTAGAATATTGACACTGTGTAACATCAAGTGGGTAGCACTAACTTCCCTGTTAGTTTTATTATTTAGCAGTGGTCAATAGGTCTTTGTGTGTTGTATATAATGTACATGCATATGTGTTTACCCACTTGTATAAGCTCAAGGTTGGCATTACCTGTCTTCCTTGAGTTCTTGCAACTTTAGCGATTGATCCAGGGTCTCCTGCTGAGCCCAAATTTGGCTAGTCTAGGTGTTCCAGAATTTCTATCTCTGCCTCCCAAGTACTTGGATTGTAGGCAGCTCATACAGCTGTTCAGCTCTTACTTGGACTCGTTGGATTAGAATTCCAGTCTTCATGTTTGTATGGCAACTACCTTACCAACTGAACCCCATCCCACTCAAGTTATCTTTAGTGGTCTATTTCCACATTTCATTGCTAGCCCATGCTTCTTAAACTTGCCTGTTGTTTTTCTATTGTTTCATTCATTCTTTGTGCTATATTCCTCAAGAAAACTACTCAACTGTCAAAGTTGAGCATATTATTAGAATTTGTGATCATGTGCACTAGTATGTCTCAGATTTTGAGATAGTAACTTTATTGTCCCAATTTTAAGATCTGTACACTTTCTTTCTCTAGGTCTATTTTTTATTCATTTAAGTTAATTCCAGGAAGCGAATGAGAAGGTAGAAAGTGAACAATGCTAATTTGAACTTTTTAATTAATTGTAGTACTTTTGAGATAGAGTTTCTCTGTGTATCAGCCTTGGCTGTCCTGGAACTTGCTTTGTAGACCAGGGTGGCCTCAAACTCATAGAAATTCATCTCCCTCTGCCTTCTATGGCTGAGATTAAAGCAAACCAATAGCTAGTAAGGTTAACATTCCTGAATTGGAATATTGGTTGTTACTAGATCCTCTGTGGTTTTATTATTATAACCCATAGTCACATTTGAAGTTTTTCTGTGTTGAATAATCTGTGCTTTTAACCATCCTCTCCTTTCTCTGTATTCCAACTCACTATCAAATGAAGGGGCTATAGGATACACTACTGTAGTTTGATGATTCTTCTTGACTCTGAATTAAGACTTGTTCTGTTTGATTACAAACATATTTCCAAATGCCAAGTCTTTATCTTGTTTTGTTTTCATTACCATGCTACTTCTCCTTTAGCATTGACCTTGGCCTCTTCAATGATTGTATCCTTTATGGTGTTTCCTTTTCTCACTAATTGTTTCTTCAAAGTGTCCTGTCAACCCTCTTATGTTTGACTTACTCAATGCTTTCAACTTCTGTCATGCTTTACACATACACACACACACACAGAGGTTATATGTGACATCCTATAGGTTAACTATTACTCTCTGTGTATTCTTTAGTCATCTTAAATTTAAACCACATCCATGAAAATGAAATACTCTGCTCCTAGTTACTATTGCCCAATTGGTTTGACTTTGAAGTTGGAATTGTCAGTGCTATCATAAAGGTAAAACACTGGTCTCCCAAGCATACTGTTCAAGACCCTTTAGAGTGATCACACAGCATTTTCCCTGCCTTGCACACTCCCAGCCTCAATCCTTTGACACTCCTCTTGTCTGTAGCAGCAGGCCTACCTGCTCATCTGTGATACATTTTGATTTGATCTTCCTTTGTTTTAAAACCCGTTGTCTATTTGTGCTCTACTCCTAAAATATCAAACTGCATTTCTAATATGATTTCATTCCCCAAATAGATATATTGTTTTCTCTTATCACTAGTATTTGATCCATATGCCATTTGAAAATTACTCCTGTTAGTGTTTATTGTTTCTAATGCCTGTGTTCCACCTTTTCTTACCCACTATCCTAAATCTATTCAAATAGAACGTATTCTTGAGGACAAGAATGTAAAAAAAGGCAATCAGACAAGCAGTTTAGTCTCAATCTTTGACTAACATTAATGTCTCTTATATAATTGGTTATAGTTGTCTACACCAAGTCTATATCAATAGAAAAAGTTTTTCAGTCATGAGTAATTTGTGTGCTTTGTTATTCTTTTTTTTTTTTTGGTTTTATTTGTTGTTGTTTTTATTTGGTTTTTTGTGTTTTTTTTTTTTTTTTTTTTTTTGTAACCAGGACTACCATTGTTGCATTCTGGGTAGTGGAAAGTTCTTACACTGCTAAAATTTGGTTAAGTGAATAACTGAAGAGTTGATGAGTTTGAGAACACAGAAACCTCAAAAAGAGATCAATATGTGCTTTAAACTTCACAAATAATTTAGAGAAATCATGAAAAAGTTAGTGAAAATTTAAAAAATACCACAGGAACAAATAAATTAAAGTTTCCCACCTATAAGCAAGAGTCTTCAGGACTGTGTGGACAAAACCATGTTTTCTCCCTGCGGGAGTCCATCTTACTGTTATCTGTGTCCACTGTTGTTACCTATAGAAAGTTACAAGAGCAGGTTAAGAGCACAAAGAGAAAGACTGCAAGACACATAGAGTGTCAAAACGTTTCAAAAAGCTGCTGGGGACTTACCGTTAACTGAAACTTCCACAGGAAAAAGAACTAATCTTATTATAAAAAAAAGTTTTCAAGTGTATGGAGTATGAAGTGTGATCCAGCACCCCTGGCACTGTTATTGTAGACTTGGCAACAATATCCTCGAAGTCTCTGAAGTGTTGTGGTGGGGGTTGAAAATAGCATCCCAAAGATAAAGTGTTTAAAAATACCTCAGTGGGACTATTGGGAACAAAAGAGCAAAGTTGTACAGAGGTGGGGGCTGCACAGGAGTTGGCTCAGCACACATCCTTTGCAGGCAGGGAAACATTGGTGGCAGCCTGAGAAGGTGGCAGAGACAGTGTCAGATTCCCAAGAACAAAGGCAGAGAAAGCCAGTGCATTCTGAAACAAGATCACCATTAATGACTGTGGCTCCCACAGGGCTTGGGTAGCAGGTAGCTCAGGTCAGAAGCAGGTGGAATGGAACAAGAAGGTTGGGTAGGATAGGGTTGCTTAGCAGATCAAGAAGATGAAAGGGCACAGAGTAAAATAGAGCTCACCTGGAGTGATGTTTACTCTTTCATCCTAGGAAGGAAAAGGACTAAATCCATATCAGAAATCCCACAAAGGAAAAAAGACCCAGCAGAGTGATTGTCCCCACACACAAAGAGCCTCAACTGCTGGTTTCCTCCCTCCTGCTTCTGTTCCCTGCACCAGTAGGGTTGTGGGTGTGCTTTCTGGAACCTAAGGAAGCATCTGATATTATTTTACTTTTCCTCCACAGCAGTTGGCTTACTGGGTAAGCAGATCATAAAGAGACTCACTGCTCAAGGATGAGGAAGGTTAAAGTAATTCTGAAAGAGTTTAAGGCATGAATGTGGAGGAATGTTCTTGGATACACCTTGATGTGGTCTGGAGCTTGCCAAGATTCTCTCCTTGCTGTATATAGTTCTCCCTGGCATCTCAGCATCACTGGACAATGTTACTTATCCCTGTTTTATTCTCTGAAGCACTTCACAAAATGATTGTCTGCCTAGTTAGATGGATGGATGGATGAATGAATGAATGGCACAATTCACCTGTCCTGTGTTCCCACTGACTGCTAACTTTGACCTTACTGACATTATTAATATACATTTTTGTGTATTTAACATGCATGTTTGTATATGTGTGTTGTGTGTGTATGAATGTGTTTCCAGAACTCATTTTTACCTAAATTATCACTGATATATAACTATAGGCCAAGGTCTCCAACAATTGTTTTCAGATGTTAATTAGACACATATACCTACTCTCTAGTTAAATATCCATGATGGTTGTTTTCTTTCTTCAAGCAGATTTTAAAGTAGTTTGTGATAGGGCCACAGATCCTTACTTTTATCTACCTATTAGGATCTAATACAGAGCTGATCAAACATTATTGATTTAAAAACTTCTGGAAGGCAATTTATTGCTTCTAGGTAGAAATATATTATTTACCATTTGAAAAGATTTTAACTGCTTTACCTCAGTATTGAGCTGAATGTGTACCATAGCCATGAAAAAAAAAAACAGGTATTATCATATTATCATATCACTTGTTTTAACTACAAGATCACCTGGAAATTGGTGTCTGCATTTCCTATAATGATAGCTCCTTTAGACATAATAAATTTATTTTTCATCTAAGAAACAGTAAGTGCTTATCCAGAGCTTATCACTGGTGTAAAGTCTTAAGTAGGCTTGGTATCTGCTAACATGGACCATGCAGATTAATTGGAGATAAATTAATGAGGAAAAAGCTATTATATAAGAAAGTTCAGTGCCATGGTCATTAAGAGTTTAATATGATAAGTGAAGTAACTTCCTTTGCAGTTCATGTGGCTGTAAGAAAATACCTTAAGCTGGTTGACAAAAGCTAACTAACCAACCAACCACCAGCAGCAGCAACAGCAGCAGCAACAACAAAAACAAAATCAAAATAAGAAAAAGGAAAGAAAGAAAGGAAGGAAGAAAGAAAGAAAAGACAAAATCAAGCAGAAACTTATTTCTCACAGAAGAAATTTGTCATTGAGGTGACAGTGTGATTGGGTTCCAGTAGGAGCTCTACTTTCTGGATTATACTTGGCTGCTGCCTTCTTGCATGGTGAAAAACAAAAGAGATGCACATGCCATCTCTTCTTTAAGGGCAGTCACACCATTCTCAAGAGTGCCACTTTATGTCCTGTTCCCTTTCCCGGAGCTCTGCCTCCTTCTCCCATCTTGCCACACAGCGGTCTTTCAATCTATCTATATGTGAATGTGAGGGGAACAAAGAAATCCCTACTCCATTGTAACTGATTTATCTTTGAGAAGACAATATTCATGTTTAAATGTGAAGCAATAACTAGCCAATACAAAATGACACAACTGGAGCCTTGTAGAAAGTGATGTAACCTGGTGATCATTCTCAGACATGGAGAGAACTTGATTCCTGTGGAAACAGAGAGGAAGCTCTTTTGCTTAGTAAGCAGCTGTCGAGAGAAATAGTGCTGCAAGGTGAACTGAACACTCACGTGTACCATAGTTAACAATAATACTTGGCATTGGGGCATTGCTAATAACCTAAATTCATTTATGTTGAGATTTGAAGCCTGAGAGGAAGAGAGAGAGAGAGAGAGAGAGAGAGAGGGAAGGAGGGAGGGAGGGAGGGAGGGAGGGAGGGAGAGAGAGAGAGAGAGAGAGAGAGAGAGAGAGAGAGAGAATATGAGGTGCAAACCCTGTTTTCTTTATTTCTAATTTTTTTGTTTATTTTCCATGCCAGATGCAGTTTCTCCTCCCTACTCTCCTCAGTCCCTACCCCTACCTCACCTCTGTTTCTATTCACCAATTAACTTTCCATTTGTTTCTGTTTAGGAAAGGGCAGTTCTACTATGAATATCAACAAAACTTGGCATATCAAGTTGCACTATGACTAAGCACCTCCCCATGTATTAAGTCCTAGCAAGGCCACCCAGTGTGTGGAGTAGGGCTCCCAAAGCCAGTAAAAGTGTCAGAGACCGCCTATGTTTTCACTGTTAGGAGTCCCAAAGGAGGACCAAGCTACACAACTGTAACATATATGGAGAGGGCCTAGGTCAGACCCATGCAGGCTCCTTGGTTGCTGATTTAGTCTCTGTGAGCCCCTATGAGCCCAGGTTAGTTTCCTGTGGTGTCCTGGTACCCTCTGTCTTTTATCATCCTTTCTCTATTTATTTATAAGTAGATATTGGCTGTAAAGGAAATGATAACCATGCTACACTCAGAGACTAAATAATAAAGAGGGTTTAGGGGAGAGACACCTGGATCTCCTTGGAAAGGGGAAATAGAGATTTCGTGACGAGACTGAGGGCAGGTGGGGATGGGAACATGAGTGATCAAGTTGGTAAGGAGAACAGATGGGTAGAGTATTAAAAGAGACTACTGGAAGAGGGGAACATTTTGAGGGTCAAGTAAAAATCTGACACAAGGGAATCTGTTTTCAGTTTCTTCATAGTCTTTCTATCACTAGTCATGCTTTTACTTAACTATCATAGTAGGTAGGAAGTTATGCTTTATTCTTTATTCTGATTTTGATAAACACACGATCTTTTGTGTGTTTATTGACCATTACATACGTTCTATGTACTTTCTTCATTCTTTTGAGTTGTTGGTCAGGGTTGTGTAAGAGACACCCAAAACATGTTATTGCCGTTGGTTTCCCCACTAGATGTGGAAAGTTCCTACCCATTTTAGACACAGGGCCCAGAGGCTCCTGAGATGGAACTCACATGAGTGCCTCTTCCCCAAGACTAACTTCCTTAGTACCAAAAGGTGCCATTTAAGTTTTCCAAGTGCGGAACCACAATGAGTCTTACATAGGTATGACACGGATGGACTACAACAATGACCAGCATGGTAGGATAACCCTGAAGGTGCAGTAGTTCAAAATTGGACTTAGATCTCTCTCAACAAGAGGAAAATCATGCCTGGTATTGGTAACCTAGCTAACTACCCATGGATAATAAAGTCATGGATCTTGGAGGATAATCTACAACCATCACTTTGCTAAACCAGCACATTTACTAATAATACTCCAAGTTATTTGTACTTATATTCATAGATAAGTGTAGTGTTCACCCTTCATCAAGGAAACTTCTCTTTGCAACAGAGAGTATTACAGAAAACTGCAAGAATCAGAGTGCAGAGTTGTAGGGTCCAGTCCCAGTGGATACATCCATAAAACAATTCCTGTACCATCTAATGTGGAGGTGAAAAGAATGTAAGAGCCCGAGGATCAGGAAATTTTCTGCCTAACTGTGTGTATCTCCTAGTAATGTCAGAATCTACACTCATACATTCTTACCAATATGACTGCATAACCTTAAGTTGAACAAGAATGATAGATATGTCAACAGGGATGTGGAAAAGTCTATGATGCCTCAACCACACACAGAGTGATACAGACAACTAAGGAAGGATGGCATGAGAAAGGGATAAATAGTTCTCTCATGGATGAGCACAGCACATCCAGTACCAAATGGTCATTCCTGAAAACACACACAGGGAAGATTATGCAGGCTGAGAAGTTCATATTTAGGAATATATACTTATTCATATATGTATATTTACATATTTACACATATGTATATATACAGATATATAATAATCCATGAACTTGAACAAGGACAAGGAGAGGTATATGAGCAGGTTTGGGAGAAAGGGAAGGAGAACTATTATAATCTCAAAAATAAACAAAAGAAAAAACTATTTTATACATTAATATGTTGCACTACTTGTCAGAATCTGATCTTTAGTCTAAGGACACAGTAGTGAATTATAATCTCTCTTTTCTTGGGTACATTTCTGTTAGAAGAGATACATAATAAAATATAGTGTTTTTTAAATACATAATAAAATATAGTGTTTTAATATTTTTAAAGCCTCAAAGGGGATCTTGTAAAGGGAAGGGCAGGAATTGCCATGGTGAGATAATACAAGTCTAAGAAATGACATTTTAATAAAATGAGACAGATTATGAGTCTGGTGCACTCTAGGCACAGGGACCAGAAAGGATAACACCTGATAAATGGAACTGTGCCAGAATATTCAAGAACCAGCAGGGAGGCCTGAGTACCTGCAGCAGAGGTCAAAGAAAAAAGAGGTCCCAAATGACAGATCTTTATCAGTGCTCTGGGTTAATGGGCTAATGGAGGAACATTCCCGAGTTTGGCCAGACAAACATGATGGTCTGAGATATATTCCCTTCTCAGGTCACTCTGTTTGCTGTAATAAGCCTGGTCTATAGGTACATAAGGGTTAAAAGCAGAAATACTATTTGGAGCCACTGTCATAACTTAGGTGAGAGGTAGGGTAATAACAATGTAGGTAATAAGTGATAGATAGATTCAAGATATAGTTTAGAAGTAAAGCAGAAGGATGTCATGACTTTTAAAATATGGAATATAAGGTATGAGTCAAGCATGATATTTTTTTTTGGTTTGAAAATGTAAAAGTGGAGTTTCCCTTTCCTGTGTGTGTGTGTGTGTGTGTGTGTGTGTGTGTGTGTGTGTGTGTGTGTGTGTGTGGTGCGTGTGAGTGAGAGCCTGCAGGCATGCATGTGTGGAGGAGAAAGTAAGAAACTCAGTTTTAGGTAAGGTAAATCTGCAGTGCCTATTGTCACAATGGAGATTAAAAAATATATATATAAAAGGCTCCCTTAGGTACCGAAGTCCAGGTTTAAGGAAATGTTTTAGGTAAAAATATATTTTGAGAGTTATCAGTAATTGACCTTCCCCTGTGTTCAAATTGGTGACCACCAAAATTGTCATCATAGAATTTTTATTCAGTAACTGATGCAAAAATCCACAACTAAGCACTGGGCTGAGCTCCTGTTGAAGAAAGGGAGCAGGGATTATATGAGCAAAGGGGTCAAGATCATGATGGGGAAAACCCACAGAGACACTTGACCTGAGCTAGTGGAAGCTCACTGACTCTGGATTTATTCTACCTACATAAAACTAAACTAGGCCCACTGAATGTGGGTGACAGTTCTTTGCCTGCGCAGTCTGTGGAACCATTGGCAGTGGAACCAGGATTTATCCCTGGTGTATGAATTGACTTTTTGGAGACCATTTACTATGAAGGGATACTTTGCTCAGCCTATATACAAGGGGAAGGGGCTTGATATGCCAGACTTTGTTGACTCCCCATGGGAGGCTTTGCCCTTACAGAGCAGTGGATAGGGGATTAGGTGTGGGGAAGGTAGAGAGAGTAGAAGAAGGGGAGGGAGAGAGAATGGTGGTTGCTATGTAAAATTTAATAAAAGCATTTAAATTAATAGAAAATAAAAAAAGGAAATTGAAATTAAGTGTATGAACTGGGTAAGACAAGAGATGAGTGCAAGGACTGAGCCATGGGCACTTCTCCATGTGCAGCTAGAGTAACGCAAGGAACCCAGTTAGTGATCCCCAGACCAACTAAACAGGGTCTTAATGAAGAGTGAGCAGGTTGCAAATAAAAACTGGCCAGTGGATCCAGTAGTACAGGGATGAAAAGACAACCTTATTGAGAATGAAGAACTTAATATTTCAATGACATGTGAGCTATACCTTAGACAGTTTTGCCAGCCATTTAAAAGTGACTGAAAGTGCATTGAAGCTTAATTAATAATCACAGCTACTTAGACCAGACAGAATAGATAAGGGAAAGCCTAAGACCCCTCTTAGTCATGCTTCCTGAGGGTGCTATGTAAGTTTCAATGTAAGAGACACAAACAACTATGGCCAACACATAATTTTAAACTGAAAAGTCTCTTGGATTCTTTAATTCATGTCAGAGTTTCAAGGACTCTAAGTTGATCGGTTATAACATATTGCAACGGATTTTAAGTGAAATTGTATTTATGGGTGTTTGAGTAGGCACATGTTTGCTCTCAGAATGTTGGCTTTTACTTTTGAAGTTTAGTTGAGCGTTAAACTATTATTCTATCTGAGATTTCTTTAGAGGGTATAGTCAGCAAAAAATTTGGAAAGCAAACTAGGTCATGAATCTTTATTATTGTGATGCCGCAGTATAGATCAAATGAGAAAATTAGGAGAGAAAATAAGTACAGCCTTAGTTTGTCATGTGAAAACACCGGGGCATGTGCTATTGCAATTTTTATAGTATGCCGTTATATTTTTCTTATTTGAGAGAGTCTGTAATAAAGGTAATACAAAGCAGGTACTAATAAAAATATTGATTTTTTAAAATTTTATTTATCAATTTTATATCCTGACTGAAGTTTCTCCTCCCTTTTGTCCTTCTGTTTCCTCCCCCAACCTCCCATCTGTACCCTGCGATCCATCCCTTCTCTATTCCTATTCAGAAAGGGGTAGGCCTCTCAAGGATATATTTTGATTTTGTTATTAATTTCAATTGATGTAGACTGAATAGTCTGGATTATTTTACTGGTGACAACCCACTATCAGAAACTTAGATGTATGTTTGCTTTCTTGTCTTCTATTCAGAGAATACAAACTCAGGTTGTGAAGTAGGTGACAGCATATGATAGTAAATATATAGAGCCTTTGAGACCTAGTTTATTTTTTTCTGTGTTTTTTTTTTCTCACAGGTAGGTATGCAGATTTGGGTACACTGGCCAGCCTTTGGTTTGGTCTCTCAGTCTGTAAGACTCTTCAAAGAAGAAGTAAATCTCTGGGCCTTGTTTGACTTTTATCACAGGGACTTTAGCAACCTTGGTGACTCCAAAAGCCATTGTAAGAAATTCTCAGAGTTTAGATTTAGAAGGTGGAAATTCATAGATGAAAATCGCTGGCCCTGTGATTTTTTTTCCACACCCACTCAACCTCTCAGAGACTTTGTTACTTAAAGTTAGCACTAATTGTGTTACTTGGGGGAAAAAAAAAAACACTCAAAATTAGTTGTCATTATTATATTCAGGTATTTATTCATGAGGTATGATCAATTAGTATTAATAATAATAACTACTATTCTATAATGAAAAGAGTCTATGATGAGTGATATTTTTTATAGACTTTTTCTTCCAAGGCAATGGGAATAATCAAATGTCTGCACTATAAAATTATTTAAGCAGTGTATATGATAGGCAGAAGGAACCTTCAGTTCAGGTGCCTGGGCTCTGAGCCTTGGCCCTACAGCTGCTTCTGTACTGTGTTTTGGTTGCTCTCCTGCTGTGTTGCCTTCTTGCACTAAAGTTCTTTCTGCTGCTGGGAAGTACTGCCTGTCTGCTTTCCCTCCTCTCCCTGGCCTCCATCGCCGGCTCGCCCCCGACTATTTTTCAATGTTGCAGTTCATATTCCACTCTCACTTATATGTTGCTGAAATCCACAGGAGGACTGAAATCCTCACTCTGTGAACTTATCAGGAAACAGTAAGATAGCATAAGACAATGGACTGCGTTGCTCAAGATCTGTTTTAACATAGAGAACTTTGTTAAAGCCAGGATAATTGGCATAGACTAAAAAGAGAAATGAAAGAAGATGCCTAGAAACAATTCTGACTCGGTTTCTCACCGAGGAATTACAGTGTCCAGCATGCTTGTCCTCTTAACATCTCATGACAATACTAAAAACAATAGTATGTCTTCTCTATAAATGAGATCATAATAGCGCCATACCATGGCATCAACTGACTTAAAATTTTATCCAAAGTAATATATGTAAAAGAGTAGATAGACAAATGCTTTATTTTGTTCTTCATCTTTCTAACAGAAATCTCCTTCTTGCCTCCCGAATGGATTGTTCTGCTCATTAAAAAGGCCTTGCTGGAATGAGTCTTACTAGCTTTTAGGATAGCAAATACAAACACTACTCATAGAGTTTCGTTGAGACAGAGGCCCCTTGAGTGTCTTACTGTTCGCTATGTTGCAATGCTGACTACTAAGAATTCTGGGTGTATTCTGCTAAGCACCCTTTAGAAGGGCCTAATTTTCTCCCAGTTATCATCTTTCCTTTAGGATGACTATCTAATCGGACTGGGTCAATGAAGTTCCTCCAGAAGCTGATACCAAAATGAGGTGAAAGCATTTTATTAGGGTTGATGTGCTAGGTGAGAGAAACAGAGAAAAAAATGCCAGTATTCCTTAGCTACATCTCAGACCCACACAGGGAGGATTAGAAAAAAAAAATGTCTGTAATTACTTTGTAGGCTAAAGGAAGTTTGTCAAGGTCATCAGAGAGCTATAGATCCAGTGATGGTGGCCAGATGAGTTGAGATTCTTTCTATCAGGTGGCTCTGTGTCACTCAGAGATTGGCTGGAATAAACCAATGGGAATCTAGGTTTCCACACAGCAGTGTGGACCTTTCAGAGTGGTCAGCATAATATTCTTTGATCCTTTACACTGCCTGCCCCAGCACTTGCCTTGACAAGCAACAAAACAATGCTAACAGTGAGTGTGAGCTCTCTGCCTCCACTGTTGCTGAGATTTAATTCAAGCCCTTCAGTTTAGTTGCTCAGAATTGTGGGTTACTAGTCTTCTTATCTGCCCCACCTAGCCTTCTTCCACTGAGACGTGAGGATGGTGTCATAAAGGCAATGGTCAAATTAAGTGGGATAGATTCATGGAAACTTCCAGAATAGCTATTGTGCCACAAGGTAACACTGATTTCCAAAGTCAGCAGCAATAGAAATGACAGCTCCACTCCCACCCGACGTCTTTTTCACATAAACATTCCCTACCAGTAAGTACTGTTAGAATAGTGACTGCTTTTTCAATGAACGTTTGCTGAGCATACACTTTGTGAAATGCTGTACTGAGTATTGAAAAGGGGTTTCCCTTCAGTACCAAGCTATTCCATGTCTACTTTCTAATTAAGATTGAAGTTAGTATGATAGAATTGACTAATCCCCTAATTGGATTACCCTTGCCCCACATTGTCCACAGATATGTAAAGGTTGATATTCTTGTCCCATATTACATCTAAAAGACCTGGCTTGAATTCAACTGGAATTGTCTTTTAATTCTCCATCCAAGAAGGGTTTACATATAAGACTATTTTAAAAATAATTTTAATGAATGGAGACACTCAAGTGTATAGACCTAAAGAGATTATTTCCTATCAACCTACTAGAAAATTTGAGGGTATTGTAGAGACTTTTGATGTTTAAGTCAGTAGATTTTTATGAACAAAATCGTCAGTACTAGATTCAGTACGGAACATAAGGAAACTTTTCAAATATTTATTGATTCTGTTCTATTTCCCACAATCCTGGAGGACACACAAGTAAATATGACATAGTCCCTTCCCATGAGATCCTAATATACACAAACAGATTTGCACGATAACACGTAGAGAGTGGTTTGTGGGCCTTAAGCCCAGATGTCTAGTCTACAAAGAGTGCAGATAGCCATCAGCTGGGAATGGATTAACCTGGGAGGGGGGAAAAAAGCAACTGCAAATAAGAAATCAAGTTTTATTTCCTTGAAGGTCATAATAATCCACCCAGGAGGGTTCTGGGGATTTACTTTTTCTAGCAGCTTCTTCCTTGCAATCTGTATTCTGTGTGTAACCCTTACTCCCAGTCATTTCTGGTCCAGGGTTGCTTGTGTTCATTTGTGTGTACCTCAGGACCACAGAGTTTAGAAGGGAGGGATGCATGCTCTCACACAGAATAGTAACTTCCAGAAGTTTTTCATGGTACGTCTCATGTATCCCTAAAGTGGCCACAGGGCCATGGATACATATAAGAAGAGTGCGAACTTATCCTAAGGAGCAATGTGCCTAGGGAGAATGAAAGATTATTTCATGGCAATAGAGGAAAGTAATAGAGGAAAGTCTTGAGGCCAACTGGAGACTGTGCCATAAACCAAACCCAGTTCAAAGTGGGAGAAGGGGGTGGGTGGGTGAGGAGAGCAGTCCTTGTAAATAAAATATTACTGTGTTATATTTTAACTCTTGCAATACATAGGGTTTCAACAATATTTACAGGATACTGTAACCGAATTAAAAGCCGGATATAATAAATGTGGTGCCATAGCAGCAACATCCTTCTGTTATTTATAAGTACATATGACAGGGTCATCATAGTAATTCTCCCCACAGAAGTAAAACCTACATTTGCCCTCCTTGTTACTAGTTTGCCAAACCATCACATTTAAATGCTTATGTGAAAGTGGAAAAGGCTTCTGAGGAAAGTATGGATGTTCTGTCTCTCTTGCTCTATCTCATACTTGCTCTTTGCAGTGCTTATATATTGCATCATAAATGAAAAACACTTATCATACTAGTATTTGTAGCCTTGTTCTATTATTGCTAATTTTGAGGAAAATACTTAGTCATGAGTTTATCCAACATTAACCAATTGGGCAATTAATACCCAATGTACAATATATAAATCACTGTGGGTATTTTAAAACACGTTTCACTCATATTTGGTGAAATTGAGGTGTTTGGGGATGGAATAGAAATTGTTTGCTCATTTTTCCTTTTAAAATACTGGAAAATGGGAATGGGTAGGTAAATCATTTTATGAGCACTTGCTGCTCTTGCAGGGAACTGGGCCTCAGGTTCTAGCCCCCACAGGACAGCATTCAACCATCTGACTCCTCTTCTAGAGGATCTCATGCCCTCCTCTGACCTCCACAGGTACTGGGCTTGCAAATAGTGTTCAGACAAGCAGACTCTCATATACATAAAAATAAATATATTCTTTAAAACATTGGAGTATATTCTCATGTTACCTCAAAATCAAGTATACTATGAATATATTGATAATGAGGATTCTTCTAATTAGGAAGACAGCACACACAGTAGAACGAAGACACCAGATAGGCACGTTCTTTCTTCTGACAATGTATCATAAACATAGGGTGAAATACTGAAAGGAGATTGTTGGGTTTTGTTTGTTTGTTTGTTTGTTTGTTTTTAGTTTTTGAATGAATCAAGCACGCAGATGGATGTAAAGCTGCCTGTTTTAGTTCACTGCCTAGTGATTTTTGTCAGCCTGTTTTCTGATGCTTCTGCTGTCCATCTGTAGGAATTGTCGAGAACTGCAGGCTGATTTCATACAGTGCAGTGCAGGTCCTAGTGCTATTGAATGACTTTGCTTTCAACAACAACAAAAATGTCAATAAAGAATCAGGAAAAAGTAGCTTAATGTTCCTCAGGCAGCTTTCCAAGTGATGCATGTTGTTCAAAAACATGGGAGAGATTTGGAAAGAACAATAAATGTGTTGTTAAATGTCGGGGCTGTTAGCCGACACAAAGATATTAGGTCCGATTCATGATACAAAATGCAGTTGTGCTTATGCATGGGAAATACATTGTGCAGTATTTCTAACACAGTGAATATTCTCGGGATGAAGAAAAACATTCTATCATTCTTATGTTATTAAAACATGGGGACATAGATAAAATCTTAGCATCTGTTTTACTTTATATTGGGCAGGCTCTGTCACTCAACACTGTCTCTCTCTCTCTTCCTCTCTCTCTGTCACACACACACACAGAAACCAAACTCATGTTAAATGGACAAATTCATGTTCAATGGACATATAAACAAATTTGTTTATATTAAATTATTTCCACCTGAAGCAGCATAATTGCAGCTGAAAATATTCACATGTTTAGAGTGTGATGTTTCAGGAAGTATGTTCACTAATTTCACTAAAATAAAAAGGGTATCTCTATCACGTTGCAACATGATAGAATTAAAATAATTTAGAATCAAAGAGCACACATGCAAAGCTCTTCTATGTCGTGTGATCTGTTGGGTAGGGTGGGTCTTTGCATCCTCTGTTCATCTCACAGTGCCTCCTTTGTGAGAAATTCAGAGAGGGATGTATCTAATGTTCCATAAACTGTAAGTGCTGGAGCTGAGATTTGAACAAGGCTTTCCTTAAATCTGTGTTCTCCTTACTCTGTGGCCCTGCCATGTGTTTTTGTTTACTTGTATGTTTCTTCTTTTCATTTTTTCAAGACAGTGGTTGTTAATAGGACACCCCCAGTATGAAGTATAATGACTGAGGCAGGTGGCAGAGCTGTTATTCAGAGCACATTAATTAACTCTCATGCTCTCTACTGTCTCTGCCAAGCGAAGCTAACAGCTTCACAAAACTTTCTTATATCTCTAAATTATAATTTAATTGGAATGTCCACATTCTATCATATGTAATTATTCTACAGATACTAGAATGTGTTTAGTGTTCCCCATAGAAACACGATTTCACTTTATAAAATATTTTTTCTCTAGAAAATCTCCATGTTGACTTGATGATTAGGAGGCCATCCTTGTATTATTTGTTGATTGTAACCTGAAATTTGGTAGCTTGAAGCAAATATAAGCATATGGTTTTCTCTGTTGATTTCTATGGATCAAGAATTTGAGAACAGTTTTGTGATTACTCGAGAACTGAATATTTTAGAGAGTATAATAACAAGGTGATGGCTATTGCACTACATGCTTGATGAGAACTCAAGATCCAATTCCAGAGATTCACAGAGCTGCATTTGATGCTAGAAAACATGCATTCTTCTAAAGGAGGATCTATCCATGACACCATTGGATGTCCTCACTACTTGGCAGCTCACCTCCACCAGTGCGAGGCATCCAGGGAACTACGGGGGCTGGGGTATTTATGTCCTAAAGGAAAACCACATTTTTCATTCATGATAGGTATTGAACCCAATGCTAACTTGCTGGGGGGATGGAGACAACATAGCAGTGATATGCTTTATTGGTAGGAATGTGGGAGACTGTCTACCACATTTATCAAGGGGAATAACAACATTTTCCCAGTCATGTGCCCTTGTGCTTTGAAGTGGTGTTTTATGTCTGAAAGACATAAAGTGAAATCTGATGAATGTGATTTCTAGACCAGATTTATCATATAATGGCCAGATGGGCTGTTATGCATTACACTTGAAGCCTTTTGTGCTTTTACGATAAAGCCTTGCAATTCTCTCTTACAAGATCGATTTATGAGATGTATGGTAGTGCATGCCTTTAATCTTAGAATTCAAAATACATAAGCAGGTGTAGCTCTATCCTGTTGTGCATAGCAAGTTCCAAGTCAATCTGGGTTACATGGGATCCTGCGTCAGTAAATTACTATTGTATGATGTGTGTGTCTGTGTTTGTGTGCAAGTTCATGTTGGACCCGCCGTTGTACACACATGGAGACCTCAGGGCAACTTCCTGTAACCAGGTCTCTTTCCACCATGGCTTCCTGGTTTTCAGCTAAGGTCATTGAGTTTATGATACAAGCACTTTTCTCCACTGAGCTATCTCCTATCTCTTAGGCTCAAAACCTTGTGTTCTCAATTGACAGAGTTCAAATACTGTAGTTTGGCAAGGAAAGTTCTTCAGACTTTTATTTGACATATTTCTCCTTTTAACCACTCCTCCCATTCTTTTTATTAATGAAAGAGTGTACATGCCTGGTAATTAAGAATGTTCTCAAACCCCAGAAGGTCTATTAAACCTTATATTAAGGGATACATGATTGTTTTATGTTTTAAAGAAAAGCTTTACCAGATTCCCATCGTTTCTTTTCGGAACAACATCAATGAAAATGTGACACCTTCACTAATTAACAGGCCATTCTCCCATCACCCAAACTATAGTATTTTGTCTGTACTATATGATGACTGTTTTCTCTATTGCCTTGTATTGCCATCTTATTTCTTCAAGTCTTGGATCAAAAAGCTCTGAAGAAAGACATTTGGGATAAAATTCTTTGTCAAGATAAATTAATTGTATGCATTATACTTTGATCATATGTTTTTCTCTCCCTGAACCCCCTGAACTCCTCCCCATCTTCCTACCCACTCAACTTCATGTCCTCTGTCTTTCTTTCACAACAACAAACATCAAACAAATAAAAGAAAAACAATTCAATAAGATAAAATGTATGATAATGACATTCAATACAACCATTCCCCCTTCCCCAAATACCACAGTCTGTTTTGTGTTGACAAATTATTCTCAGGCATAAGACATTTACTAGAATATAGTTGATACATTCAGTGACACTCTATTAGAGAAAACTGATTCTCTTTTTTTTTCCCAGTAAGCATCAGTTGCTATAGCTTCTCGGTCCGGAGTGTGGCTTTGTGTCTGTCCACTTCCCCTCCTCGGTGATAAGATTTTTGTCTCATTTATCCCTGTGCAGGTAGTGTGAATGCTATCACAGTCTCCATGAGTTACATATGTGTATCAGTTCTGTTGTTTCTGGAAGACACTGTAGTCATCCACCATCTCTGGTTCTTACAGTGTTTCTGCCTTTTCTTCAGCATATAATTTTCAGCCTGGATGAAGATCAAATGCTCTAATGTCTCCCACTCTCTGTGCATTGTCTAGGCGCTGGTGGGTCTCTCTCCCTATTCATTTCATCAATGGAAAGAAGCTTCTCTGGGAAGGTGTTAGTGATGCACTCATCACGTGAAAGCAGAATGTTGCCAGGAGTCATCATTACTATAGTCCTTTAGCTGCATAAAGGAATAGGCTTTCCCTAGGGCCCATGCCTTGTCGAATCTCAAGTTTTGGATTATCTTAGTGGTATTGAGCATGGATCCTATCTCACTGAGTAGGATTTAAATTGATACTTTAGAAAGTGATTTGCTACTTTCACACCATTTGTGCCAGTATATTGCAAGGTCTGTCACTAGGAGATATTGGTGATCACTTTTCTCTTTCAGCAGCACACAGGCTATCTTAACCACCATACTGCTAGTCAGTAGGATGAAGCTTCCAGCTGGGCACAAGCTCTGTTTGTCCATGTTCAATGATGTTAGTTAGTGAAGTGGTGTCTTCAGCAATCAGGCCTTGCCACCAGGAGACATAGCTCAACCCTTGAAAACTAAGGCTCATGGCCAAAGCGTCAAATTATTATATTTTTTATTTTCCCAAAGCTTCACATTAACTTTTGATTCTCCAAACACTTCTATTTTTCCGATCAAACAAATATGTTCTTAATAAGAAAATTTATATTTTGAAAATATTACCTTCATGTTTCTCCAGCAGTTTGAACTCTCAAGATGGATGAGTGTATGAATATATATTTACTATATTTTTTTACCACTCATACATATAAGGAAATGGTAGGGAGTATATTAATGTAGCTTATTTGGATTATGATTGACTATATTAGGTACATAAAGTATTTCACTTAGTCAAATAGTCACAAGTACTACTCTGTACTATCAATATAATATTAAGAAACACTGGAAAAGTACAAAACTTAATTCCTTAGACATCATATTTCTATTGCGATGTGTCCAAGGCCATTTAATAAGTAATCAGTATTCGATGTGTTTGCTGTCAAAGTAATGTTTTGAGTAGAGTAGTATACTTATTATTTGTTTATTATAAATTAACTATGTAAGTATTTTTTAAATGCTTTAACACATGCATCAACTTAGAAACCTGACACTTTATCTAGAAAATTGATATTTCATATGAAATATGGGAATTTTCAACATGCTAAAGAGGCCACCAGTGGAAGCTGGGTAAGTTTACAAATGACATTTTCAATATGTCAGAAGATGAAACACTTCTTTCTCTGTTATTTCATTACCACTATTGATGATGAGTCAACACATTTCTGCCGAATGCCCTAAAAAGATGATTAGAATATGAACAACTTTCAGACATTTTCATCAAACTTGCTCATATCAAACTAGGCTTTTCCTATAAGAGATGAGGATTCTTATAATTACTGGGAATTTCTATTTATTTTACTAACCATACAGATTCTTGAAGCTGTTTTGGTGATGGAAGGATGGAGTCTTAATGAACATCCATCTGTATATTATGTATCTTCTGTGTGTCTGGAAGCTGTAGGTCTGTATAAATCCTGCAGAGACAGATGTAGATTGGTTTTATGTACTGTCAGGATTGCACAGTTGTCACACTGAAGCAGTAATGCAGGTAAAGCTTTTCTTGTCTCAATCTTCTCACAAGTGGACAAAAGTTTTTACTGAAATATTTATAAAAACATCTTTAAAAAGTTAATGAACAGATGGGGTCTTAATTTTATGTGCTGATTAAGTCATTTGATTCTGCCACATTTTTTTGTGCATTTTGCACACAAGAACCTCATTAAAACTATTAAAGTTTTGGCCAAATATTGGCCAAATGCAAGCAAAAATAACTAAAAGCACATCTATGATTTTATTTTAGAGTTAGATCAATAGCTCCCTGTGTTGTTTTAATATTCACTTGTAAATAATAGTTTCTGTTCAGCACAGCATGAAGTCTTAAGCAAAGAGAAGAGGGAGATGGAGGGATACCAAAATGTCTGTCCTAGAGGCCCACATGCTCTAGTTCCCAGCATCTCATTTGTCCCAGAATTAAGAACATGCAGTCACTGTAAGTTACCATGTTTGCATCTTTTCTTGCTTCAGGCAAAGGAGAAAATATGCACAGTAACAGTGTTGCATAAGAAAGATTGGGAGTGGATCAGACCTTCAACTGGTTCGTTTTGACAAAGGGCAAGATGCGCACAGTGAGTGGTCTAGATGGTGCGTGTTGTTCTGAGAGCACACATGTGAGTAAAAAATTGAGATGTCTAACAAGTGCCAAAGGAGAGCTGTCAAAGTTGGAGGTTTAGTTATGGACAGAGGTATACCAGATATTTGTTCATGAGTGACTCGGTAGTATTTTCACATAGTATTTTCACATGTTTTAACCTTCACACCAATCAAATGAAACTCCTATTCAAGTGCAGACATTGATTCAGTAGCAGCTGATGATGCCCAGAATTCTGTTTCTAGGAAGATTCATGCAGAGCTACAGTTTGGCCCTTGGGTCACATGTTGGTATGATTACCGCTGCTTATAATTACCTTATTTTGATGAAGAAAGATTTTTTTTTTCCATACAGCATATTTTGACTTTTTGTTTTTTATTCTGGCTCTTATAGAATTAACAGTCATGTAATGGAGATTTTAAATTGAAGTATTAAAGCTAAAGGAGGCTATTTGTCGTATCTTAATATTTATATTTGCCAAAACATTTTTATAGTTTTATTCATTTACTTATTTTTATTTTATGTTTGTGGATGCTTTGCCCAATTCTCTGTCTGTGCATCAATACATTCAGTGCCTGAGAGGCCAGAAAAGGGCCACATATTTCCTGGAAGTAGACAGAGTGGATAGCAACCATATGGGTGTGGAATTCAAACTCGATTCATCAAGAAGTACTCTTAGTCACTGCACCATCTCTCCAGCCCCTCTAAACGTTTGACCATCATTTACATAATTACACTATAGTGTCAATTACAAAACACACAGCACTTACTTAAACTTGAATTAAGTTGTGGTCTGGTTTAAATAGAATCTTTAAATACGTTACTTATTTCAATTTTGTTAATGTCTTAAATGACACAAAAGACTCTGTTAAACCCAGAATTTGCATAACCTTATTAAGTACAGCTACATCATGCAGCTAGACAAATGAAATTTAGGAGACATCATTTCAGGGTCTAACATCTGCTTCTGTTCATATTTCTACCAAAATAGATCATGGATCAAAGGAAGGGAGTGTGTCACAAATGTTTTTTGTCCAACTGCTCCATGTTGGGAAAGAGGGCACACAGACTAAAGCACACATTTTCAGCTGAAAAGCACTTGATATGGATTCTTAACCTGATTATGTTATCAACTGTTCATGTCTAATTGAACTAAAGAGTAAAATAAATGAAGAATGTGGCCAGATGATTTTGGATTACTGAGCTTTCTTTTGCCAACTTAAAGGTTACCTGTGATCATTCCCATGTGACCAAAGATTACACAGTTGGTCATAAATAGCAGTGAGAACAAACCACAAGTTGACAGCTGGAGGCTACATTAAAAGAATCACTAAAAGGGGAGCGAGCTATCACCTCCATTTTCTCTCTGGCGGAAGTGTGGAAATTTTAGTTCCAACACTTCCTATATATATATTTAGCAGCATAGAAATGATTAAACAATACTTCCGTCAGGCCTGTACCCTGTTCTTTATTTCAGTGTGGTTACCCAACAAAGAATTTTCATTTACAGCCCAGAATAGTGGCTTATGTTTGAGTGTAATTTACCAGTGGTTCCAAAATAGGATGTGCTATTTTTGTAACTGGGATTAAAAATATAGAAAATGTTCCTCAATATGGAAAGGTAATTACAGAATTCGGATGCTTTTGAATTGCTACAAAGTAAAATCTGAGGAGGGGGCATAAATGGGCAGGGGAACGTTGCACATGGGTTAACACGGAAGCATCAGTAAACACAAGCCTGCCGCATGGCGGTTCAACTTCCAGGCTGTGAGGCGAGGCCGTTGCTGCCAGGGGGACATGAAAGCAACTCTCAATGTCATTAGCATGAATTTGTGGTGAAATCTGTAAGCCCTAGAATTCATTTTTTTCTTTTTAGTCATTTTTAGTGATTTATTATTCAAATGCTTATTAGTAGCATAGACAATATTATGTTCTGTGTTATTCATGAAGAGAAAAGGTAGAAAAGAGGCCTGTCCTTTGAAGCTATATTAATAGGGGCACAAGAACAAACAGATAGACATAAAAGAATTGAATACGTGAGCAAATGTTTGCTGATAGAACTCAAAGTTTTGACTCTTAAGAGAAAACGGTAAGGACTGTGTTTAATGCATTCTTCCTCTGACGGGTCATATTTGGAATCAAGGATACACACACATATCAAAGGCAAAGACACAATGATTTATTCAGGGTCTATGTCATGGGGCAAGGAACAGGAGAGAGAAACTGAGCATGACTGTGGCTATTTAGAGGTCACGTGTTTAGGGGATACTTAGGACTAGGTAAGTTCTTTAGAGCTGTGACCCGTGGTTTAATCCTGGGAGACTTTAAGTGAAGGAACAAATGGAGATCTTAATAGGCACATGGCCTTGTCTGGCTGTGGATTGTCTTCAGAGATGCCAACAAAAAAGGCATACCAAGTGTGGTACTTTGCCATGGAACCTCCAGAATCATGTGCCAAAATGAACCTTGTTTCTTTACAACCCAATCTGTGACACTGTTATTGGCAAATTAATTAATTAATTAATTAAAATAAATAAATAAAAGGAGGGATGCAATATGTTTGGTAAGCGGGGCAGGGGCTATGTGTCAAGAATTTATGAGCAGTCTTAGAAGCAGCAAGTCATCCTAGAGTAAAGAGAAAGAACAGCTTAATCACACGAGGGCCAGAAAATACAGCAAAGAATAGAGTTGTTGTCCTTTGGAGGCGCTCTCATCTTTATGATTATCTCATGGTCATCCTCTTTGCTTCATGTGTGAATACCCAGGATTCATTAAGTGGCTTCCAGTGTTCTGCAACTCCTAACAGTATCCACCTATATCAGTGTGGGAGTGCAGGGTCTGGCTTCTAGAATTCCGGGTTCTTTCACAGTAGCTAGCAATGGTTTCTAGAAGGAGAAAGCAGGATAGAAATACTTGACTGCCTTTCAATAGGATTTCACCCTAACTCCTTAGGACAGACACACTGTAGATTTTTTTTTTTTTTTTTTTTGTAACATGAAATGTGCAAAAGAAATTTATTACGGAAAGCAGCAGAGCATAGAGTAATGGCATTCGAATGAAATTTCTTGAATATCAGAATCTGTGATTTATGTCTGATTATTTCTCTCTTCTACCTCACACGAGCATGAGCATTCTCATTTATTTATTCAGAAGGGTCTCAGGGAGGTTTATGCACGCTCCACTTCTTATTTGCAAATGGTCTCTGCCTTGTTGTGGAAAAGAGATCTATGGAGCCCTAACTTAACACAAGGAGATGCTCACCATGTGAGAGCATTAGGGGGCCTCTTAAAAGCAGTTTGGTGGTCTAAAGGAAGGAAGTGCCCGTGGAGATTTGTGTAGATGACATGACCAAAAGCTAAGGATGATTTGCCACCACCGAAGGATACTGGAAATGAATCCTAAGAAAATCAGTTTGCATTTTCCAGGAAGCAAAAAATGAAAAGAACTTTCTAAGCTTGCCTAACCTTGGTATCTGGCCATTTCCTGTTTCCTGGGATTCTTCTTTTTCTCTTGTCTGCCTGAGAACACCAGCACCTGCCAAGACCACCCATTTACTTCCTGTTTAGTAGTCATCCAGATTGAAGTCCCCAAAACAAGTCCTAGCTTTTGTGCTGACTTCCACACTAGTGTGAGTTGATATGTGGTTC
The DNA here is from genome assembly GCA_030556225.1 of Cricetiscus sungorus. Taxonomy (NCBI): domain Eukaryota; kingdom Metazoa; phylum Chordata; class Mammalia; order Rodentia; family Cricetidae; genus Cricetiscus; species Cricetiscus sungorus. Next base: position 17,673,636 of record JANBXA010000641.1, read on the forward strand.
TTAGCTCCCTCTCAACAGTCAGGCTGAGTCCTATGGGTTGCTCTTTCCTGGCCTCGCTGTATTTTCAAATTGATAACTGTGTTGTGTCAGCTGAATTTCTGTTACTGATGTCTGTATTTAGAATATTCCTCTGCCACAAGCCTCTTTTCAATAACAGATTCCAGCAGTCATCATCTAATTCCCAAGCTGTGAGATTCTTTGTCTTTTGTTTCAATTGGCAACTTAATTTCTTCTATTGAGGTAGTCATTCAATAAAATCAACCAGGCAATTAGAAAACACCTCTGTGATTCTTGCCACACAGAAAATGACTTAAGAAAATTGTACTTCATATATCATATTTAAATAGTATCCAGAAATGAAACTTATTCATTTCCCAGTAAATATAATAATTATAAAAACAAACATTAAATATAAAATTAAATACAAAATGATTTGGTGTTTGGTAGGCAAAAACACCTGAGGACTGAAAAAAAAAAAAAAAAAAGGCGATACCCTGTCTACCATTTTCCAGATTCATGCTCAGTAGCTCATAATTATTTTCCTCTGGTGTGTGCTTTTTCAGCACATGGGCTGATTGGGTTTATCAGTAAGTTGCCAGGTAAAATACAGGTGTCTAGTTAAATTTCAGAGACATAAATGACTAATTTGCAAAATTGACTAATTTCATCATGTCTCAAAATATTAATGTACATATATTAAACCATTATATATGCCCTACATTAAAACCTTACACCCCTTAACAAAACACACAAACATGTCATATTTTATCTGAGACTCTCATTTAACTACTTACACTCTATTTACATTTGTTAAATCTGTCAAAACTACTTGTTAGTAAAAAAAACACTGATATTTCTATTTTGTGGGGGGGGTGTTTCACAATTAAAAGGCATATTTGTAATGTAATAGTTGAGATTCTTTTGAATCAATACTTTTCAGGCCAGGGAACCAATAAAATGTTTTTTGTGGTCTTTTTCTGTGGAACTGCCCAGTACCAAATCTTTAAAAATACCTTATGAAACTGATAAGTTACAGAGCTGCCATTTCATTATCGGAGTCAGCATCAGGGGAGGGAAAAATATCAAGAGACTGTAGAATTCCAGGACTTTGATGCTGATGGAATTTTAAAGACTACTTAAGTTTAAGTGATTTTTTTTATTGGCATTAAAGACCTGAGTCACAGCTTTGATACTAAGGGACATAACAAGTCATCCAGCGGAGGAGACCAGTCCTGGGTCTTCTAGCTGTGGGTCTGATGCTCTATCTATCAGTATGTAAATTTGATGAGGTGTGCTTTCTCTTTTATAAGGGAATTAAGATGTATGTATATGTGATAGGTAATTAAAAGAAAAAATTAATCCAATTCAATAACTCTGAAGTACACTGTGTTGGACATTATGAACCATAACACTAACAGCTTCCAATAGCCTTAATTGGTGACTTCAGTGAACGCCCTCCATAGTCTGTCTATAGGAGCTAGAGGGTGGGCTGCTCAGACCTTGCCTTGTCACTTCTGACTGTGTCACGTTGGCCTGTCTACCCGTGTGTAATTCAATGTCTTTGTCTTTAGTAAGTATTTTCGTGATCAGAATTACATCAAAGACTGTGGAAAGACTCATGCAGACCTCTATAAAGAATGTCTAAGTGTACCTGACAATAATAATAATCTAATATGAGTTGATTATTAGTATCATTTTATTATTAATACACAAGGTGCTTAAAAAAGGCAAGGGCTATCAATTCTGTGTACTCCATCAGAGTAAATATGATTAAGAATGTAATGGAATCTACTAGTGTAATTTCAGTGACTTTAAAGACCCACGGTTACCCAGTTGCTGTTTTAATGAGTTTTCAAAGGCAGTGAATGGCCTCTCCTTCATATTTGCTAATCAGAGACATATCCATGGTCCTAACTTTTCTTCCTCAGCCATGGGATTCCTGAGATGCAGCACAAAATGTTTCTTATTTTCTTAAGGTCAATTAGAGAAAAAAAATGTCCTCAATTAGAAATTAGTATTTGAACTTTTGAGGTTTTAAAATCATAAGGACCATAAACAAAAGAAAAAACATCTGGTCGTATGAATCTTCTGTTTTCTTTAGTGACTTCTTATGAGGTTCAATTCGATCCTGGGAAGAAGAGAAAAGGAGAAAAATTTAGTTTTTCCCTTCCCACTTCAATTTTGATAATTCCAATTAGTGGTTCATAACCAGTAATACTTAGAATAAGTTTCCATATTTAGTAGCTACAGTATGTCAAGGAACCTCTGAGGGAATGTACCATATTGATCTGAGTCCCAAGTTTCCTCCAACCTATTGTGACAGAGTGTGTTAAAGCCTCATGGGAGCCCTTACCTATGAGGAGGAGTGGACTGGGGAACGATCTTGAGGGAAGGGGGGGGGAGGAGTGGAGGAAGGGTGGGAGAGAGAACTGGTTGGACTGTATAAGGAAATTAAAAAAAAATTAACAAGACAGTTTTTCAGTTGAGGGGAACAAAAAGAAAATGTTAAAATCCATTTTCTGTTTAGATGTCTGTTACTTTTTTGAAAACATATAAAGAAATAGAAAAATATGAGCTTTTCTTATACTGTTAATATTTAGTGTCCTTAACTTACATTTTAAATGTGGCAACCTTTAACTGTCTATAAAACAGTAGAAGAATAAAAATATAGAAAAAGAAAAAACAGTCCTAGTAATGCATTTGAATTTTTTTGTTTTCTTGAATAAGGGAATATCGTGTATCTTTTAAATTTAAACAAGGAGACAGCTGGTGTGCTCTTACTCAGTGGATGACAACCCATTATAATATCCTGAAAGGCAGAGAATAGCTCCAGTTTTCTTCCTGACATACTCAATTTCTCAAAATCCTGCTAGCAATTTACAGCAACATGTTCTGGGCCCATTCCCCCCCTGTTAGGTTAATGGCGAGGCTGTGGTGAAGCGTGTGGGTTCCTGGTCCCCAGTGAAAACCACAGCCTCCATGGGAAAACCCAAGGGCGTCTGAGACTGAATTCATAAGTCTGCTCTTAGGAAAGCCTGTCATTAACTTTCAATCTATCAAGCTGGATTTTAGTTTTCCAAGCACCCAAGCAATCAAAGGGAATAAGCAAGGCAACAGTTTTCCCATTTTCTAGTCTTATCTTCTGTGAAAAGCCCTGTGTATCCACAAATCTGTGCATTCATTCATGCATCTCAACCTTTACACGGTCATTCATTCATTCAGCTAGCTGGCAGTCATGCATGGCTTGAGGGCCAGCACTATGTTAAGGACTAGGGGAAACAAGGACTTAGGGGTAGGCCCTGAATTTGAAGTAAGGGTCTCTCAAGTCTCCCACGGAAAGAAAGCCAACAAAATCTTGGAAATGTTTTCATCAGGAAACTGATCATCTCCATACTAGCACCACGTCCTCCCCAGGTATGGCCTTTGTAAATAAATAGTTGTTCAGAAGACAGAGGAGAAACTTGCTATATTGTTCACAAACAAGTATAGCTCTTAGGCCTAGATAAAGCGGCAAAACAAGTCTATATAAATTACGTCACTGCTCAGATTATCATGTATATAAAAAGTCTTCCAGGCTTTAAAGGGACAAGAGAAACAAGAGTTTTTCTGAAGAATTACGTGAAGGCATAACCTTCGCGTTTGCTTTTTGATCAATAAATGTATCTTAGCCTGAGCTTCCCTGTAGCTACTGGATCTGTGATTAATATCACATTTGTACCAGAAACAGTCCTTGTAATTTGTATAGAATAAGTGGATGGATTCTGGCTACCTGGACCAGAACCCTCTGTTGCAAGCCCCCTTGCGGTTTCGGTTGTGTGTATTTGCTTCTTTATTCCAACTGTAGTTTGGAGGTTGAGGGTGGGGGTGGCAGGCAGTGTTCTGTGTTGGCATGTGGCCAAGGTGACAGGAGGATTTTAGCAGCTTGTGGGAGGGTGTTCAGAGAACAGGTGGTAGTGGAAGGAGCAAATGACTGTCAGGATTTGGTGGCATTTGGGGGTGTGCATACACAGGCATTCTTGTAAAATGGGGTATACGTGGGGTTTCGTAAAGTAGGGTATTCTTTTCCAAAGTGTGAAAATACTTCAGTGCTCTCATGATGACAGCCACGACCCAGAATTCTAGGTTCACCAAAGCAAAGGCTGTCAATGTCAGTCTATAAAATCCCAAAGGGTTAAAAAGGAAGAGCAGCTTATCCAAAAGCCTGTCTTCATAGTGAATGGAATTCAATACATCTGTACCACAGCTCCTGCATCTATGGCCCAGGAAACTTCATGGGAGATGGGGTGGAAAGATTATGAGAGCCAGAGCACTTGGAAGTCTGTTGTGAAGCCTTCTCTGCTGGAAATGGCTGCATAAGAAGATCAGAACAGTGCCAATATCAATGGACCTGCTAACTGGAAGCAAGGAAATCCTACCTGCTAGGCAAAGAACGATAGGAAATGATGCCTGATGAGAAACAGAGAATTAACCCCTCTTAGGGTTGAGAATGGTGTGTGTGCCTGTGTGTAACAATTTTAATCATTTGAGTGTGGGCCATGGGAGGATTTGAAGTGAGGATATCCAGGAGGGCCTGGAGAAGAAAAGTGCTGTAATTCTGTATGAATGGAAAACATAATCTTTTAAAGAAGTAAGAACAGTGACCAATTTGCAGAATGTGTTCATGATGGTTCTTCTAGGGTTTTGTTTTGTTTTTAAATTGCTTTATTGAGGGCTCATTAGCATGCAAAACATCAACCTTGTTGAACATCTGCAGCTTGATGGGATTAGAAAGACTCAGCACACACAAAGTAGTGATCTTCAACATGAATACCAGCATCAGAGAAACAAACCACCCATCTCCTCACACTATCCTCAGGAGGGACCATATGCCCTGGGTATTTATTATTATTATTATTATTATTGTTATTATTATTATTATTATTATTATTATTATTATTATTATTATTATACCCTTCCCCTGGCAGGGAGGGGTTGTATAGAAGATGTATGTTTTGAGGTAATGCTTTGGCTATTCAATAATGGGCCTTTTTCTGTTCATGTTATCTCGAGAGAGTAAACCATTTTCACCTCACTGCTGGTAGATTTCAGAAGCACCACTCGAATCTAGCAAAATGAAGTTCTTGCGGTATGTTCCTTATGGCATACAGATCTTCCAGTGTGCCCAGTGTTGCTCATCTCCTACAGAATGTGAGCGTGGGGACACAGGGTGGAAAAACTGCAGTTCTCAGTAGCCAAGTCCATCCCAGCTTCCGTAGGATTTGACAAGAATGAAAGTTCTGATGCGCTTCACGGTTGAAACAATGAAGTACTGATTGCCCTCTTCCGCGATCCGTGAGAGAGTGCAGGACTCTTCAATATGGAAGGTTATGTAACAGAACTGTAAAAATCCCAGATCCAAAGGCCACCATGGCATTGTAAAGATAGAAGAGTTAGGAGTCAATCATTTGATGTAAACTTTAACACATCAGGGCCATTTAAAAAACAAACAGACAAAAAGGATATTAAAACATTCAGAAAAAAAGTTTATTTTTTATAATTCAATGTAACATTTAAATATAAGCTCAGCCCTGAAAACAAAGTAACATTATGCAGACTGACAAGTTTATACTTAGGAAAATAAGTATCTATGCTCATATACATATATGAATGTCAACAACAAGTGATGAAAAACACCATGAATTTGAAAGAGTGCAAGGAGGTGTACATGGGAGAGTGAGAGGATGGGAGGGAGAGAAAGGAGGGGAAATGATATATTTATTGTACATCTCAAAAAATCAGAGAAAATAAAAATTAGTCATGTAAATATTCAGATCACAGCATAATAGGGCTCAAATACTTTAAATGTGAAAGTTCAAGGTGCAGTAAGAGTCCTAGGTTTTAATCATTTATCTCATTTATCCCATACATTTAATCTCATTGCAAAACAGAAAATGGAGCTTTCTCATTTGTTTTGCTTTGTGTCTTTTTTTTCAAACAAGATCTTGCTGTGGAGCCCAGTTTAGCTTTGAATTTAGGTAATCTACTGGCCCCAGCCTTCTGAGTAGTGGGATTACAGCTGTGAAATTCCATACGTGGTTTGTTTGTTTGTTTTTCTCTCTTTTGTAAAATAGTGTTTCAAAGCATCACTTAACTTAAAACGGTTATTGATCAGGAACACGAAAGGAAAATACTAGAGGCTGGTGAGACAGAAAGTCTCCAGTGGTGTATGTAGAGTTGGTGACAGATTCCCTACTGCATATTTTATTCCTCAAGGGAACAGTGTTCACCCTGTGAGTATATTGGAAATAATGAGGGCATCACATGCTGATCTGGGCTTTGGGAAATCCCCGGGGAGAAAGTTTCTATGGATCTCTGATGAAGTCTGCTTTGGGATTTCTTGAGTTTACCATAATGAGGTGTTTTCCTATTGCCAGGTGCTGGCTGGGCTGTGAGTAATTTTAAATGGTTGTGTTTCATTATCTCTTCCTTTGGTATCTTGAAATACATTTTATCACATAATAACTGTGATATCCTGGAGGATGATCTCATTGTAGTTTAAACATGAAAATGATTTCATTTGACTCATCCTAAAACCTTCAAAATATTACCATACCTTTTTACTTGTATCCATTTATTCCCCTAGAAATGGCTATTCATTAAGTGCTTTCCAATAAGCAATACCAATGTTTTTATAAGTGCTGACTGAGCTAGCAATGTTCCTCTTTGAGTAATAGTCATTCTTTAGTGTTGGCCTGCAGTGATTGATATTAGACAGGTATTATGAAAGCCGCTTCAATAAATATTACGTAGTTTGGGAAAGCATTTTTTCTTCATCTCACAAGCAGAATGAAAAAGAATTAATTTTTTAAGAGAGGATTTCTTTGTAACTGACATCCATTTTAACAATCTAGAAATTATGTAAGCCCTTGCCAGAGTCTATGGACATAGTTGTCAGTTTCATATTCCCTTAGGCATTTAGCAAAGGCTGAATATTGTTAGAATATTAAGTATAGTAACAATGGTGAAACATTCCACTACCATGCAGCAAAAATGCTTATTACTAAATGCCCTCAACATGTCCAACACCCTCCAGACATAGGACCCTCTGAAACCCAGTCCTATGATTTGAGCAGCTATAAGTTTACATTTAAAATTCATATTGAGAAGTATCAGTGGATGGTGATCAGTTTCAATGGTCTCAATGGTTTTAAATCAAGACTCATTTTCCAGGTAACATCCTTAATACCAGTACAATGAGGCAGTAGATCCACAGCACTATGAAAACTGATATTACTAGTAACACCCTTTGGTAGATAGGTAATAAAGAGAAAGAAACATTAAGCCAAGCCACATAGTCACCCTACTTTCTTACCATATTAAAATTGTTTATATTACATTTGTGCGCATGTATGTGTGTGTATATACCATGTTTGTACTTGACATGACTTGTGTATGTAGGTCAGCAGAGAACATGAAGGAGTCTATTTGTTCTTTCTTCAATATGACTCATAAAGGAACTCAAAATTTCAAGCTTGGCAGCAAGCTGTCATTACCCACTTAGCCATCTCACTAGCCCTTCCCTAAATCTTTAAAAATATTTCTGGTCTTAAATACTTTTATACTCAGAGGCTATGGACGGGATGTACTGTTCATAGCACAGAGCTCTTATTACTAACATAGGACATATTTTAAGGTAGTATTTAGGATTTACTCCTAATCACTGCAGGGTATGAAGCAGCATGTGCTTAATGCCTTTGGACTTTGGTGTTTATTTGCAGAATGATGATCAAGTTACTGTTTGTGTCCTTTCCTTGTGCCATTTCCCCTTTGTGTCATTATTACCATTAAATTAGTGAAGGAAGAACTTGGCTCCCACTTATACTTCCTAAGCACCTGTTATGAGGGCTCAGGGACAGACAACAGTGACAGGATGTGACAGATGGCCAGCATGGACTTCCCCAGACAACACTGATACGATAATAAGGTAACGGGTAGAAATAACTGTGTAGATTCTGAATCCTCATATCCATATTTCCTGTCGCATTTTACAAATGAAAAACAGAAAACACTCGGGTGGACCTAGATAAGTTATGGAATCCTTTAGACTAGAGCTTAGTGCTTTGGCGTTGCAGGTCCTTTTATGATGGAATGTCTGATAAAATCGTGGAGAATACCCTTTCATATTGTGTACCCCATCACCTAGCCTGGAAAGTGAACATGAATTTAGTGGATTGTTTTGTTTATGCATTGCTCCTTTTGTTTGTGCCCACCCTCTAAGATGTCACCCAGTAGCAATGCCACCACACAGCAGGAAGACCTTTGGCCTGTTTGTCTGATTAGAATCCCAGTCACTGGGAAACAGACAAGGTTTTTTAGGTACTGAAAAGAAATGTAAATATTTTCTCACACTGTCCAAATTCAACTGGTAGAGTTTTATGATCAGTACTGAAATTAATTTTCTTCTTTTTTTCTTTACTGATACTAATAAGTCATATGGGATTTCTCTCTAGTTTTGAATAAATCACATAGTTTTAGAAATTATATAGCATTATAAGAAAGTAGTTTAATTGGGAACCTACAAAAGTCTGAACACAACTGACGTTTTCATCTTAATGGTTTACAATGAATAAGGATACTTACCCATTTAAAACTCAGAGAAATGATATCCTGAATTTCTTTATCAGGCGATATTACAACATAGCTATATGGAGGTTCATACGTGTGACTATCTGCTGTGTTAGCGTGTTGTAAATTGCTATCGCTATTCTTTTCTAATAAGCCATGGCCTCATTTTCCTTCTTCCTTACTTCACATCCAGGAATTAATTGAACATACACAATCTGTTGCATGCATATATGTTTTTTGAGGTACATAAATTCTCTTTCTCTTTCCCTCTGCCTAAATGTGTAGTTATTTTTATTGCTTATTAAACATATACTAAGACTTACAGGGTCATCAAACACATCTCTTTGTTCTTGTTTTCCCTCATTTAATTCAAAACCACCCTGTACATTTTTCTTTTATATTGAGTAGATAAGAATTGAAGTTTGCATGATATAACCAACAAACAAATCTTCCAGCTGTTAGGGCAAACCTCTTAAATGGAAGGGCACTGACTCACTTTGTGGCTATTCTCAAAGTTTAATGTTAGATAAATACCCCTGGGATTGTAAAAATACAAAAGCCACAATATTCTCATCAAACCTTACCAGATCTTCACACTGTCAGTGCAGACCATACACAGTATAAAAAGGTAGAGTGTTCACAAAATACAAAGAGTTGATAGTGGCATATTCCCTATAGTTGAGCCACTGTATAAATCTTCTGATGGAGAAAAGGACTATGCAGAAGAGGTTTAGACAAGTTTAATTGTAATAACTGAACCTAAAAAAATGTGGAAGTTTATAAAAATATAATGTATTCATTTAACATCAACCTCAGATAAGTAAAATCATATTACTTAAAAATTTAATTCTAACTCTTCATTTGTACTCAAGACAAATTCTTTATGATACTTTATATTAGTAAGTATTCTTTGTCTTGCTTCATTTAATGTTTATACAATATTCCAGTGTCAGATGTGCTATTATTTATTTAAATAATCTAATAGCAACAGAGAATGTCCAAGTTTTCTAAATTATTAACGATGCCATATAAAATGCTATCATATTTTCTCCTGCATGCCCTACTCTTCTTCCTTTACCTCTGCTAAGGTTAGCGTATTTTTCTTAGAGATTAGAAATAACTACTCAGTCTAATGTATTACTGTTTCTAGCATAGCTGATCTCACCTTCACATCACAAACATTATTTAGATGAACAAAATAGTAACATTCATCCAATGTCCACAGTATTGTAACAAATGGTATTTAAGTAAGACGAAAGATAGACAATGAAAACACTTGGCCAAAAGATTACTTTGTGGGATTAGCAAAAGAAGCACCATTTTCAATAGTAAAAATGCTCAAAAGGAATATAAAGGAATATAACTATTCTTATAAGCTATCACCTTGGAGTATGCCGCAGATGATACCTGAATTGTAATAGAACGTAATTTTTTACTTGTATTTGCTTGTAGGTCTTATGATACACCCACCCATTCCAAATTATGTTTGCCTTGTATTATTTTTTTCCTACAATCTGTGGTATATAATTAGTCAAGAATGAACGCACGCGTGCACACACACACACACACACACACACACACACACACACACACACCATTAACACTGAATACAAAATAGAAATGCCTGAAAAGGCAAGCTCGGCCCCACTAAAACTGTCACTCATAGAGCATAGAATTAAGGAAGTGACAAGAAGGTAGAAGTGTTGACTCTAAGAAAAACAGTTTCCAAGTACATGTATATATCAAACTCATGAATATTTTGCATTTATTAGATTCATTATGGAAAAAAAGTTCCTCATAAATTGAACATTTGAATAGGGAAGGCTAAAACTATATCAACACAGAAAGTACATGTGATTGCAAAATTGAATTCCACACTTAAATCATACACTGACAGTTTTTTTAAAGAGTGTATTCCATTGAGAACATTTGGGTTAACTCTAACCCCTTCAAGTCTGTTCCTTTAAGATGTTTGATTTAATAACAACAACAACAAAAATTGTCATATGTTGTCTGATGTAATACTGACAAACTATTAATTTGACATCTTCCATATTCTGCATATTATTCTATATGCCACCTTTAGTTATAAATGTATCTATTCCCTTCCCACCCCCATGATTTAAATAGAGACAAAATCAAAGAAAGCATAAAGGCAAACATTTTAATGAATAAAATGTGAAAAAAATTCCTCATAATTTACATGTATGTGAATAAAGGAGAATTCACATACACATAGAAGATTAAGATCACCCATGAGATAGCTCTTCCCTGAAAAGACTGCCTTGTAAACATGAAGACATGAATCTGAATCTCGTAATCCCATGCGAAAGTGGAGTGCTTTCTGTAACTCGAGAGCAGATATGGGGATCCACAAAGCTTACACGTACCTGAACAATCATCTCCATATACATCTTTAGACATCCGCACTACTATGAATGGATACCACACACAAACACACATAAATGGATGCACACTCATATACATAAATAAAATAATCTACGTATGCCCGAACGAGTAACTTCTGCATAGTATGTATTTTTCAGATATGACCTATATGTGCATAGTCCTTTGAATTTTCTGAATTTTGTTCCTCACTTGACCAGTTGTCATTAACATTTCAATGCAGTACTTGATAAAAGTATTATTATAAAATCAATGTGCATTTCCATATTATTAACAAATGTTTTAAAAATGGGGTTATTAAATGACTATGAAAAACTTTTTAAACAAAATATCAGTACTGAAACTATCGACATTCAAACTTCACTAAATGCATTCACAAAGATAGATACACAAACACACACACACACACAATCACAGGCATGCATACATATACACACATATGTAACAATAGTGAACTTGATAGGGCTTAAAGCAAGCAGTTGTTGGAGGGAGGATTTTGGGAGGACTGGAAGGAGGAAGAAAGGGATGTAAATATATTTCAGTATTCAAAATTTTTAAAGTGTCAAATTAATTTATTAGTAAAACAACTGAGCTTTGACTCACAAATGGGCAGGCTAATGTAGAACTTTATTTCATATTCTGCATAAAAGTTAACTCAGGATGTACTATAACCCTAAATAAGACTTACTCCAGCAAATAATTTGAAGAAAACATAAGAGAAAATATTTTGACTGTCAATTAGGCAACTATTTCTTGGAATGGACACAAAAAGATGAGCCATTAAAAAGGAAAACAACTGATTAATTTCATGAAACTAAAACTCTGTGATTTGCATGACACCATTCAAAAAATGACTGCAAGCCACAAAATGAGCCAAAACAAAGACAGAGAAAACAAAAATGATAAGACATACTTCTAATGCAAAAAAAAGCGAGCATAAAAAATGACTAATATTAAATAAGCAAGTATCACTCTTTAACAGGCAAAATATTTGAGCAGACTCTTCACTGATCAAGCAGGAAATTTGAAATTTCATGTGCAAAGATGGATAACACCTCCATTGCTAGGGAGATGAGAGTCTAGGTCACAGTGATCCTCATCAAACCGCTTTGGTAGAAAACATAGAAAGAATGGTATGGAGTGAAAGAGAGTGATGCAGTTGGATACTTTTGTAGCTACATGGAAAATATAAACTGGCAAGCTACTTTGGAAAATAGATTGTCGATTTCTTTTTAAAGTAATGTATGTCTACCAGTAATCAAACTCTTGGATAAAACTCTTTAATAAAAATAGGCTTGGTGACAAAATCATGTAATTCCACCTCACCTCATGAGAACCAACCCTAATTCCAGAGCTATTGACACCTGATGGATGCTGGTGAGAGAGTGGGCTTTTGGTAAGGGTCTGGTTCCTGTTAGATCACCCACCAAGTGGATTTTGAGTTGAAGGCCAGCTTGGTACTACAAATAGAAGTACAGACTCAAGGAGGAATTGTGACAAGAAAGTAAAACAGTTAAAAGTTTGTAATTGCATACTTATATACAGACATTCATAATAATTTTATTAATAATAACTCAAAATATGGAGACAGCTGAGCTACCTATCATCTGGTGAATGAATAAAGAAATTACAGCATATATCATAGACTAGTACTTAGAAATAAAAAGTAGAAATATATTGATCTGTGCCCCAACATGTGTGAATTCTCCCTCAAACACTGTTATACTAAGTAAAAGATCTAACATAAAATGCTATGTTCCGTAGGCTTCCATCTTATAAATACCTACAAGTGAGAATGTGCGAACTGATAACTGCCAGGTTTTAAGGGAAAGGAAATCACTTCCTGAGGAGAGCAGAAGGGATTATAAAGATTCTGGTGGTCATTGTCAAAACTGTTCTGAAGACAGATGGACGTCATCATACCATTGCAATTTACTTGGTCAACTGCATTTACCCAAAGATGCAGAAAAAAAGACCATAACTCCCCTTTGAGTTACTCAGAGCATATTATCTTTTTTTTTCCTTTTATAAATTTAAATTTGAAACAAACTTGTTTTACATGTCAGTCTTAGTTCCTCCTCCCTCCCCTCCTCATGTGCTGCACCCCAACCCCCATCCCATAACCTTTCTGATCTCCAGGGAGGGTGAGGCCTTTAATGAGGAATCTTCAAATTCTGTCATATCATTTGCAGCAGGTCCTAGACTCATTTGTAAGAGGCTCTTGTAATTTTTTTTAAAAAAGACACAGCAAGGATGTTAGCTATAAATTGGGCTTCAGGAGAGACAATAGATGGTTTGTTTGAAAACTTATAGTAAACACTGAATTTTTAAATTCTGCTTTCAAAACAGGAGATTCTGAGAAACATACTGTATTCTTCAAAAATATGCATTAGAGTCTTGAGTGACATCTTGTTCTGACCATAGACTTGAGGTAATGGCCATACCTTAGGAAGAGGAAGGGCTTGCTGGAGCTCTCTCTCTCTCTCTCTCTCTCTCTCTCTCTCTCTCTCTCTCTCTCTCTCTCTCTCTCTCTCTCTCTCTGTCTCTTTCTCTCTCTCTCTGGTGTGATCAGCCCAACTTCTTCCTTATAAGTGGTAACATTCATTCGCACACTTAAACCATATCCAAAGATGTGGCCATTACCTCAAGTCTATTGGCAGAACAAGATGCCACTACAAGAGCCTGGAGAGATAGCTCAGTAGTTAAGAACACTGATTACTTTTCCAGAGGACATGTTCAATTCCCAGGACCCACATGATGTCTCACAACCATCTATAACTCTAGTTACAGGACAGTCTGATGCGTTCTACTGTCCTCTGTTGGCACCAAACATGCAAGTGGCTCACAGAGATATATGTAGGCAAAAAATTCATACACCTTAAAATATGCATTAGTATTTGTTTTGGGCCAGTGAATCATATAACACATTTCTGACAGTTCTGATGATTTCTGTTATTGTTTGTATTTGCTATATTCATGTACTCTGCTGGTTCTAATGACTTGAATCCACATAGTTTTATGTGTATCTGGAATAATGTAAATACATTACTCAGAAGACTGCTTTCAGATTTGTTTTAGGATACCAACGTAAAAGTCATAAAACAAAAAAGGAAAGAATTATTAAATAATTCTCTCAAATGGCCCTAATCACTACAGGAAGACTATGATATGCAATTACAGAAACCTGTATAATCCTAAATGTAATTATATTTCATAATTTACACTGGTCTGCATAAAAAATAGTTATTTATTAAAAGCAATCCAGGTTTCTGATTTTAGCCATTCTTGGTGTTTTTTTTAAACTTGATCCCCTAATTGCAGAAATTGATACTCTCTTTGTGCCTCCTGCTGAGTTCCAAGAGTCATTGAATTGGCTCATCAGGTATAAGCACTTACTAGCGTGTTATTTCTGAGAGGGCCATCGTGAGACTCAACAATTCCAATTGAATCTATAGCAAACCATGGAGTTTCAGAGTTTGTTTGAAGCTTGATAAGTAAACACCTAAATTCTGTGACAATCTTTCCTCCATGGGGATAATGTGTGTCCGATCTTAGGTATAATAATATTTTATTGATGATTGACAGTGGGCACCATATGGTTACTGAGACTTCCATATGTACACACACATGTATGTACACACAAGAGGCTTTCATATCACTGGCAGCATTAGTGGCAGAGTGCAGTCTTTCCTCTCAGGGTGTTGCCTTTGCTGACCTTAGACAAACTAGACTGTGTTCCTGCTTGCCTTAATGCCGTAATGTTCTCCGGGGTCCCTGAGCCTGCAGCATTATCGACCCTTAAAGTTGATAGGAATGCTTTTTCTATTCATCGTGGATTTTCAGCAAGATACAGCCTAAATGTTGCTCTCTCAAGAGCTAGATTATAGATTTTATTTGTCCATATTCATAGAATGCAGAGCACAAAACATGTATATCAGAGGAAATAAAGCAAGAAAGCAGCTCTCTTTTCCAGAGTGTATATAGTATCACGAGGAAGGAACTGGGCTGAAGAGGTGAAAAGTGTCAGTAGTCTCTGCGAAATAGGACTAAATGCACAAATATTAATGAAAAAGGTATTAGCATAGCAAAGAGTTATTTTAAATACCTTCTAAATATTATTTATGAGATAGTGTAAGAACAGCAAGTTTATTACTCATGGCTAAGATTAAGCAGGTTGAGTTTGTACTGGAATGATAATATTCCAGGAAGCAGTCACCAAAATGCTATAAACACTTGGACTTGCTAACCTCATGCTGTGCTCACCATAGCTGTCATCTAAGGTGTTGCCCAGTGAGCCAAGAAAGAAAATGTGTAGTTACAGTGAAAAGAGAGTAAAAGACCTTATAGGATGGCTCATACTTAACCTCCACAGATGTGTCCCCTGTCCTCCGCATGTACACTGTAGCTTGTGTCTCACACATACATCAAGTGCCCACTACACACCATAAAATATGTTAACAGCAAAAAGTGAACAAAGAGTGTAAACTAGAAAGGGAGCAGTAGAGTGGGCTGCAGCCTCTGCAGAGGACACAGGATGTGCTGGAAGCAAGTGCTAAGCCTGCAACAGGCTCTACCTACACCAGGCCTCCACATTGGGAGGATGTGGTACCAGAGAACACGCCTTGGACAGGGGACCCAGAATCAAGGTAAAGCGTCTAGGAAACACAGGTATGTGAATACCAGCAGCCTAAATCGCATAAGGGACACAGAAAACAGGAATCTGCTTAATGGGGGAGGGAGGAGAGTGAGAGAGAATGATTGATTTACCAAATGTTTATTGACCAGATAGGAATTAGCCTCACAAACTCAGAACCTGTGTCTGGGAAAAGACCACTTCTGACAGTTTGATATAGAGGACAGAGGGGACTTTATTACAAAGTATCAACAGCTGTAGCATCTAATTATAATTTATTTGAATATAGTTCAATTAAACAGCAGTCAGACAGTGGTGGCATTCTGATAGCATTAGGATGTTGGGAAATGTGTATATTTATGGATACAACTATTACTGTGGAAAGTTAACCAGCTCAGAATGGTCTCCCAAGTTGTTCAAGTTTACATAATACTGGGGTATAGAGTAGAGTTGACTAACCATGCAAACAAAAAGATGTTCATACCTCACCCCTAAAGCCTAAGTGCTCTTTGGTACAATGTTTGCTAAAGATACTTAGCCTTTGTTTTGAGGAGAAATAGTAAGAAATTTTCAAAAATAATATTAAAGAATAATTAAGGACATGGGATATATGAAGTCATAATTTCTTAGGACTATTATTATTGATCATTGCTATCTATTTTAGCAGTTTCTTCTACTCCGCTAGTTTCATTTTTAGAGAAAGTGCTTGCTTCCTGCTGGGGATATTCAGTTAGGCTCCATGTATAACATTCTTGTGTCTGTCACCCTGTTGATTTGAGCCTTTCTACCTAAGTGAAGGGTCCGCGTTGAAGGTATGTTCACAAAAGCTAAGAAAAATCCTGAGGCTTTACTCCCCAAACTTAGGGAACCATCTGAGAAAAAGAAAAAATAGGTGTATTTAAAGATATGATGCTGATTAATGTTTTGAAAAAAAAAAATTCTATTGTTTTGTGCAGGGATGGTCTGGAGTACTGCTTTGTGTAATAGCTATGTTAGACCTGGTCTCTCTCTCCCCCTCCTTTCTGTCCTCACTCCCTCTCTACCTTCCTTCCCCCTTCCTTCCTTCTCTGTTTTTCTCTTTTGTTAAGAATCTGTTTTGATTGAGAAATTTCTAGTCAGAACGGCGAAACTTCCCATTAGTCTTCTGTTTCATGTCAAAACTACCTTATTGAGATTGATGAACTCTGTAGCGCTGAGTTCATCTCTCTGGTTGTGGTCCCTGTCCAACTTTCACTTCTTAGCTACTTTCATTTGTAAGCTTGCTTAAATGTGAGCTCAACTAGGAAGACACCAATAGACCTTCCAAAGTGGATGGGGGAAATCCCAGGAGGTCTCAACGATGTGAAAAGTACTATAGGCAACCGAGGAAAGCTGGGAGTCAGAAATTTACTCTTCTCCAGAGAAAAGCAAATCAATTGGCTTTCTAGTGCCAAATGGGCAGCTCTGATTATATACATAAAAACTCCATTATATGGACTTAGAAGTTTATATTTAGGAATATATATGCACATAAATATACATACTTGCATGCAATAACGATTAATGAATGGAGAGGCTATGGAAATGAAAGAGAGCAGAGAGGGGTATGTGAGAGGGTCTGGAGGGAAGAAAGGAAAGATAGAAATAGGATTATATTATAATCTTAACAGGAGAGAGAGAGAGAGAGAGAGAGAGAGAGAGAGAGAGAGAGAGAGAGAGACTAACATTCAGCCTATATTTACCCTCGAATATTTAGTGCAATATTTGACCAGAACTTCTTTCTTAGCCTTTTTGCTATTGACCTTTCTCCATAGTGTACGGCATCCATGATCCAGATTTACTGTCTCGAGTGTGGGCTTTATGGTTGATTCGCCATCTACATACACACTCTTAGCTCCTTCCATATTACGTTGTCACTCTGGTGCTGAGCCACGGGATAGGAAAAAGAAGAGTCCTCTGCTGGCATCCAGAGTATGTCTGACTGACTGCTGTGAGGATTCCCCTTTGCTTCTCTGTCCCACACTGAGCAACCTTCAGCTCCTTCTGGGGGTGAAAGCTAACTGTCTTTTCATGGGACTTTGACAGCTATCTTTTAGGAGGCCCTAGGGAAGTTGACATCTTCAGAGTGCTATGCTGTGAAACACCCATCTTCTTCCCAAACACCACAATGCAATCTGTCAGCACTATTTTCACTCAGTTTCTCTAGTGACAGTGGCATTAGGTCTTCCCCTTGTTTAGGATGCTTAGCTATGTAGCCCAGGCTAGCCTTAAACTCTCCAGTCCTTAGCTTCCTAAATACTGGAGTTGTTGGCATCTACTATGACTCAGTCTACTGAGACATTCATGTGTCCCCAGTGGATAGAGTTGTCAGGCCCACTTATCTTGTGGGAAAGGAGTATGAAAACAATCCCGAGGACATGCCCACTTCCTCTGGAAGTCTCTTCCTTTAGGCCCCTCCTCCATCTTTATTACCTCACTCTGACAAAGACTGAAACTGGTCTGGCTTCTTTTCTACTTGTAATAAGAGGAATGGTACCTGCTTTGCCCTTGGCCTTGGATATGTTAGTTTCTTTACTCAAGGCAATATCCTTGTAATTCGTCCAAGACTGAGAAAAGAATAAAGAATGACACATTGCTTTCCCAGCAGTGCCGTAGTATATTGTCTGTTTGGATGTAATGTTATAACTCCTTTGAAACAGAGACCAATAAAAGTTAAGGCATGTATTTCTTAGAGGTCACTCGGAAGTTAGTAAGTGGTGGAGCCTAAATATAAATCTAGGCAGGCTGGTGACAGAGACTGCCCTCTACATCCTGCCTCTTAAGGCTGGTAAGAAAAGATGCCCTTCAGTGATGTGTGGATTTTAAGGCAGGTAAAATGATATGCCTAGCTATGATGTGTGGAAGCAGGATCCTGAGATGTTGGGCTATGGACCCATGAAAATAAGCCTGAGCAAAACCCTTATACAGAGTAGAAGTGAAGCTTACAGTGTCATGAGTCTCATTTAAGCTGCTTATCTGCTGTGAAACAGCAGCCAATGTTTAACCCAGCGATGGCAAGAGTTCAGGTTAAATTCTGTCCAAATAGGAAGTTTATTGAAACATAATATCATTTTCATTAATACTGCCCTTATGGACTAATTGACAAGAAAAAACTGGTTAAGTTTGTGTTAGTTTCCCCTGAGCTGTTCATTCAATTTAGTATATTAGAAGGTCAGAGAGGGTTTTTTAATGATGCTAACAATTTAAGAGTACATGCACAAAAGGTGTGAATAAATGAATACATTTATATTCTTTCAGAAGCCATGGTAAGATCTTCCAGAATGCCAAGCTATTTGTTGGTGAGTTAGAGGTACACTAGTTGACTTTCAAGACAATAAAATTACTTGAATTCCTATATCATGTATCAATTATACAACAAAAATGTTCATGGAAATTTTTGAAAGAGATACTAATCTCAGCAATAGAAAAGACCAGTTAAAGTTGTTCCAATTGGTACAGGGCTATTAAAATATTAAAAGAATAGTAGTGATAGGGGACAACATTTCCCAAAAGGCCAAAGGCTGACTTGTTATGTGTAACTTCAAAAATACGTGTACCTCTTTAGAAAACTTAGAATAAATATTCAGGTGTCTTGTAGTTGCATGTTCCCTTGTATGTTCACATCATTGGTAAAACCCTCCAAACTGCAATACATGAACTACAAATTTTCTGAAATTTTATCCTTGAAATCATCGAAAGTGTAATCAATTATGTGATCAAATGAAACAAGCATTCTTTCATTGCATTCTAAATGGAGAAAGAGAAAAAGAAATGTGTGTGTGTGTGTGTGTGTGTGTGTGTGTGTGTGTGTGTGTGTGTGTGTGTTCGTGCGCACATGGTTGGAAAACATCAATAACCCTAGCATTCAGGGGACAGTCATCATCACATTTGAGGCAAGATTGGTTTATGTAGGAAATTCCAGAGAAGCCAGGGCTATATGAAGAGAACCTGCCTCAAATAAGAAACCAAACCAAAAACCCCAGGCAATGAAAAAAGAGCTTACCAGAGTTACCACAGGTTGACAACAATGATAGAAGAAAGTAAGTAATTCTAATCAGTTCTAGTTCTGTGAAACATTGAGTACAGCTAGGGTTATTTACAGGAGTTGTGTGAAGGATTACTCACAGCAGCATGGAAAACCTATGATCAACTACATTACTGAAAAAACAATCTCCCCACAACCTCTTTGATGAAGGGTTTGGATAGTGAACTCCTCATAGCACCCTTTATCTGCAGTCTTCCCTCCTGGTACCTATTAACTGTCTCTTTGGAGATGGAAAGAATCTTGGGACCCCATTCACTTTTTTGTGATGGAAAGTTAATGGGTCCCTGCAGCTGATCATGGACTCTGATAATTCAAGACGTCAATGGTTCTATTATGCCCAAATACAATATTCCATCTACAATACTCTGTATCTTTCTCTAATTATTACAGTCTTCCCTTCTGGGATATCTCCTCAGCCTTGGATGGAGAGATAAAGATGTCTGATGTAGGGATGAATGTTCAGTGCATTCGTGAGGGTCTGGAGAGGGTAGGCATGCACATGCCACTACACATGTGTGTTGATCAGAAGACAGTCTTAAATGTGGATCCTTGCTGCCAAGCTTGTTTGAGCCTTCTCTGCTATTTCCTGCTACTTAGATAGACTAGCTAGTCTGTGAGATCCAGAGAGTCTGCAGTCTCTAGCTCAGATCATTGCAGACTCACACTTAGGGTGCCTAGCTTTACATAGGTTCCAGGTATTTGAAATCAGATATTCATGTTTATGCTGCACGCAGTTGACCCAGTGAACCATCTGTCTACCCTAGGGAAACTTTCAGAGTGAGATTCTAGTTCAGCTACAGTAGGTATGCACCACTGGACTAGAGAGTTAGCCTAGCAAGCCATTTGTGCCCACCTGCTGTGTGGAGAGCAGGGAAAGTTGATTGTGTGCTTATCTGAAAGTTAAGTAAAGAAAACAGTTCAGGTGGGAGCAAGGACTGATGCCAGGTTCCATTCTGAACCTGACCTGAGTCCTAAGCAACCTTCCCACTGGTCTGGCTCCTGTCTCTAGTCAGTCCCTTAGACACTTTGTTTGGCAGCATAGGTGGAGACTCTTTGCTCTGTCTTTTTTTTTTTCCTCTCATGTTTCATGAACACGTGTGTATTGTAGCGTATGCAAGCATCTTTGTGCCATGGTTATCTTCAATATGGAAATCTAGAGGGAACACCTGCATGACTAATTTTATTTCTTTTTGTACTCCTGTAATGCTCAACCAAAAAAATAAATAAATAAACACACAAACATGCATCCATCAGGCATAGTGGCTCTCATTTTTTATCCTGGGACTTGGGGGATTGTGGCAGGAAAACAGATGGCAAATGTTCAGCAACTGCTGAGACTATAGCCTGGAGTACATAGACCCAATTAATAATGAAAGGGGGGGAGGGTAAAAAGTACATAGGTAGCAGGGAGGAGAGAGGAGAAAATAGGATCAATAGACCCTTGACTTTTGTGGAGAATTACTACTTTTTATGAATGACTACAAATCTCAATTTTCATAGGCTTTCCTAGGCATCAATTTAAATTCTTTCTTAACTGGGCAGTGAGAAACAAAGCCTTGCCATTTATTTGGAGTGTTTTGGCATCTCTCAGGATGGCTAGGTTTTGCTCCTAAGAGCATGTAGTCATCCTTCTAATTGCTGTGACAAAAATTGCCATGAAAGCAACTAGGGGAGAAAGATCCTATCTTAGCTCATAATTCTAAGTTACATGTTCAGTCAGAAGGAAGCAAAGGTGCATGCTTGCCAGTACTCAGCTAACTCTTCATTTGGTCCAGGGAACAACCAGTCCATGAAATGTTGTCACTCATGCTAGGCTGAGACTTCCCACATCAATCAGTGTAATCAAGAGGATCCTTCTCAGACATTCCACCTGACATAGACAGCTCCTCATTGAAACTCCTTCCCTAGTTGATTCTACAGTGTGCCACGTTGACAATTAAAATGAAGTATTATAGGACATAGGCAGTTAATGGCTTTAAATTGGGTATGTTTCAGTCCTTATGAAGAATAAATGAATTCTAGAATGCTTTTTTTTTTACTTTAACAGCTAATGATGTTTGATAAAAAACATAGATGTCTGAAAGCATTGCTGTTTGGTTTTGTATATTTATTTACTTATTTATTTGTGTGTGTGTGTGTATGTGTGTGTGTGTGTGTTTGTGTGTGTGTGTGTTTGTGTGTGTGTGTGTGTGTGTGTGTGTATTTGATTGGTTTTTGCCCTCCACCGTGTTGAGGCAGTGTCCTTGCTCCTGTTTCTGTTGCCATATGGCGTCTTAGTTCACAGTAGTTGAACCATGAGCTTCATCTTTGAGATGCTCCTGACTGCATCCTCACCATAGGAGTACCACAATTACAGGCGAGGACCACATCATCTAGCTTGGACAGGTTTATGTGGCAAGATCTCTCTACTGCTATTAAGTATTTTGTTCAGTTTATTATTTATTTAGTATCATTTATTTTATTATTTATTTAGGATTTTGTAATAAATTATAACACACCCATCAACATAAAACATTTTATAGAAAATATATCCATTTTTAAAAGTAATTTAGGTTCTTTATATTATAATTCTTTGATTTCATACACATATTTCAGAGAATTTTTGTAGTTTTCATTTCCCTTTACGCTCTCTAATCCCCTCCTTCTCTTGATTAGGAAATGAATTAAGACCTACAAAAAGTCAAGTGTCAAATTGGAAAATGGTGTGTATATGTATTACATATTATATAACATGAATATACTTACCACATTCTATAAATGTAGCTAAGGAATAATGAATAATGAACTGTTTCAATAAATATTAAATCTAGCCCTCACATTTTAGAGGAGGATGTGAAAATTGAAAAGGTCTTGGAACTCCAGTTTATGTGAGTGTTAAGGAACTATTTTTCTCCAGTAAATATACAAGCAACAAATCTTTTACAGGGTTTGGGTGCAGTAAACTCAGATTCTTTGGCCTGGAGCTGTTACAGACATAGCCTATCTAGTAAAAGTTAAGGGTTCAAAGATTATATAATTTATATATATAATATATAACATATATATTATATATTTTAAACAAAACCAATAATAACAAACACCAAAACCAACAGAGACTGTTTCTTGCAAATTTGGAGCAGCTAGAGCACCCTAGGAATAAGTACTTATTCTTCCCAGGGGACAATCATTAGGGTGGCTGTTCCTACTGTAGAATTCTGTAGGTGTGTCTTCACCTGTGCAGAACTGACTATGCTTGCACTGTAGAAAATAAAGTAGCATTTCATCCAAACTCATTTCTCATGACATAATAGACTCTCAGGACACTTACTTGATTTGTGTGATACTAAATATTATGTAGGAGAAAGCCCTTGATTCTTTCAAAAAAAAAAAAAAAGACAGTCAAGCTGCTCATGGTGACTCACACCTATAATCGTAGTATTCAAGAGGCTGGGGGCAGGAGGACTGTCATAAATTTGAGGCCAGTTTGGGGATACATAGTGAGTTCTAGCCCAAACTGGGTTTCAGAATGAGTACCTGTCTCAAAAATAAAGAAATAATAAAGAAATAAGGAGCAAACCAAAAGTACAATTAAGAAGTGATCCTATCAAATTTATACAGGAAGACTTTAGAGCATGACTCCAGAAACTGTTCTTACTCTCTCTTAACTTCTCTTTGGAAATTTCTCACTCCTTTCTTTTGGGATTCCCAGACTGGCCTAAGAAAGATTCAGCAAAGCCTGGCTGTTACGCTGATCTTTTCAGAGTTGACCCTTATTTTAGTCATTTAAGTAAAATGCCATGGGAGGCGGGGGGGGGGGGGAACTCAGGGATCACAGATGGGAAATGCAAAAGTGACAAGTGTCTTTCCTACCTGCTTTGTGGAGCAGAGTAGAGCCATTTACAGTCCTGCTCAGATTTGGTAACTTGCTGAGCCTGTGGTATTCTCCAGCTGACTGAGTCTGTCTTCTTCTCCCTTGCCTTGCAGGAACATTTTCAGATGTGTCTGTGTTCCCAGAAAGCCAAGCAGCGAAGAGGGAGGCCCAGAAAGAAACTGGTATTTCCTCTCCTTCCTGCTTTGGTCTGCTTTTTACAGTTTTGTTTGCCCTCCCAAATGGCCTCTTGAATGATAGCCCACAAAACAGTGGGTCCGTTCAGAGCAGCCCTGTGTGTCTTGTATCTTCCAGAAGCCACCCAGTCTGGCAAATGCACAGTTATGACAAAAGCAGGGCTTCTGGAAGTCTGCTTTGCTTCATAGGATGTATTGAAACATCACACTTTGACCAGAAAATACCCACCAAAGCAGCACTACTTGCCCTCCCTGTATATCCATCATATCGCCTCCGGTGTTTACATTATTCAAACTTAATGGAGGAGGGGAACAGCCTCCCAAGGGCTTAAAGGATTAAAATTGAGTTTTAATTTTATTACCTATCTAAATAGGTAACATTGGTGGCAAAAGGAGCCCTGATCCCGAATAGGCTTCCTACCCAAACAGTTTTCTTAACTTAATAGCTCTGATTTTAAGTGTTTGGATACCTTTGAGGGCAGGTGTGTGGTATACACACGGCACATTACTGTGGCTTGGTTCCATTAGGTTTTTTTTTTCCATACAGAATATATACATATGACTTTTTCATAATTCTATCCAAGTGTGGCATGTTTCTACTATTATATAAAACATTTCTGAATCATTTTGGTTCAGAATTGTTAATAAAATATATTAAAAGCTAACATTTAATTAGCAGGCAGAAAATAGGATAAACATAGAGTCACTGTCCAGTTCAAAGCTTTATTAATTTGTGTCCAGAGTCTTCCAGTATTATTAATGGTCATCTTTTTGAAAATATACAGTCCTACCCAGTGCCTCTGAGGCCTTGATCTGGTCTTTATGACCTCCTCATGCTGGATTCTGCCTGTGTTTTGCTTTATTTTTTGTTCTGTCCCATTGGGAACCACTGATTTAGGTAAGCGGGCTGCTTATTAGTGCAGTAGTATGTGTGCTTTTACAAATCTTTGCTTTCTGATGCTTTTTTTTTAACCTGTCAAATTCCTGCTGTGTTCATGTGTGAATAATGTCCCCCCCTTTTAGTTTGATATGTTTGTCAATTATATCTTCTCTGAAATCTCTTCTGAAATATCTCCAATTTTCAAATCTCCAAATATGTATTACGTTATGTTGAAATGTCATTCGAGCAAAAATGACTCTACCTACAGGATATTTGAGAATGGTTTGCTTTGAATCCCAAATATTTTTGGCACAATTCCATAACCCTATTAGTCAGTAAGTCATTGTTCATTGAATGATAAATTTTTCTTCTTTGTTTCAAATACATGATAGTACATGATGTAATTAACATCTCCTGGGGTATACAGATGTTAGTATTTATATTTTTATTTTAGTTAAGCACATGCCAGATGTATTTGAAATCTGGATTTGGGAGGTGTATAATTATTTAAAACCCTAGAGCATTTTATATAATCTAATATTTGACCTCCCCATTTAGTCATTAATCATTATTTTTCTTACTTGTTTCTGTTTAGCTCTTAAGCAGCCTCCCTGCTTAAAATGATAAATGAAACAAAAAACAAAACAAAACAAAAGATCAAAAACCAAACAACATAAAACACCCCACAGTGAACTCTCTGGGATGCCTGTGTTTTGTATTTATTAGTCTTTTAAACTTAAAGGACAGTTGTTGCTTCCAAACTAATGTGGTACTAAAGGGGTTAAATGTGAGGCTTAACTGGAAAGTTGCAGGTCACAGAAGGCTTCAAGAATACTACAAGTAAATTTTACTTACAAGTTTCTACTATGAGCACTGTTCACTGTTACTAATCAAAAGATATGCTTTAGCAGTTGTTACATATAATGTATGGCCTAAGGGTGGTTGTGGATCCCAGGGAGAACAGTTGCTGAGTTTTGTAATGCCTTGGGTTTGACTCCCAGTCAAACCCAAATAAAATTTCAAGTACGGGCTGGAGACTTACGTCCAGTAGGAAACTGCTGCCACTCTTTTTTTCTAGGTAGCAGCACTAACTCAGACCCTCTCCCACTTTTCTTCTCTCTCTTTTCAAACTTGTGTCTGGATGTAGCGAAATAAGTGTTGGGAGAAATACAAGAATAACCCTGGATGTACCTCCCATTTTCCTGGTAATCAGTTTCAGCATTTCAGACAGAGTAGCAAACTGCAGAATGAAAAGTCGACAAAGGGGCCCAGTGCATACATTCATCAACTTCAAGTCAGACTATTTTTTTTCCTCTTTTAATATTTTAAATGTAATGCCAGTAATTCTAGAAGATACTTACGACACAATAGCATCTTCATTTTTGCCCTGGGGGGAATCTTTGTTTTAAAAGGCAAAAACAATTGCATTCTTATATTCATTAAGATGTGCATAAATAAAGTTATTGAGTAGAGCTGTGCTGGCAGAAGCTGTAGACTCGGCTTGTACTTGAGCTTTACTCAGAGTAGTAAGTCTTTGCTGCTTTAAGTCTATCAACAGACTATTGCAGTGAGGATGTTTTTTATGATGAGTAGTATTTAAACTTATGCTCTTAAACCATTTTAAAATATGCAGAAACATTTACTTGTCTGGGTTTGCTCTGTCCATGTCTTAATAATATTCCATATTTTATTAAAAGTTAAAAACTGGGCAATTCTGATCCCATGACACAACCATAAATTCACCTTTCCCACATATCTGATGTTTTGTTTAGTCTAGCTTTGTTTTTTAATTTACCTGTTTACATGTGACCAACTGCAAGTATCATCATAGTCTTTGCCTTATTATTTTCTTATTACGTCCTCCTTTTTCCTCCCACCCCATTCTTTCCAAAACCACAGAGAACATTTGGCTTGTTATCACATTAAAAACAGCAAACAAGGCTGGAGAGATGGCCTAGCAGTTCAGCAGTTAAGAGTACTGGCTGTTTTTCCAGAGGACCCAGAACTGAACACATGAACTCACATGGCTATGCCCAACTATCTGTGACTCAAGTCCCAGGGGATCTGATGTCCTCTCCTGGCCTCTTTGGACATCCGGCACACATGTGATGCACAGACATACATGCAAACAAACACACATAAAAAGATAAAATAAAATTTAATACACAGAAAACATCAGGGTGCTGATTGTTTCTTTAACAAGACCTCTATTGGGAAAAGTATGTTTATTTTAGTCATATAAGAATTTAAAATACAAGTTCAAGTACATTCGGGACCAGCGAATGGTGCTATATTATTGTAAATTCAGGGGAAGCAGATGTATAGGAAGGTCAGGGCCACCCTAAACTACAGAGAGAGATCCAGTTGTAGAAAAAGAGGAGGAAGAGGAGGAGAAACTAAGTTAAATTAGTTCAAGTACACTTAGTTCATTGGAAAGGCAAAGGAGATGTGAGGATGGTAATAAGGAAATATGCTTTTTTAATGGGAGAGAGTTAACCTTAACACATAGCAAAGGTTTGTGCCTCCAAGCAATAGTAATCATTTGTTTCCCAGTAAAACCAGCAACATGGTACAGTGGGGTCTCCAGAGAGACTTTTCTAAGTTCTGTTGGTCCCACCTGCCCTTTGCCTTGGAGATGAAACTCTCCAACCTCTGTCTTCACAAGAGGATCTCCTGTGTGTCTTCACACCATCTTCTCTCTGTCTGTATCTGTTGCCTCTGTGACTAAATTTATCTTCTGTTTAACAGTCATAATGGATTAAAACTCATTCCAGCACTCTCATTTATCTTGATTAGTTTTTAAAGGCTACACTTTCAAGGAATACTCTATTCGGTATTGCACAGTAGAATCCTAGCAAACTTTTCCGGGGGTGAGGGGGAGCGGGGCTAGTACAATGCATGACATCGATAAGGGAAGGGAGACAAAGCCTAAGATACTTTATTCCAGTAAAGAATCCCTGGGAACAAGAGCAAAGCCCGGTCCTCGGTTATCCCTCTACAACAGAAAACCTGCAGCAGTATGTATTTATAAACTCCCACTAGTCCTGGTGGAGGGAATATTGATTCCCTGACTTCATAACTGTTCTGCACTTCAGGCAAACAGTCTTGAAAGGGTAGAGGAAGCTATGAGACAAAGACCTACGAAGTGCTGGTGGGTGGTAGAAATTATAGGCCACACTGAAGTTTTTTCTGTAATATGTTTTACAAACAATCTTATTTTACATACCAGTCCCTGTTCCTTCTCCCTCCATCCTCCCACTCCTCTCACCCTCTCCCCATCCTACATTCCATGCTCTCCTCAGAGAGGGTGAGGCTCCCAGTGGGAAATCATCGAAGTCTGGTCACATCATTTGAGACAGGACAGGATAGTTGCCCTCACCATATCTGAGCATGGTTTTCCTCCATAAGGAATGGGATCCAAAAAGCCAGTTCATGCACTGGGGATGAATTGTGGTTTTACTGCCAGTGGCCCCATAGACTTCCCAAGCCCTACAACTGGCACCCACATTCTTAGGCAAGTCCCCCAGCTGTCTGCTACCCGATGAAGCCTATGATGGCATTTAAGAAAGTCATCAATCTCATTATAAGGGAAGGGCATTTAAGGTAGCCTCTCCACCATTGCTTAGATTCTTAGTTGGGGTCATCCTTGTGGGTCCTTGGGAATTTCCCTAGTGCCCTCCACACCCCAAACCACCCTTGGCCACACTGAATTTAAAGGAAGGAAACATGAAAGGTACCAAAGCAGTGTCTGTGGTGGCACCTATAGCAGTCAGTAAAGCTTGGAACTCAGCTGCTAAATGTCGGTATGAAAGCATGTAGCCAAAACTGTGCTCAAGACACACAAAGGAAGTTACAAACCAAGAGCAGGCTTGGACTGGAGAGATGGCTCATTTGCTGCTCTGGGAGAGGACAAGAGTTCAGTCCCCAACACTGAAGTCAGGAGGCTCATAGTGGCCTGAAACTTGAGCTCTTTTCCGGCCTTCGTAGCCATGTGCACATTTTTAATGTGTGATTTTATAACGCAGCCATTGGCTATTTCTCAGATATCATCTCTGTATTCTTTTTAATTGGTTTCATTTTTAAGATCTAAAATCAGAAAGGGTTTTCTTTGAGTGCTATAACAAATAAGTGAGGAACAGAATTTGATTTGCTCAATGTTCTGATATAACTATGGAAATTAATATATGTATGTATATATATATACATATATATATATATACACATATATATATATATTTCAAAAGATGGTCTGATTCTGAGATTGGGACCAAAAAATTGGAAGTTTTGAAAGGATCTGAGTTAGCCCATACCCTTTTGTCACTGTCACTTGAATCCATTACCTTCTTAGATATAAAGTGCAGATATGGCGTACTTTTCTCTCTCCCTCTCGACGTTCCCCTCTCTCTCTCTCTCTCTCTCTCTCTCTCTCTCTCTCTCTCTCTCTCTCTCTCTCTCTCTCCTGAGGTTCCTCTCTCTCTCTCTCTGGATGTTCCCCCCCTCTCTCTCTCTAGCTTTGTAGACCAGGCTGGCCTTGAACTCACAGAGATGCTCCTCCCTCCACCTCCAGAGTCCAGAGTGCCGAGATTAAAGGCATGTGCCACCACCGCCTGGGGACAGACACACCATTCTTATACCTCTAAATATTAACCCATTTATGCACCAATACTAACCTCCACATCAAATCTAAATAGCATGTAAATGGTAGGACTGGAGGTTTAATTCTTAAAGCAAAAATTCCTTGTCTTTGGTTCTGCCCCACTGAGAGATTCTGGCCTGCCATCTTGAATTTTCTTTCACTCTCTGTTCTGTCTGCAGGTATAGTCCTAGAAATATAGGAAGAAGCTAGAAAACTCTCTTAAAGAGATGAAACTCCATGCAGGAGAGGTAGCCTAGTGCTTAAGGGTGTTTGCTGCTCTGCCAGAAGAGGAAGGTTGGTTCTTAGCTCTCAAGTCTGATTGTTCTCACCTTCCTGGAACTGTATGTAGTTCAATGATATGGTCGTCTCTTCTGGCCTCAACAGATACCTACATGCATCTGCATGCATGTGGTCACACGCAAGTATACAGACACATACAGGGTTACAGAGATGCAGAGGTGGCAGGGAATGAGGGGAGAGGAAACAGGGAAAGAAAGGAAGGGAGGAGAGGGGAAGATGGGAGGCTAGGAGAGGGAGGGAAGCAGATAGAAGAGAGGAGAGGTAAATGAAGGGAGTGACACAGACAGATGGATGGAGGAAAGGAAAGGGGGGCTGAGGGAAGAAGGTAAGCAAGGTGGGAGGCAGGGAGATAGAGGCAGAGAACAATATTGGTGTATAAGGGAAGGGATGAGACTCTCTGGGAAGAACTTGTAAATGCAAGGTGATGGCAAACAAAGATGCTGAACTTAGTTTCCTTCTCTAGATGATTATGCACGCACACACACACACACACACACACACACACACACACACACACACACATATGACCACCTAGGAGTCTATTGTTTAAAGGTATGAAGTTTTGTTTGAAAGAAAGTTAAAATGATATATTGGTTTAAGGCACCTGTTTAGACATTTAAACCCTGTGATATATTCCTGTTTGAACTAGTAAATGCCTTTTGTAGACATGTGTTTGATGGAACATGTGTGTTGTATGGCATCTAAGACTACCTTTATCTCTTTTAAATTGTACTATTCTAGTATACACGTGAGAACACTGTTGTAAGGATATTTATTTCACATCTTTCTTAAATATCTATTTATATTTTTAATCTGATATTATGATCTGTTCCTAATTATTGGTCTTTTCAAAGTGCAGGTTGTAGTGAAAAGCCCAGGGTCATCCACTGAGTTTTACATGGAAGAGAAAGGCCAGGACTCAGCACTGGCCTGAGCCTGAGAATGGATTTGTGATGTTGAATTAGTACTAAAGTCTTGCTAAAGCTCATATCTCATCAACACCCAAGATGGCCAGTAAATTGTCAAAAGGAACCATCATATGTTTCATCAGCATATCCACAAAATATAAACAATCAACACACCAGTGTTGCTTAATTTATACCAATAAAAATAAAATTTCTTTTAAATTGTATTTCAGAAGTATTTCTCTAATGTTAGTTCTAAAACATCTTATAATATTTAATTCTTGAGACTCTTATACAATGAATTTTGATCATATTCACCCCACCCAACTTAATTCAGATCTACCCTTTCTAGTCACACTTCCTCCAACTTTTAGTTCCTTCCTCCTCCTCTACTCGCTCCTCCTCCTAGTCTTTAAACCTGTGAAATCTAATTTGTCCAAGTACTTGGGTATGAGTCCTGCTCTGAAGTCTGGTCAACCCTGTAAGGCATACCGCATTTGTTTCTTCTAGCCAGCAGCTCCTCAGCTTGCGGTGTGACTTTATGTCTACCCCCATCCTCTATACTGCAATTTGTTTGGCTTGAGCATGCATATGTCTTGTACATGCTGTCTCTACTGCTGCGAGTTCATTTGCGCAGCTTCCCTGTTGTTGGGGAAACGGTTTCCTTGAAGCACCTCAGTCTTTCACCACCGTTCTCCTCTTCCCTCTTCCACGATGATCCCTGAATCTTGAAAGGATGTGTGGGGGCGTGATATAAATGTCCCTAGTAGGGCTGAGTACTCCATTGCCTTTCATTCTCTGCACAAGGACTAAGTGAGGGTCTGGGTTAATTGTCATCTACTGTAAGAAGCATCTTCTCTGATGGCAGTTGAGAAGTGCTCTGATCAATGGGTCAAAAAAACACTTTTGTGTGTGTGTATGTGTGTCTTTTTCTTGTTTCACCCTTTTCTAGAAAAGAGAGATGAAATCCAGCAATCTAAGCACATGTAGAAACAATAGCAATCAAATAGTATCACATACTCATAGACAGTTTACTCTTCTTATTTTATTAACATTATTTCATTTATTTTACATGCCAACCTTAACTCCCCCTCCCAGCCGCCCCATCTAGTCCACCACATTCCCCATCTAGTCCTCCTTAGTCTCCATTCAGAAAGGAGCAGGCCTCACAACCTCCCAGCCTCCCAAGGGCTTGAGCAAAGCATACCATACCAAGCTCCCCCTGCCTGCCTCAAGGTGGGGTGAGATGATCCAGCATGGGGACCAAGTTCCCAGAAGCTATCTAAGCTCCAGGGACAGGTCCTGTTCTCACTTTGAGGAGCCTTACAAACAGACAAGCTATACAACTGCCACACAAATGCAGAAGGTCTAGGTGCTCCCATATTTGCCCCTTTTTTTGTCTGTTTGCCTTTTGTGTTTCAAGACAGGGTTTCTCTGTACCTTTGGAGTCTGTCCTGGAAATCGCACTGTAGACCAGGGTGGCCTTGAACTCAGAGATCCACCTTTGACATGCTGGGATTAAAGGCATGTAACATCACCACTCAGCCTTCAAATTTATTCTTATTCTATGGACTTCAGTAATTTAACCTTTATTATTTAAATTAATGCTCTTAGCCACATCATGAAGAGGATTTGGTTCTCCATGCATCTTTGTGAATGGCATATAGTATAGAAATTATGATGTTCATTTGACCACAAGGGATAAGTAACTGAACCTATACTTAGGTTATCTGAGTGAAGAAATTATGTTTCCAACCAGCATAGCTATTTATAGCTATTGGTAAATAAGTACTTGCTGTGTAGGAATCAGAATTGATGCTCACAAGAAACAATGGAATGAGGGCATGCTGAGGGGGCCTGGTGCTGATGTTGATAATCCAACTGGATTTGCATTGTGCTGGAAATACTCCAGCTTATTAAAGGGAACAAGAAATAATTTTATTCTGAAGGCCAACTTTGCATACGCTGGTAAAAATCATGGGGATACTCAGATAAGGTTTCCTTAAGTACACAGACAGCTCCATTTGGGTGTGGTTGAGATACATAAAGGAGCAAGAAATGATTCATTGTCTTCTTGCATATTTATAGACTGTGGTGTTCTCTTTATGCCCACAGTTTTCCAAGATAACAGTATTTGGTTTCTTTGATTAGCTTCAGTTTTTTTCAGGTATCCTCTTGGCAGATGCAGCTTATCTGCCTTGATGGCATTTTTCTTAGCATTTCAGTGACTGTAAAATCTCTCTCTCTCTCTCTCTCTCTCTCTCTCTCTCTCTCTCTCTCTCTCTCTCTGTCTCTCTCTGTCTCTCTCTCTCTCTCTCTCTCTCTCTCTCTCTCTCTCTCTCTCTCTCACACACACACACACACACACACACACACACACACACTACCCAATGCTAGCCAATGCTATGCTTAGATATAGTCTTGACATGCATTCTAGCCACTAACTGTACATTGATTTATCCCATCAACTAATCATACATGAGTGAAGCTACTTATAAATAAGCTATGTAGATCCTTCTCTTTTTTTAAATTGAAGTCTTTCTCTGCACTCCAAAAAAGAAAAAAAAATCGTTGTTTTTCTAGTCCTGTTTCTTCTTTTGTAAAGGATTGTTCTTAAATCTTAGCACAATGTAAACATTAAATCAAATTTAAATAAATAAATAAATAAATATACATATACATATACATACATACATACATATATGCCTGATTGTTTGAGGTACCTGTTGTCACTTGCTTACTCCTTTTAGAGATACAGTAGGCATCACAAGCCTAACATATTCTCAATGCCTGTCTTGAATTTTCTCTTTCAAGGTAAACCTCTCTTGACTTTGTAATAGCTATAATTTACCCTGATGCTGAGGTCAATGTTTTATGAGTCATTCTTCTATTTTCCCTTCCAACTAAGTTTTGAATTCAATGACAGTAAATTCAGTGAGTTCTACTTTTAATAAATTCTGAATTTATTTTTATATAATCATTTTATATTTCTCTGGATAACAGCCCATTGGAAGTCTGTTCACCTAGGAAATTCGTCTTTGCTTTCTCTGACCTGACTTCTGGCCTACATTGATGTTTGTTTGGGTTTTGTTTGTTTGTTTTTATTTTTCATTCATGCATCCGCCCACTTAGATACCTTGATTAAGTTCTATCTTAGCAGTAATGAAATCCATGTACTTTACCATCAGTGATGCGCTCTATAGGGCTAGCCTTACGGGTAACCAGCCATATTCATCTCGTATTTGCCAAAAAGATAGAAAAAATTCTGCACTAACTTTTCCCTATGTTTGGATTTTTTCCTAAAGATATTTCTGTGGGCTACTGCCTACTCTATTTGCTCCTCTGGTAAAACTCATTTGCTTATATAAGGGTAAAAGTCAATATTTTAAGGATAGTTTGTCTATAAAAACCCTCCTACATACCCAATGGTGTTCCAACAACATTCTTTGCAACTCTAGCTTTTATTGTTTGTTATGCAATGTGTTTATTATCTTATATATTCTTTCCTAATATGTATCCCTTAAATTTATTGTTACATCTAACATATCTCTGGTGCTTGTAGTCATTCCTGGCACAAGTTATATATAAGGCATGGTTTAATCAATATAATAATTGATTGGTAAAACAACCTAGCATACAACTTCAGTGAATTTAATCTCTATGTGTGTTTACTGTTACTGCCACTATACCCTCTTTCAATTTTGCACATTAGAAAATCGGCACTTATGATAATTCTTATTGGCATAAATGAAATATATCTTAAAAGTTATGTGTATATGCCTCATAACATCTATTGGGACAATACTCCATTTCACAGGTGAGGGAAATGAAATCTCAGAAAGATTGTGGGGCCATTCAAAATCATAATATTATCAAGAAGCTGAGTTGACCCAAATTATTTTCTCCAATTACCACCTCCTACCAAAAAGCAGTAAGAGGTTGTTTAAATCAAATTACACCACTCACAAAAGGAAAAAGTTCATTTGACTTGTACCACTGCCCAGAATTTGACTCTTCTTATGATTACATAATACCTTTGTCTAGAAAAATTTGTTGATTTTTTAATCTAGAAAGACCAGGATACTACTTTTTGGTCTACACTATCTAGCATTTTAGAATCAGTCATATTTTAACACTTAGTGATATTTTACTGTATTCTATTTAGCTCTGTTATTATTGCAAAGACTTTTCCCTCATTCCTTTCCAACTTTTAGATTTCAGTATTTTAGATTTATTTTTTTTCATTTGCAATCATGAGTCGTTACTATACAAGCCAACTGGAAATAATTTGACTCCCCAAAATTCAACGTGTTTAAACGTGAGAAGATACAACCCTTCCTTTATACTTAGCCACTAATCGTAGATCAGTTCAGTTGTAATTAGAGGCAGAAAACTGTTTCAAGAAAGCAAGTAGATGGCCATAAAACTGAGAGAAGTGGAGAAATGTGAAAAGCAAATACAAGAGAAATAGTTTAAAGAAATGAGAAGACAGAAGGGCAATGTTCAGAATTACTGCAGTACCATCAGCATGAGTAGGAAGAAGGGGGCCTGAGACAGATTTGGGAGGTGCCTTGAACCCATTGGCTTGTGGGGCATGGATCGCTTTTGTATTTTGAAACGTTTGAAGAAAATCAAGGGTAGAATAACACCTTTTTTTTTTAAATCTGGAAACTTATATGCGTCTTAAATTTCATTGTGTTCCAGTGAGTTTATATGAATAGGGATGCCCTCTTTTGTTTTGTGTGAAAGTGGCTGCCTTTCTGTGACAATGGCATATCATCAAGAGGAAGAAATAATGGCCTGCAAACGCTAAAACATTTATAAGCTCACCCTTAACAGAAGAAGTTTCTGTTTCCTTGTCATGAGGAAATATTAACTGTAATTTCACTGTAATACTTAATTTAACTGTAATACACATAGTATTGCAACTGAGGTTTTCATAGTCATCATCAACAATCTTGTCAGTATGAAGAGGTAGGGAATATCTGGCAAGATAAGATGTGACAAGTAAGATAACCCTGTTGTGTGTATGGTGATCCAAATAAGACAACCATGCAATTATGAGCAATCTAGCTTTTTAGAACTCTAAAGAAAAAATGGCATAAAGGATTTAGTGGCTAGTAAATTCGAGTATATGTCCATTGTATCATTATGACTGATAAAAGCTAATGTGACACAGAGTTATCAACATAAATATGCTATATAAAATGTGGAATAGTAAGAATGCACTTTAATAATTTATTCCAGTTCAGGCTGTCCTACTTTCATAATGGAATAGATATCTGAAGCATTTTTAGAGAGACTATCAGGATGGCAAAGGGACATGAAATCATGCCAAATGACAAATGACTTAGCCTGAAGGAAAAGAAGATTTGGAGGGGTTACAGCAAGGGACAGTTTTCAACTATTTGGAAGAATGTCATGTGGACAAAGGATTCAGTTTATTCTAAATCACCCAAAAGGTTAAAGCCATTTATAGAGATGGAGAGCATAGGGACACGAGACTTGATATAAAAATGCCCACAGTAATGACTGTAAATAGTAGAACTGTGTGCCTTAAAAGATACCCTTATAACTTTCAGGAAGCCATCTGAAGAGTTTAACAAAATTCCCATTAGGGTGTTGCTTATATAAATACATCTCTCTCAATATAACGTGTAATTGAGAGAAATTTTGTTCAGGTGTGCATACATTTTAATGTTTATTTAGCACCAGTTATTTACAGAGTCTTGTTTTTCGTCATATGGGGAAGGGACAAAGGAAGTTTGTGCACAATATAGCTATACAAAAAACAAAACAAACAAGCAAACAAAAAAACAGGGTGAATGATGTATAAAGTCAAATTCTATCATCTTTGAGAAGATGGTATCACTAGTTATGGAAGATGATAGACTCTACATAGATCTTAAAGGAGTGACTTAAATTTGAGGGTAGAGATAAGACAAAAGGCATCCCAGATAATGAGAGAAATGTAGGTATCAGGAGAGTAGACACTATAGATGGAGAGAAAAGAAATACTTTCATGAGCAACTCTCATCCATTATTTATGCAGCATTGAAGGAAGATCTACTGTCAGAAGCCACCACTTGAAACAAGGTATAAAGGGGTTGCAGAGATGAACAACAGGATTCCTGCCCTGAAGGAACTCCTGGTCCAGTAATGGGAAAATCAATGTCAACACCCTTGTGTAATAGCTCAATTTCTGAGCAATTCCCCAGAAAATGAATTACTGGAAATTTCTTGGCCTATCTTCATTTCATTTAAAGGCTTCCCAACATCCATTTAACAAATTCTGGCCATATAGCTCGTTCTACCATTGTGTATCTACCATTGTATAAAATAAACAAAGCACTCTTGCTGATCAGACTAGAAGCCAGACACATTCTTCGTGTTGCTGTTGTTACTTCTTACCTTAAGAAGTATATGGTAGTGGTTCTCGTTTGAACAATTAAAGAGGGGAAAATCGAGATGGAAATATCTTTTGGGGTTTTCAAAAGTGTATTTTAGAGTCCTGTCTGTAAAGAAAATGCCGTGGAATTGTCTACAGTGTCTCTCTAAACCTGGACTGCTTTCGAGATTTGCGTTTACATTTTTTTGTCACCCACTATCTGTTTGTTTTGTTTTTGTGTTTTAGCACCTGCATAATTTAAACTGGAAATCTCATCCTTTGTGTCCCTGCTCTTGCCACTCTAAATGTCTCTTGTTGTGTGAATCAGTATTGGTTCTTCATACAAATAAAATGCAAATCATGTCCTTGCCAGTGCTAAGCACTTATCTCAACGAAATCAGAACAAATACTTGAAGGTTAAAACCGAGATTCATTGCTAGCAGAATAAAGAGCAAAACAGTGAATGCAATATGAATTTTCTACTGAGATGAATTCAAATTACAAGCCAAAAAAACCTCATCGAGATAAAAATACATCCCATGCCAAATGATAGATTTTGAACTGCAAACCACATATCAGACTTTAGTTCTCAACCATTTTTCTTCCATATGAAATTTAAACCTGAGCATCTGCTTGCTTCTACTGTTAAAACATTCCCATATTTAATTTCACCAAGAAAGCATGTTAGCACTGATGTCCCTATCAAATGACCGTCTGAAAGAAATGTCTTTCCCTATCAATCACACAGAACCCACTATTCTCACTATTCTCCTGGGCAGGGAGTGGCCCGCGTGTATTCAGCTCTGCCTCTTTGGTATGCTTAACTTCTCTGGAGTATGGTTTACTCTTCTGTTAACTCTGTGAACCTATGAATAGTGCTATATTCATGAATTTGCATTGACTCATAAAATAAAAATCATGTTTCATGTTTTTCTTAATGTATTGTTCTCTCTTATGTCTCCAGAAATGTAAATATGACTCCACATCAAAAGTATTTTACAGAATTCTACCTTGAGGTTTATTCTTCAAGACTAGACTTTTAAAATATCCACACAAATAGGGGGTGGGGGATAGGAAATTAAGAGCTTTTTGCAAGAAAGAAAGAAACCACTAGTACTTAGGAAAAAAACTCAAATTAATTTTGTTTACTCTTTAATGTTATGATTTCAGTAAGATATGTGTATATAATTATTTCTATGAGTTCCTTGTAAGTGTATGACCTATTTGTTCATTCATCATTTAGTAAATGCTTTCAAGGGAGAACAGCCTGCTAACATTGTGACTTGAGGTTTTGGTATCCACATATATTATGTCACACTTGTAACTACACTGGGGTGCATGTGATTTATAAACTGCAGGTTGAACACACCTGTTAGACACTGTCACTTGGCTTGTTACATTTGAATATACAAAAATAGAGTTACCACTCCTATTTCATGGGTGAGGGGACTCAGGACATTATCCCAAGGCTTCCATAACAAATTACCATCTATTTCCTAGTTCTGGAAGCTCCTAGAATCGGAGATGAAAATGGTTAGACCACCAACTTTTTTTTCCTGCTGATAGCTCCATTTTTTAGCTTGGAGAGAGCTCATCAACTTCCCATCATGTGTTCACACGGTGGAGAAAGAGAATCCTGGTTTCTCTTTGTGTTATATGGTACTCATCCCAACAAGGTAGGGAGGATGCTTACATCTAACATCCTCTAAACCTAATTACCACCCAAATACCCTGTCTCCATAGGGTAACATAGGAGATTAAGGCTTCAGTGTGCAGCTTTTGGGAGGGACAAACATAACAGTCCATAACATCAGAGTTTAACGACTTAGAATAACTTGCTTAATGTTGCAGAACTAATACTGGTTAGAGCTCAAGTATGCTCCAGAGATAAGCTATAATAATTCTTTTCATTGATGCAGTGGCTAAATATATCATTGATTTGAAATTCGTTTTACCACAAGCACTCCTTCAAAGAATCTGTAACTCCTATCTCTCCTGATCTACTTAACTGGTGGTCTGTCCCCCACAGAAGAGATGGACTTATTATCTTGCTCTCAACATCATCATTGCAGTTTGTCACTCAAAACCCTATGATGAGCTTCCAGCCCACTTAGGAGAGAGAGCAAAAGTCGCCATGGTTCTCAAGCCTTCCTGACATCATTTCTCTCTGACCTCATCTCCATTCCATCCCCTCTCTATCCTTTCTGCCATTCTTTAATCTTTGTCCTGCCCATGCTTTGTCCTCACTGCTCTGTCTTCCAGGAATCCTATTCCTAATGCTGGCAAAAGCACATGTATTCCTGATCTTCAGGATTCCAACACCCATTAAAGCATTCACCATTATCTCATCTACATAGGCTTGCCTACCTCTGTCAGTACTGGCTTTCATCTTTTCCTGTTTGTCTCAGATCCTTGAGAGCTAGCTGATCCCCCTCTGTTGCACATCTCTTCCTTAAACACGTATTAGCACTTGCCAATTGTAGTTGAATGCAAATTTTCCTATAAACAAAGAATTCTGTTTTGTGTTTATGTAACCACTTGGCATGTAGTAGATGCTCAGTCATTATTTATTGATTTTATGAATTAATAAGTGATAGCTCTAAATGGCCTAGCTCTATCCCTTTTGTAAAAATAAAGGGACTTGATATAGAGGTGCCAAGAGGCTTACAGTATGAGAAACAACCCCGTGACTCAAAACCAGATTTTTCACATTAATGTTGTATTTCACTATCCTGTTTTATAGGAAGAATCTATATTCTTTTGAAAGAGAAAGGTGGTGAAAGAAAACTAAGATTTATTGAGTTTCTAATATGTGGCAGATTGTAAGTCAGTGTTTTCTATGTTCCTAAGAGGTAACAATTATTACTCTCAGTTTATAGAGCAGAGTAAATGAGCATTTTCTCATGATGTCCACCCAGCTACTGACAATCTTTGTTAAAATCCCGCTGAGCTGCCACTGGAGGCCATGTTGGTGTCTTTGGCCCATGTTGCCATTTGAGGCCATGTTGATGTCCATGGCCTATGCTATCGCCAAGAGCCATGATGGCATCCCTGATCCGTGCTGTGGCCCAGGGACATATTGATGCCTGTGTTCTGTACTG
The DNA here is from genome assembly GCA_030556225.1 of Cricetiscus sungorus. Taxonomy (NCBI): domain Eukaryota; kingdom Metazoa; phylum Chordata; class Mammalia; order Rodentia; family Cricetidae; genus Cricetiscus; species Cricetiscus sungorus. The sequence continues at coordinate 17,713,596 of JANBXA010000641.1, forward strand.
CAAGTGGAAACATGCTGATGTCCATGGTCCATGATGATGTCATAGGCCATATGGGTCTCCATGGGCCATGCTATCTGAAGAAACCATGTAGGCCATGCCGAGGGTAAGGGGCAGTAAGGACTTCGTTTTATTTAGAGGACTATGACTAGGAGTTTTACCATGTTCCAGTGAATATATGGGCAACACAAAAGGCCTGACATGGACTTGGTATTTTTTTTTCTTGATTTTTGGGTGAAAGGGGGCCACAAGAATGAGGGATTAGACCTGGGGCGACTGGTAAGTGTGATGTGGGTACATTATGTGAATTCCCAAATAACTTTAAAAAATTTTGTTGGATATAAAATAAATTAAAGAAAATCTTGATTTTTATTTAGTGGGGATATCTTTATGATGGTAACCACAGAGCTTGGATGAAATACTTGTCCTCTGGGCAGCATTCTGGAATGAAAAGAAAAGGGTGGCTTCACTTAGATGATAGCAGTTATATAGAATTTTCACAAGATACTTTCACCTTGCCTCCTGCCTTTGCTGATCTATTTACTATGATGGCACTGAAAGCTAAAGCAACCCTCAGAGACCTGTGTTTTGGAGGAAATCTATTTATGAAAGCTATAATAATTCATGCATCCTCCCCTAGAGCTGAGGGCATTTCTAAATGGCGACTGCAATCTGATCAGTTGGTAACGCTCAGATGGTGTGGTCAGAGCAGCCTGTAAAATATCTTCACACAGATAATCTAGAAAGGTGAGCAGCGGGCTGCACGCAGAGATAGATCAGCAGTGCTCCAAGCCAGGCTATTTAAATTATTTTTAGGCAGGAGACATACTGAACACACCAGGTTTTAGATGTGAGTAATTAATAAGAAATGTTGCCTCTCTCTTTTCATGCACTTAGGCCAAGCCTGCTTTTCTTCTCTCTCTGTTCTAAGACTCAATTCTCGGGACTGCCTTTATCATTTCTATTACAGATCAACAATTTTATCATGAAAAGATTTTCTTGCTCAGTTGGCCAGGCCACATGCCTGCCTTTACAGAACTGTCACTAGCTGAAACACGATGCCCAGCACTCACTATGTAGGGGCTCTGCCTATCACTCCTGCCACCATCTGAGACCTGGGCTCCTCTAGTAAGATGCTGCAGGTCTTTGTTCAGATACACCAGCACTCCAATAAACAAGGAAGTTTAGGCAGACTGCTATGGCAGGCCTTTAGGAGGTCAGTGACCTGCTTCATATATTACATAGGAACTTCACTCTAAATTTAAGGGAGACAAAAGCCAAATTCAACAGATGAGCAATCCACAAGATAAGAAGGCTATGTTCATCACAGGATCATCTCCTCAATGTTTTCGAATTTATCACTCTTCCCAGCTGTATTTACAACACTGGGTTATGAAAACTTACATTAAAATCTATACATAAGGCCATGCAATAACATGAATGAGAGTATGCACACACACACGCACACATACACACACACACACACACACACACACACAGAGACAGACAGAGAGAGAGAGAGAGAGAGAGAGAGAGAGAGAGAGAGAGAGAGAGAGAGAAGGAGAAAAAGGGGGTACTGCTCTCCTAGGACATTTAGTGTCTTTGAGAGTTGACTTTATCAGAACATCACAATTTTGGTTTGTGTAACCTTTTAAGGGAAGAAGTAATCTATTACAAAGCAAATAGAAGAAATAGTCTATGCAGGTAGATGATATACTTTCAAATATTTCTGCTTTTGTGTCCTGAGATGGAGTCCTGCTATGTAATATGACTTGGCCTGAGTCCCCATATGCAGCTCCAGCTGGCCTCAAACAGAGTGTTCTACTCATTCTGTTTCTTGAAGTCAGCACTCATTTTAAACATGCCATACAGAATTACAGGAGATTTTGTTGTTTCCAATAGAATCTTCATTCTAAGAACTAATATTTCTACTTTCACTGGGTCATGGATTCAAAATGTGTGCCCAGTGGGTTGGCTTTAGTAGAAACAGTATTGCTGTTAAGCTGTCATGTGTGGGATTAATGCACATTGCACATTGCTAGTATTAACCTAGCACATATAAATCAATGAAACTCTGGGAACTTCGTTGATACAGGTGTATCTTCAAGTTATGGTCATTGCCAAGCTGTGGAAGTTTAATGGGTGCCAAGTGGTGACTTCCACTACACTTGGGTTTGTTTTCCTCTCAAGTAAGATATCACCATTTTCTGCATTCCTTTATGATAGAGATGATATTCTGTGTCATGCACCCGAGGAAGCCTTAGCGATTGCAGTAGACTGTGATTGCTTTCGTGTTGAGGAAGGAAGCAAGGTACCAAATGGTAAATGCAACCCGAGAATGAGACTTCAAAAACCTATACCAGTCGTGGACATAGAAATTTGCCAATCCACCTGGGCCTTGTAATATACAAAGCAAGGTGAGGGAAGAAAGAAGAGCTGAATGGTTTCCCACTGTCATACATCTTTTCTAATCCAGAGAAGCTCAGTAGATGACAACCATCTACTGTGGTCTCCTAAGCCATGTGTGCTTCCACCTCCCGTGACAGTATGCCTATTTGTATTGTCCTTGGTTAGGTCATATTTAGGCAGCTATGTTGTTAAGATTTCACTGGTGTGGCGCCTCTAAAATTTCTGGGAGACTTGATCTCACGGCACTTGGGTTGGTTGTATTTTTCTGTAATGTTCTTTGTCTATTGCAAAGAAAAATTTATTTGATGATGAATGAGAGATATACTTCTGTGGGTATAAGGCTGAAAACTAAATATGCCGTTAAGAATTGTTAGTTTAGTAAAAGGGGGGTTATAGGTTTTTATTCAAGATTGCTGGCCTCACTAGGCATGTAACCCTAGACAAAAATTGCAAGCATCTAAGGAATGATGAGAGAGGGAGAACTAGTTTTCCCTAGGGAAGAGACCACTACCCTCACCCCTAATTGGTTGTATTGGTTGTTCAATATCGAGTGGCAGCTCTAAAATAATATACATTCAAATAACATTATATGAATTAAGCAGACTGCACATACATGTTTAGGAATATGTATATATGTGTATGGTGTGTGTGTGTGTGTGTGTGTGTGTGTGTGTGTGTGTGTGTGTGGGTGTGGGTGTGGGTGTGTGTGTGTGTGTAAAATAACACAGAAAAAAGAAGACATCAATTTGAAAAAAATCCAGGGGAGAGTACATTAGGAAGAGTGAGGAGAGGAAGGTGATGGGGAAAATTATGTGATTCTATTGTCACTTAAACAAACAAACAAGCTACAGAGCTATTGGAATCCAGTGAACACAGAATCACACTCATCCAATGTTTTCATTCAAATTCTTCCTGCCCACTCAGTGTAAGGGACAGTGCCTTATGATGGGCAGTAAGGTTTGCACTCCCTGCACCCCCTCTTCCTCCCTTGTTCTTATCTGCTCCTACCCTCCAGCTGGCTATGACCTCAGCCTTCATTCTTCCCATTCCCTTTTAATACTGGCTTCCTTGTCTTCTTCACGTCTTTGCTCAAGTGATTTGTTGATACCTTTCCTAACTACTCACTCCATCCATGCTTTGCAAAGTATTCTTATACTTTGCAACAACAAAAGTTGCTTAGAATTCAGAGCTCCCAGCTAAGTAAGCTGTTATACTTACTCTGCATAGGTGGAATAATTTCAAGATGCTAATTTATTTAGACTTAATAGGGAAAACATCGATAAAACTTTAGAAGATGAACAATAAATAGATTTCTCCTTGTCAGAGTATATCCCTGGGTCACTGTACTGAATAGTTTTTTATTCAATTCAGTTTTAAATTTTTATTGGTTGACTGGTCTATGAGGCTTTATGCAGGAAGATGGGATGGGATCCTTATTTTCAGGTTAATCTGACAGTGAGAAATAATCAAGCACTAAAGAAAATGAGCAGGAGTTCTATCCAATGGGGCCTTGCTTGCAAGTAAAGTGTTGCAGTGTTTTCTTTTTGACTGACTGCTGCAAAATTACTTTGTTGATTTCAAATTTGATCATGCTTCCTGTAATTGGATTATTACTGTGACAGAAGACTAAGTTTTCTGTCCAGAGTTGTTGACATAGTCTACTGAATTGAAAACAGTTCATATTCAAAACAGCTTGATGTCACTTAAAGTTTTCAATAGACAATGCAATGGTATGAAAAACAAAAATGAAATATTCCTAGCTGTGAGTGATTAATGAAAGCTGGCTATGACACATTCTTACTGTCTAAATATAACATAAGGTGACAACATTTAAAAATAGACTAATTATTCCTGGGTATGGCTAGAAGGGTAGGAGAGGTTGTCTGGAGTTGATTAAAGAGTAGTGCATGCTCTAGGTCACATGAGACAGGTATAAATTATAAATTATATATATGGAATATATATATATATATAATTAAAAGCTGTAGCATTCTTTGGAAATTTGGCTCCACCTCTTGTGGGAACATTTGAAATAATTGGTTTATCATTTCCCTTCACAGGTATGTAATAACTCAAGTTATTTACAACACCTGTTATATTATTTAGATGATAGCTGGTCTTATATGCATATTAACAGTATGTCTTCATTAAAGGATAGAAACAGATGTCACCATTAGAAAATATAATGGGAAGGAAATTACATCTTGTCACTTGTCTTGAAATGCACTCCAGAATGCCTGAGAAGATACTGTACCTAATGGTGACTGACTAATTCACTACACTATGCAGGGGGAATCCAGGAAGCTTATATTTCTCTGCCTTAAAAATAAAAAAGAGAAAGCTTTTTTAAAGAATAAATGTCTTATTCCTCTGATGTTTAATTTAGGCTCTAAATGTGGGATATTTGAAGAAGCTGCTTTTACAGTTGTGACTCAATGTAGATAATTTATTTCATAGTTCTTTGTCTTACTGATATATTTCAGTCAATCAACATGTTACTATAATGGAACAAAATATAGGTTCTGGTTTTGTGTTCATTTTCCTCCATGCATTTCATAGCATCTGGCATTAGATTGAGGGCAGTAATTATTAAATACCTCTAGAACTTCACTATGTGTATTAGCTATTTCACTTATCATGGTAAGCCCAAAAGTTGGCAAGAATATGATGATCATTTGCAGATGAAGTAATGATGTCTTAAAGCTTTGATGCACTCACTTTTCAGGAGTGAGACACAGGCAACACATTTCCTTTCTATGCCCAGAATAGAATTGCTCTGCCTTGGGAGATAGCTGGGTGAGTCAGAACGTCTGACCAGACCAGACCAGTCTGGAATGATATAGGCGACTCACTGAGAGCCTGTAGCTGGAATGCAAATATGAACTTGACCAGAAGAACGGGTCTTGGAAGGCAGGGTTTCAGACACTCTGCAAATAAAAACATTGCAGTTTGTATTTTACTCTGTGTGGCTGTGTTGCTCCTCAGAAACAAAGTGACTTAAACAGCTATACAGGATCACTGCTGTTTTAAATGTATTTTTCTTGTCTAGTAATGGGGGAAAAATAGACTGTCATTATTTCTCCAACTGACATTGAGAGGTCCTTGTAGCCACCCTGTTGTAGCTAATAGTTTATCATGAAAAAGAAAAAAAGAATAAATAATTTGCTCAACTTCCTAAGATGAAGAATGAACTCTATATGTAAATTTATTCAAACTAAAGGCAACAAATATTTGATATATTAGCAGATTTCAAATTTTGCTACTCCAGGATTTTTAGAAGGTGAAATCTATCCTGTGCTTGGCCCTACAGAAGTTACAGGCATGAACTGTTTACCTAATACTTTTTCATGATCATCTCTGTGATGACACCACTGCCAGTCCATGAAGCTTGCTCTGAATTGTCAGTAATTGTGATTGAGGTAGTATGAATTTTTAAGTTCAAAATAACACAATGATAATGCATTCAAACATACTAGCTCTTACTAGATCTTTTTTTATTTTACTTATTCTTCCTCTTTTTTTTCTTTTCCTCTTCCTTCTAATTGTGTAGTAATAATAACTACAAATAATGCAGAAAATACTTCTTCTGTTTTCCTCCGTTGGCTACAAGAGGACAACTTAATATAGTAAATTTTTCTTTCAGATTGACTTTCACCTGAAGAAATGCCCTTGCTGGCCTTCATCATTGGTCTATTGATCAATTATCTAAGTCACTCATACTGATACCCACATGCCAAGAAACTCTGCCAGTCATAGATGCTTCCTAAAGTTGTTGGCTAAGTGTATTCAGAAACTTAAAAGCAAAGTACTTCCTTTCCTCATGTATTATCCATGTCCACGCATAATAATAGCTCATGTGTACTGAGATTTCCCATGTTCTGGACAGCATGATGAGCACTTAACATTGATTATCTCAACTAACTTCCCAGCGGTTCTTCCTAGTTGCTATTATTAACCAAAGCCCATACATGGTGAAATTGAAAAGTGGTTTAAATTATTTTTGATGTTCATGAAGCTAAGAAATAATGAACATTTCTTCCAAGTAGGCCAGCCTTAGGTTTATGTTCAAAAAGATAGATAGATTTCTTTTCCAAAAGTGTCCAGTTGTGTAATTGGTGGTCAAGAATCCAGCAATGGCATGAACTGATTGCTTGATTGTATCTGTGACTGACTAAATTGCCAGTGCATGGAGCTTGCCTGTTATGTGTTCTTTAATACATCTATCATACAGATAATACCAGCACAGTACTTTTACTATTTTAAGGATTGGGGTGTGTGTATGTGTGCCTGTGTGCACCACGTTCTTGCCTGGTCTCTGGAGTGGCTAGAAGTGGTAATCAGATCCCTTGAAAGTGGAGTTGCAGATAATTGTGAGCTGCCATGTGGGTGTTGGGTCCTCTGTAAGAACAGTAACCACTCTTATCTGAGCCATCTCTCCATCCCCCTGTTATGATTATTTTATTAAAATTAAACATCATTCATTTTAAAATTTTTATTTCCTGTTAATTCCCTGTGTGGCCATTTCTCCTTATTCAACATGATTCTTGTCTCGAGTTGTACTGAAAGTGAGGAAGCCTGTTTATCAAATGTTTAAACAGTTCCCCTTCTTCTGCTAGGTTTTCAGATTTTGTGCTCTGTTATGTCTTCAGGTGACAGTATGCTATAACCCAGAAGCAGTGTTTCTAAGACTGACCACAGAAACCTTCTAAGCCTCACTGAATTCTGGATCGTGAGGGTAGACCATTAGGGAAACGGAAGGAAGCAAGCATTCAAAGACATATGAGTGAGGCTCCCTGTCCTGAAATATCTCCATTTAATGCTTCCTCAGGAGTGGCCTCCTATGGTAAAGTGAAAACGGAATTAAAAATAAATGCTTGGCTCAAGCAATAAAACACTAATAGCTAATCACCGGTTAGGCTCTTGCTTTCTCTAAGTGTCATCTCTCAATGCTTTCAGAACACTGTGGGACACTGATTGGCTGAACTACATTTTAACAGTGCTAAGTGGAGGATGAAGACAAAGTGAAAAAACACTAACAGTAGAAAAATACACAAAAATCCCTGTAATCTACCAAATATTTGTGCATGTGTACATATGCATGTGAATATATATGTGTGTTTGTGTGTGTGTGTCTGCACATACACAGGCTTGCGTTATATGTACATGGAAGGAAAATCTTCCTCAAAAGAGCAGAAATTACATGATTTTATAACTACATCTTGTTCTTTTACAGTCACCTATAAATACACATTTTTCTAATAAGTTACACCCCTGCTGATTTTATTAATTTTCTTTAACACATTAGATGTTTTTAAGAAAATTAATTTAAATAACTGAGAACTAAATGTAAAAATAAAAGCCAGTAGTGCCATCTGCTGGACACTTCCATTAATCAAAAATAAATTTATTTTAAACTACAGATAACACATAATTTTAGATATAGAATGAAAAATAACTTTTAAAATTTAGTAACTTTAAAACAATTAGTAAGGTTTAGATGTACTTATTTGACATGCACAAAGACCTGTTGGACCTCCAGAACCAGAAAGGAAATGCCAGAGTAAATATTACTTACTTATATAATTTGTGAGTTTTTGAGTTATTAAATGTTTTTAACAATACATTTAAATCCATGCATGTGGGGGTACAAAGATCAGCTATTGCATATATGTTATACACACACACACACACACACACACAACATGTCATAAAATTTGAATTTTTAAACTTATGTTCATGAAGGCAGGGTTTAATGTTTATGGTCTAAACTTAGTTGTTTGATTATGTTAATGAAATGACATTCCATTAACATATGAATCACAGACACTATTTCCTAAATAGACAGTAAACTCCTTAAACAAAACAAAAAACAATATGGATTTACTTTCAACAAAAAGTATAATGTTCACATGCCTCCAAAATTTCAGCCAAGTGAGGCATTGTTTCTTAATCATTTCCATATTTCACCTGTTGGCCATTTGCTAATGATCTTGGGAGCTCTTAATTAGTGTGGGCTTCTCATGTCTTTCATTTCTATATCATTAATTTCATGGGCTCTTGATGGTGTTCATTTGACTGTACTGTAGGAGAAATACACAATAATTTCTATCTATGTGTGTTTTTTTTATCCTGTAGTTGAGAAAGGAATCATAGACCTATAGTTTACAGGACGCACACCCACTCACCATTTTGCACACATCCCACACTTTGTTTTTTTTCCTTGCAAATTTCCTTAAGCCCCATTCCTCCCTATAGCTTAGAGCAAGATCTGACACCTGGGCTTGGGAAAGTAGCACTTAAACTTCCCTGCTCTCGTTCAAGCCAGTTAGTTATGTGTGCCTAGATTTTGTAAAGCAAAGACATGAAAAAGATGGAGTCTTTTAGCTTCTGATTACTTTGTGGATGGGAGAGTGAACAATACAACAAAGAGATAAATTCCTGAGGGCTTGTGCTAATTCCAAAGGTTTATCTGAATTGCACTCTTATCAGTTGTTCACTATTTTAAAATGATGTCTTAGAGTATACATTCTTTATTTCCTTTAAAGTATATTTCATTAATCACTGAGTTAACCTCTTCCTCATGGGAATAATGGGGTTTCTTGAAGTGAATACACTTACAGAAATAACTCAATGATATTATATAGTGAAATAATGACAAAAATTATTTCCATACAGAAAAAATCTAAATTTAAATATTGTTTTATAATACTTCATTTTTTGTATATGTAATTGAAATCTGTGATTTTGCTAACCTTGCTAATCAATAACATGTCAATCCAAAACTTAAGGGCTATAAATAAATTTACAGAAGATTTACAGTTGCTGGCTCATTTCTTATAATACCATGTAATAAAGCGAGTATTTTTACTTATTATTCATGGTAGAACACTGTCACATATTAAAAATGGATTTAAATATTAAGGCATCAAATGCAAAAGAAAAAAAATACTACAAAAATATATGTGTTATTGATGTTTTCATGGGCAAGTATTTTGGTTCCAGAGATCAATTTCATCTTGAAGGTAGTATCATGAAACTATAAGATGTGAGAACATTCTAAGAGGAATTTGTATTGAGGAAGGTCAATAATGTTGTTTGGAGACCAATTTATTAGAGTACTGCAGATTATGGAGCAGATTTGAGGGCGTGAATCATTTCCTTCTCTTACATCCATCTATCCCTCTCCCCTTTCCTTCCTTCTCTCTTGCTTTCCTTGAACAATAGAAAGTTGGTGAACTTCATAGGTACCTATGTGTCTTTTTGTACTGAATATGGGATTGACCAGAAACTAAAGGAAGAAACATCAGAAGAAAGCCATTTGTAGATGTAGGAAATCTCTAGCCAGAGAAAGATCATGTGTTTCCCTCTCACTCTACCACCTTGGTGTTTACATTTCTATGAACATGGCCTATTCTGAAACCATTGCTGTAACACATTTGATATAAACAAAGGTGGATACATGCCGCCTAGGGACAGGGACAGGAGGCCTCAATAAAGTATGAATATTGCGTTTCTTAATGATCTTCTGAGCTTTTGTGGGAAGGACTTAGGAAAGAACTAGCCTGATCCTTTATGTGTCCACTCTGGGATATGACACTGCCCCCTGGTGGCTGTCATCTTTGGAACTACCCTCACTTTTTCAGTGTTCAGAGAAAGTAAGACTCCAGAGGCCTTGAGCTCACACATCAGTGGGGAAAAAAAAAAAAAAAAAAAAAAAAAACCCTCTTCTTAGTAAAACTCTTGTGTGTATCCACTAATGAACGAACTAAAGATATTTGCTTATTTATCACTAAGAGACCACAGAGCACAAGAAGCAAAAGTATTCGTGATAGTGAACCTCAAACGATCAAGAACAGAGTTGTACTTTTGCAAAGAAAACGGTATCTTAAAGTCAGTTTGGGGAAAAGGGAGTTTGCAGACAAATGCCATGGAGGAATGAGATTGTAATGAAAGGAAGCAGTGGAATAAGGAATCAGAGTGTAAAGAAAGAATTACTGAGAATCTTGGAATAAGTTTATCACCATTATTTTTGCTTTCCCATCATCAGGTTTTATTCATATATTTCAGTTTAATTTCATCAAAGGTTCACTTTGCTTGGTAAAGTCATACCTCAATGGTTGTAGAATTGCTTTAAGTTCCAAGTTGAACTCACATTTATAGTCACCTTTTATTTGAAATCAGGAGAAGTCCTTAGGAAGGTGAATTTAGAATGATGCATCAACACAGAAAGTGAAAGCAAAGTCTCAGCAGAAGTTAGTTTTCCTATCAGCCAAGTGAAAATGATGCTGCCCACTTCACAACACTATTGCGGAGTTAAGTGTATGCTTTCCTTCTGGAAACTAATTAAATGGATAATCAGTTCTTTTGCACATGTCAGTATTATTAAATGCATTGCCTCTGCAATGAGTTCATTTGCTATGCAGTGATATTTGATGAGCTACAAAGCCTCCTCTTTCACCTGAGGCATTTTACACACACAAACACAACACATGTATATATATAGAGAGAGCAAGAGAACAAATAACAGGAACTAATTGCCCTCTCGGCATTAAACAAATTATCTCGAATACTCTCGAGGTCGAGAACTTTCGACTTACTTTGAGAAGCTTCATATATGAATTTAAATAATGTGAGAGGGGGAAACAAAGGGAGACCCAACATCAATCTTACACAACTGGTTTAACATCCTTAGTGGCTAAATTTACACAAATATCTATGTAAGGCACATATGTCACATTTATAGGTGCCTATATATATTTGTCCAATAGGTTAAACTTTATAATTATCTTAAAATATCCTCTATCATGATGCATTTTTATCTACTTGCCAGTTACAAGAAAAGGTATAAAATTTTCCAGATGAATTCCTCTTTTTTTGTATTTTATTTGGTTAGGTTAAATATTGTTATGCAAAATATTAAATTTATACTCTAGGAAATAGTTTATTTTTATAAACTATTGTCACTAGGTGTGTATGTGTGTGCTTGTGTGTGTTTTGTGTTGTGTGTGTGTGTGTGAGTGCGTGTGTGTGTGTGCACATGCATGTTTGTGTCTGTGTATGAGTGCATGTGTGTGTGTATATGTGTGTGTTTGGTTGTTTTATTGAGACAAGGACTTGCCTCATAACAGAGACTGGCCTAAAACTGTCTTCATGCTTCAGCCTTCAAAGTGCAGCAAGTACAAATGTGAGCCCCTTGCCTGGCTTAGAAATGGCTTTTGAGTTAAATATTATACTGTACGTTATTTATTATTATTATTATCATTGCATTTTTACTGTTTCATTTGAAATATCTTTTCCCATGTTATTTCAAACACTCTATCTGAGCCCTGTGGTGTCCGCACATGCCTTTACTCCTAGCACTTGGGAGGCAGAGGCAGGCAGGCCTCTGTGAGTTCAAGGCCAGCTGATCTACAAAGCCACGCAGAGAAACACTGTCTTGGAAAATAAAAAATAAAATTTAAAAAGTCTGTGTTAATGTTTAATGGAAATAACCCGCCTCATTAGAAATCACAAGTCATGCTATGTTTGAGTCTATCTTAAGTCTATCTTTTCTAAGCCTCATTTAATTAGAATTTTAACAATTCTGACAAGGACATCTTGTCTAATACTCATGCTACACTGAATCCTACTTATGATTCTTAATGAGTTCATTCTCTCTGTCATCTCCTGCTACAGTTACTAACCATTCTTTCTCTGTAGTTTTATGTTTTCATTTTTAAATTACATCTTTTGCAGTGACATTTCTTGAATTTCATATTTTTCTACTACTGAGTTAGTTATTATACATTTCTTTTCAAGGGTATCTGCTGGCTGCCTAACTAAATTGCATAACAATTAATGATGAAGTTGTTGGTCACAGAGATGTAGTACCCATTCCAAATGTCTGCATTGGAGTTACATTACCTCGTCAAATACTGTTTTTAATGTAATTTTATTCTTTGTGAAATTTCGTGCTCTGACATAAATTTCAAGTTATGTTAAAAGCATTTTTGTCAGTACTTTTACTATTTTATAGGAGTAGGTGAGGGTTTTTTTCAGATATCTAGTATTCAATATGAAATAGCTTGTAAATTACATGTGTTTCCCCTCAGAATGAACTATGAAAATGATAACTATATTTAATTATGTATACACATATGTATATAATGCATATTGGCTATTATCAAGAAGGTATTTGCCTCAATATTTGCCAAATTGTACATCTCTTATATTTACTATTTGGTTGAAGATATCTATTGCATACAGATAGAAATGCATTATTAATTAATATGAACGGACTTATGAGTGCACACATAGAATGCCACTTATATTGTTTTAGAAAAGGGTGTTATCTAACTGGCCAGAACATCATAGGTAACATACTATACAAAAATTTCCCTGGAGGGCTGGATGTGTGTTTCATTTGTAGAGTGTGTGCTTAGCATGTACAAGGCCTTGGTTTCAGTCTCCAGAACCATGTATACATATACTAAAAACAGAGACAAATGCTAAAATCCTGAGATAGAGGGCTTAATAAAATGTATAAAATTCCCATGTTTAAATTTTAAAATAACAAGAGGATTTGTTTTGGAAACCATTATAGCTTAAAACAAATTCTAAATGAAAAATTGACAGACTTTCCCATTAGCAAACTGTAGCCTGCTGTCTCTGTTTTCATAAATAAAATTATATTAGGATATATTTACACTTAATCATTTACATTCTATCTATCTATGGCTACTTTGCTGTCAGAACAGTGGACATTAAACAGTTACAACAAATAGTATATGACTCATAAATACTATAATATTTACTATCTGACCTTTTACTGAAAAGTTTACTGACACCCATACTATATACAGAATTTACTCTATATACAGAATAAATTTATAAGAAAACTCTTCATTTTTTATTCATTAGTGGCCCCAACAGTAAAGAGCTGATTTAGGGGCTACATAAGTGCCTATTCTTGATTGCCCTTATGCTCCGAGTTTATTTCTGTATATTTGATTGGGGCTATTTCTTTTCTTCACTGACCCATAATCATTTCGTTTAATAGAAGGTGTAAGATGCCCAGTGCTGTTTTGTACACATCTTTTGAGACAATAGTCACCCCTGGTTGTTTTACTAATTTGAACTTATGTTGATGGTAAAGTATAAAAGAGTCAATGTATCAAACAATCCATCAATGAACTGATGAGGTATTTGTGAATTCATTAAATAAAATGCCACATGAATTATCCTTTTATAAAGTGAAAGTATCTGGATTTCAGTTGGGAATGGTGTCACCATAGTACTCTACTGCATTTTATGGGTGTTTACACACCTTTGCTTTAAGTGTGGATTAAATAGAAAAGGTACCAGTTGCCAGAGGAGAAAGTTGTGATTTAAGTTCTGCACAAGAGTTGTTAGAGGCTAAAAAGAAACACATAACATAACCAAATCCCAAGTCAGAAGCACCACTGAACACCACGGCCCTGGCTGACCACTTTCCACGTCTGGGGAGTGCAGCTCTCACAGTCATCCTAAGTGCAGCGTAGCATCAACTGTCAGAATTAACAATGTCATGTGTGCATTCTGTGTTTTAGGGGGCACTCATGTCCAACCCACTAGCTCAGACACACAGATGAAATTGATCAGCTATTTCACAGGATTGCCTCCTGGTGAGATGTCCCAAGACTGTTGACTAGACTTAGTGCAACACTCTTGGTTCTCATTTACAGCGTGGAGAAATCCTTAATCTGAGAGACTCGCTGTAGGTTGCAGAGTTTTGTTCCAATACATCTTTTTATAGTGGTTTGAGATAGAAGGACTTGAACTGATGAATTGAGGGATTTGACTCTTACTGTAAGCGTTTTTATGGGGAAGGGCTTGCTTTAGGAGCCATGGTTGATGCACACCCGAGTTGTAAGTAGGAGTTCTAGATTGAGATCAAGGAAGATCAGGGTACACCAGGATAGACTGGTTATGCTTTTAGTTTGGTGGGGAAAATAGGCTTGCATGTTTTCTTCAAACAGCTCAACTTTATTTTATTTTATGTTTAGAAAAAATATTGTTGAGTATTCTGTCTTCCTTCATTTACTTAGTTTATTCTCTCGTCTCTTTTGCCCAGGAGATTGCATCAACAGTTTGAAAGCTATAAGGAACAAGTGAGAAAAATTGGAGAGGAAGCACGGCGTTACCAGGGCGAGCACAAAGATGATGCCCCGACTTGTGGAATCTGTCATAAGACAAAGTTTGCTGATGGATGTGGCCATCTTTGCTCCTATTGTCGCACCAAGTTCTGTGCACGCTGTGGAGGCCGAGTGTCCCTCCGATCGAACAATGTGAGTAACCTGTGAACACACCAGGTGCCCAAGCTTTGAAAGAAGTCACAATTTCAAGCATGTAAACACTTGGATGATCAGAGACTAATGCATGCGTGTAATATGCACAGGAATATATCCTTCTGTGTTTTTTGTTTTTATAAGATGCAGAAATAGTGGAATAAAGGTGAACATAACACTGAGTAAGTGTTTGCATGTGGGGAGCTTTATAGATGATTCCAACTTCAAGCCAAAAGAATACCTGTCCAAAGCATTTGTGTTTTTGTTTGTTTGTTTTGAAGTAAATGTAAACTTAGTACCACTGAGGATTATAGAATCCTTGAAATTTGCTATATTATAGTAAACAATGATTAGCTTCCATAATAATAATTTCAGATCACTAGCAAGCCAAAGGATTACTGTCCCATTTATCTCATGAAAAGTGTCCGGGCATTTAAGGAACTTACAAGCCAGTTTTAAATGCTAGAGTTATGATATATTCCTACCTGAAGACATTTTCTAATTCTGCTGAAATGAGACCACGGTATTTTGCTATACCCTAGTTTTAAGGTAGCATAATTATTTTGTGCTTTAAGATTCTAAATAAAAAAATTAATTCTAGTATAGCAGAACTCAACATTACAATTTGTGAAATTCAGGACCCATAGTAGCAATTATTTACTCTAGAATAATTTGAGTGTTATACTCCTCTCACATTGCCTGTGTTGGTACAGTCGAATTATTTGTAGAAAAAAATACAAATGAATATTTTGGTTGGGATCTATTGTATAGTATTGAACAATTATGGTGATCACTGCCTTAAAATTTTCCTAGTATTTAGTCCAACTTATTATCACATTGTTTAGCAATGTGAAGAATGTGATACAAACAAATTTTAAACCATTAAAACTTTAACCACTCTTGAAATTCTTCTAAATAGGAAAACTCTATTAAGATTAAGAGGAAGTTTCTCAGTTGGTCATCAGAATTTTAGTAAAGTAGTCTAGAATCTCTTTCAGGGTAATTAAGACACTGTATATAATAAACATATTTTATAAATTAATGTATGATCAGTGTTGTCCCTAAATAAGCATTTCTTAACTATAAAACAAAGAGTGGTGATTTTCTTTTATAGTTGTTATGAGAGTGAAATAAAAAGAATTTAAACCAATGTCACATGTAGAGAGTCCACAAGATGTATTTGTTAATCCTTCATCCAATTTTAGTTTTGTAAGTACATCCTTTGCGATGGATTTTTGTGGGTGGGTCATGGAGGTGATTGCAATACCTAACAGTCTGAAAGTTGCTGATGGCAGTGGCAGTTAGAATATGTCAGCCAGGGCTTAGTGAGGGCTGAGTACCCACAGGTGCTGAAGCTGTTAACTTCCCATTATAGGGTTGAAGCATGCCAACAGTCCCACAGTTGACTGCATGTATATAGAAGTTGCTAGGGTCAAATTTAGGTTGATTAAAGAAAACTAAGCTAGGAAGTGCCTTTATTCTTTGAAGCAGATGCTAATGCCTATTTTAGTTCTTCCATCTTATACTAAAATTACCCCTACTTGAAAAGATATTTAAAGAAGGACCCACTTAAAATTTTGCCTTTTGTATAAGAACAAAATAGTGTATAAACCCATTTTCTCTTATGATAGATAAAATATTGAAGTACAGTCGGGAGATGGCACATGCCTTTGAACCCAGCACTTGGGAGGCAGAGGCAGGCAGATCTTAGTGAGTTCGAGACCAATCTGGTCTAGAGCTAGTTCCAGGAAGCCTCCAAAGCCACAGAGAAAGCCTGTCTCCAAAACCCAAAGACCAAAAAAAAATACATACAAATAAATCTATTTTTATTGTTTAGAAATAAGTCATGTCTAAAATACTTGAATTCCTCCCATTTTTATCATTGATACTTTTCATTATTAGATTTTTTAAAAAAAATTGTTGCTAACCATTTTCACTGTAATTTAATAAAATTTTAGTACCATTATAATGTGTTTAATAAAGCAATTTCAATAATAGGAGGCAGCATGTGGAGAATTGATACTCCTGTCTGTCTGAAGATTTCCTTTGTTTTTGCTTTTGAGATACTTCTTAGTCTCTCAAGCATCTTGCTATTTATTGATGGATCCCAATTTTGGGATCTTTCTGCCCTAACCTCCTGAGTGCTAGGATTGCAGATATGTGTTAGAATGCCTGATACCAAAGGATAGTTTAAATGTAGAACTAGTCTTAAATGTAAAACTCAGAAGAGTGGGCTCAGTTCTTGCAGCCAGCATGGACTTTATGTGTTTTCACACATTGAAGAAGTGTATTTGTTGTATAGAGATGACTTAATTAATCTGTGATTCTTTCTTGTGTCTCTCTTCTCTCCCTGCTCTGCTTCACTGGATGCTTTCCCAAAGGAGGACAAAGTGGTTAGAATCCATGCTTTCTTTTCTATGATTTGATATACTGTATTTTTGTGAACGCGATTAAGTGGCAGTTGCATGTAATTCTGTTAACCATAGTATTTCACCATGCAAGTTTATAATTGGAAGAGTTCATCCCCAGTTGTCATGAGATTGACACTAAACAGAATTTTACATTTGTATATAAAGTTTGGGGAAGACTGCATTTATGGAAATAGTGATGTTTTGATGTCATTACCAACTTGTTATCCTTAGCTTTTAGGATTTTTGGTGATTATTCTGTTTCATGAACAGTGAACTCTAATAGGCTTTCACTTCTAAATACCTCTTAGGCGGGAAAGCTGGTGATTTGACACTGCAGAATGTTACAAGGTATACAGATGGGACACACAAGAGACAAAGTTCAAATCAAGGATAAATCCAATGGAAACGATGTTGCTTTCCTTTGGAACTCATGACATTAGAATTGCCATGCTGAACGTTCTGCCCTTTTCCTCCATCTTGTGCCTAGCAATTGTTTCTTGAGGGCAAGAAATGGACTTTTCACTCATATTCACTCTAGAAACCACAAAGGTTCTTTGTATTTGGAAAGTGGGGTTCAAGTGGCATCTTCTGTCAGTATCTTTTCTCTGTCTTCCATATACGTCCTCTGTTGGAAATTGTAACTTCCTCAGGGCTCGCTAATTTCCCCAAGTGACAATGAGGCGGTGAATATTTTGGATTAAACATACCATTTCAGCTGCCTTTGTTAATATCTTTCAAATTTAGCTGATATACTGCAGTACATGACGAACAAGCTTGACATTTAACAGAACATTAATCTGTGGTTTCAAACTTCATGCACATTTGTGGCCATCCCTTTTTCTGCACAAAAGAAACAAGGTTGAAAATTTATGCAGCTTAGTAGATTTTCCCTAAATGTTTTGCCTCTGTTATTGGTGTGCGGGCTCACTGCTTTAATGAATGATACATCTCATTAAACAAAATAACTGGATAATAATACATACATAGGATTGATATTTGAAATGTGGACTTGAGTTAACATCAGAGAATAAAAGGGTAAGTTTATAATGGTAATGTTGTTCCTACTTGATGTAAGACCAGCTACACTTGCGTGCCTGGCCAGAAGCATCAAATGTTTGACCATCTTCCCATGACGGATTGTATGTTGTTTTGGATTTGCTGTGTTTCTTGTGATTATTGCCTGCATATGGCAATCCAGGTAGACTTTGTGGTTGCAGTGGAAACACTGGAAAATATATTGACTTTAAATTGTTTCACTCACTTAGATTGGAAAGTACGCATGAATTAACTTGTGTTTAAACTACTTGATCAACATTTCTCTGAACACTTTTTAGCCCATGAGGCACTTCAGTGAATCGATGTTCCAGTCTAAGAAAATTTATACCAGATTTTGTCCTCAGGCATGTTAAGGAGGGTAACTGAGTATCTTTTAAAGATTTGTTTAATTTTGTGGTGTATGTGTGTGTGTGTGTGTGTGTGTGTGTATGTATGCATGCATGCATGCACATATGTGCACTGGAGACAAAGGAAGGCAGAAGAGAGCATGAGATTCCTATCAGGATTTATAGACATTTGTGAGCTGCTTGATGAGAGTGCTGGAGGCTCTAGTCTGTGTAAGAGCAGAAAGCTAAGAAAGCCACTAGACTATCTCTCATGTCCCAGGATGACTGAGTATTGAACTGGTGTTTAGTCTCCTGTATTTTCATTATTCTCTGGAGTATGTTTCTATTGGCAGTTGGCAGAGAGAGGGAGAGAAAAAGAGAGAGACAGAGAGAGAGAGAGAGAGAGAGAGACATAAACAGAGAGAGAAAAAAGGGACAGAGAGACACACACAGAGAAACAAGGACAAAGAGACACAGAGAGAATAGGTAAAAGAATGAATAAAACTTTCCCAAAACCAGACTTCATCAGCATGATAATGCTGAATTCTATTTGGTCTAATAAATTGGTTAAAATGTGATTAAAAGAGTAGAGAAAACCGAAAGCTTCTAATATGCATGTATGTATACTTTCTTAATCAAATCCAGCTAAAAGTTAATAATAATTTTATTCCAGAAATATTTGAACTATTGTTTCAAAACATTATCCTTAGCCTAAGTCACACCTAATAATGACTTGAAAGCTGTGAAAGAAAGAGCTCCAATACAAAATGACTTTGATGTGGGAATGTGTAACAGTTTATAACCAAAAATTATTTTGTACACATGAATGTTATCATCAGCAAAACTAATATTATGCCTTTCATTTTGTTCAAGACTAAAATATAGGGATATTGTAAAACTTTTACAGAGCCTATTTAAGTCATTTTTATTTATGTTGTACTCCATTTGGTGTCTGAGGGTGGAATCCAGATCACCCTCCTTGATAATCAGACTCTCTGCTGGTGAATCAGAGGGAAGAATCCTCTAATTTCTATTCCCTTGAGAATTCCTATAAACTTCCATCAGTATTCTTCTAGTGAGACGCATTGGAGTAATAATACAGTGAACAAAATAAACTTGTTCATTTCTAGTTTAACCAATGTTTAAAAAGATGTTTCAGGCTTTATGTTAAGAATTTTTACATTAAAAATTTGGCACCATCACAACTGGTTATAATATGAATTATAATGAACATAATATGGAAAACAATTTTATGTATATATTTTAGAAGATTTATTTAAAAAGTGGAGTACAGAACTGAACAGAATTCTCAATAGAGGAATCTAAAATGGCTGAAAGAAATTGCTCCACATCCTTAGCCATCAGGGAAATGCAAATAAAAACAACTCTAAGATACCACATCACTCCTTTCAGAATGGATAAATCAAAAACACCAATGACAGTCTATGCTGGAGTCGATGTGGAGAAAGGGAACACTCCCCCACTGCAACTTATACAACCACTCTGGAAATCAGTATGGTGGTTCCTCAGGAAAATGGGTATCAGTCTACCGTAAGATCCAGCAATTCCACTCTTAGGCATATACACACAAGATGTATATTTGTACAACAAGGATACCTATCTGTTCAACTATGTTCATAGCAGCATTATTTGTAATAGCCAGAACCTGGAAGCAACCTAGATGCCCCTCAACCAAAGAATGGATACAGAAAATGTGGTACATTTACACAATGGAGTACTACTCAATGGGGAAAACAAAACAAAATAATGGAATCTTGAAATTTGCAGGCAAATGATGGAACTAGAAGAAATCATCCCAAGTGAGGTAATCCAGTCACAGAAAGGTAAATATTGTATTGTACTCACTCAAATACAGATATTAGTCATATAGCAAAGGTTTACCAGACTAAAATCTAGGAGAGATTGTAGAAGAATCCAGAGAATATAGGAACAAGGAGGATCTTCAGAGAGTCATACACGGTCTCCTGGTAAAGGAGAAAGGGACAAGAGCCCATGAACAAATTGAGAGCATGGGGGGATGGTTAGGAGGAAGAAGGAGTGAGAAGAGGAGGAGGAGGAGGAGGAGGAGGACGAGGAGAACATGAGGGACCAGGAAGACTGAGTGGGGAGATGAATAGAGGAAAGCAAGAAAAGAGACACATCAATAGAGGGAGCCATTGTAGGTTTAAAGAGAAATCTGGCACTAGGGAATTGTACAGAAGATCCACAAGAATGACCCCCAACTAGGAATCTAAGTGAAGAGGCTACCTTAAATGACCTTCCCCTATAATGAGAATGATGACTACCTTAAATTCTGTCCTGGAACCTTCAAACAGTAGCTGATGGAAGCAGAAGCACACACCCACAGCTAAACATTGAGCAGAACTCCTGGAATCCAGTTGCAGAGAGGGAGGAGTGATGAGCAAAGGGGTCAAGACCATGCTGGGAAAAATCACAGAAATAGCTGACCTGAACAAGTGGGAGCTCATGGACCCCAGTCTGACAGCTGGGAACCAACAAAGGACCAAACCAGGCCCCCTGAACGTGGGTGTCAGGAGTGGGCAATTTATAGGGCCTCTGGCAGTAAAGCCAGGATGCATCCATAGTGTAGGAATGGACTTCAGGAGCCCATTTTCCATGGAGGGGAGGGGGGTACTTCCTCAGCCTAGATTCACAGGAAAGGGCCTAGGCCCTACCCTAAATAACTTCACAGATTTTAATGACCCCTCATGGAAGGCCTCACTGTCCCTGGGAAGTAGTGGGGGATGGGAGGGGGGTTATGAGGACATGGGAGGATGGGAGGGAGAAGGAACTGGGATTGGTGAATAAGATTATTTCTAATTTCAATAAAATTTATAAAAAAGTTTGGCATTATTCTGAAAATAAGTTTTCCCTCCTAATGTGAAAGCAGTAGATACATACCTTCTAAAAGGTATATATAAAATTATTTTCTACATTATGTTCATTATAATTCATATTATGTAGTATATATGCATTATAATAAATAATGAGATGCTATGCTTAGAAGTCACAATTTTTAAAAAGTCCTTCCTATTAATTTTTCACTGGTATTGGTAAAATTATGTTAAAGGTTATGTTGATGAACAAGTGTGATTTTGTTTTGTGAAACCCTTATATTAGTAAGGTTTGTCTCGAATGGGACAGTAACAACTTAATGTGAAACTACCCTTATTTAAAGAATGGCTAATTCTTAAGAGAATAGGAAATTCCCTCATAAGGGCATGCACACAAGCACACTGTTCTTTAATTACACAATAAACAATTTTGGAGGTTTTCCCTTGTTAAAATGAAATGCAAGCAAGTCAGAAACTTACAGTTATTCTAAACAAAATATTTGCATGATTGCATTAAGAACACTTATTATTATTGTGGAAAATACTCTCAGAGTTGTCCGTATTTAGTCCAAAGGTGACAAGGCAGAGGCTTATAGTATATAGTCTCAACTTACTTTTAGAGCATGATTTTTCAGAATTTGCTTGAGATCATATTTTTTTCCTAGAAGCTTTGGATTTTCTGACATTTCTCTTAGAAACCCATCCCACAAAGATAGTCTATATTTAGAGTTATGTAGAAAAGTGCATATATACAGAAGACATATCAACAAAAATCTTAGGTTATATCAAAGGAGAACTTAACATTATGTGTAGGTTGCTTAGATTTCTCAAATTGGTCTTGTTGTATTGAACTTATCCTAAAAGGAAGACAATAGGTAAGTTACAAATATTCTTATGTAAGCGGTTCAGGAAAGCTGTAAATTCCCGTGTGTCTGTGTCTGAGTATGTATGTCTACACACATGTGTGTCTGTATGTATGTGTGTATGTATGTGTGGAGGCCAGAGGTCAACACCGGGTACCTTTCTCCATTTGCCGGTTCATGTTCTTTTATTTTGCTTGCAACAGGATCTCTCTGTATAGCCCTGGCTGCAGAGACCTGCTTGTCTCATACTCCCAAATGCTAAAGCTGAGATTATCTGGCTCCAATTTGCTTTTTGAAGCAGAGTCTTTCACTGGATCTGATTCTGCTAGAATGGCTAGCAATCATGAAGGATCCACCTGTGTTTGGGGGGGGTGTAGGTGAGAGAGAGGATGGGGGGGGAGAGAGAATGAGAATCAGTAAAAGGATTAGAACCACAAGCAAGCTGTTTAGGTCCCTGTGTTTTTGTGGTAAGCATTTCACTGAATGGACTTCCCCTCGAGTTCAGGTATCTAGTTTTTCATACAAATATGTTTTAAGACTGTGACTCATTAAGGGCTGCAGACTTGGCTCAGAAGTTAAGAGTACTGGCTGCTCTGCCAGAGGAAGTGGGTTCAATTCTGTCACTCACCTGATGATTCACAACTGTCTGTAACTACAGTTCCAAGGGTCATATCGCCCTCTTCTGGCCTCTACAGGCACCAGTCATATTCAAGAAAGCAAAACACACATAAAATATAAGTTTAAAATTTAGTGAGTTTGGTTTACTGTTTTTTAAGAGTTTTTGAAAGCTCATGTTCAACACAATATTCTGGAAACATTTGATGATATTCAAGAATATTGGAGAGCTTACAGGCTTGCTGAGTTTTGGTCTTTTTTTCTCCCTCAATTTATCTTTTAGTAGTTACAAAAGGTTTCAGAAAATTATAGAGATCCATATTAAGACTAACAAAACTATAGTAGGCTGCAAAACATGAGAATTTTGTAGTGTAAAGAAAGGGATGTGTTAGCAGTTTTCTCAGAGCTAAAAGCTAAGCTGGGAAAAGCACTCAATTTTGTCTTAAGATGTTGTCAAATCTCTGTTTACATACATAGTTGTAGGATTTCTGGGTCATAAGATAACTCCATGTTTAACTTCTTGAGAAGTTCCCAAACTGTTTCCCAAAGAAGAAAGTTGTCAGTTCCTGCAGTTTAGGTCAGTATTAGTCATCAAGTTACTGTTTCTCTCTCTTGTTCTTCTTCTTTGTCTCCCTTCCTCTGTCCTCTGCACCCCTCATATCTGCCTCTGTGTGTGTGTGCATGTGCTCGTGTGTGTGCACACGTGTACTCTGTGTGTGTGTGTGTGTGTGTGTGTGTGTGTGTGTGTGTGTGTGTGTGTGTGTACTCAGGGGTTCCTGTATGGGCTGGAATACCTTCACCTGGAGGGCTAGGGTTAGTCTCAGCCATACTTAAAGAAATAAACACCTTGTATTTCAGAAATCATTCACTGTGACATGGACCTTGCCCATTAGTCTAGGCTAGCAGGACAGTTACCCTGGGGATCAGTTTAGTTGAGCTGCCAGAGGATATCATGGCTGACATTGTTTTTTATTTAAATTTGAATCAAGCTTGTTTTACATGTCAATCCCAGTTCACTCACCCTCCCCTCCTTCCCAGTTCCCCTCCTAACCCCCATCCCATCCCCATTTTGCTCCCCAGGGAGGGAGAAGCCTTCCATGGGAGGCGTCATCAAAGTCTGTGCTATTGTATGGAGAAGGGCCTAGACCCTCCCCAATGTGTCTAGGCTGAGAGAGTATTTCTCTTTGTGGAATGGGCTCCCAAAGTCAATTTGTATACTAGGGATAAATACTGATCCACTACCAGAGGTCCCATAGACTGCCCAGTCCTCCTAATGAACACCCACATTATGGATCTGACCTGTGCTGGTTCCCCAACTATCAGACTGGGGTGCATGAGCTCCTACTTGTTCCAGTCAGCTCTTTCTGTGGGTTTCTCCAGCCTGGTCTTGATCCTTTTTCTCATCACTCCTCCCTCTCTGGAACTGCATTCCAGGAGTTTGGATCAGTGTTTAGCTGTGAGTGTTACTTCTGCTTCTGTTTCCTTCAGCTACTGGATGAAGGCTCTAGGATGGCATATAAGGTAGTCATCAATCTCATTATCAGGGAAGGACATTTAAGGTAGCCTCTCCACTATTGCTCAGATTCTTAGTTGGGGTCATCCTTGTAGATCTCTGGACATTTCCCTAATACCAGACTTCACTTTAAACCTGTAATGGCTCCCTCTATTATGGTATCTTTTTTCTTACTCTCCTCTATTCTTCCCCTAACTCCCTGACTCAATCTTCCTGCTCCCTCGCATCCTCCTCTCCCCTCCTCTTCTCCCCTACTTCTTCTCTTAACTCCCTCTCCCCTTCCCCCATGCTCCCAATTATTTCTGGAGATCTTGGCCCTTTCCTCTTCTCAGGGGGACAATGTCTATCTGTCTTGTCCTTTTCTCTTAGCTTTTATGGCAGTGTGGTTTGTAGGCTAGTGATCATTTGCTCTATGTTTAAAATCAATATATGAATGAGTAAGTACCATGCTTGTCTTTTTGTGACTGGGTTATGCCACTCAGGATGGCTTTTTCTAGTTCCATCCATTTGCCTGGGTGGGCTCCTCTGCACAGGGTTCCAGTCCTCAGGAACCTCTGAGCAGTGACTGACATTTTTATAGGTATTTTCAGTAAGTTCTTTCATGTTTGTGTGATAGGCAATATAGTGACTGACCCAGATTCTCAGACTCATGGCTTGCTTTTTAAAAATAATTTTCCTTAATAATATCCTGTATGAAGTGGAATCATATCTCATTCTTGTTTTCATAAACTACTTAACCAGAGTTACATTAGTTTGGTGCCTTCAATAGTTTAATTTGGTAGAGTATTATAGTTTTCTGCTAATATGTTCCTGAGTTAAAAATTCCTTATGCACATTTTTTTCCAAAAGGCTGACATATTTACTGCATTGGGCATCAGTTTCTTAGTCAGTGATGCCACACACCTGTTATTCTAGCACTTAGGGGCCAACGGGTTGTCAATGAAGAGATAGCTTTGGCTCTGTATTGAGCTTGATGTCCTGAGCTGCAAGAAAGAACCTGTCTTCCCCCATGTCCCCATATCGCTTTGTTCACAAGGGCTTCTGTTGAATTTGTTACATCATATTCTATAAAAGCTGTTCAAATAGACTTTTGCATAGCTCTGTGCTAATCCATCCATCCTTGTATTCACTTTATTCATGTATTTATTTTCTTACACTGAGTCATGTATGTAATTACTTTTCTTCTAAAATTATCTGTCTTTTCACTAAACATAATTTTGTTGTTTATGCATACCAATGTGCTTTCTGATCAGTGTAGTATAAAAGTTATTCATTATTAAAAAGAATCAATTTCATTCCATCACTAAGCTTAACCAAGCAGCCCAGAAATTAATTATGATAATTAGGAATAAAGCCCTTTTCCTAGGTTACATGCACTCAGTCATTTATTTATTTATTGTAGCACTTACAAAAGAATTTCTAGCATGAATTATTAACTTTTAAAGGTGTGTGTATATATATATGTGTGTGTGTGTGTGTGATGTGTGTGT
The DNA here is from genome assembly GCA_030556225.1 of Cricetiscus sungorus. NCBI lineage: Eukaryota > Metazoa > Chordata > Mammalia > Rodentia > Cricetidae > Cricetiscus > Cricetiscus sungorus. The sequence continues at coordinate 17,739,436 of JANBXA010000641.1, forward strand.
GACATTAAGTAAAATACTATATAAAACTATATCTATTATAATATCACTAAGGAATAATTTCTTTTTTCTCTCTGTTAGTGTTTGGAATGACTGAACTGCACATTCTATCAGTATTTCTGATTTCTCAAGCCATTCAGTGTCAAATGCATCTTTCATCCATTTGCATACTAGCCATAATTGGTTAGATTAGGAACACTCCTGAAATTCTGTTTATTAGAACAGTTTGAAAGATATTCCTAAAATGTACTAAGACGATGTTTGCAAAGTATATTCTGAATTTATTGCAGTTTGAAAATAAACTTTGAAAGATGTACTTCAAATCTCATTACTCTGAACTTGGAAGTTAGATGTTTAGAACTTAATAATTCCTTAGTTTCATACATACCATTATTATAGAATTAATTAAGCAATAGTATAAATTAGCAATTTGTTTAGTTACTGTGCAATTCCTGTATCTAGTTCTTCCTGTATATAAAAATTCTTCAGTTGCAGATAGTATTGTAAATCTTTCATCTGTGTTGCTTTATAACAGTAGGGAAATAGTTTTGTGTGTTTCAGCAGGAGCATCTGTGTCATAAAATAATCTCCATAAAAATCAATCAAATGCTTTTATTGACAATAAACTGCTGTTGTAGCAGAAACGTGGGTAGAAGTGATGACCGAGTCTTCTGTGGAGAAACATGCTTTGTGAGCCTTTAGATAATTCCAGGGATTCTAACATGTATGTCTTTTAAACTACATTAAGACTGATCAACCATGTAAGTCACTGAGCCATGTGTACACTTTAAAAACCAGTACAAGCAATCCGGATGTCAGTGGCACACGTCTTTAATCCCAGCACTCGGGAGGCAGAGTGGGTCAGATCTCTGTGAGTTCGAGGCCAACCTGTTCTACAGAGTTCCAGGAAACCTCCAGAGCAATACAGAGACCCTGTCTCAAAAACCAAAACCAAAACAAAACAAAACAAAAAAAGTAAAAACAACAACAACAAAAACAGTACAAGCAAATGCGTATGTGACAGTCACAAGGAAAAGGCACACAGCATGCATTTGGAACAAAGGAGGAATCTTCAATGAGTACATAAAAGTAGTCAACTCAATCATCACTGGAGCATATGACTGCAAAGATAGTTTAGTTTACTCAAGCTAAGACTTTTACTTTTAGATCTGATTATGTTTTATTATTGTCTTTTGTTTGTCAACATTGTTAATTCCCTGGCAGTCTTCCTAAGTCTGTACATTTGATTTCTTCTTGATATTTACAGTTCTCTAGATGCTGGAATTACTGCCCATCTGGAGAACATTTTGAGTAATGTCTATAGCTATTTATTCATCAGTTGGTTAGATTAAGCTGCCAGCTAACAACTACAAATATAGCATGTCTGAATGATGTTGTTCTTTATACTTTAGTGCCTTCTTTGGTTTCACTAGCATTAAGATCCTTGGTAACTTTTCCAGCTGATGAAGGTCTGCTTAGGATGCAACCTCAGTGTCTTTCCCCATATGAGATGCTCTCAGTGTCTCACGGGGTAGCTGTCTCTCTCTTCTCTGTTTATTCCATTTAACACATTCTACTGCTGTTAAGAAACCTTTGCAGGTTTGTATTCCATGATGAACATTTCATTTGACACACCATGTGTAGCTAAATTGTGTTTCATGGACAATGATAATTAATTGGGAATTAAATGATTTCTGTATTACGATAAATGTTAATGTCACTAACGTTTATTAGGTCACTCTTTTGACAGAACCTATATCACCATCTTTTTTAGATAGCATATAAACGTTGTCACTTAAAGTAGCCTTTCATTTGTATTACATGCCAGGATATGATTTCTCTGATTTTTTCATGAGCTTTGTCTACCCACATTCTTCTGGATGTGCAGAATCCAAAACACTGCTCTCCATTTAATATTGGTTAGCAAATAAATATTTCTTATTTCCTGTCATTTTTCCCTACTTCTTTTTTTTCATCTTTCATTTGTTTATAGTGTTTGATGGTATGAAAGGTGGAATAGTAAGATGGTGTATAAAATATGATATAGAAAAAATACCAGGATGCCTAAAGTAAATCCAGTGCATCTGGATTTCTATCCTTAAAAAAAAATCTCTGTTTACAAAAACAAAATAAAACAAAGAACACATTTTTGAGACTTTAAATTTGTTCATCTTCATAAAAGAAAGAGCCAAACAAAGCCATAGCCAATGCTTTGTCGTTGCTGAATAATGGCTCACATTTTGTCCTCAGCTGAGCTGATTACCTCTTTGGCTATTGCTGGTTTTCTTGACACTCTTAGGAGTTAGAGTTATTGTTAGTGTTTAAGTTTAGAGGTTATGATTAGGGTTTAGGATTAGGATTAGGCTAAGAGTTAGTACATAAGCTGTTTTTCTATGTATGCCCATCTTTCCATCTTTTCTTTATTTTCTTCTCACCTTTGCCCATTTTCTGACAATTTCAATACTGGTTGTTGCACAATTAATTTTCTTAGTGAATTTCTGTATCATCTGAAAGCCAACTTTTCTTACATCAGATTTTCCTATTTTCAAAAATGCAGTTTTTGTTTTTCCTGGGAGTTCATCCAATATTCTAGTGATCATATAATAAGTATTTATATTTCTTGGGAAACCATTTGGTCCCATATCATGGAAAAAATGTAACTTTTTAAAAATAACATTTTCATTCATGTTTCATCTTTGAAGTTTGAAACTGGTCCTTTTTCTAAATTTTAGTTTTAGACAAAGAGAAAAGAGGTGTGTGTGTTTGTGTGTTTGTGTGTGTGTGTGTGAGAGAGAGACAGAGAGAGACAGAGAGAGACAGAGAGAGAGACAGAGAGAGAGAGAGAGAGAGAGAGAGAGAGAGAGAGAGAGAGTTTAACTTGTCAGCTTCATGAAAGATGAGAAAATGGTGCCATAGGGAGGAGTAACACAGAGGGACTTGAGAGCAGGTCTCACGGTTCTCATTGTCTCTTGATCTAGCATGGCCATCTTCTTTCTGTGATTGTATTTAGTTCACTCCCACTGATGCATTGATTATGTTGACTTCCAGCCACTTTGGATGTACCTACCATACTAATATCTATAGCAGAGTTACTAAAAGAGAACACCGTCCATCCATCCATCCATCCATCCATCCATCCATCCATCCATCTCTATTCATAAATATGTGTTCATTGTTATAGTTATAAAGTGTGTGAACTCTGTTTGACTGCCACATTCCCAATGCCACTAAGTTACTTGGCAGGGGTTGACTCAAAAATTGTGATGAATATTGAGGAATTCTTAAGTTCTAAGCTTCTAGAGCCAGCCTCATGTGGCCAATGTACTGTGTCACTTTTCAATTGCTACAACCTTCCTAACTAGAGAATTCCACCAGGAATGGTGCTATTGTAATTTTTTATTCCATATTGACTGTTAAAGTAGTGGACTTTGTAGTATTGAGTATTGAGTATGAGTAAAGACATACCCAGCTCTTAAGGCCATTTGTCTTTTGTTACCAAGTGTTCCTTAGTTTGTCCTCGCTGTAAGACCCTGTGTTATTTACCTCAGAGCTTTCTGGAAAACCTCATTTACTTCCCAGGCTTTCCTTTGTACATCGTGGATTACAGAGTAACCCCTGCTTACTTTTAATCTGTATTATGTGTTGCAAATATTTTTCAATTGTTTATCTTATTAATGATACCTACCAATATTCCATTGATTGTATACACATTTAATTCATTGTTTTTGTTGTTTTCCAATTTTTGGAGGATAAAAATACTAAGTTCTTAAAGTACAAACTTAGTTCTGTAATTTTAAAGTTATTGAATTTTGGGTAAATAATTATCTGCTTTTAAAATAAATAACAGATTCCTAATTTAATGATGCTTAATACCTGAGTTTTGTGATTACACTCCACATTAAAAATTAAAATGTTTGTGTAGACAACAAAAAGTAATTACAAACACCCCTTTTGTAGACTGTTTTTAAAAATTGTTTTCAGTTTATATAGTATCACATGAATTTTTCTTTAATTCTTTATGTTTTATTTTTGAGACAGGGTCTTATGTGTCAAATTCCTAATTGCAATGATTACAGGTGTGAGCCACCGTGCCCATCTCTCCTCTTGGGATCTTAGCACTTTCATGTCTTGCTACAAATGACTGGCACATTAAGAAAACCTACTAATAGGTCTAGACTTTAGTTACAATAGCAGAAAAAGTAAATGCTAAATTTTGAACAAAACATGAAAGTACCAAAGAAAATTTTGAAGTTACATAGTCATTGGTGTTGTACCAAAAATACTTTATGCAAGACACCTTTTGGTCATGTCACTCGAGGTCAAAAACCACGGAAACAAACAAAATGATGTGATTTATAATAAGCTTAACTGTTACTATTTCAAACATCAGTGAAGGCTTGAAGTAAATTTTCTCCAGAATATCTTGAAACTTTTTGAAAACAGAAGAGTATTGGAGTTCTATAAACATATTCCTTAGGTCTGACTACTTTCTCATTGGTTAAATAAGCTGCTTTGATACCTGGAGAAAATGAGCAAATGAAGAGCTTAAATGGCACATTTTAGTAAATAAATGTCAAGCCAAAGGTACAGCTCTGTGATTTGTTTTTAAATTAGTATATCTTATAAAATGTTTTACAGAGAACTTTGCAATATGCACTATTTCCTGGGCCATTACCAACACTGTTATCATGCAGTCAGTACTGATAAGAGTCTTTATAGGCAGAGATGAAAAGCCAGGCTACAGTTTAGTAATTTTCTGTTCGTCAAACTGTTGGCAGAATGTCATTGGAAACTGAAGGCACCTGCCTGAGGATTTACGATTTTCAAAATAAGATTATTTGTTAATTCCTTCTGAGACATTCTCATTACAGACTAGCCTACCCTATTTATAACAAATTTTAGAGGAAATAATAAATATTGCATTTTATTGGAGGATATATTTTAATCCCTTCATTTTGTTCAAAATGTTTGATAGCAAAGACCATGTTTTATTTGTTTTTGTTTTGTTCTGGTGTTTTCCTAATGATGCTTTGCTTAGCATTTATCACAATGCTTCATGTACAATGAGCTCTCCCTGAACTTTGGATGTATGAATGAATGGATGGATGGATGGATGGATGGATGGATGGATGGATTAGTAAATGAGGAATACTCCCTGAACTCTATTCTATCGATTAAGGATTTCTTTTTCAAGACAGGGTTTCTCTGTATTGCTTTGGAACCTGTCCTGTAACTAGCTTTGTATACGAGGCTGACCTGGAACTCCGAGATCCACCTGCCCCTGCCTCCTGTGTGCTGGGATTAAAGGTGTGTGTGTCTTCAATGCACAGCTTAGTGCTTGGAACCTTCAAAAGTATATTTTTGTATTTAAACATATCTTACCTAAAAACAGGCTAGAACATGTTTCTTCTTCTTCTTTGAGAAAAAAATTATTAGACTTAGAAACAGTCCAGGGCAGACAAGCTGTAAATCTTCTCTACTGCATGGAGTCTGAGAATGGAAGAGAGACTAGACAAGAAGCCATGGCATGTAAGTTGGCCTCAAAGTCAAGCACACAGCAGACAAACAGGCTTGGTAGGAAGGGAGCTTTAGAGCAATACTAAGTAAGCCCAACATCTCAAGGAAAAGATGCACTTACGTTTGACCAGCATCTTAAAACGAATGGAGAAAGGAAAAGAATCAGAAAGGTGGATGGATCCAGCTGAAGCGTTGGGTGCTCAGTCTGTAGAGTCTGGGCTAGGGGGCAGAACTCTGGAAAGGTACAAGCCCAAGTTCAGACTAAAACTGAACACGTGTCCTGGTGATTGGCCACTTACTCAGAATATCTTTTTCTCAAGTCTCTTAAAGAGGATTGGCCAGTCCCTAAAATCAGTTCTCTTACTGCTTGCTTTAGATGGCACAGGCCCTTGTTAGGTTAGTAACCAGTAAGATACAATGATACAAGTGCTCGGGAACGCAGCATTGTCACATGAGAAAACAGTTTTGCATAGGAACAGAGAAGTGCTTAAAGGGATAGCAATTTAAACAATTGAAAGACACCTGTCAGCCCCAACCCCACAAACAAGCAAACAACAACAAACAAGCACACGGCACTTTGAAGACAGCTCTCCTGTGCAAAGCTACACTGTGACTCAAGATGTGCATCTACATTGTGATGTAACAATGCATCTACACTATGATGCAACACATGCATCCACACTGCTGCATAGCATAGTCTCTAAGAATTTTAACCATGTCACCTGTTCTGTCAAGCTGCCTCCTCTCTTCGTTACCTTGATGTAACTGTTTCATCTTTTGGATCCTATACTCCAGTGGTAATTTCTTTCTGTAAAGGTCCAGAGAGTAAATGTTTTAGGCTTTGTGGTTCTTACAGTTCATACACTATCTATTACAGTCTACCTTTATAGTGTAAAAATGGCCACAGAAAGCAGAAATGGGTGTCATTTTGAGTGAATACAAATATGTGAACAATGATGTTTTATATAGCACTCATGTCCAATGAAGTATTAGGTTTCTTTTCTTTATTCTATGACAATTTCATACATATATACGATTGTCTTGATCATACCCTCCCCTCACTCCCTCAGTTTCCCCGAGACCCCAACAAATCTTCCCCTTAATTTTATGAACTTTTTATAATTTATTTATATAGTTTTATTCACTCATCTATTCATTATTTAACCCATTTGGGTCCAGTTGGTGCTATGCATATGCACATGCATATAGAGGGCAGGGAAGAAGTCATAGCCGTGGAAAGTGTCTACCTAGCATGTGTGAGGCCCTAGGCTCTTTTACTATCACTATTTTTTAGCTTGTGGGCAGTCCAGAGTGGTTGGCAAGTGGAATTGTGTCTGTAGACTTCAAGGTGTTGACTTTGGGCTGTATTACTCTACTGAACAAAAGGAGCATTGTCACTGCAGAATTTATTTTTACGTAGCATCTCCCGCTAAAACTGTGCATATGTGAATGATAATATCCTGCCATTAAATGAAGTGATTATACAAAACAACAATTATTCAGTAAGCTATGCATTATAAATATAAAACTGTATCCATAGGATTAATGTATGCAAAATAATATATAGCATGTGCCAAAGTAATTTTCTACATTACATAAATTAAAGAAATTATGTGCATGTGCATATATATGTATGAATATGATATGATGTATGAATATGAATATGATATTCTTTTGAATATATCATAGATTTCTTATTTACCATACAAAGGGACTCTCTTTTATTAGCCATAAATTATATCAAGAAGCTAATGTGTATATTTCAAAGCCAAATAAACTATTATCATTTGATAAATGACAGTCAATACCATTTAATAAGAAACATATTCTTTTGGGCTTTGATTAAAACTATGTCTAGAAACATTTATTTGATAATATACTAAAAATGCATATTCCTGGCTTTCACTATTAAATTATCCCTCTGTTTGAACTTTGATAAAATTCTGACATCATGTTAGAAAAGTAGAAAGGGGTTCAGCCCTCAGCCACATTAGGAAAGATCTTTCTTTTCATACTTCTGGAGTTTCAAAACATGAACCTATAAATGCTGAACGTCTGCTCTTTTGTTGTTGTTCTTTCAGAAAACTTGAAAGGGGGCTTCTGGGTATTGACCCTAGGACCTTCCACATTCTAGACACATATGCTAGCAATGCTATATCCTTAGCCCAAGATGTCTCTTTTTGTTGGTGGGAATTGAGCCCAGGACCTTCTGCGTGCAGTGGGGCTCTCTACCACCCCAGCTCTACCACTGAAACCCTCCCTCTTGTTTATAAGTTTGGAGTTGCCTTTCCAGCACAGGAAATGTAAATGTAAGAGTAAGTATTTAGAATCTCATAATTTCATTGGTCACCAAGTTCGATCAATGCAGAACATATTGTCAAAATCATCATACTCCTATTTATCAGAAACACATTTTTGTCTGACTTGTTTATTCTGCTTTCATAGATTGAGGGCAAAAATCCTCCATTCTTCCCAAATCTTCTCTGATAATGTCCTCTGCACCATCTCCCATTGAAGAGTATTCTCTTTCTCTGTGTTTCCATTACCAGAAATATTTTCCCACATAGTTCAGTGTTCAGTGGTATTGTTAAAACCTTTAATTTGTCTCTTGTCTTTAAAGGAAAATTCTTTGATTTCTTATCCATGTTATCTTCATTCTTCTACTATGTGGACTAATACTGTAGAAGCTATGAAGTTTGTATTTTCTATTAAACTTTATGCATTGTGTCAGATATTACAACTTTTATAAATGTTTTATAAATGTATTGATTGAGTCAACTCTGTGGTAATGAACAGTGACTAGAATATGCTTTTAACTTAATCATTACAAAACTGCATACTTTAGGGAAAGCAAGAAACTCAGTAATCAGTGAAGTTTAATCCCTGTAACCTTGTTTTCTACAACCCCCAGGGGTGTACTTATTGTATTCACTGCTAAAGCATTATAAAGGTAATCTGTCCTGGCTACCAGGTAACTCCCTAGATTCCTAATTCTGTTCTGTACTTTGTCTGGGGAGGGGTGTGTGTGTGTGTGTGTGTGTGTGTGTGTGTGTGTGTGTGTATGTGTGTGTGATGTATTTCCTAGTGTGTGTATGTGTATGTGTGTATGTATGTGTGTGTGATGTGTGTGATGTGTGTTGATATGTATGTGATGTATGTGTGTGTGTCTATTGTGATATGTGTGTGTCTGTCTCTGTGTGTGTGATATGTGTGTGTCTGTCTCTGTGTGTGTGATATGTGTGTGTCTGTGTGTGATATGTTTGTGTGTGTGATATGTGTATGTGATATGTGTGAGTATGTGTGATGTGTGTGATGTGTGTGTGTGATGTATTTCTTAGTGTACATATGTGATTTATGGATGTGATGTACATGCATGTATGTGTGGACATTAAAGGCTGATGTTGGGTATATTTCCTTGATTGTATATAACTTTATTTTGGGAGAAAAACACTCTCAAAGAGACTCAAAGTTTTTTATTTAATTAGCATGTCTGAACAATAAGCTTTGTGATCGTCTATCTCTGCAATTCCCCCAACAGTGATGTTGTATATGTGGTCCACTGTGCCGACTTTTTACTTGGGTTCCATTTGTAAGTTCAGAGTGTCATCCACCTTCCAAGCCCAGTATGCAGATATCTTTTCTCCTTTGATCCAGCTTTTGGGCTTTCAGAAAAGTGTATTTTAAAATAAGTTGCCCTAACTAGAACACACTCCATAAAAGTAGTCAGAAACAAAGCACACTATCATGAAAGAATTACTAAAGAAGGTGGGATGCATGTCCTCAGAACTCACTGCAAAGGCAGAAAATGGACATGTTGCATTCCATCAACATTCTCAAGATGAACAGTAAGATATGTCCTGGTAAGAGGACTTAACTGCATCCTTTCACCCATAGTCAATCTACCTTAACCTAGCAATTGTAGTAGTGAACTAAGTTAACCTAGCAATTATTGTAGTGATGGGCTAAGTTAACCTAGCAAATGTAGTGATGAACTGAGTTAACCTAGCAATTACTATAGTGATGAGCAGTGGGGTGGCACTAGAGTTCAATCACTATTTACATGTAGGGAGAATGAGCTTCCCTGTCTTTTGGTAGGCTCTTCTGTTTGAAGGTGGAGCTGGCACCTGTTGAGTTTGACTCCTGATCTTTAGTAATTAAGGGATGTCTTTCTTGATGACTGCATTTCAACTGGATGAGCTCCAAGCTTTGGATGTTAGTACATAGCCCAGTTACTACAGAAACCGTGAAAGTTTCCACTTCCTAAGAATGACTGTGTGGAGTTTAGAATTGGTGTGACGTATATTTAATTTGTAAATGATTTGCAGATACCAAAGAAACAGAGGAAGAACTTAGAAATCCTAAAAATGAAGCTCAAGAAACAGCAGGGGTGAAGGAGTCACAAAAGTAACATTAACAATGCCTTCTTTTCCTCTTTGTAGACCAGGCTGGCCTCCCACTCAAAGAGATCCACCTGCCTATGACTCCCCAGTGCTGAGATTAAAGGCAATGCACCACCAACACCTGAATCTTCTCTTTTGTTTTTCTTCCTTCTCTTTCCTTGTTTTAATGTCTTCTTTCCTGAACACTCCCGACCCACCACCAAGCCCTGTAAAAACACATCCAAGAAGAGTTTACTCCTGTATCCAGGCCTTACTAGTCAGCCAGCCCTCAGTGAATCCCTGATCTCTCTTGGCTATGGGATAGAGTCTCTTTCAGGATACCCTTCATAAATGCACAATATTCATTTTTATGTTTTGAAAGTGTGGCTGAGATAAATGAGAGCAGTTTGCCACATTTTGGTTTTGTTTAAAAAATGAAGAGATAATGAACAGGATGCGATCTTAAGCTAGTTCCTACAGCACCACTAGCGTTGGATTTATTTCTCCCTCTCTTTTTTTATTTAAGATTTACTTGATTTTTCCCTTTTTATTTAATATATTTTATTTTACACATTGATCCTAGTTTCCTCTCCCTCTCATCATCCCGTGCCCCTCACAGACCCCATACCCCATCCACTCCCCAGGGAGGGTGAGGCCTTCCATGAGGGATCAACAAAGTCTGTCAAGTTATTTTGGGTAGGGTCTAGGCCTCCCCAGTGTCTCTAAGATAAGGGTGTATCCCTCCATGGAAAATGGGTTCCTGAAGTTTGTTCCTGCACTAGGGATACATCCTGGTTCCATTGTCAGAGGTACCATAGACTTCCCAAGCCTTCTAGCTGAAACCCACATTCAGGGAATCTGAGTCGGTCTTATGCTGGTTTCCCAGCTATCAGTCTGGGTTCCATGAGCTCTCCCTTGTTCTTTTTTAAGTGAACAGACTGTATTATCAATTGCAGAACAAGAGTCCTTTTCTGTGTTTATTTCTTCATTCCTTAGTATTGCACAGTATGCTTAGGAACTTTGTTTCATTTGTGGTTATAAAATTCTACCTTTGATATTATTTCAGTGAATGTAATCATTCCAGATCATCTCATGACAACATATTAATATATTGGCATATGTAACATAGCAAAAAAAATCATTATCAAATTCACAATAGTTTTAGCTTTAAAACTTTTTATAGGCATTTCCAATGTTTTGGAACTTTTTTCAAATATATTTTCATTATTCTTTTTCACTATTCTTTGCTCCAGGAAGTCAGTAGCTTTATTCTGTCCCTAAGTTCCCAATCAACATATGCATCTGTGTCAAGAAATTGTCTTAGGTCCATGATATGATGCTTCATGGGGTCTAGAGACAACCATGCTTGGGACAATAGAAATGGCTGAGCAGGGGAGATTGAAAGGCTTGAAGCTTCAAGACCAGCGAAGGGATTCACTACCATCATGCTTACCTGTAACAGTGGCATACTCCTGAGCTCTCCAGAACACAAATTGCCAAGCGAGCTTTGATCAGAACCTAGTGCGACTGGGCTCCTGTCTCAATTTCTCCTTTTAAAATCGAATAAATTTTACTTTATTCATTTCAAACTGGAAAAAAAAGGACAAGGTAATCATTAGCCTGTAGCATCTTAGTGACATGGTTAGTGTGCCCTAACATTATTTTGGAACTGTCTGTCTCTATAGTTTCCAGAATAACCCATGAAATGTAATGAGCAGCATGTGATCTGGAAATTTACATGGAAAAGCAAGACCTTTTGCTGCTCGTGATTTTGTTCATACAAAGATATGGTACAAGGATTTGTTGTGATTCCTTCCAAATATATTTCTTCCTAACCATTGTTTTTCTCATGATGAGATCACTTTAGTTCTTGGAAAATAATGAGTAAGAATTAAAAGCCACGATTACCACTCCATTTTAATCACTAGAAATTTAAATAGATTTTATTTCAGTGGTTCTGGAAATGCAATTATTTATTGCTATCCTGCTGGCTTTTCTTAAATTGAAACTATTTTTCACTCTGTCTGCACCAGTTTTTGGTATAACCCAAATCCCTTGGCTAGGTGATTATTTCAGAAACTGTATTCTTTAATACTAGAGTGAATTTCAGCTTTGTGATATATGAGTGATTCCCACTACTTTGTTTTGAGTTTATTATTTTGCATCCCAAGTTTATTTTTCAGATAAAAGCATATTTTTTATTCATATATTCATTCCTTTCTTTGAGGTTTGATAATTTAAGTCAATATTTTATTAAATGCTTCTGCTGAGCAGTTATGCATAAGTAGCATATATATACATATATGTATATGTATATACATATATATATATATATATATATATATATATAGTCTACGTTCATTGTAAAGCAGCATGTCAAGGGAGGAAGTGATTATGAAGTATGTTATGATGATGGATAATTTCCTTAGAGAAGCATTTTGGAGAAATCATGCAATTTGATGCACTCAATTCCATGACCTTAGCATCAATGTTATTAATGTACAGAGTGCATCTTATAGTCTTTATTTTAGCATTTAACATTCCACAGAAACACGTTGTTTTAAAGTGTTTTGAACCCATGTTTGGGAGCCTTTCAGCATGTAGAAAACAACTTTATGGGGAGTTCACAAAGGCCAAAGGTCTGAAACCTTAATATTCTTTGAGGAAGTAACTGTTGAAATTTCATATGAATAAATGGAAAGTTGGGTGTGATGTTACACAGCACAGGCAGGAATTTTAGAAACACCAGTTCATCCTCAGCTACATAGGGAGTTCCATACCATCAGATTACATGAGACCCTGTCTTTATCCACTTACTTCTCTTCTACCACCACAACAACAACAATAAAATAATAATAGAAAAGGGGCAGGTATTTTTAAAGCAAGTGAATTGCATAATAATTTCATGAAATTGATACACTTGTGAGGATATATGTTCCAGATTTCTTCAGGAAATTGCAACAATTCAGAATGAACAAAATTAAAAATAAAAGGTTATTCTAAGAAACAAATAGGAATTGATCAATTTGGCTTCTCAAGGCAATGATGAATTACCTGTGATAGTCTTCATATATCTTTGTGACTCTTGCTTTCTTTTGTGGAAAAGAGAACTACTCCCTGTATCTGTTGATCACAAATTGTGATTAGCAAGAAGTTCATCAGTCCTCATTTTCTAGCATCAAGGGAATTATAATCTTCTGATAATGAGCACAGTAAATTGGACCAGTTTCTCCTTAAAGATAAAAGGAGTAGGATGCCCTAAATGTGGCCAAATTTGCAGTGGTAGCAATTGACACCCATAACATCAGACATCTAAGTATTAAAGACACCTCATTAGACAGTATCACCAATTATAGGGCATGCATTGCTGAGCCTATGCTGAGCGCACAATACTGTTGTTGTAAGTATTCTCACTTGTGTGTATACATTCATGGACTTTTATTTAATCATCAAAATATAATTATTTCCTCCCATATGACAGGATGAGGAATTTGAACCATAGCACAGTTGTTTAAGGTCATGTTTGATTTTTTGCAAGCTTCATTTAGAAAAAAAATGCTACTCAAACCTAGTGGCAAACTCTAAAGGAATGCATGCATATTACTTGAAAGTTGTTGCTTTATGCTTTTCTATATTTTTACCTGCAGATATTTAATCCCAAGAGCTTACATTTCTTGATAATTCAGATGATGTTAAGAGGTCAGCATTTCTAACCAACAGAGGTAAACTTGTCTAGTGCACAGACTATGCTTTGTGGAACACTGATCCAAGCTACACTTACTTTATTCTGCCATATCTTGTCACATCCTTGACAAAGTGTGGTTTGCTAATAAAGCAATACATCATTTATCTAAAACCCTGCCTTCCCAGTCAACCTCACCTTTCACAGAAATGGATGAGAAATATCAATGAAATAAAACTGCAACATGAAATTAAACATGCTTGGTATATCCGTGCGTGTGTGTGTATGTGTGTGTGTGTGTGTGTGTGTGTGTGCATGTGCATGTGGGTTTTCTTACATTTCTGAGGAAGTGGGTTTTGCTGCTAGTCTTGAATTTGTTATGATGGAAAACAATGAGGGCATTTTCCAAGACTCCAAAAGTTTCAGAAGGAGGAAGGAAAGAAGAAAGATTTAAAGCATGTAGTAGTCTCAGGCTATGATGCTAACATATAATTGACTTGGCATATCAGTTAGATTTTATTGCAGTTCTTCATGATGTAACTTGGTAAACTATGCCTGTTCCTGAGAGCAGCAGCCTTTGGCAGAGAAAAGAACATGGAGTGTGGTGTCAAGTGAAATAGTTTCAAATACCAGCTCCTCTGTTTGTTTTGTGCATAGTTGGTTCCCTGCACCTATGTATTCTGTGAATTGGTTTTCCTCTCTACAATATAGTCATATAGACTGCCTCCTACAACAAATAAGCAGCCTACATATGTGGATGTGGGGGGCATTTTCTCTTTGGATACTTAGTACATATTTGAAATATGAGGGTATCCTTTGTTATCCTTAAAGGAAATGAAGATTCTTAGAGGATATGACATCCAGTAGACCTTGACTACCACATGAGCTGCAAACCTACTAGATGGATAAGTTAATACAAACTAGATTAACCCTTAGTAACTGGTCTCACTTGTAAGGTGGAGGTCATCATATCTGCCTCATTGGTCACTACAAGAATTACCTATTCAATGCCTTCCTCCTTGACCTTCAATGGAATGTCATTATAAAGGCAGTATTTTGCATTCTCAATATCTTACTTTTTCATTTTCAAAATACACTGCCTTTTGGCTGGCAAGAATTTAAATATGTCATTGCTGTTAGGTGTGTCTAGTGTGAGACTGTTCAGACATGGAACAGAATCTGTCGACATATTTTCCACCTTTAGATTATCAGCCATTTGAGGCCATCTTACTTCTTATTTTGAATTTGAAGTCTATGAAATATTAGAATGTACACTTAAGTATAATTTTCTTTTTATTGGTATTTTGATATGTGTTCGTTGTCTTTTCTAGGACTGAGAAGTAAGTTTTACAACAGTGTTGAAGTGTGAAAGAGTCACTATACAGAGCAAGGGCACCATATCTCCTTCCCCAGTACTATGTTACCAGTTGTTGAGTCATAAATTTTCTATATTTGGGTGTCACGGTTTCAGGGTTGACAGGAATATTCTGCAAGTTCTATGTCTTAGATGATTTTTTTCAATGTTCTCACAAGTAGAGAACTTAGCAAACTATTGGAAAGTGACTGCTAGAGACAGCTATCTGATACACCGTTGTGGATTTGGATTTGCAGATTAATGAATCTTCTTAAAGACTGATTAATAAGTGTCATGCTCTAATATATAGACGGAAGGAAAAATGTCACCTTATATGGGTGAAAAAGTGTACCATACCTATGAACAGTGGCTATCGACTTGTTTTTAATATAAAGTAACTCTAAAGGTCTTCAAATCCATTGAGATTTCCAATATCACCCCCTCCACCTTAAGTACTTAAGATTTTTGTGTATTTAAGTCAACGGGCAAGAGGATCTTAGAGTCTACTATTGATGAACTCGGTAGTTTAGACATGGCAAGAGAAGGCGAAGATAAGTCTTCATTTTTCGCCTTTCCGGGAGACTCATCCACTTCTCCCACTCTCAGAATCCCCCAGGTGCCCACAGTTCCTTGTCTGTGTTGAGGCCTGAAACATGTTGCCCTTCCCATGTTAACACATCCTTGTCATAGTTGTCATTCCAACCATGTTTAGGCAGCCATGCTAATGAGTTTGAGGACTCCATACAATGTGCTTTGAACATATTCACCCCTCAACTCTTCCCGCCCAAACTGTAGAGTCCATCTTTCCTCATGAAGTCATCTTTGCCCAGTTAGTCTTGGGGTTAGGTCCTGCCTGGTATGTGTTGTCAGCCTAGCAGGGATCGCATCATCAAAGCAAACTCTTTTCCTCCCCGCAGCTATTAAATGTCCATGGCTCCTTAGCTAGGTGAGGGGTTTCAGGTCCACTCTCTTGCCTCTATGCTGAGACTTTTGCTAACCTGGCCCTTGCACAGGTCTTGTGGTGACAGACACTGTCACAGTCATTTTGAGTTCCTATGGGCACCTTGCCTTGTTGTTGTTTTTGGAAAACACTTTCCTTGGTATTACAGATAACCCAGCTTTTAGAATCTCTTCATCCTCCCATAAAGATCTCAGGGCCTTGAGGGGAGGGTGTGATAGGAAGATCCATGCAGGGCTCAACACTGCACAGTCTCAACGTTCTTTGTATGTTGACCAGTTTGGGATACTATATTTTAAAATATGGTTCACCCCACACTTTATGTACTTAGATTATCACTTAACATGAACAAGGTTTGTGCCACAAACATGAAGTTACTAGACTGAATTAAAGTGGCCTTTTCTCACCTGAGCTGAACTGTTCATCAAATTTGTTGCTGTGGTAGCTATAAGAGCTTATTAATTTCCTCTGTGGTCTAATATTCTATTAATGAAAGTGCTTGTAACTTGCAATATATGACTTGTTTTTTTAAATAATTAGTAAATGTAGTGTTCTAAAACCTATCATAGTGTGTGTATGTTTAATCCAGCATTTTAGGAAGCTGATGAAGGAGGTTTGTGAGTTCAAACCCAGCCTTGGCCACATTGTGAGTTCTTCCACATAGAAAGGCACTGCTTAACACAGCATTTGCTGTAGTTCTTTGTGCATATTTAATTTTTAAATGGCTTATGACAAGTTCTCGATTTTAAACTTCATAAACTGAGTGGAAAATGATTTGTTCAGGCTCTTATAGTTAAGCACTATATGAGAAGTAGAACGTAAGTTACTTCAACTAAAATACCAACTAAACTTTATTGTCTTCTCCTTATTGAGAAGCAAATAGAAACCAAGAAAGGTAGACTGCTTTTCCTCAAGCAATAAATCAAGCATGCTGCTCTATGCTGCATTTTCCCTCACCACACCATTTTAAATGGAAATAAATTCTTTGTCCCTTGAAGCAAACTATGAGATACTTTGTTACCATTTAAAAAATACTTTTTTCTCATGGAAAACTGGGAGCAATAAAAACAAACAGTATATATTTTAACAGTTTAGAGAGTAAATTTTTAGCCTGTACAATGACCTCTTTTCATCCCCTTGGTAAAAAATAGGCAATTGCTTACACATTGTTTCTTAAATCTATCAGTTCATTCCTGCAGATCATAGATAATAAGAAAGTAAAATAGGTTTTTGTGACTAGTTGTGGATTTCTCTCAGTGTGAAATTTCTGTCAAAAAGCATTTTCCATTATGTATACAGAAACGAGGTTAACTCCAGCTTAAAATTAAGCAGGCATCATCTCGCATTGACAGGTGTTTCTGCTATGTTGTGATATCATTTCCAAGGTAACTAAATAGAATACTATAAAGGAAGGATTATGTTAGCAGGTGTGAAATACTCAGCATGGGAATGCACTACAAAAACTGTACAAAACATTGAAAATAGATGGCATTATTTTTTCATACACATTGCCACCAGCAGGAATGCATGTGGACTTAGGGAGGGAAGCAAACGTTACCTACTACATAGAAGAGCATGGTGAAAACCAGGCCAATAATTTACTAGAAACAGAAAAATGCCTGCAAGTAGTTTTGACTTGCTACAGTTAATTAAACAATGTGTTTTTCAAGTTTGTTGATGACCATGGTTATGCTAATTGTAATATGCTAGAGTGTGGCAAATAAAATCATTTGCAGAATACAATGTTAACAGGAACTAGAGTGTTCATATACTTTTCTGTTTTGATAGATGCCTCTATTAAGTAAGCCATGGAATTCTCTTAAATGTGGTTTTTATTTCAAGACTGTGAGCAGAACAGCATACCAACTATTTTAATACACAGTTAGAAACACTTCTTAGTAGGGAAAAGCCATTTAGAGACAAACATGAAGCTGGTCTTGTTCCTAATTCAATAGTAGGGCAAACAAACCAGGAAACAGTGTTTGTGTATGATTTAAGGGGAAAGAAGATCAATATTAATTATTTTGTGGGACCTGGCACAATAAAGGAATTCCAATGCAAAATAGTTTAAGAGTCTCATTATGGCCAGATGTGGAGGCACATGAACCTCTAGTCCCAACACTTGGGAGGTAGAGGCAGATGGTTATCTGTGAGGTCAAAGCTAGCCTGATATACATCATGAGTTCCAGGTTGTCCAGGACTACAGAGTGAGACACCATCTCAAACAACAACAAATCAAATAAACAAATGAGCAGAAGGTCTTAACCATATTTTTGTTTGTTTGTTTTTGAGTGGCAGATTCTGAATACAAGGCATCACAGTGATGGTATGGGTAGAGTCATAAGGCTGTGACACACTATGAAACCTGTACTTCACTATTTTTGTAGCCATGGTTACACTGTATAAGTAGAGGGAGGAAGGCCTTTGAGTAAGACCTCAGTGATGAAAGAGCTGTCCTGCCTTCCAACTGAGACTTGCTCAGTGATGGCCAGGGTTGTCTATGACAATCAGATTACTGCCTCAGCAGTAGTGCCTTCCACCTGGCAACAAAGACATGAAAAATACACAAAAGCAGTAAATGTTTCTACATGGTCATGTTCTATATCTTGTACATCAAGAACCATGGCACTTTAACAATGCATAAAATCTTATTTCTTGAGTGCAAACTTTGAGACATCCATAGCATTTTATCAGTTAAGGACAGCGAGTGGATCCTGAAAGTGAGGGGAGGACAGAGAAAAGTGAAGAAAGGCAGATTATATATAATAGTGGAATGCACTTTCCTGGAGACTAATTAATGGCTTCCAAGTGTCTTCTTTCACAGTGTCTGATACATGATTGCAATACTAGCAGAAGGCATAATCCAGACCTACATAAGATATAGCAATATGAACAAATACTCTAGCAACTATGTGTAATAAGGTTTTTAAACCTTAAATCATTCTTAATCCAAGGCTCATAACTCATAATCACTAAATCATTGATGCTTGTAACCTTTGTGAAATTAGTCAAAGTATATTTTGTCAGAAAAGGATAGTGAAGTTTACTTAATAGTTTCTCATGTAAGAGTTTTGGGGACAATCCTAAAGAGTATAATTCTGGTCTCATAGACAGAAATTTACAAAGTTAGATTCTGGAATATGGAACATGAAAAATTATGTTTATGAATAAAAACATTAAAAGTATCTGAGCCCTTTGCCCTCATGCATTGTAAACCTATTTTTGTTTTATTTTACATATGTGTGATACATGCCTGGATATAGGTGGGTGCATTTACTCATGTGTATACATGTGAAAGCCAGAGGTTGACCCCAGGATGCCTTTTATTTTCACTCTCCAGAATATTTTTTGGAGATGACATCTCTTGCTGGACCTGGAACTCACCATTTTGGCTGGACTGACTGTCCAGTGAGCTCCTTAGATCAACTGTCTTTGTGTGCCCAAAGTTGGGATATAGATGCATGTTACCATTCCTGGCTTGTCATGCTTGCAGAACACAGGTATCCATGCTTGCACAGCAAGCAGCTTACCCACTGAATCACATTCACTAGCTGCATATTTTATTGCATAGAAATATTTCAGGCTAATAATAACCTTGAAAGTGAACCTGAAGGCTGATCTAATGTCACAACCCAGTTTTACAGGAATGGAAATATATGTATGCATGCATGCATGTATGTATGTATGTATGTATGTATGTATGTATATGTATGTATGTATATGTGTATGTGTGCACATACACATATACATACATACATATACATACATATATACACATATATACATATACATATGTATATATATATATATATATTTGTGATGCTGTCTGTGGCTTGTCTAGCTTGATACTATTTGCATTTCTCATATCCTCAATCCTGACCTTTTTGAAGTTAATTTAATTTATTTTGCTAGTCCTAGCTTTAGAATCTAGGACTTTTCTTCTCTTCCTCCTCCCCCCTAGTCCACTACTTACACTTCCATTCATCCTCCATCACTGTTAAGGATATTTACTCCAAGGTCATAGTGGACTGCTGCCTTTGGACTCTTTTTTGTGCTTTTAAATCTTTATGAAGCTAATAATGACAGCCAGAATTAAAGTTGCATTATGTCTAGAAGAACCCAGTGTCAGTCATAAAAGTATCTGAGACAATTGTCTGAGATTTGTGAAATCACCTGATACTTAAAGGTGAAGAGGTATAGTTGCTGTTTTAATGGAAAAAGCAATCAGATGGGCGAGGATAGAAGGCTGGAGAGGTGGGTACAGAGATGACAGTTTGTGAAGGTGTACTAAGAAGTTTTCTGTGATCTGTTCCATCACAACCTGCTTACATCAGTGTACAGAAAATAATCTGTAAGCGAGAAAAAAGTCTTAGTTTTAACAGTATATCTTACTCCTACGTAAGTATAATATCAAATGCTAATACTTGTCATGGTACTATGGAGGTATTGACATTAAATTTTTCCTATCTTCCCTCCACTCCTCTCCTAACTTCTTTCTCTTACTTTCCATTTCTTCCTATTTCTTCTCCTGTAAATGGCCTAATAATATGCTACTGCCCATAAAACATGAGCTTTATGTTTATGTAGCTCTGGTTGGATGGGAAATGTTCATTTTTAAAATCCATAGAGCATTTTATTAACCTTCATCTATATAGTGCTTCCTCTGTACGAGTCATTATTCCTAGATCTTCACTAATGTTAACTTGCAAGGAAACTTGTCCACAGAGAATTTGGGTAGCTTGTCTGCGACCAAAACTAAAGGCACAGCTGGTTCTAATCCACTCTTGTATGCTTCCTTGCAGGAAACTGTTTTTCTTAAAAACCATTTGTCTCTACTTTGAACTGAATCACTAACTACATACATTATACTGCCTACTTTCTGAATATTTGGAGGAAGGTTTCTCGTGTGTGTGTGTGTGTGTGTGTGTGTGTGTGTGTGTGTGTGTGTGTGTGTACATGTTTATGTATGTTTTGTGTGTTTGATATCATCCATTATGGAGAGTCTATTATTGTATTGCTAGAACCTTAAACCAGGAGGTAAGGCATATATCTTCTCCATTCTGTGATCCTCAAGAATTTTCTGCTTTGGGAGAAGAGTTTGGGATGGTTAATATGACTCTAACTCAGTTTGCATGGAGACAAATAAGGGAGTTGAACTCACTGATTTTCTTAAATGTTATACTGAACCATAATACATACTGATTTCTACATGTTCAGTATGGACATTTTACTTCCTTGCAACACATACACATGACATTATGCCCTTGGCATTTGAAAAACTGTATTCCAAGAATTTAATAATTTTTTTAAGTTTTTAGAAAACACAACAGCATATTACTCTCATAAATTAACTTCTCACAGAGATGAACCCTTAATTGTTTACTCAATACAAAGTTGTCAGACATGAAGCCATACACACCCAAACAACAAAAATAGACTTAACAGATTGTGTTTATATACTTGTGCATATGCAGATACGTACATATACATTAATCAAAGAAAAAGTGGGTATCAATTTGAGTGTAGGAGGGAATTGGGAGAGAGTCAAAGGAACAAAGAGGAAGATGGAAGTGATACTGTTGTATATTTTCAATTTTTCTAACAATTAAAGATAGTAAGATAAATAAAGCCATCACATAGAACTTGGGCAAAGTAAATCAACCAAGGGTAGTGAGGGAAATTCTGAAGTGCTGAGGCAAAATACACTAAGAAAAGGTAACTGATGTAGAGACGAAGCCTGGAAAGCGTAGATTGGTAGGCACCAAATTACAGTCAGAGAAGAGGAAGATCTGCTGTGCTCTCCTATAGGAATATGTGTATAGATGACAGTTGCTGTATTAAGAAAACAGCTTTGTTTGACCAGGCAGGCAGAAACGATAAATGAAGAGATGAACGGGCATTATCAAGTTTCAAATGTATATAATACATCTGACAAAATAGAAATATGATACCCCCATCAGGAGGCACATCTTGTGGATTTTTTCCCATATTGGGTACAGATTAATTTTTAAAGCTTCATTACGACTTTTGAGAACTTGGACATCTCACTTGCTTCCATCTTCTGTGAGTGGCACTGTTTGTGTTTAAATTTATTATTGTACTTTATATTTTGGACATTTTTATTACTTTCTTTTGAAATAATCATACTTTTTATCCTATGTTTCCATTAGTATGTCAATGATACATTATTTTGCTATTCTTTTGCTATTCATAAATTCTTATATGATTAATGTTTAATATATGAATATATTTACTACTTCCTGGAAGATACAAGAACACTATACCACATTAATTCACGTTATCTAGCCTTTTATTGTACTATGATTTATTCTTTATGATAAATACTTCATTTCTATTTACCATTAATATTCATTTAGACTCACCAATTCTTACTGTAAGAAGAGTCAGTAAGTAAAGAGTTCTTTTATGTCTGTATCTATTTGATCTTTTCTTTAGCATTCTTTAGTATTTCATATTCTATGCTTCTTCTTACATCATTCATTCTTTGGTTAAATCAAAATAACTGTTTTTTTAAAGGGTATTTTTTACTTCCATGAAATTTTATTTGATATTCATTTTCGTTCATCATGGGAATATAGCTCAGCTCTCAGCTGTTTGTGTTTGGATTTTAGAGTTTGCAACAATTCTTAAACTGGTTACATAGTTCCTTTTATTGGTATCTTGGTTTAGGCTGTAGTAACAAAACTTTGTAGATTAGATGGCTTTAATGACAATAGTTCAGTGTTAGTGTAAGAGACAGGATTGGAGGAGATTTGGCATCCTGTCTTTTCAGGGGGGGTGGCAAGGGAGAGGTGGGGGGAGAGTAGAGGGAGAGACTGTGCCTGGATTCACCCAAATGGCCTCACTTACACTCACATGCCCCTGAGAGCCCCAACTTCAAATACAATCGTATTGGAGATTCAGGCTTTAGCCTTTGAGCTGCTGCTGACACAACCTATGCAGTTCTTAGCAAATGATGCTGAAACATTACAGCCCTGGATACTGCTCTGCTTTCTATTCTGTTGTGTCTTCAAGGATTCCAGTAACATAACTTAAACGTTTTCATCATTTACTGTTTCTTAGGATCATCTCTGTTTTGCACTTCATGATTTCATCTTTTCAGACTTGATCCAAAATCGAGTTTACTTAGCCTATCCTCAATTTTGTGTAATTTGGAAGTATGTCAATTTTCCTGCATTCTTAATTATTTCAGTTCATTAAATTTCTGGTTCTAGTAAAACTCTCTGACTTGCTACATAACTTACTGATCTATGGAACCACATATTGAAATGTGCCTTATAAGGCAACTTCAAGATCTCCTAGATATTCTGGTGCATGCTCACTCTCTCCTCCTTGCTCCCCCCTTTCCTCCTCTCTCTTTTCTCTATCTCTCTTTACATATTTGTTTGTTTGCTTGTTTTGTTTTGAGACAGGGTTTATTTGTATTGCTTTGGAGCCTGTCCTGGAACTAGCTCTGTAGACCAGGCTGGCCTCCACCAATACCGGATCTCTCTCCATGTTTCTTACACTGTCTGTCTCTGTCTCTTTATACGTAGTGATTTATTATATTTTTCATAAAACTTGTTGGTAATAGGATGCTTTTACACTTGTGTCACCCATCAGAGACAATAGCAGTAAGGGTAGGTGCAGATTCCTATAACTGAGTCAGGCTTTGCTTAACTGCAAGGAAGGCAGGAACACGCCTAGATCTAGAGCAGTGGTTCTCAACCTTCCTAATGCTGCAAGTACTTAATACAGTTCTTGTTTTGGTGACTATCAACCATAAAATTATTTTCCTGACTTTTTAACTTTTTTGCTACTGTTATGAATAGCACATACATATCTGATATGCAGGATATCTGATATGCAGCCCCTGTAAAAGGAACCTGTGATCCCCTAAAGGGGTTGCAACCCTCACATTGAGAACTACTGGTCCAGATGAGTAAGAGGTAAGAAATGATGTTACTTGTGCCACAAGAACATAAAGTATTGAGGACATCCACACAATGGAGCCATTGGGTGAAATTATGGCCATAAATATCAAGGACTAAAAACAAAACAATCTACATTTTTTTCTGGCCTCTGGAGTCCTATTTTTGTTGACTTATTTAATGTTTTACAAATTTTAATTAAAATATAATTGCATCATTTCTTCCTTTCCCTTTCTTCCCTCCAACATTTCCTGTTTTCTCCTCTCTCACTCACCCCCAATTCCTTCTCAATGATTATTATTATTACATCCTTGTTTTCTATAATTATTATTACACATATACATAAAACAATAAGTGTGTGTGTGTGTGTGTGTGTGTGTGTGTGTGTGTGTGTTTGTGATTGTCAAACTACAGCCTGTTGAGTACACCTAGTGTTGATTGCATGTACACGATTTCAGGGCTGACTGGTATTGGCTAGCTAATTAGGGACCTCATCCCTGGGAACGACTAATTCTCCCTTGTTCCAAGGTCTTCAAGTGCCTGCAACTCCTTCTCTAAAGATCACGTCCTCTGAGATGTCTCCCATGTTACCATGTGTATTGGTGTTGCCATTTTTCAGGTCTTGTGTAGACAGCCATGTGATTGAGGTATCAGAGGTACAACTTTCTCATCTCACACAAGAGTTCCTGTTCCACTGGCTCGTACTTTCTCATGCCAAAGAGATAGAAGGTGTGGGTGAAGACTCCATGCTGGCACCAGCTAGACCTCTCTACATTCAATGATCTGTGCAATGTTGTCTTCAGCAAAAGGGACTGCTGACTGTTTTCAGACAATGCCTTTCTGTCCTAGCATCAGGCTGGGTTGTTTAGGATTTCCATGGGACTCTCTGGACAAACAACCTACTTGAATGCAACCAAATCCCACCAATGGTAGCCTTGCCTGGCTACAAAGATTGTCAGTTCAAACGCTATACCTTCCATTACTAAGAGTTCTCACTAGTGTCACCTGGTAGATTCCAAGAAATTTCTGCTGCAGTAGGTCTCCACATATTACCCCCCCCCAATGCTCTACAATTCCACCAATCTCTCCCTCCACCAAACACCTGATCCTACCCACTCAAGTCACTACGCACCCCATAATCCAACAACAAGATTTCTTATATTTTCTCTTTCCAGGGAGGTTCATAACCCCTCCCCCATCCTCTGACTAGAGCCCTTCTCTTTTCCTAATCTCTCTGGGTCTTTGGATCATATCGCTTGGTTATCGTTTACCTAATAGTTAATACTGACTTATGAGTGAATTTATATCATATTTATCTTTCTGGATATGGGCTATCATCTAAAGTATGGATATTATTAAGTGGATTATAAAATTTAAATATTTTATTGTACAGCATATATTCAAAATCTGAACTATTTCCAAATGTGCCAGTTGCCTTTTATTGACAAGTTTTAATGCTTAAAGTCAAAGAATAAAGAAAGCTGTAATAACATTTCCAGAAACTATTCAGATATCCAATGAGAGTCATCCTTTCTGTTCATGTCGCTACTTTCTTTTGTGTCCTTTCATTTAACATACAGCCATTTTGAAAACTCTGTAATAATTGTAAAACATCATTTTCTGTGCTTTTAAAGGACATGTGTATTTGTCTCTAAACATGGCTCAGGAATGTATTATTTTGTAGAAAATGACCCTTCCTTAATAATTGCTGATGAACTTCCTTTTGTCAGTTTAAGATGCTCTCTCCTAGAATTTATTTTGTTGGTGTAAAATGAGAAAAGTTTCCTGTCAGGCTTCAAGAATCACATGATTTCAGGTCTAATTGGTGTCTTGTCAGCTAAAGTGGCAATGACAAAGTGGGTACATCACTCCCCCATCCTGAGAGCTAGGCAGAGGGTGGCCAGAAGTTGTTGTGGGAGTTCTGGTTCTGGGGTGTATCCTTGTTCATAGAATCAGGCCTTCTGAGCAACTTTATGTATGTGATTTAAGAAGATGAGGATACAGGGAGGCTGGTTTATCTATCAAATTGTAACTATTTTGGTATACACTCAGGTAATGAATTGTTCACTCAGTTTTATATCATGTAGTCAGAAAGAAGACTCGCGGGTATGCCATCAGCTATCTTTGTCCTTAGTGCTAGTCATTGCTCATAACCTTTATTATTTTTGTTATAATTGGTTGTTGTTACTATTATTAATTTTAAATGTCATTAAGGGTAGCAAATTAAATGTTTATCTTAAGTGACAGTTCATCATTCATCAATGTTAGAGACTGGTATCTGCTCAAGACCCCTGAGAACAAGTTCTCAGCACAGAGGAGATTTATTTGCCCCAGAGAGACACAGGATGGGGAATAAGAGGCGAAGATAGGAGATAGAAGATGGGCAAGAGGGGGAAAGGAACAAGGGAGAGGGGGAAGAGGTACTCATCCCAGAGAGCTACAAAGAACTGCTATTGGATAGAGGAGACAAAGGACATTTTCCCATGGGAAAATAGCAGTTTATAAAGGTAAAAGGGGAAAGAAAGGCCATGTTAGGATAAGGTGTTTAATTTTAATTGGTCATTAAATAGGTGAGCTGAAGGAGGCTTTTGATAGCTGGACCTTGGTAGTCAGCCTCAGGAGGAGGAAGTAGCCAAATGAGGGAATAGAGATTGGGGGGCTAGCGTTAGGAACGTTAACAGTTTTTAGAAAGGTAGAGGGAATGGGGAAGAAAGGCAAGGCTTGCTGTATTCACCATGCTCAGGCTGGCCAGAGTCCCTCCAATCAGTATGTATGCTACCGAATGTTCTAAAGTTATTTTCTTAAGAAATATTTCATTGTTGTCACATATTACTAAATCCAGCCTCAGATGCATTGCTTTAATAAGTATGTGTATGAATTAATACCGTTTATACCATAAAGTAAGCTTGAGTTTAACACATGGTTGATTAACCAAAGGAAATATGGAAGTTGCCATTTCCTTTAGTTCTGTGCCCTTTTCCATGTTAATAGCTTTCATGGATGACTTTAATAATAGATTGTGTTTCAGAAGACAGATATCTATAAAATGCTGTGAGATACTGACATTAATGCACAGAAGTATTGATTCTACAGCTCTTTACAATAATTTCTGATCAGTTATCTGCCTCACCGAGAGCACTTATGCTAACAGATATTTTAATGAAACATCAGAGTCTATTATACAAAACATGACAGACATATGGTAAAATTAAACAGAATCATTAAATTAAACTGAGAAGAAAACTCTAGTTGCTCAGAGGCACCCTTTCATCCCAGGAATTGATATACCTGACTGTGGATTATAAAAAAAATGTTTTATAAGAAATTTTTATGCATACATAGAAAGATGAAGACATTCTTTTCTTATGATTAATTTTAGTAAACCATTTGTGAATGACGGAGAAAGTTTTTATATTGCTCTTTCTCTTCTTCAAATAGGTTATGTGGGTATGCAATTTATGTCGAAAGCAACAAGAAATCTTAACCAAATCTGGAGCATGGTTCTTTGGAAGTGGCCCTCAGCAGCCCAGTCAGGATGGGACTCTGAGTGACACAGCTACAGGTGCTGGATCTGAGGTGCCAAGAGAAAAGAAAGCACGGCTGCAAGAGCGATCCAGGTCTCAGACACCCTTGAGTTCAGCAGCTGCCTCTTCCCAGGACACCACTTCCCCTGGTGCTCTACTGGACAGAAGCAAAGGGGCTGAGCCTTCACAGCAAGCCTTGGGAGCTGAACAGAAACAGGCATCAAGGTCTAGAAGCGAGCCACCAAGGGAAAGGTAATAGTTCGTCAGTAGTGTGAGCAAAAGTTGAGGGCTTACCAGAAACTACAGCTGCTATCAAGACCCCAGTATTTATTAGGAGGAATGTGTGGGCGGATTACTTCTTAGACCCCATATTAAAGACAGCAACAGGCCTAAGATTTTTGTCTATCTCTAGAATATGTCATTCCATAAGAGACCCTAGTTGAGAAGCTTGGTTTTCCTATCTAGCACAGATGCCAGTAAAAGTTATGTCAATCATTTGAGTTACAAATATCCAACTTTGAGTTGTGAAAAGCCTTTAAAAACACTATTTATAGGTTTAGCACTTGAGTGAAAAGTGTGCCCTTAAAGCATATGATGCAGAACCCAACCTACTGAAAGGCATGATGGGACATCAGAGATTGCTCTGAGTACATTCCTTTAAGCTGCAACATAAAAAATAGTGAGAAATTTATCAAGTGAAGTTAAGAATGATGCTAATGGTAGCTGCTAGACATGTGGCCTGAAGGAAAGACTTTTATTTGTGGTCTTCCTAAAGGATACCTAGAGTACAAAGTCAAGGATGAGTAGAGAAGAGGTAACTGGAAATATAGTAAGCAAAGGGGCTAACTTTCATAGATGTTTATCCCCAACACCAAAGATGTCAGCAAGGGATGAAATGATCAGATAGTGTACATAAAATGTTTTACTCATACATTCATTCATCTGAGTTGATGCTATCCACTAGAAAACGTAGATACTAAGGAATGATGCTTCTGGTGTGTGAGCCCTGACTGGTGGGTCCTGACTAGGCTTGACTGCTTCCGTTCCTGTAACTGTTATTTATGCTACTAGGTAAGAAGTAGTCTCCACCCAAGGAAGTGATCAGACCTCATTTTCAAACAAAATGTACACAGGATCAATGATTTCAAAGTAAAGCATGTCTAGATTACAGCCCTGATTCTGGCATAATAGGCAGTGATAACACACTTTGCAGGGGTGTGCCAAGTATTAAAGGAGAACACAAGGTCCCAGGCCGACATGTGGTGCCTACCTAACTGAATATGGCTGTGATTTCAGCCAGCACTCCTCAAACAATCACTGTAATTAAACTCAGTGCCGGGAACCAGAGGGCGCAGAGATGAGGACATATCCTATTTCTTACACTATGAGGAAACAGTATCCCAGGGAAGACTGACACCTAGGCAATTAGTCAGGATGTTTATCTGTTGATCAATACTAGAGGATAGATATAGTACTTTGGGAGATCTAGAAACAAAAGAAATGACTTTTGAATTAAACCTTATAAGATCCCCAGATGTTAGAGGGGAATAGACAAGAGTAGAGAATATATGAAGACATTTTTTAGAAAAAAGAAAGGGCATCAGAATTACTGTAGTGACAACAGAAGGAAACTCACTTGATGACAAAATGTAGTGTGTTAAGAAACACAACTATTAAAGGTGCATTTTGGGCCTTGTCAGAAAACTCTACCTTTAAATATGAGCAAGATGGTAGAGCTGTAAAATTGGTAAACTAAAGAGTCAAGTTTGGCCTATGATGAAAACCTACATAAAATCCCAAGGTGTACAGAGCCATGTTGACACATGGCATACAGTATGAGCACTGAGGAAATCAGGGGTCTGTGAACAGATAATGGAGGCTTGGGTATATGAACAGAAGTGGGCCTGGTGACAGTTTGGACTTGGGCAGCCTTGGAGAAGCAAGATTGGAAAGATGACTAGTTGTTTTTAGTTACTGAAAATTTCTTGGCCATAGTTTGAGCATTAATCTGGAGCGAGTGGGAACAGAACAATTAAAGTTAGTGATAAGAAAAAGTATCATTAGTTGGGCTCCTAAAACCAAATTCCTCAACCTTCCTTAAAGCAACCCCCTGATGGGTCTCCTGTCTCCAACCATTCAGCATCTCCAGAAGTGTTATCTGTTTTTACCTAAACTTCTAGCAAGTTCAAGTAAGCCTTAGAAACCAATGAGGTATTTGCATAGAGTACAGTCATGGCATTTTTGAAAATTATAGTTACCAGCTACCAATAGACCCCTTCTATTGCAAAATCGCAACCCCACACTCTGTGACCCACTTTCAGGCCCATGCCCTTTTCATGTTGAAGTGCCAATGTAATATAAATACCTCAAGCAGAACCCTTTTTGCTTCTTTTTATTCCTTGCCTCTCATTCTCCTTCTGTCCTTAATAGTCTCTCCCCCTCACCCACCCCACGATGTAATATAGCAGCTGCACTTTGCTAATCCGCAGCGGAAATGACCAACTTCTCCACTTTTTATATATGCATACATATATGTGCAGGCATGCTTGAGCATGTGAGTGCATTTGTGAGCACACACACACACACAGAGACACACGCACACACGCAAATTTGTGTGCAAATGCTGCTGCCCCTGAATCAGATTCCCTATGCTCCTTTCAACTGCAAAGCAAGCCTGTGGTTATCTCCACTTTAACTGCACATTTAGAATTAGTTCAGAAAGCTTTAGCCAAGAAAAAAAAATGTTTTCCAGAAACTTTTGGAATAACAACAGGGACATCCCTGGCCATGTTCTTTGTATTGAGAAATACTGAAGGGGACAAGTGAAGAATACCTTTACATTGGCATTAGTGCCAAACCCCTTTCCTTTAATTTTATCTTTGCCTAAAATAATAATAATAAAAAAGTCATATAAAGAATGAAAAAATCAAAACCTAGTTTCTCCTTTGCGGCTCTATTTTGTAATAAGTAGGAATGAAGGAAGAGAAAATGAACAGCACCTGTAAACACAGCAATATGTCTGAGCTGAGGATGCTCACTGGTAGTGACTGCCTGGCATGCACAGTGTCTTGGCTTTGAGTACCAGTACTGTAAGAAACAAATAAACAAACATAAAATATCACCATTTGTAGTTATAGTGGCTGAGAAAGTTACAATATAAGCTATGGGTCAGCCACTGTTTTCTGATTGATGCTATAAAAGAAAAAAGCCTTGGGTATTCACAATCAAGCCAAAATGAACTTGCTCTGTTGTCACAGTGCTACTAGATCTGACTTCTGAAATAAGCACATTCTTAATTATAAAAGTTTCATTGTTCGTCAAGAATTCCAAGTATGCACTGTTCATATATACATGTGTGGAAAACACATTTGATCTTGTAGTGATATATGCTTACACTTTGATCTTATTACTGTCAATAATGTTTCTCTCTGAAACAATTTGTTACAAGGGAATGTAAGCATAAAATGTGCCTATTGAATTAATATTCGTGATTTTCAATTTAAACTTTAAAAGGCCTAAATACGTTTTTGATCCTATTGTAATGCCAAGGGTTCACATTTAAAACTTAATCGGTACATAAATTTAACGCCGTTCTTTACTTCAAATTTTAATCAGACGCAGGATCCTATCTAATCATGTGAAATAATAGATTTAGGCCTGAATGCACAGACAAGGATGTCTCTTTGGTGTGTTTAAATTCTATCTACTGTTCTTTGCACACCACAGGAAGAAGGCTCCAGGGCTTTCGGAGCAGAATGGCAAGGGAGGCCTGAAGAGCGAGCGCAAACGCGTGCCCAAATCCGTGGTGCAGCCCGTGGAGGGGGCCACGGAAGAGCGGGAGCGGAAGGAAAGGCGGGAAACCCGCAGGCTGGAAAAAGGGCGCTCCCAGGACTACCCGGACCGGCCTGAGAAACGCGAGGATGGCAGGGCGGCGGAGGATGAGAAGCAGAGGAAAGAGGAAGAGTACCAGTCCAGGTACCGCAGCGACCCGAACCTGGCTCGCTACCCTGTGAAGCCGCCTCCCGAGGAGCAGCAGATGCGCATGCACGCCCGGGTGTCCCGCGCGAGGCACGAGCGGCGCCACAGCGACGTGGCACTCCCGCACACCGAGGCTACAGCCGCGCCGGCCGAGGCCGCGGCGGGCAAGCGCGCGCCAGCTGCCACCAGGGCCTCTCCGCCCGAGTCCCCCCGCGCGCGCGCGCCCGCCGCCCAGCCTCCCGCCGAGCACGGCCCGCTGGCGCCACGGCCTGTCCCGGGTCCCGCAGAGCCGCCCGAGCCGCGCGTCCCCGAGCCGCTCCGGAAGCAGGGTCGCCTGGACCCGGGCTCGGCCGTGCTCCTGCGCAAGGCCAAGCGCGAGAAGGCAGAGAGCATGCTGCGGAACGACTCCCTGAGCTCCGACCAGTCCGAGTCTGTGCGACCGTCCCCGCCCAAGCCGCACCGGCCCAAGAGGGGAGGCAAGAGGAGACAGATGTCGGTGAGCAGCTCCGAGGAAGAGGGCGTGTCCACGCCGGAGTACACCAGCTGCGAAGACGTGGAGCTAGAGAGTGAGAGCGTGAGCGAAAAAGGTGAGCGCGGCTCAGAGGTGAAGATGATGCGTGCAGATGCCTGCCGCGGAGGTGCTGGGCTGGGGAAGCGCTGTGCCAGGCGCACCTGCGCCTGAGAGATGTGCCAGGATGTCTGAGATGCTGTGCTCCTAGATCCCTGTGTACAGGACGTCCGCACATGCGCCTCCACCTTCCTTCAGACAAGTCTGTGAGCTGTGCTTAGAGGAGCATGGCCCAGGGTGGAGGCATGCCTACTAGCTTTAGAGGTGCTGAGGTCACAGATGCAGGTGAAGGAGGTGTTTGTGTTCCAAACTTAGTGCAGAAACCTAAAGCACTCACAGATAGATAGAGATGCAGGCAGTGAAAGGTTGTACTTTTTTGTGCATTTAATAAAAGCTACTGCAGGCTCAAGTTTTGAATGAGGAGAATTCCCTATTGATTCTGCTTCCTGTGATTCAGGGAACTAGGAGTGCAGTGTTACATGCGAAGTTATTATTTGAGGGTGCATTTTTAATGGGGGATAAATTGTTTTCTAGAAAACTGAACTGTGTGTATAAACAATGTTTATCCCGTAAAAATAACAAAAAGTGCATTTGTGCATATTCCATCCCCTTTTTCGATTTCAAATTGATTCTCATCAAAATTTGAATAAATTCTAAATGGTATCATTTGAAGTCTTACATATTAGGTTGCTAAGTAACTTTGAGGCATGAAGTTCACACTCCAAAGTAACTGAGACAGTATTATAGGGTTTTCTCTCTAAATTGGTATCTTACAGCTGTTTAGCCATGTATAACTATTTAGGTCCAAATTAACTGAAGTTAAATAAACGTAACAGTTCTGTTCCTTAATCTCACCAGCCACATTTCAAGTGCTCAGAAAGTCTATTAAAAAGTGCTGGTCTAGGAAATGCTTCAATTTAAAATTAAAATTACATGCCTTGCTTGGAGGGTATTTGCATTTTGATGCTGTTCATTCAGATAAAGCTGACTGCAAGTCTAACTTTGGTGGTGACCACCTTCCTTCTGGTTGTGTTGGGGTTTCTCTGTGTTTATTAACATATTTGTATTTGGGTAGGGCTATTCTTCTAGATGTCCTCTCTCTTAATTTATAACTTTTATATTATATTGTAAACATAATTTTATTTAAAAATAAACTTTTTTTTTTTGTCTAGCTAGAAACTGCTTGTAAATGAGTCTTCCCCCTTCCTGGTTCCTCTTAGTGCCCACACAGTGTGAGCGTTATACAGGAAGTTGATAAATTCCATCCTGGCATTAGTGTTACTGCAAACCAACTTGAAATAGTTGTCTTTGGAATTCACATGCACCCAAGAGGTATTTGTCTCTTAGCTTTCATTCAGGTGACATCTCTTTGTGAGATGAATACTGACTACAGGCTTTTACAGTCAGCTGATGAATAGACTATAGCGACTGCCTTTGATTTTCCCCTGAAGGAATATAGTAGGAATTAACTACATAAACACATGCGTTGTAGTGGCCATCTGTAGTAGCCCCACTTTGTGGCACCTAGTCTGTAAAAACCTGGCTTTGTGGGGCTTCAGTCGGTTCCAGGTGACTTGTCTGTTCTGTACCTAAGAGGGCGAGTGTGTATTGGGAAAGAGCAGGTAAAGATATTAAGGAAACGGCAGAGGCAGAGAATAAAATCAGCAGGCTAATCCATCTCTGTGGGCCCTGACAATGTGCTTGTCTGCTGTGTGGATAACTACTTAAGGTGTATTCTACATATCAGGATGGGTGTGGCGTCTGGTTATCTTCCTCACCTTACTCCCAGTAGCAAGAGATGATCTAAGGAAACCCGACCAGATGCACGGACAACCAGATGAGGGCTTGGTGTGGTGTGTGGAGTTTGTTGCCTCTACAGGCATTCTTCTCTGGGACCTCAGAGACCTCTTGGAACTGACACATGCTTGCCTTCTGGAAATACAGTAGCATCCTGAATCCATACGTCTTACTTTGTGCTTAGTCTCATTTTCAAGTGGAAATTTATATTCCCCAGCATCGAAGTCCTACTCTGATATGTTAATCCAAAATTAATCTTACAAAATGAATAAATACTAACTATAATGTAAATAACCTAGTTATAGTGTAGCAGAGACATTTCCTTACTCAGAATTTATTTGCGAATGCTACCACACCCCACAATTCCCTAAGGGCTGTCTCAGCATCCATGACAGTCCAATGTACCCTTTGACACTGCCCAAGTTACCTAACCTTCACGTGTCTTCATTTTCTAACTGGCATGAGTTTCTAGCTTGTAATGTTGTTGAATGAAAGATGATGCAAATGTATCAAAACCAGATGTTAAATTAGCATTCTTCCTGTCTTGATTTTTCCTGTGGTGTCAGCCCTACACACATCTGTGTCAGCTTTCGTCACAGTGACAAATACCTGAGATAAGCAACTTGAAAGCCCAAAGATTAATTTTGTTTCTCAATTTGAGAGATTTCCTCTATAGTTGCCTGACTCAGTTGTTTGTGTCTGCAGCAGGCAGAGCATTATGGCTGAGGGAACATGTTGCAGAGGCTGCCCACCCCATGGTGGCAGGAAACAGAACACTAGGAAGGGACCAGGACCAAGGTAAATCTTTACAGGATGTGTCTTCAGAGACCCATTTCCTCTAACTAGAACCTTCCTCCTGCAATAATCACGTCTCAATAACAATGTTGAATGATAAATATATCAGCATATTAGTTGACAAAGGCAGATTCCTCATGATCCAACACTGCCCCAAAGCTCTTTCTTAACACTGTTGCATCTAGAACCAGATTTTCAACAAGTGAGCCTCCAAGGGACATGATGGCTTCTGTCTGTAGTCTCAACCTGTTCAAGAAGCTGAGGCGGGAGAACTGCCACATATATGATGATACCTTGGAATGCATAGGGAAAAAGAACTCTCAAAGACCATGCCTTCTTGAGGGGTGCATCATAGCCAAACCATAACAGTGTCTAAAGTTGTAGTGACTGTGACATAATTACTTGCATTTGACATACACAGAGAAGGAAAAACAAGCTGCCTCCTATGATCTAGGCCCCTGTGGCATAAGCAGGAGAAGGGCTTTCTTGGGGAGCAATGGATGCCATGTTGTGAATTCAGAGACAAAGGAAGGTGACCACCATAGTATGTGATCTAAAGGGACCGTGGGAGAAACAGCTACACTTGACTGTATCCAGGTCTTTGTCCTGTCCAATTTGTAAATTTCACAATTAAGATAAATATTTAACACAACACCATGTGTATTGTAACTACTTAATATTTTGCCATATTGATCCATTGACATCATTGCTCATATTTACCTAAACTCTGTTTCCTTATTAATTTATAGCAAGTGTATAGTTAGCACAGCCTATGGATATACTAAAGCTAAAAAATAGTATGTCCCCTTTCTTCACAGAATTTATTTTCTTTTGAAAGCATGGAAAATACATAATCACTGTTGGCTGTGGCGATACATGTCTGTAGTCTTGGAACTTGGAGGGTGAGGTTGAAGAATTGTGAGTTGAGATTATCCTAGTCGATATAGAAAGTGCATGGCCCACCCATGCAACACGGGGAGTGAAGCCCACACTGCATAGCATGCTCAATACACTGGGTTGTTTCCCGTCACTGCAATAATGATATGCCTACTGTATATTATGTTACAGTAATAGTCTTCCCCTTCTCCCAACTACTCTTAGATCCCTCTCACTTCCTATCCACCCAAATTCACCATACTAATTTACTTCCTCTATCTCTCCTACTCTCTCTCTCTTTCTCTTTTTCCTCCCTCCCTCACTCCCTCCCTCCCTCTCTGTCCCTTCTTCCTTCCCTGCCTTTCTTCCTCCATCCCTCCCTTCCATTCACTCCCCTCAAAATTAACAAGACAAAAAAATACCAAAACAAAGCAAAAAGCACACAAAAATCATGTCTTATACTGGCTAACTACTCCATGGAGAGGAGCCTGCCCTGGAATGTGGCTGATATAGCCAGTGAAAAATCAATTGGAGAAAGCTGAGTGTTCCCTTTCCCATAAGGTATCAGTTGCAAGTAGTTTCTTGGTTAGGTGTGGGACATTGTTTTTAATTTCCCTTTTGAATGCAGGAGGTTTTGTCTGGCTGCCCATGCTGTCACAATCTGTGTGAGCTCAGATGTGCCTCAGCCCTGTTGTGTCTGGAAGAAGCTCTTTCCTTGCAGTCATCCATCAAGTCTGGCTCATAGAACTTTTACGCCCCTTCTTCAGCATCATCCCTGAGACTTGACTGCAAGGCTTTGATATAGACATTCTGCTTTGGTCTGAGTGCTCCAAAGTATCTAAGTGTTTACAGCATGTTGCCAAGTAGATCAGTTATGTATCCCTTTTCTTATAGCTTATATATATTAACCAATATAAATGTTTCTACATAGAAGAGGAAGGGCAGACAGTAAGCGCAATCTTGATTTCTACATTGCTCTTAAGTTTAAATAAAATGTGTAATATAATCCATTGCCAGTAGCTCAGGTGAACATTTGTGAAGAGGTCTATGGGTAAAGAGAAGCCAAAATGGTGGCATCCTTGAGGAAAGAAAGAAATGGAGCCTGTTTGGGGATGAATGAACTCCGCTGCTTTGTTCTAAGGAGTTAAGGCACTTATTCTAGCAAGGAACTTAATGAGGGAGTGCTAAGTCAGGAGGAATTGGAAGAAGTGGTGGCTTGATCTCCTCTTCACTTTGGGCGAACAATACAATTTTTTTATTCCTTTGAGAGATAGGAAGAGATAGATAGAGAGAGGAGAGATAGAGATAGAGAGAGGAGAGATAGAGAGAGAGGGGGCAGGGAGGGAGGGGGAGAGAATACATACCTATTATTTTATGCATTTTTGTATGTTTATTTTGTGTCCGATCACGAAGTTTTTCTGGTTTATATTTTAATTTGTCCTATGAACTTAAACATGGAAGACCTTACCATATAATGGCAATCAGACAGTTGGAAACATTGGCATGGGCATTGACTTCCAAGCATTTTACCTATCTGATTTATGTTTTTACAAGTAACACAGAAAGGAGAAGAGAGAGCTGTGTCTGGCTTTGATGATTGAAAGATAAATATGATCCTTCCTATCATACTTTTCCAGTGAGTGAGGAGTGACTTCAGGTGCTGGTTGCTTTGGTTGGAGGAGGGAGGGAGATGAAAGAGGTAACCGAGAAAGATGAAATGTGAGAGGCGGAGATCTAAAGTGGGCGTGGAATAGGACTCAGCTACTTAATCATATGTGAAATTTAAATCCTTGGAAGAGATTTAAAGAACATAACCCCGTGTCTATCTCTGTCTTTCTCTGTCTTTGCCTGTCTCTCTTGTGTAACATGATTCCCAATTTCTAATAATATATTGGGAAAAATGTGTTAATCATAAAGAAGGCTAGACTTTTAATTTCACATTCTGAGTGATACATTAAGTAACCAAAAAATTTTTTTCTTGATTCTA
Organism: Cricetiscus sungorus; assembly: GCA_030556225.1. NCBI lineage: Eukaryota > Metazoa > Chordata > Mammalia > Rodentia > Cricetidae > Cricetiscus > Cricetiscus sungorus. Next base: position 17,776,779 of record JANBXA010000641.1, read on the forward strand.
AAATCAGATATGAATAAAAGGCAATTCTATAAAAAGGAAAGAAACTCTATAAAAAGAGAAATTTGAATCTTTACATCTAACATAATTATATCCCATAATATTTCTTTCCAAATTAGTTCTAAGCTAGGGATATTAGTCACTTAGTGGCATCTGATACAAGTTTCTGTTTTTGACTCAGGAAAATAAATTAACATCTGCACTACATTCTTAAAAATAAGCATACAATATTTGCATGTGATATGTGACAACAGTATCAATATAGAACATCTTAAAATAATTAACAATCAGTCATTTGAAGGGGAAATATTTGTGCCTCCAAGTCCATTGAGAAAAAAAATACTTGCTGTTGAAGTTTTCATGGTTACTTATTTTGTCTCAGTAAGGTTTTCTTCAGAATCCTTGTAAAATGCAGAATCATACTGCAGTACTCTGACCCATTTTATCCAGTGAATGAAAAGGTTGTCCTTACTTTTGGTTCAATTTAGCAGAATCACAAGATCTCAGAAGTGAAAGATAGTCTCTCCATTCACGTCCTCCTGGACAGAGAAGGGAATGTGGGCATTCAGAGCTGCCCAGTTCCGTGCCCTTGAGGCTTCTTGCTTGTCCTAGCTCTTCAAGACTGAAACACATTTTGTTTCTAGTGCAGCCTAGGGTTTTAAAAACTGTTTATTGTCAGGACAGTTGCTTGTTCATGGGACAGTGTGACTGTCCTGCATCTAGTGGATTTCTGAGACCAGGTATGGAATTTGAACCTCACCCATGTTATTAGTCATGTGAGGGACAATGTTGAGTCTGCCTCTTCAAGGCCCCTCCTCCTCTTCTTCTTTTTCTTCCTTTTGCATTCCAACTGACATACCCAAATTTAGGTTTAAAACACTAAGAATGCCATCTACAAAATGAAGTTGAGGTTGTATTAGTCTCCTAGGACAGCAAAGAAGTACCATGGATGTGGTGGTTTAAACCACAGAGATGTATTTTCTCACAGTTTGGAGGGCACAAGTCCCAAATGTAGGTGCAGATAGAGCTGATGTCTTCTATGAGGCATGCGGGGAGAGTCTGTTTGCCTGCCCTGTGTTTGTCTCTTTCTGTGTTTTTATGCGGCTTTCCTCAATGTGTATCTATGTCGTCATTTCCTTTTCCCCTAAAGACATTAGTCTACCATATTAAGACTCCTTCATGATGTCCTCATTTTAAAGATGATTTACGATCAGAGCCTTTAGGATTTCAGTAAGTGAGTGTGGACAGTGACAAATTCTGTGACAGAACAAACATTTGAGGAAAACAGGTTGAAGTACGGAGTTATTTTGTCTCAAGGTATCATGCTATCACTCATTCTATCATCCCCAGGTATGTCGATTCTGGGCCCAAAGTAGGGGAGAAGTTGTTAGTAGGAATATATAGCAGTGACCGACTGATTGGTTCCTGCTAATCAGGAAGGGGTGGAGAAGGAAAGAGAATGAGGATGAATGGATATTTCTATAGCAGAGTTTCTTCCTGCAACCCCCATATTCCATCTTAGTCAATTGCCATTGGGATAGTGTCACCTAAATTTAAGACGGGTCTTCTCCCTTGGTTAATCCTCTGCCAATAACCTCACACCTGGTTGTATGAGTGTTAATTTTAGAGATGTGCCTCAATCCAGTTGACAACCAAGGTGTCTGCCCATTTGTCTGATATTCAGACATAGTTAATTAAAATGTAACAATTTAACACTTTCTCTCAAAAGATCCATGTCCATCTCATAATTGCAAAATTAATTTAGATGATCTCCAAGAGTTCCTTTGTTATTTTTTAAATACTGATGGTTATTATTATAATGACGATGATGATGTATGTATGTATGTATGTATGTATGTATGTATGTATGTATGTATGTATGTATGGGTGTATCTGCCATGGCACACAGGTGGAGGTCACAGGACACAACTGTAAAATCAATTCTCTCCTTCATTTATGTGGGTTTCAGGAATTGAACTCGATTAGCAAGCTTACTTAGCAAGTGCCTATACTCAATGATCCATCTGACCAGCCTCAAGTCCCCCTTTTCCTTAGCAGACAAACTCTACATTGTACAAAAGTTGAGAGGCCAAAGTCTCCTCTGAGACTAAAGGAAATGCTTGTAAGGCTCTGTAAAGCCCAAAACAAGTTACATACTTCCAGTATACAATGGCATGAAAGTGTGTATTTCCATTCAACAATAAGAGGACTCATTTCATGTTTGTGTCAGTGCTATAGCTTGGCTGTGAAATGTTTCCCCATAGGCTCATACAATTTCATCCTTGGTCCCAAGCAATAAAGCTGGGTCATGAGGTTATTAAACCATTGGGACCGTGAGCCTGCCAAGGGAAGCAGATCACCGAGAGTGGGCCTTGAACACTGTAGTCGCTCTGGTTCTAACTTGAACTCTTTGTTTCTCATCAACACCGTATGGGAAACTCCTGCTGTAAGATCATCCTGTTGCAGCCTGACTGAGTCCACAGTTCTGCTCCCCATCCTGACAGACTGGATGAGCCAAAATGGGTCTTTCCTACTTTATGTTACTTTCTGTCAGGTATTTTCTTACAGGGTTGTAAAACCAATTAACACTGTGAATGTTCCTAACTCTGACCAAATAGTGGACACAACGTTAAGACAGAATTCTTTACTCTGGCTCACAGTTTGAGATGTTTCGGGTCATGGTTGGCATGGCCTGTCTATACCTTACACCTGAGGCAAGGATGGGCATTGAGAATGTAGGAACACTTAGCAGGAAGGGAACATATGGAGGGGTGGATCAGTCGAAGGAGTTTTTTCTTTTCTTTCACATTTTCCTTTCTGTATTTATATTAAATCAGTAGTGCGATTGACTATACTGAGAACATGTCAGTCCAAAAAAGTTCAAAATGATGAAGGGCATCTGTCACAGTATCATAGCGAGTTTTTCTCATTAATAATTCAATATTTGTTTAGAAATCCATGTGCCTGGGGAAGGATACAAAATAACTCAAATTATACTTGGGTAATGAAATAAAGAGTGTAACTATCCATTTGTATTTTAGAACTCCAGAACAACACTTGAAAATCATTTTCTAACAGACTAGCAGAAATGAATTCTGCCTAGGATGGCCCTGTGGCACTTGAGACTTCACGAGGGAAATCGAGGAACAGAACAGTGGCCTTTAAAATACTTGAAACAGGGGTTGTAAAGAAGGCCTTCTGCTTAATAGTGCAGTGCATACTTCTCTTGCAGAAGACTCAAGTTCAGTTCCTAGTACCCATGTTGAGTGGCTCACAGAAGCCTGTAGCTCAGGAGATCTGATGCCTTCTTCTGTCCTTTAAGGGAACATCACACACACACACACACACACACACACACACACACACATATAATTTTTGGAACAGAAACTTTAATGTTATCCAACTTTGATGTGACAATTGGAACTTATAGAGGATCATTCAATACAGTGGCGGTTATTGTTCCCATGACTTACCATTCCAGTCAGTTCGCAGGTAGAACACCTACTGAATGGAATCTGAATTCTCAGTCCTTTAACTCTGCCTGTCTTGAGACTCACCTTTGCTGGCATTCTGCTCTTGGTGACTCATTAGTAGTCCTTCCTTGACTTTCACATTTGTCACCACCTTCTCTGTGTCAGTTTCTTGACAGCACTCTGCCCCTTAAACTGCCCTCCAGCGCCACGACTTAACGTGCATTTCCTCCTCCCTATTTCTCTTGCAGTATATTGAAGTTTTGTTTAATGTTGTTTTTATTTTTGTGGATGTTGTGTCTCCAGAGGGAACCATATCATGAGTTTGAGTGGGTGTATTATTTTTCTATACTTCTGTTCAGTTTTACTAATGAGGCAGCTTAAAATTGCATAAATAGAAGTACAGTTTTCAAAGATGAATCCATTTTTAACCTGTAGGGGTGTATACTTGAGTAAAGAGACTAGATATGCTAAAATACTACTGTGGATAATCGAGTGTGAAAACAATCGTTTTCCTTACCATCAAAGTCTTGGTGTACCCTCAAATTTATTGATTTAATGCATTTGGAAAAAGTACTGCAGACAACATGCATGACCCATGTGTTGAATGACATCAATTTAAATTTGTGGGTGTTGCTCAGTGGTAGATGATTTGCTTACCATTCGGGGGCCTTACTTCCTAGCTTCAGAATTGTGTTTCTTTTTTTTTTAACTGGGAAATCAAATTTTATTGAACTCTTAAGAAGTAACTGTGTTATTTCTGCCATTAAATATTTACTTACTGAATATTTTAATGCAGTAGAAAAATGGACTATCCATAGGTAAATTTATAGTATGCATTTAGAAGAGAATTGCTCTTGGAATTAAAAAGGATGCAAAACAGCCTTAGTAACTTACATCAAAAACAGCAATAAAACACACAACTTAGTGTGAACTGACTGGTAGCTGAATGGGAAGAAAGAAGGGAAGTTGGAAATGAAATTGGCCTAATACCCCTGAAGAATAGAGAACAAACAGTAGATTCGGGGGCTGCAGAAAATTTGTTATTTGAGAAATTATGAATTGCATTGGAGACCAAGAACATTTAGGAAGCCATCCATTAAATTACAAGTGTAAGACTATGTACTTCTCAGTAAATGAGTTGAAATTATCTTGGGAATTGCTCTTTCGTGGACTGTTTTCCCAATTCCTGACCTCTTCTGCTACTTCTGCTACCTAAATATTCATATATGGAAATCAGAAGTTAGGCCCTACATATGGAAAGAATATACAGTCTTTGTCTTTCTGACCCTTTGTCCCCTTACTTAATATGATATTTACAGTCCTGTCATCGTAGCTGCTTAATACTCTCCCCCACCCCCCTTTCCAACTTCATTTTTGTTTTTGGTGGAATGTGAACTGTATTTATTCTTCTGGTGAAAGGCTAGAGATAGTAAGATACCATTGATTAATCATAATCTTTTAAGTAATAGTGTCTCGGGGCATATAGTCTGAGCTTTAACTCGTCCACTGTTTCCTGACTACATCACAAAGATGCAGTCCTGGGTGATGAACACGAGCTTCTTCCAGCCCTTTTGAGTGGGGGAAATTTGGTCAGGGTTGCTTCCCATTGCTCAGGCTGAGGCTACTCATACGTGTGTCCCTGTTTGTGAACCACTCTCAAGATTGACTTTTCTCCAGATTTTAACTCAGTATCTGTCTTACTTACACTCTTCTGAATGACGATTTTTAAATATCCTTTTGACTTAGAGTAGAGGAGAAATAATTATTTGTGTGTTTATATCCTTAAAATCTTACCATTTTTTCAAGAAGAAAAAAAGATAAATAAGGGAAGAACAAATAAAGCACGGATTTTCTTTTTTCATTTAGATGTCGTACAGACCAGAGAAAACACTGATCTTCGTATGATTTACTTGGCAGTGTCTTAGTTACTTTTCTAATTGCTGTAATAAAATACTCTAACAAAAGACACTTAAGGGAAGAAAGACTTGATTTTGGTTGCAGTTTGAGGTTTCAGGCCATCGCGAAGGAAAGGTGTAGGGGCAGAAGCTTGAGGCACTGCATTCCCATCCACCATGAAAAACAGCGTGAATGCTGCTGCACAGCCCTGCTTCTCATTCTCATTCAGCCCAGAGCTTCAGCATAGAGACCGACACTTTCCAACCAGGGTTGGTCTTACTGCCTAAATTAACCAATCAGAATAATCCCTCACAGACATGCCAGGACATTTATCACTTCCAGACTGATCAGTGTTCTCAGTCGCAGCAAGTCAGTTGCAGTTAACTTGAGGAGATGTATTAGCAACTTTTCTGTTGCTGTGATAAAACTCCAGCGTCCAAGGCAATTCATAGAAGGATCGGTTTAGTTGGGCTTTACAATTCCAGAGGGATCTGAGTCCACCACCATCACATCATGGAGCATGGCATCTGGTCGACAGGCTTGGCACTGAGCTATAGCTGACAACTCACATCCCGATCCACAAGTGAGAAGTAAGGAACACACTGGGGATGCGTTGAAACCATAAAGCTACTCCCACAGCACACACCTCCTAATTCTTCACAAACAGTTCCACCAGCAGGGACCCAGTGTTCAAAGGCATGAACATTTGAGAGCCTTTCTCATTCAGGCCATCATATTCACTCCCTAGACTCCATAGCCTTGTGGCCATGTCATATTGAAAAATGCACTTAGCCAACTCCAGAAGTCCCCAGTCATTTAGGATCAATGATGTTTAAAAGTTCAAAGTTCAGAAGCTCTGCTAAGACTCAAGGCAGTCTCCTAGCTCTCGTCCCCATGTAAAAAAAATCCAAAAGCAAATTATGCACTTCTAACATTCAGTGACACAGCATACACAATACTATTGCAAAAGAAATGAGTGGGGGTATAGTGGGGAAATGCTGGGAGAAAGCAAGGTGGAAGCAGCAAGAAAACTCCATATGCTTAGCTCCATGTCTAATATCAAAGGGCTTTTCTGGCTCCATCCATTTAGCTTTGCTGCATACAACATACACCACTCTCTTGAGCTGGTTCCACTCTATATACAGCTCTCCTTAGTAAGTGTTCCATGGCTCTGGCACCTCTTACATGTGGTTTGAGCTGTGAGCCCTCAGCTGTTCCTGATACCATTTGCCATCATGGACTCAAACCCTCTAACATCTTGGGGTCTCCAGTGTAATTCAGGCTTCATTTCCATGGCTGCAAGCAGTGGGTTCTCAGGGGGTTCATGCAAGAACTGCCCTGGCCTACGTGCCTGGCCTCGGTGGCTGTCCTTATCCATGGAGGAAGATTCCATAAACCTTTATTTTTTTTCTTGTATCTCTCATTAATGTAGAGCCAGAACTATATGGGCAAGACTGCTTGGTCATTTTGCCTGCATACTCAAGATGGAGGCTAACCTTCTGAACTAAATTTGCAGAAACTTCTTTCTTTTTACTTTTAGGAGTAGAATTCTTCATAGCCCTTTTCTTTCACACATTAGAAGTTAAGCTGGGAGGGATCTGTCTCCGAAGTCACCCTTCCTTCTATTCCATGGTGGATCTGGTCTCCTCTTATATCCTTATATACTTCATTGCATTAAATTTCCTGGTGCTGTTTTTCTTTTCAAATTATACATTTTGTATTTGTGTTTTTGCCACATTTGCCCTTCTTCATTGTAGATCCACATGTAAGTAATTACTAATAACCATGCCACAGAGTCAATATTAGGGACATCTTGACATTTTTTTTACCAAAGAAATTAGTCCATTGCCTTTTAATTTGTCCTGAGGTAAATGTTTAGGACAAGGTCAGAAAGCAGAAAGAGCATTTGCCAAACTATAACAGAAATGGCCTATAGTCCAGATGTTGTTTGAAGTGTTTGCTTTTCACATAGCTCTTAGCATTGTCATCTCCCAAGGTTCTTCTAGGATTGTCCATTCACTTCTGCTTGCAGCAATCTGATTTGTGTGTATGTGTGTGTGTGTGTGTGTGTGTGTGTGTGTGTGTGTGTGTGTGTGCGCGCGCGCTCGTGCAGGCTAAAAGTCCTAAAGTCTTCCACACTTATTTAAAAAACGAACAACAAAGACACAAATAAAATAAAAAAAAAACCAGAGAGAGAGAGAGAGAGAGAGAGAGAGAGAGAGAGAGAGAGAGAGAGAGAGAGAGAGAGAGAGAGAGAGAGAGAAGAGAAGAAAAGAATACATAACCTGAAAACACACAACCCAAACCAAACCCATGTAGTTAGATTTGTCACAGCTGTATTCCATTTGTGGTATCAGTGTCTGCATTAGTTACTTTCTTGTTTCATTCATGAAACACGGTGACCACAGAAACTCATAGAAGGAGAGGTATGGCTGGAGTTCACAGTTCCAGAGTGATCACAGTCCGTGACCATCATAGTGGGAAGTGTGGTTACAGGCATGCAGGCAGGCATGGGAGCTGTTGCTGAGAGCGCACACCCGACCCAAAAAGTGGAACCTCAGAGCGCATTGGGAAGAGCCTGAGTCTTTAGAAATTTCAAACCCGACCCAGTGACATGCTTCCTCCAATGCCACGACTCCTAATCCCTCTCAAACATTCCCACCAACTGGAGACCTATTATTCCAGCACAGGAGCCTATGGGGGTCATTCTCATTCAAACCACCATAGGAGAATTGTATTCTCAGAAATCACTGGTTGTGATTTACTTTGTTGAAAACATAAAAGGTTTTTATGACCTTCAAGTAGGAAAGGTACTTACAAACGTAAGTAGAGAAAATACTGTGTACAAATAATTAAGTGAAAATCTGAGTTTCCGTGTAGCATTCCTTCCATGCAGCAGCAGCAGAATAGTCTGATTCTCTTGTTCACTGCGTGTGTTTTACTGTTTGAAAACTGTCATGTTTTGCCCAACACTCGTCTTTAGGTTTTTAATCTGTTGTTTTCTTAGTGAAGAAATCAATTCTGTCTGTGACAATAGTAAGAAATGTGTAACACAGTAATAAAGAAAGCACCATCGATCCCGTCAACATCACTTGGATTGTAGCCCAGCAAAGACAAATGAATGCATCCTTCTAATGGCTTTCAAACATACAAATAACATTTACAGATGCCAATATAACAAAGACAAAAGCTATCCAGGACACCATTTGAACCTCTTTATAGCTTATAAGAATATGGTTGCCTAACATGTATAAATAAAAGAACAACTAAGAAATTTAAAAGGGAAGAATAAAGATGATGGTTAAAAAGGCATTATTGAGTTTGTGAGAATGAAAAATTTCTAAGTTCCAGAAATTAAATAGAAAATAAGGTTCAGAAATATGCAAGGTAGTCAGTACCTGAAATGGCTAGGAACTTGGGACTCAAAACCACACAGGGCCAAAGAATTTTATCCTCACTTTTGTAGGTTCAAAAAGCCTGGGCATTGAGACTAGCATTTCTCCCTAAGTCCAGGACCTTTAGAAAGTGCTTTTTCTGCAATGGAAGGAGGGTGCATCTTAAAATTTTACAGACCTAAGATAGATGCATAATCTGGTTTCTCATTGAGCCCTACGTATAAGATATCGAACTCACATTCTGTTCCAGAGGTGGATGTTTCAGATTGGATTTATTACACAGACATTGTTCTTTAATCCTAAAACAGGATTTGTATGCTTGATTTGACTTTGGAATGGTGTTATCTTGTACTGTCATACCCTTCTGATCTAGCCCTAAGTGTGAAACTTTTCCCATGCCATTGATGTTACAGCGTAGGCATGGTGCCCAGAGAGTATATTGTGTGGCTCTGTCAATTGGGTTCTTTTTTCATTTTGATACATTTTCTATTTTAAAACTTATTTAGTCTCTCTTAGTATCTCTATCATTCTCTCCTCTCTCTCTGCACACACATGCATGCAAATGTGAGACAGACATACATACACATAGAGTGCATTAGGTGTGTGTGTGTGTGTGTGTGTGTGTGTGTGTGTTCTACAGTACACACGTGGCAGGCAGAGGACAACTTTGTGGAGGTTGTCTCTTCTACCTTTATGTGACTCTGGGGGTTGAATTCAGGTTGCCCTTTGCATGGCAAGCACGTTTTTCAAGTGAGCCATTTTGTTGCTGCCAACCCCTGACTTCTTTTCTATCATTTGTGATGAAGGATACTAATGGCAGAAGCATTTGCACTTGCTTCTATCTGGAAATGGTGATCTTCTGGTTATCCTTTAACTATCTCATTCTAATGAAATCCTGGATTTCAATTTGTGCTGCTTTGTTAAGACACCTATGGACAACATGTTGTTCAGTGACAGACACACATGGGAGGCATCATAGATGAGTCTTCCCTAAAATGTCACTCCAGGAACATGTCCTGCCATTAACTGTCTGATATGTAGGCATATTTCCTCATCTGCCTCCCTTTGTGCCATATGTAATATTGCCACAGTTTTATCTGGAACCTTTAGAGCTCTGCCCTCAGAAGGTAGCACAAATTGAGGTCAATACCTGAAGATATATAAACCCAAGTATATTCTCATATGGATGTATGATATATGGGATATAATTATTGAAACTGGACTGGTATAATTATTGAAATTAGACTACAGTTCACACACGAGCACATTGTGTTGAATTTGAGTGGTGTAGGATAAAGTTCCTGGAAGGCATTAATTACATTGTCATTTTTACCTTTCCTGAAGGCTTTTTCCAGGCCACACAGTCTATAACTAAGCTTGCTTATAGTGTTCAAAGCCCCCTTATGGGAGACATAAAAGCTAATGGACATAACTTGAAGCCTCCTGTCTCAGAGAATTATAGATTTGAACAGTTCTATGGACACTAAATCCATTATTTTGAACTAAATCCATTATTTTGAACTAAATCCATTAAATTGAACTAAATCCATTATTTACCTAAATCCTAGACTCTGTCCTCCTGTCCTCAGAACTAAGGTTGCCTTTTCTCCTGCTGCTGTTATTCTGTAGTGCTATTTTGAATGTTGACTTAATTATTTGGATATATGTCATTTGAAATGCTTATTATATGCCAGTCAATTTTTCTTTCTTTCAGTACATGTTTTTATTTTATTTTTCGTAGCTTAAACTCAGGGTGGTTATATCAGTGTGGTCATTTAGTGTCAAATAAAGAAAAGACATTATTACCTAAGTATGCACATATGAGTCAGGATGTAGAGATCTGTGATGCCACTTTGAAAACGTTGATCACAGACATTCCAGTGACAGAACAGGACATGTGACAGGGTCTGCTCTTAAAGAAACCACTGCAGCATGACCCTATGACCCCAGACACCATTTCTAGATCAGTTAAAAACAGAATCCAGTACTTTCCTGTCTTTGTTGTTAATTACCATATTCAGAAAAAGGTATGAACAATGCAAATATTCCTTAACTGCTACTAATGTAAATCAGTTGCCAAAACAAATTGTTTGACTAGTGTTAATGAACTAACAATGTCCTTAATGTGGTACTTCTTGAAACCCTTAGTGTTGATGTGCAGGGAAAGTATTTTAGGAATGAATAGAACATGTAGCCTGTTCTGTACACAGTTGATTTGGGATCATTTAATTTTCACTAGTACACACTAGTTGATATATAAACTGGTGTTCTGATATGAGAGTATGGCAGTATCGTCTAGAGTTTCAGGAAAGACCTAAACCAGTAGCATATAGTTACAGTGAGTATATGGGCAACACATATCAGACTTTGTGTATTTTTCTTTTTTCCACCTTTCTGTCTTTGAGAAGGGCAGAAGGGTGGGAAGGTGGACCTGGCAGGGATGGGAAGCAAGTGTGATCATGGTTCATTGTATGTAATTCCCAAATAATCAATAAAAGTATTAGGTTGTTAAAAAAGGAAGGAAGGAAGGAAGGAAGGAAGGAAGGAAGGAAGGAAGGAAGGAAGGAAGGAAGGGAGGAAGGAAAGAAAGGAAAGAAGGAAGGAAGGAAGGAAGGAAGGAAGGGAGGGAGGAAAGAAAGGAAGGAAGGAAGGAAGGAAGGAAGGAAGGAAGGAAGGAAGGAAGGAAGGAAGGAAGGCTGGCTGGCTGAGAGCAGACCAGTTTAGACTAACTGTGGCATCTGGAAAGAACACTTTCCAATCTGTTGAGCCTGTCTGCAGGTTGTACAGTGTGTTTCAGGTTCCAAAGTTTGTGAGTTGTCATCATGTTGTGGTGGCCTTTGAAAGTGCAGTTGTCTCTGAGTCATTTCTGCTTCTGTGAAGCCCCTTACTCATATCCCTGTAAGTAATCCCAGTAAAACTCATTGGTTCACCAAGTTGGACTTTGGTGATATGCATACTTCTTGTTGTCATGCAATAGATGTGTGTTGCCCCTCTTCAGGAAGAATTTTTATAAAAAGTCTCCATCTTGGATGATTTTTCAGAACTTGATATGAAATACCTGACTCTTTAGGAACAAAGAAATGTATTCAACTACAAGGGGTCTGTGGAATTTTAAACTTTGTAACATCGTTTATATTAAAATTCAAAAATAGTGAATAACAGCAGAAAGATATTGAACATCATATGTACCTAATTTTTTAGGTAGAATAAATCTCAAGGTATAACAGTATATTTTTCATAACTTGGGATCATGAATATTCATCTATCCATATATCTAAATTTTCATTCATCTTGGAATTGGTATACTATGGACACTTGTAATATCAAAACTTCTAGGAACTTATTATTTGGAGATACCCCTGAGAGGCAAATAAAACAGAAGGAACCTATTTTATACAGACACATACTAAATAAAAATATTATATGTAAAATAAGTGGCAGATATAAATGCAGCCTACTTTTATTCTTTTCTGTAGGAAGTAATGCAGAAGATTTTCTTTATAAATCTAATATAAAACCATAAGAAATGCTCCCATTTAACGAATGTAATAGTACTGAGCAAAAGCTGACGACTAACGCTTCCAGAAATCATCCTGTGGGCTAAAGGCCATTTCATTGTCATAAAAATCCTTTATTTAGCCCTCTCTACAAATAAGCTCACAGCAGGAGAAAGGACACTAGTTAAAGTAATTTGGGCGATAAGTAAACATAAGGAATGGCTAGGAGCATAGTGTCATCTGGCAGAGAGCTTATTTCCTGAATCCTGTGGATCTGCTTAAAACCCAACAGAGACGCCAATATGCTTCTCCTTGGTAAATGCTACCAGTCTTCACACCACCAGGCCTGTGGAGGTTTGTGCATGGTATTTTGTGCAAGCGTTCTTTTGGGTAGCTGCAAGGTGCCTGCAGTGACCTGAGTCAGTCATCAAGGAGACTTTCCTGTGCTCATAGCAATGCTTTCCTTCGGTCCATTTCCTGTTGCTCCCCTTCTTTGATGGTAGAAGCATGTTGATGGATGAAGCAGAACAAGATCTTCTCAAATAAGATCTTGGACACCAGAGATTTGCCTATCTTGGGCTGGATTTCTCTGCAAAGTGGCTATGATGTGTGCATCTGGGTTACCCGTCTCCTCAGACGGGTGGGAAGAACTGAGGTCTGTTGGTTCTGAAGAGGGAACAAGGGAGACCAGACAAGCAGATGCTGGTGAGTCAGGGGAATGGTCAGTCTGCCTTATTTTCCTACTGGTTGTACCCAAATCTATATTAAATACTCCCATTGTATCCATGTTCACCTGGTCTAAGTAGTCATGTTTTTTTTTTCTTTTTTGTACAACGTACAGAGTAATTTTGTTGCATTTCAAAATGGAGCAACTTTTCCAGTTGTCAACTTTATCTTTAATTTGTTTCTCTGATCATAGGGTTTACAAGATAGCCTGAAGATTCTATGAGGCAATCCTATTTATGATTTCTGTTCCTGTGAACTATTCATGTAACGATGTAAAGACTAGGAAGCCTGTGTTCTGTGAAACGATAAAACAATAATAAATTGCTTAATTGTGCATGGTGTTTGTATTTTAGTCAATGTGCTCATGCTTCATGATCTCAAGCTAATGCCAAGAATGAAGTCAGTTTTATCATTTATGGAAATCAATTCAACAATAGGACGTTTGTGACACATTTTCAAAATAATGGAGACTGGGTTTAAAAAAGAGAGAGAGTAAGAAAGAAAGAAAAAAAAAAAAAGAAAAGGAAAACCTCCAAACAACAACAGAAACTTCAACACTCACAGGTCTTTACTTAGACTATGGCACCACTAGGTTAAATAATTCAAGTGCAACATGCTGGAAATTGCTGATGATGTTAGTTTTGTCTGTTCTCTCACAAAGGAAATCTGTGCACTGGGCTTTGAGTAGCTGTGGAGTCACTGGTGAGGGCTAGTCTGTGTGGTCTGCCACCCAAAAGAATTCTTATCACTCAATGTGGGGAGAGTTGTTTCAAATAGGAACTATTTGAAGTAAGTAGATATTGTTGGTATGCATTTCTAAATCAACAAATCCTTACAGAGGGATTTTTTTTTCCGTCGCTGTGTTGTCTGCAGTTAATGACATCTGTCACTTTGAATGAGATCTCATGGTATGTAGTATCCAGAAATGATTGAAAGGCTGTTTTACAAAGAAGTCAATAATCGTTTTCTTTCCTAATATAGAACCTTTTTTTTTTACTCTGGAAACTGTGTGTACATAGTATTTCGGAGGCCTACTTTCTTTACTAAGTGCATTTTTTTTTTATGTTAGAAGCAAAATTTGTTACTATTTGATAAATTTCCTTAAGTCAAGGCAATTTAGGGAAATCAAGGAAATTATGCACAAATAACATTAATAAATGAGAACGAGGAATAAACATCAGATTAATAACATTGAAACTTACTTGGTTGATCATAAAAGTTAGCACATACTAGGTTGTGCATAGGGTGGGAGAAAATAGGAACAGAGAAGTATGTGAAACAGTCCTTCAAGCTTTGACATAGAATCAACACAAGGCTTTACATGCGGTTTAATTTCTTGACTGGGCTTGTGAAATCCATGAAAAGAAAACTCATGAGTGTTTTTTAAGTACAGACAATGAACAAATGGCTGAAAGATTTGGCTGTTCTCTACTCCTTGTGCCTGGTGCTGTCCAGAGGTCTGTCTGTAGACCTTTCTGTTGGTGTTCCTGGGGACAGAAACATAGCAAAGGAAACAAGTTTCGCAAGCACACCCCCAGCTTTACTAACTGCTGCAGAACAATCTTCCTGGTGTCAGAAAAGGGAAAGCAGACATGGAAGATGATATATCCCATCAAACCAGCTCACGACCCCTTTCCAACAAGCCACTAGCAGTTGAGAAAAAATAGGTTAAAAAAAAATAAAAAAATAAAAAAAAATAAAAACCTGGCCTAGTTGAAAGAAAAGGTCAAAATTTTTGCAGCCACTCTGTAGGTTCAGTGATAATATTTCATTCTGGTAAAGCCATGTTCAGACTCCAGACCTGGAATGTTTAAACCCTATGACCTAGGGCAGATTAATAAGATTGCTAATCTTGCTTGTGTGTAATATAAGTTTTTCATATCCCTATAAAATAAATGAGTTAAATAAAGTTATGGCAGTACTGTGTTTGGCATATAAAAGGATTTCAGTTAATGTGTATTGCTTTTTTTTTCTTTCTACTGCTACAATTTGATGAACTTTTAGCAGATATCAGTTTAAAGCACACCTGGAAGTTTATGAAAAGGAAAAGTTCCTAAAGATCCTATGTGAGGCTAGGAAAAGCTCCTAAAGATCCTATGTGAGACTAAAAGTATATTCTTTAAGAAGGGCTATATATAAAGTAGTTAGTTGGTTAGAAGCTGGTATTTTTAAGTTATTAATCACAGTGATGTTTTTTCTCCTTATAGGATTTTTTTAGGCAAGTTCATGATATTTAAGTAAACAGCACATTAGTTTTAAATTTCTGGGGGACTGTCCCATTTCTCTGTATTATCATTTATCAGTTCACATTATGAAATAAAGTAGAAGTCGCCTTCACATGCTTCTCTAGACTCTCTGACATGGGTTAGGGTAGTGTGTCAGTGTCTGCTATAGCTTCTTGAGGCTGAGTATTTTCCCACGATTAAATGTAACTGGGATTTTTTTCAGCTCATTTCCTTTCTTTTGCTAATGTTAATATTGTCCCTCAATGCAAGGTGTGATAAGGATTGAGTAAATGTAGGTGGATTACTGGCAAAAAAAAAAAAATGATGATTTTGCCTTAATGACAGTTCTGTTACACTATGAATTATATGACTATTGGTTACCCATATTTTAATACAACAAATATAAGCATCCCCCGGGGCCCAGCATCCTGTATTCGTGGCTGTCCTTTTGCCCTCTGGAGAGGAGCCATCAGCAGTAGGTGGCTCACACAGGAGAATCTGAACAAGCAGTTTTCTGCTGTTCCCAACAGTCCTTCCTGTGCCTCTGCTTTATATGTCCTAGTGCAGTTGTTGCCACTGGGTGTCGTTCCTCGTTAGGAAAACTGCAGAGGAAATGATCTGTTACGTTGAGCTTGGTAGGACCATTTCCAAGGGTTGATAATGAGATCGAATTATTTCAGGTGAGTTTGGGGGGGGGATTTTAGTTAGCAAGGGTCTGATGTAGTCTGTCACTGGAGGTCATAGATATCACCATGAAATGTCTCTGCGACAGGATCAGGAGGAGATCAAGAGCATCTGCCCGAGTCTTTCTCCCTCACTGGCTTTCAGGGACTACAGTTTTGTCTCTGGCTGTGGAAGAGTAGCAGCCTCCATGCACTGCTTTAGAAAATGGTAAAGTGAGGGACAAGAATGTTTCGCTGCCTGCTACTGTGAGAGTCACTTCAGTACAGTACAGTACAGAGTGGCAGATATGCATGCAGTAGTCGATGAGAATCTGCATGCTGCAGGAATCTGATCTGATGACATCAGCACTGATGGCCTTGTTTAGTGTCACCATTGTATAATGTTGGGCACTGCAGGGTTTGTGGGGGGTGAGGGTGGGGGCGCTCACTGAGAGTGTAAGGACTATGGGAAATTTTATTTAAATTTTGCATGTTGGAAGCTTTTTTTTTTTTTTAACTGTGTTGTGGACTCTGCCATCCCTAGCTGGAATTTAATGATTTGGTGTCAGTAGCACTTACTTAATCATTCTCATGCTGCTGTTTGGTTTGCTGTGTTTCTGCAGTTTCTACTACTTCATACGTTGCATTCAAGAACAGGTAAACCAAGCAACAATATTAATCATAAGATGAGTATAATGCTAATGGGATCCGTTGTTGAATTATTCAAAAGACATGTTAAGATGCATCCTTTAGATTCTATCAGAGTACTTTGCTTCAAAAATGGAAACTATGTAAATAGATAATATTAAAATGTACACGGTCATCTGGTTGCATTATGTGAGAGTTTTCAAATTTTAAATGTATGTCCGAAGTGTACATTGAGTTGTATGTATTTCAGTATTACATTTAACTCACGATAATGTCTGTACGTGGTTAATTCAGAAAGCATGCCTTTTTCCTCTTTGAGTAATCAAAGGTATTTTGTTTTCACCATTTACTGAATTGTATAAAAGGCCCCGGTGCCTGGTCTTAAAAATAGAAAAATTGAAGCAACATGTAGATTGTTCTTTACAAGGGTATGGGCAAAGGCTGCTGAGGCCTGTTTTCTTCGGATCCATAGTCCAGATTGTAGATCACTTCAGTGGACATGCCTGGGCTGTTGTGTGGTGTTAGGCTGTGAACTAAGGATAATGATCATGTAAGGGGGAACTGAATGCAGATACTCAGTAGAAAGGAACAGCATCCTCTTTCGGGTCAGAGATTTGAGTGTGTGACCTTGGGGATAAATACACACTAACCCCTTCTGCCCCTGCTATAGCTTCTGCACCCTGAGAGAATACCTTCCTGCTGTCAGTGGGGATGGCATAGCATTTTAAGGTGCTCAAGTTTGTGGTGCTTTTCTGTGTAGAAACAATACTGCTTTCAGACATTTAAGGAGATGTGGTTCCCTTAGTAACTACTTCTTCTCTTGATTTGTAGCACTGAAGCCTGTGAGATATGGTAGGTTTTGTAGAGGTTGAGAAAAGCTTTTTAAAAATTAGGCCAGTAAATCTCTTGGCTCCATTGTAACTACTTTTACAAATAGGGAGTGAGTATTTTTGATATCCTGACAGCTCTTTTAGGTAGACCAGACCGCTTGGGATGAGAAGGTGTCATATGATTGGCTGCAATGCTTTGAGGGGTGAATACAGACAGGCAAGTCGTGGGAGCCATCAGGGATGCAAGCTGCCTGGCTGCTCTCTTGCTCCCTCTCAGGTTCAGTGAATCTCTTACTAGAGATGGTGTTATCTCTTCGTAGTGTATGGTTTTTAAGAAGACCATTTCCTGCTAGGGGCATGTTCAAAATCCAGAGGATCCCAAGCAGGTGGGAAAATAGTAGCTACATCCCACGCCCAAGTTTACCCTAACTAAATGTGCCCCTTTGAATTACTGTAAGAGTTTTATTGTAAATCGACCCACATGTTCCTAGTGCCTTATAATTGCTTGTTGATAAAGGTCACACATTTTATGTTCATGGTCATGTATTGTCTGTTACTCACAGACTTTCCCCGTTATGAGAGCAAGTCTGAGGCAGGGGATAGATAATTCATGGTTCTCTCTCTGTATTTGCATGGCAGAGAGGAAAGAAAAAAAATAGTGTGGCTGATTTCTCTACCTAGCTCTATGGAAATGGAATGATCTACAATTTCTACTCATAAATTTAGCAAGCAAGTAACTTTTAGTAAAATTATTCTTCATACTTGGAAATTGTATATTCTCGTATCTTTCAACATTCTATTTTATGTGGCCCTGTTATTGAGTGTGTAGCAGCATCTTTGAGACAAAATGGATATTTTCATTTTGAAGTACTGGAGACTATGAAGAATGATGGAAGTCATTTGGAAATAGAAAATTAAATGTGGTAAACAAATGCTCATGACTGCCCTTGTACTTTACCATGTACATAGATACATTGATATGGGAAAAAAAAACAGTGATCACATGGGCAAAAAGAATAGACAGAAACATTCCAGTTTATACATGTAGAACATTCAATGAAAAATTACTGGTTATTTTATGATACACTTATTTTAGAATGTCTTTAAATACTATTGTTTATTATTTCAAGACTAGTTGTAGCATTCAGAATTTTTAGATGACCTGCTTCAAGTAGACAGCCTCCTCATTTAAGGGAAATATCAGAATCTTAAGGTCAATTGTTTGTGGGAATATAACCACAGTTCTGAATGCCTAGTTAATTTAAGTCATCATTTCAGGGAATGTATTTCATATGTAGATTTTTAAGGACAGGCAACATAATTTCTTACTATGATAAGCCATATGCTTTGAATATATTTTAAATATGAATTCAGAAAATTTGGTTATTAAAGTATCCAAATTCTAACTAACATGTTTTCAGTAATATCTACCACAAATGTTGGACTCATTAATAGTTCTAAACAAGCCTACATCAACAGGTCAGGGTACCTGGTTCATTGCCTGACCACCTGAGTTCAATTCCCAGATTCCACATGATGGAGGGAGGAATAGAATCCCTCAGAGTTGTTCTGTTACTGCCACACTCACTGAAGCATGTATGCCCCCTCCATGAATAAATAGATGTAATTTTCAGATAGTTTAATTTGGGGATTATTATTTTGATAACTTATTTAGAAAATATAAAGGACTTTGCAGTCATTTTATACATTGTCCTATGCAGCGTACATTTCTGAAATTGTTGAAGACACTGATTGTGGAAGAGAGATCAACACACTTGTTTACAGCATCATTCTTGCTTTAGCCAACTTGTAAGGCTAATTGGAATGCACATAGTCGCAGGTGCCTTGTTAAGCGAGTTCCCCTGCATTCTGTATGTATCTCCAAGCTCATTTTCTTTGAGTATGAGTACTTGAATTCCTAAGTGTCTCTCTTAGGTAGGAATCTACTGAAAGCATGCCAGGATCCTTCAATAAGTGACCTTTTTATTTCAATTTGAAGCAAACTTGTTTTACATGTCAATCCCAGTTCCCTCTCCCTCCCATCCTCCCCTGTTCCACCCCCCCTATCCATACCCTTTCTGCTTCCCCAGAGAGCAGAATTCCATGGGGAGTCTTCAAAGTCTGTCATATCATTTGGAGCAGGGCCCTGCCACCCCTCCACCACCCGCCCCCGTGTGATGTGTGTGTGTGTGTGTGTGTGTGTGTGTGTGTGTGTGTGTGTGTGTGTGTGTGTGTTTGTGTAGGCTGACAGAGTATCACTCTGTGGAATAGGTGTGTGGGTTAAAATCAAGGTTTTCAACTTGAATCCATTTGTCTATTTTTGCACCAATACTAAGCTGTTTTTAGGACTATAATTCTACAATAGAGAGCGTGAAGGCAGGGATGGTGATGCCCCCCAGAATTTCATTTATTTTACAGGTTGCTTTGGCTCTCTTGGGTCTTTTGTTTTTCCATATAAAGTTGAGTATTTTTTTCAGGGCCTCTGAAGAACTGTATTGGTATTTTGGTGGGGATTGCATCGAATCTGTAGATTACTTTTTGCAAGATTGCCATTTTTACTGTGTTGATCCTACCTATCCAAGAGCATAGGAGATCTTCCCATTTTCTGGTATCTTCTTTAATTTCTATCTATCTTTTTTTATAATATTTTCTATTTAAATTTTAAACAAGCTTGTATTACATGTCAATCCAAGTTCCCCTACACTCCCATCCTCCCCTGTGAGGGACCCATTGTAGATTTTAATTTCTTTCTTTAAATAAGCAAAGTTCTTGCTATATACGTCTTTCACTTGTTTGGTTAGCGTTACCCCAACATCTTTTATGTTGTTTGTGGCTATTATAAAAGGTAATGCTTCTCTTATTCCTTTCTCAGCCCCTTTATCATCAGTATATAGTAGAACTACTGCTACTGACTTTTTTTTTTTTGAGCTAATACTGTATCCTCATATTTTGCTGAAGGTGTTTTTAAGCTGTAGGAGTTCCGTGGTAGAGTTTTTTGGATCACTTATGTACACTATCATATCATCGGCAAATAGTGAAAATTTGACTTTTTCCTTTCCAATTTGTATCCCCTTGATCACCTTTTGTTGTCTTATTGCTCTGGCTAGAGCTTCAATTACAATATTGAAGAGATATGGACAGAGTAGACAGCCTTGTCTTGTTCCTGATTTTAGAGGAATCACATTGTGCTTCTCTCCATTTAATTTGATGTTGGCTGTTGGTTTGCTGTATATTGCTTTTATTATATTTAGATATGTATCTGTTATTCCTGCTCTCTCCAAGACCTTTTACCATGAAGGGGTGTTCGATTTTGTCAAAGCTTTTTTTAGCATCTAGTGAAATGATCATGTGGTTTTTCTTTTTCAGTTTGTTTATATGGTGGATTACATTGATGGATTTTCATATGTTGAACCATCCCTGCATCCCTGAGATGAAGCCTACTTATGTGGTCTTGGTGGATGATTTTTGTGATGTGTTTTTTAATTCAATTTGCCAGTATTTTATTGAGTATTTTTGCATCAATGTTCATAAAGGATATTGGTCTGTAGTTCTCTTTCTTAGTTGTGTCTTTGTGTGGCATGTGTACCAAGGTAATTGTAGCCACTTGAAAAGAGTTTAGCAATGGCCCTTCTTCTGCTTCTATTGTGTGGAACTCTTTGAAGAGTGTTGGTATTAGCTGTTCATTGAATTAGAATTAGAATTAGAATTAGTGAATTAGAATCTTGCACTGAAACCATCTGGCCCTGGGCTTTTTTTTTTTTCTTTTTTTGGTTGTGAGATTTTTATGACTGTTTCTATTTCATTATGGGTTATAGTGGGTTATAGGTCTATTTAAATTACTTATCTGTTCTTGATTTAATTTCTGTAAGTGATATATATCTAGAAAAAATTTCCATTTCTATTAAATTTTCAAATGTTGTGGAGTACAGGTTTTCAAAGTATGACCTGAAGATTCTCATTCTAAGTATCTGTTGTTATGTCCATTTTTCATTTCTGATTTTACTAATTTGCATGTTCTTTCTCTGCCTTTTGTTTAGTTAGGATAAAGGTTTACCTATCATGTTGATTTTCTCAAAGAACCAAATCTTTGTTGCATTGACTCTTTGTATTGGTACATTGATTCTTTGTATTGATTTCCTAGTTTCTACTTTATTGATTTCCGCCCTCAGTTTGAATTTTCCTGGAGTCTACTCCAGCAGAGTGAGTTTGCTTCTTGCCCTAGAGTTTTCAGTTGTGCTGTTAATTCTCTAGTGTGACTATTCATGTGGGCACTTAGTGCTATGAACTTTCCTCTTAGTACTGCTTTGAAAGTGTTCTGTAAGTTTGGGTATGTTGTGTCTTCATTCTCATTGAATTCTAGAAAGTCTTTAATTTCTTTCTTTATTTCATCCTTGACCCATGAATGGTACAATTGTGCATTGTTCAATTTCCACGAGTTTGTGGGATTTTTGCAATTTGTGTTGTTGATGAATTCTGTGTGGTCTGATAAGATATACAGGGTTATTCCAATTTTATTTTTTGTTATTGTTGTTCCTATTGAGGTTTGCTTTATTGTCTAGTATGTGGTCGATTTTAGAGAAGGTTCCATGTGGCACTGAGAAGAAGGTATATTCTTTTGTATTTGGATGTAAAGTTCTATAAATATCTGTTAAACCCAATTGGGTCATAACTTCAGTTAGTTTCTTTGTTTCTTGGTTAGGCTTCTGTCTGGTGGACCTGTCTAGTGTTGAGAGTGGGATATTGAAATCTCCAATACAAGTGTGTGAGGATTTATGTGTAACTTGAGTTTTAGTAATGTTTAAAACAGTGTATGCCTTTGTATTTGGTGAATAGATGTTCAGAATTGAGACTTCATCGTGATGGATTTCTCCTGTGATGAATAATACATGACCTTTTTCTTCTCTTTTGATTTATTTTAATTTAAAATCTAATTTGTTAGATATTAGGATTGCTATACCCACGTGTTTCTTCTGTCCATTTGATTGGGAAATCTTTTTGCAACCATTAACTCTGAGGTAACATCTGTCTTTGAAGTTGAGGTGTGTTTCTTGTATGCAGCAGAAGGATGGACTCTGTCTTCATATCCATTCTGTTAGCCTGTCTTTTAATAGGTGAGTTAAGATCATTAATATTGAGGTATATTAATGACCATTCATTGTTAACTCTTGTTTGTGTTGGATTTGTTGTTGGTGGTGGTACTATGTGTGGATTTGCCCCCCATTTTTCTTTTGGCTGCTGGTAAAGTGGAATTATCTATTTCCTGTGTTTTTGTGGATGTAGTTTACTTCCTTGGGTTGGAGTTTTCCTTTCATAAATTTCTGTATGGCTGGATTAGTTGATAAGTATTGTTCAAATCTGGTTTTGTCATGGTATATATTGGTTTCTTCATCTATAGTGATTGAAAGCTTTGCTGGGTATAGTAGTCTGGCCTGCATCTGTAGTCTCATGGTATTGGTAGAATATCTGTCCAGAACCTTCTAGCCTTCAGGGTTTCCATAGAGAATTTAGGTGAAATCCTGATAGGTTTGATTTTATATATTATCTGACATTTTTTCCCTGCTCTTAATATTCTTTCTTTATTCTATATGTTTGGTGTTTTGATTATTATGTGGCGAGGGAGTTTTTTTGTGGTGCACTCTATTTGGTGTTCTGTAAGCTACTTGTACTTTCATTGGCATGATTTTCTTTAGGTTGGGAAAGTTTTCTTCTATGATTGTGTTGAAATTATTTTCTGCACGTTAGAGCAGGATTTCTTCACTTTCTTCCATACCTATTATTCTTAGGTTTGGCCTTTTCACAGTGTCACATATTTCCTGGATATTTTGTGTTAGGGATTTGTTGGACATAAAATGTTCTATGGTTGATGAATCTATTTCTCCTAGTATATCTTCAATGCCTGATGTCTTGTATTCTGTTGGTTATGCTTGCATCTGCAGTTCCTGATTTTTTACCCAGCTTTTTTTTTTCCAGCTTCCCACAGACTGAGTGAGTGTGTGTGTGTGTGTGTGTGTGTGTGTGTGTGTGTGTGTGTATGTGTGTTTCATTTTCTCTATTTCAGCTTTCAAACTTTGCTCTGTTTGAATTGTTTCTTGCAAGTTTTTGTTTGTCTTTTTTTCCATTCCTTTTAGGGATTTTCTCATATTGTCTTTGAGGTTCTCTATCATCTTCATGAAGTTGTTTTTAGGGTCGTTCTCTTCTGCTTCATCTGTGTTGGGATGTCTTGCTGGTGTGGGTTCCTAGACTCTGGTGGCTTCATATTGATCTTTCTGTTGCTGACTGTGTTTTTATAATGTCATCTACCTATCCCTTCTACCAGGTAGTACCTGTGAGGTCTCTCCCTCTCCTGATTGTTACTGGAACAGGGTTCTCTTCTGGTGGGTGCAAGCAGGTCCAAGACTCGGATGGCTCTCCTCTTCCAGTGGTGGAGGTGGGACTAGGGTATGGCAGACTCTGTATGGGCTGGTCCTCTGGGATAGGTTTCTCCCATGCACTGTCCCCAGGTTTCAGGAGGCTCCCAGCTTCCCAGATATGCAGGCACATTCTCCTACCATGGTTCGAGGTGGGACCCAGACACTGGCAGACTCCGGATAAGACCATCTGCGGGGATGGGCTGTCCTGCACCTAGTCCCCAGTTCTCAGGAGGCTCCTGTGACCATTTTAAGAGATAAGGAGAAAGCACCAAGTCAAAGGAACTCATTCATCCAGAACTCTTCAACATTTTTAATTTGGAGAGAAATATGGAAGAGGAGTATAGACTCTCAGAAGAAAAACATGAATGGACATAACATTTTGCCTACAATTTTAAAGAATGCCTGGTTTCCTTAAATGAGTTTATAGACAATGGAAAAAAGACTCGACTAACAGTGCTCACCTTAATGGTAATAACAACAAAGTGGTCTTACTATTTGGAGGAAAACACAGTTGTCCCATACATGAAGGCACACCATTTCTCTTTTATTGTTAAAAACAAGTCAAAGACTACTTTCAAATCACCCTTGCTTTGAAAGTACATGTACCATCTTATATTTTCATGTGATACCATTTATATTGCTATATATTATATGTATATATATTACATATATTGATGTAAATACACACACACTGTATATTTCAAAACAACAATCTCCAAAACATGAATAAATGGTGATTACAAACTTTTATGCTTTAACCAAAGAGATTAGGAATGACTGAAAAGTCAGAAGTAGCTGAGTGATATTTGAACAGGTCTGCATTTATATGGATGACCTTATGTCATCTTTACCTGAAAGCTCTGTGAGGGCCTCCTTCTGTCCAGAATGCCAGAATGACCTTTCAGATAGGATTTCTTTGGACAATAGGCTTCCTCTACATTATACTGTAATACCTTTCAGACTTCAGATGCTGGTTTTATTTGAAGAGTGGACATTAAGTTTAGTGATTTCTCTTTCTTTTATGTCTACATCTCTTTATTGTTGTTGTTATAGGATGTGAACATCATAGATCAGTGAAGGGACCTCTAAATAGCTATGTAATCTGAAAGACTCTAGAGTATTGAGGAAAACATGGTTTCCAATGAGGAAGAATTGCTCTTTGCAACTTTATTTTATTGCCTGAAATGACCTTTTCTGGCCTTTTCATAGTCTTTGAGAATTCTCCAGAGTTGTCTTGGTTAGTTTATCAAAACTAAACTACAATGGCTGCAGTTTTTATGCTGATTATGTATGTCCACATGTGGATTCTTGGCTTCAGCTGCAGTGAATGCTATAGTAAATAAGCCAAACAAAGATTACTGAAAGGCCAAAGGTTTTGCCTCTCAGTGTCTGTGTCTGTTTGTGTGTGCCTCTGTGTGAAAGTGTGTTTGAGTGTGTGAGTGTGAGTGTGTGTGTATGTGTGTGTGTGTGTGTGTGTGTGTGTGTGCACACCCATACACATTTTGATCTAAGTTCTGAGATAAGTCATTGAAGCTATAATTAAATAACTTCACTATAATAAAAACAATAGAGCTGTATGTTCTTGGTTGAAACTATAACAACTAGCAAGATGATGCCTTTTGTTGACTTTATTATCTTTAATAGTTAATAAGAAAAACTCTCCAGGCTAGTACAGTATCTAGTTCTTCTAAATTTAATGTTTAGACATTATAATGAGTTAAAACAATTATCATGATTGATATTGTTTACAAATACATCTTAAATCTGAATAGCAAACATTCCAAGCTAAAATCTAAATGGTATTCTTATTCCCACTAGCTAGAATTAAAGACTCAGTTTAGTGTACTGTTGGTTGGCTTTGCGTTTGAAATTGAGATCAGCCTTTATTTTTACATAAACGTAAAGTAACAGTTGACATGGGCATTGGGGATTGTGGCTGAGGGTATAGAAGGCTTGCTTTTCATATATTGCACCCTTCCTGTTTTGAGCACTAGTGTAAACAAATAATATAAGAAAAGTTATAGGTATATTTTCAATTATGAGGGTGAAGTAATATTTTATTACTGGGATTATTAAAATATCTCAATCATTTTAATTTAGTATTTCTTGTGGCTTTTGTGTTTCAAGGGTTCAGTCTTACTTTTAGTTATTATTTCAAAACTTTAGGAAATAGGTTAACAAGTAGACTTGTTAGGTTAAACATGACATATATATTTTATAAATTATTTAAACATGCTTTCTTTATCAATAATCACAGTGTATCTCCCTTGAGAAAGTTTTTTTAAGGACTTATAAGATTTTATTAGAAAAGGGACATTAAATGAGTGTTGTTCATATGACTGAATTAATACTTAACATTGCTTTGAAAAGTAATTTTAATTTTCACATTTAATGTCACTGAATATATTAGGAGGTGTTGCTGATATTGTGGTTTCGGTCCCTTTAACCTTCCTCCTAGATTATCAGTTAAGATGGGATTATTTGTTTGGTTTGCTTTTACTGGAGAGGCATTAAGTTTGATTACCAATCTTGAAAAGGCATTTTGACTGCTGACAATGTAGGATATTATGCAGAGAGGACTTAATCCCGCAGTCCCTGTTTTTCATACTTCATTCACAAAATGTCAGAAAGTCGAATGCTCAGTGGGAGAAAAATAACATGAATGCATTCCATTTTCTAATAAGTGATGAATCTGATACATTATTATAAGCACTGCCTAGCTGTTATATTATTTGATAATTCTAGTTGTTATATCTCGATTGTGATGTGTTGGTGAGGAGTGATTTAATTTTAGGATTTTAGGTATTAGTTACAATTGTTCTCATGATTGAGAACTGGCTTTTCTAAGTAATTATCTCACCAACTAGCTTGAGTTATTGTCACTAACTGTTTATATTAATTTAACATCTTCCTCAATAGCATTGTGCATTTTTTTTCTGTGCCCATAAGGAATTTCACATGTTTTGATCCATGTTATGTTTTTTGTAGTTTTCTGTATCCATTTGTTGAGGCAATATCACTCATGGTTAAGTACATAAAGCTACGAATAATATCAGTTTTGAAGGCAGATCTAGGCTTGTAAACAATTTAGTTTTCTGTCTTCTTTTAAGTTTCTTTAACTTTCTCAGACATTCTTAGAGGTGCTAGTATGCTTTCCGGTGCTCTCATACTTTCTCTTGTATAGGGTGCAGCATCAAGAATCCTGTTTGGCTAAATACCAGTCAAACCTTCGGTATTGACTGCAACGCTAGTAGTGAGAGCCTAATGGACTTTTCAAGGAATAAAGTACAGGGGTTTAGAATTTGTGATGTTGTTTTATCTCAGATGGGACGCTTTCCTCTACCCCATTTCCCTAACAGCTGTAGAAAACTTGATTATGAAGTTGTGCTGTTTAAACTATAGATAAACTAATGCCTGCGAATTAATTCCACTCCAATTGTTTTCCTTTGCATCGAAGACACTTTGAATTTTGTGGATGGGAAAAAAAGTGTTTTCTTTGTGAAAATGATGTTACAATAAATACACTAAAGTGCAATTGTGCATACTCAGTGAAATAAATTGAAATCCCACTTTACAACCTACCAGTTTGCTAGGATATAAAAAACGAAGCCCTAGGAAATGTTCATAAAATATTTACTTGGGGAAATAAAGGTAGAGCACTGGGCTGCGAATGTAGTGATAAACATTTAACACATTAATTCTCAAAAAAGCACTGTGGGGTACAAAAATCACACAGCCTTCCTAACAAAAACAAGCACTTGTTCAAGCACACGTTTGTTCTTTCTGGTCCTGATACCAGAGAGCTAGCTGTGTCTTCCACAGCATCTCATAGCGACAGGGGCAAAAGCTTCGCAGACCCTACCATCACCAGGGTGTATGCAGTGAAATGCCTGGTGTGGTGATGGCAAAGGCTGTACTAATTGGGGTGGCATAAGATCCCCATGCATACTGTAATTCAGAAATGTAGCCATATAGTGGAGTGTGTCTAATTCAGGTATGTTTTCTAAAGTCTAAATTGACATTCTGTGTATCGTTTATGCGTATTTTATTAAATTAAATTTTCAAAAGTATTACAGGACAGTACTCTAAATGACAAAGTTTCTAGGTTGTTTTCTCGAGCTCACTCACTGTAGCTGTGTGTTGTAAATTTGTGATTTCAGCAGATAGAGGAATTGGAGATAGGGTTACCAGTGTTCTTGACTGAAAGCCTGTCTCCTTCCTGGAGAGCAACTCCACAAAACAAAGAAACTAATTTTGAGCACTTTAAGTCTGGTTTAGTGATGTTTTCTGGTTTCTTTCATGTTTTGTTTTTATGGTTGTCGTTTTTGTTGTTGTTTGTTGGTTGGTTGGTTTGTTTGTTTTTTGAAACAGAGTCTTATAGCCCAGGCTGACCTGTTGTTACTCACAGAAATCCTCCTGCCTCAGCTTCTTGACTACTAGGTTACAGATGTGAAAAGACATGCTTGGCCATGGTTGTTATAAAAATTGAATCTCAAATGAAGTGCTAAGTTTTTGGCGAGCCTTAAGTTAGGTGGCTTTATAAGGCTTGCATACTCTCTGTATGCATTTGTGACTGTTACTTCTTGGTCACCATTACTTTTGAGCTTTGAAACTTCAGAATGCCTTTATAAGGCTTACCAACTTTTGCAGTTCAGCAGACTTTGGCTGCTGACCTTGTGGTGCTTTGTAGCCCTGTTTTCCCATACTACCATTTGGCAGTTGTGTGAATATGAACACTTAGCAGTTTTTTCAAGAGCAATGATGGTGCATAAAAAACAAATGCTCTCCATACTTTTCATGCCTACTGATTTCACTTTGCCAGCCAAGGAAACATCAGCTTAAAAGGAAAGGTCCTCTTATACATCTAAAACTGCTTGCTTCCCTCCCTGGCACACACACAAAAGGGCAGGAAAGTCGAATTAACATATGATGAAATTAAAAGAAGTAGAAAGATAAGGAAAAGGGCTTTTGGGAAGGGCTCTGGCTTCAAAGTACCTATTTCTGCTTGTTCTTGAGTGAACTCATTCTTTGTGTGTTATAGCTTAGTAACACATTTTCAGACACATGAGTCTCTCGTGCATTCCACTTGTTATGTCTGCTCATTACATTCATCTGTACCCCAACAACTGCCCACCTTGTTATTTATGTCACTCATACTATGCCAGGCAAGGTAGCAGCCTCCCTCCTTTCCATTTTCATGTCCTCAGAGGCAGGGAGGATTCAGTTTGACACTCAGAATGTTGAAAGTTAGTGCTGTTTGGATTGAGCAGCCTGGGTCCAGACAAACACTAGCCTTTTCCTTTATCAAAAAGATTCTTCTGGAATGCCTTTTGTATTGTTGCAATGCTTCAACTGTGAACATGTCCAGCACTACAGTGTCTTAAACCTGTGGCTAACATAGAGTCCCCAAACAATGAAAACAAATAAACCCCAATTTTTTCCACAGGGTATCCTGGCTGGTTATTCCGAGGCTTTGCACGTCACAACCTGTTCTCCCACGTGAATGGAATGCTCAGTGTCAATGAGGAAGCCTGGTCAGTTGGAAAGTTGCAGTGCAATATTTTCCTCCCGGGTACAGCACTTCCCAAAATCGGATGTATTGAGAGTTGCTGTGATAGGAAAAAAAAGTTCCCTAAGACTGTCATTATGTGACTTGCTATCCAGTACACCCCACTATTCAATATTTAGATTCTAGTGGAGTGATTTCTAAGACATTACATCTCATGCTATATTTCCAGGTAAAATTGTTCATCTCTAAACCATTATGCAAGGAATGCTTTTTGTTCAATAATCAATAACCTTGGCAAATTTTCTCAGACACCTTTTATTGTCATTTCCGATCATGTTACAGATTAATTGAAAATCGTGAGCCAATTTACTTCATGAAACTTAATCATGGTGTTGTGTGTCCGTGTCCGTGTCCGTGTGTGTGTGTGTGTGTGTGTGTGTGTGTGTGTGTGTGTGTGCATATATGAGTATGTCTTTGAGTTTTGTTGTTGGAAGAGTTCCAGAATTTTAATTGATCAGCTTTCGCTAAGTCCAACAGCAACAGGGCAGAGCAGAGACAAAGGTTAAGGGCTCCTTGAGCATCATGGCCTTGAGGGGGTATATCTGGATGTTGAAACATCCTCTAGTATCAAAAAAAATCTAAGTTTATGTAAATTAAAATTTCTTTGAATAGCATAAAACACACAATAAATAACTTTGTTTAATCTCTTAAATAAGTGTTATTAATTTGTCAAAATCTCATTGCTTCAAGAGGTGACTCTGTGTTACACGTTGAAGTCTTCTGTGACTACGGGGGCAGGGTGGTGGTGCACACACACACACTTGTGCGAGTGTGGAAGTGTGCAAGTGGAGGCCAGAGGTCAGTGTTGCAAGTCTTCTGAGTCACATTCCACTGTATTTTGAGGCATGGTATTTTCATGGAGCTCATTGATTCAGCAAGATGGACTAACTGATGAGCCCCATCTTTCCATCACTGGGTGTGTACCGATGGACATTGCCCTGGTGTCTGGGTATTGGGGATCCAAACTTAGTTCCTAGTATTTACATGACACACACTACCACCTGAAGTGTCTCCCCAGGCACCTGCATGATTATCTTAACACTTAATTCTGTTATTGATTAGATAATATCGCTAGGTATCTTACTTAGAAAAGGAGCTCTTATGCACTTAGGTAGCCTAAAACCTTACGGAGTACAGGAAAATGTATTTGATACCTAATAGCTGTACTACTTAACATTCAAGATATAATTAAAACTATTGAAATATTATCAGCCATCTATAGTAATAACATTTTATAAGCAGAAGAATTTTGATATCTTTCTAAGGTGCATATATTTCAGAAGGTTGGTATCTGCTTCCCTATGAATCTCATTTCCAACATCAATTTTGTACTTTCAACCCCATTTATGCAACTATTATGCAATTAAACTTTAATTCTAAATTTGCTGGGAGTTAACAAACATGATGGAATTTGTCTCACTCTTTTGACACATTTTATGTGAAAAGTAATTTATACCTGATTTATAGAGAGGGATGGGATGGAGTTTATAAAAGTGAATGGAGATTATCAAGATAATGTACCCAGTATTCAAGGTTAGGTGTAGAATCATAGGTTCTTCACATGCATTGGGGTTTTTTTTGTTTGTTTTTGGTTTTTTTTTTTTCTGTGAAAGAGTTGCTCTTTTTAAGCTTTGTATAAAAAGTAGAAATTCCATAAGATAAAATAACATTAACAGATAAACAGAAAGATAATGAGAGTCTGTGCTTATTCTAGGTCTTAAACTGTGAGGCAGAAACTACTATTATAACATAGTTTTCATGGGTAGGTAAAAATTGACAGGAATGACTGCTGGTATAATAATTAGGAAAATGTTTGCAGGTGTGATTTTATTTTAATGAAACTGAATTTATGTTGGTACTTTATAAACTCTGATGTCTCCTTTTACCTCCTAAACAACCACAGATGGTCAAGTGTTCATCATTAGCCTGGGGCCAGAGTTCAGCCAGGATGTTTGATTCTGAGTTCCCTTTAAGATTTTTAAGACTTAGACAGAGCATGATGCTGAGTTCCTTCCCAATCCCCCTAAAATGAGGAAGGGATGTGCTGAAGTCACCCCCATACTAAATGTGTTAAAGCATTATTACCCTTGGACCAGTTTCTGAACCCACTTTCAGTGCACTAAAAAAATTACAAAGCAGAGTTGCACCTTAGGCCCTCAAACAAATATTTGATCACTGCCTAAAGGCTGTTTGGCTTTGGAGAATCTGTGAACTGTAAATAATTTCTGAATCTAAGCATCAAATTTGACACTCCATTAGAGTAAAAATTAGTAATTGATTCATTTATTTGAATAATCTTACTAATTGATAAACTAATTAAATATTGAGTTTATATTCTAATGGGGAAGAGTAGTGTCCTTGGTTCGAAGACAAAAAGAGATTAAAGGAGAATTTAAAAAGTGTCATTTTTGCTTTTTAAATCAAGTTATTGGCTTATGAAAACACCATACATGTTTATTTTATGCAACTTGGTGAGTTTGGAGATTCGTATCCCTGTGACACTGTGACCATCATGAGTGCTGTGAACATACTCACCTTTTCCAACTTTCTGCACACTGTGAGACATGTATTTAAGATCTAACCCGTAAGCAGTGTTTGAGTATGCACTTCAGTGTTGTAAACTCTCTTGAATGTTGACCCCCTGCCAGTCATTGGAAGTCATCACATTACTCTCTGCTTCTGTGTGTGTCTATGATATTTGTCATGCGGAATGATAGACCATGCAGCTATCTTTCTGTGCCTACCTTCTTTCACTTAATATAATGTCCTCTTGTGTCCATCCATGTTTGGTCCACAATAGCAGGCCTTCCTACTTTGAAAAAGTCAACATTTTATTGTGTACTTATAAGCCATTGACTTTACTCCTTAACCTGTCTGGACATAGGTTGTCTCTGTGTACTGGTTATGGTGACCAATTTGATTATGCAAATGAGATTGTAGGTTTGTTCATTTATTTTGGCTATATCCCCTGACTTGTTCTTGCCAGATCCTATAGTTGTGTTTGTAATTTTGGGATTCTTCATTATTCTTTTAGATAGTAACTTTTTTACCAATTTGGACTCCTATCGGTACATACATAGATACTAATATATCCTCCATATTCTCAACATTGATCATTAAAAAGATAGCCATTTTAACACTGAGCTTAAGTTTTTGTATTAATTTATATTTCTCTGGTGACTTCATTAAAATTGTGAGAATAGTGCTGCTATGATAAGAAAATATAAGTATGTCTTTAAAACACTAGCTGCCATTGACAGTTAATTCAGAATTGAGATTGCTGAACTAATAGAACTTGCTAGTTCTAGATTTCTTTTTTTGGAATTTTGTGCATAGATACTGTATTGGTATAATTTGTATTCTTCTTCCAATCCCATGTCCCACAAAATTCATGAATTATTTAATAATTATTGTTGTACTTACATATGTATATCTAATATAGCCTGCTGAGTCTATTCATTATTTATAGTTTTTTTTCTCTTTGCTCTTACTTTTTTGGTTTTGGGGGACCCACCACCCAGATCCCAAATAAATTACATACAGAGAGGTCATCTTCTTATGATGACTAGATACTAAGTCCTATACAGTATTTTTCTTACTATTAACTATTAAATGAAATTGAGGACTTTGCTTTATAACAAAATACTGGAAATTTATTATATAGTATAACTAGTCTAATTTGGAAGTGGACACCTTCCCACTTTAGGAAAACTTCTAAAATATAAGTTAACTACCTGGGGTGGTGTTTTCACACCTTAATTTGTAGTTTCTGATTTTAATTCCTGTCTATAAAATGAATTTCATCAAACAAATGTCCCATAAAACATTCAAAGATTTTATCATCATATCGCCGTAAATGACCTTTTCTAGTGCAATAGCTGAGGCCTTTGGTGTGGAGAAGTCTTTCTTCTCCTCATATAAGTTAACAACCCATTCTTAACCCCGAATTGCAACCCAGTATTTATGACACCCACACATTAAGAAAACAAACTTTGCTGAACACTTAACTTCTGTCCTGTGCTATATTTAAATAGTTTACCTACACCTAATTTTCTTGATGCAACATATTTTTAATAGAAGAATAAGCAAAAGATGAAACAATTTAAAGGATTTGTGTCTGTTTACATGTTATGTATGACAGTCACATTAATCTATTTATGAAGAATGGTTGTTTCTTGGGATGGTGGAAAACACCGTTATAAACATGTGTTGGGAATCATGCAGAGTTACTCAGAATCAGTAAAATTTGTATGGTCTGCTATAATAATTCATTTTGATGATGTGAGAATATGCTTTGTATGTATTCTTGATATGAACATGAACTTCACCTTCTCTAATAATTCACTAGTACACTTACTTGCATACTTTTTTCTTTAATACTTTTAAACTATGTATATATTCAAATTGGGCAAGTATATCTATTACCTGCATACTTTTTTCTTTAATACTTTTACACTAGATATATATTCAAATTGGGCAAGTATGTTTATAGTGCAAATTTTTAAATAACTACTAAATGAATGAGAAGTGTGGTTTTTAAAAATAGTTTTAATATACATGCTCAATCCAGTATTCTATTTGGAATGTATTTATGTATAATTGTATTGGGATTCATTGTGCTTTCCCACCAGAAATTGAAAATTTGGAATTGTAAAAATACATGTTAATGTATTATTATAGAACCTAATCACACTGAGTTATTTTAAATCTATTTACATAAGTTTCACATGCCGTGTAAATTATGTGCATACTTTTTATGCATGAAAATAACTTTTTCCAGTTTTTACTTTTGATTTCACTTTATATTCCAACCACAGTTTTCCCTCCTTCCCTCATCTCACATCCCCTCCCCTCCTCTCACCCACTCACCTCCCCCCGTAACCTACCCCCAGTCCACTCCTCCTCATGGATAAATGCTCCCATGTGAAGTCAACAAAGGCTGGCAAAATAGGTTAGGGCAGAGCCAGGTCCCTCTCCTATGCATTAAGACTGAGCATGGCATCCTACCATAGGGAATGGGCTCAAAGAAGCCAGCTCATGTACCAGGCTTGCAACATGGTCCTATTGCCAGAGACCTCTCTGATAGTCCAAGCTTCACAACTGTCTCCCACTTACAGAAGGCCTAGTTTGGCTCCCTGGAGTCTCCACAATTGGAGGTCTAGAATTCACGAGATTCCACTAGCTTGATTCATTTGTCTCTATAGATTTCTCCTTTATTGTGCATTGAAAATACAGTGTATGAAAATTTTTGCAGTGTAATCTTTGTTTGTGCTTACCATCTAAAGACCATAATTAAAATCAGCCTGTTTTCCCCTAGATATGGAGAGTTAGCATGTGTTAAACTGTTCCACAAAATAAGCTAAGAACTATAAAATGGCTTTGAGCATAGCTATGTGTGGATTTTGGCTGCCAACCAATATGATTTATGGTTCTGTCTTTGAGAGGTGCATTGAATATACAGTCAAATGTTTGCATGTGTTCTACAAGCAAATTCATTGAATATATTATCATTTTGAAGCTCTGCAATCCAATCAATATCTTTAATCATCTACTAGTAATCATAGAAAATATTTTTATCAAGAAGTAGATTTTTTTTCAATATTTTAGGAGCAAGTTTTGTTGGAATTTTCTTAACCATCATTAAGAGGGAAATGTAAATTACAAGAATATATTGTAACATTTAAAAATTCAGCTTCTCTCAAACCCCATAATTATATGGGTAGAAAAAAACAGATATAAAATTATGGTTTTTTGTTACTTTTGCAAATTTTTTAGAAAAATGGTGCAGTTTGATGCATGATTACAAAACATGTTCAGAATTCAAAGAGTTTTGATATATTCTAAAATAAATAAATTTGCATGGTACATATCTGCAATGCCATGTATCATCAAAGATTGCCAAAATTTATGGTTATAAAATATGTAGCATTCATATTATTGTAAGGTAGAATAAAAGCTAGTTAGGAATTGTTAGGCAGGCAAACTCTTTTTAGATAAATATTTGCCTATTGACTACCTACTACTTATGTGAAATATACAAGTAATTTATCTAACATCTTATTCAAGAAGTTATTATTTAGTTCTATTGGCTTGAAGATAATAGAAAGCCAGTTATTAAAAGGTGTGTTTTCATAATTTGAGGAGTGTCCTTACTGAATTTTACCCAAAACATCAGTTTTTTAGTCCTTTGCATTTGAGGAACACTTTGCCCAGAAATAGTCACTGCATATGAGTGTTTAGACTTATTTAGGAAAAGAGTAGCCAGAATAAAGCTGAGGCAATGCAAGTGGAAGGGGGCAGGCAGAGTTCTTGCCCAAGTGCAGAGATTTCTTAAAGTTGCAAACACATCAAGGAGTAAATGTTCCTGTTGCATCCCCTGAGAGAGTCTAAGCAGTTCTGTGAATTTGAGTCTTCAAAGTTGGGTGAGAGATTAACAACATGGTGGGGCTTCTTACTAAGGATATGGGGCTTGGGGAGAAACACTTATTGATAGCAATAACCATTTTGTGAATACGTACTTGTGTTAGTTTTTCAATAATCATGTTACATTTTGTTTTCTGAAAGGAACAAAAGATTGAAAATAAGCATGGGAAGTTCTACACACAGTAATTATAAGATACAAAAGTCCTTACTTTTGAAATGCATTAATATTTTTTAAATTTTGAAACCATTTCCACAACTGTAGGTTGTAGAAATTCATAAACTTTGATATTCATCCCCGTGCTTTCAAATACATGATTTTTGAGAGAGGTGTGGATCCCAGGTGAAGTGATCTCTTAATATAATACTTCCTGATTGTCTCATTTCTAACATTAATACCTGTACAGAATCTACCATCATCCCTATGAATATTTAAATGATATTTTAATATTTATTGTAATGCTTATAACTTTTTTTTTCAACCCAACGTTGTGTAAAAGAAACCTGTAGAAAATCCTGAATTGGAAACCTGTGGGTATTTATTATGTATTGCATTTCTCCAATCCCCATATCTCCCATACCCAACAACAATGAAAATATTTTTATTGCTAAGATGTAATTATAAGCCAAATGTGTTTTCCAGTTAACTAGTGGTAGCTGTGTGTTTCTGGATATTTTGTTCTCTTTGGAGATCCATGGAGAGACCTTTTGATTGAGTTAACCTGGTATATAAAATACATGAAGGACATTTGTTTTTGACTTCTTAAAAAGTTGTTTTTGAAGGTCTTTTTATTTTATACAAATACTAAAAACATTGCTTTTTTTCTTTAAATTTTTTTTCTTCTGAATTTCTTTCTGATATTGTAGTCAAAGTAAAGATGAAGATAAATATTTTCATTAAAAATAGAATAGATATTAAAGTAGACTCATGTGTACAGTGCTAGAGCTTTGTAAGTTGGAAACAATGCCATTTGCATGCAGCCTTTTGCTAAGTTATTCTTGGTAGTTTATTTATCGTGAAGTATTAGGTATGTACATCATATTATCATTTAAAGAAGGATGATATGTAACACCACATGACTTTTAAAAAATCAGGATGTAGTACAGGTGAGTTCGGGAGAACTTAAATTTTAACATTTCTCTGCTAGTGGCTAAATTTTCTGCCACTAGATGGCAGGCTGTTGCCTGCTATAGAGTTTGTGCGGGCAGGGCAGGCAGGCAGGGAAAACCTTGTGGCTTCCATTCTTTTGTGTCAGTGTTTATGTGTGACTG
Source organism: Cricetiscus sungorus (assembly GCA_030556225.1). NCBI lineage: Eukaryota > Metazoa > Chordata > Mammalia > Rodentia > Cricetidae > Cricetiscus > Cricetiscus sungorus. The sequence goes on from JANBXA010000641.1 coordinate 17,813,799, forward strand.
CTGACACTTCGAGGATAGCTCCTGTTCACCCATTTCTGTGATTCAAGCCTTAACTTTGCATGCCAACTGTGTATCAGTCTGGACTGTGAACACCCAGGATTGTAGTACCCTAAACACTTACTCCCTGGACGTGAAGATGTAATGCTGAAATTTTCCACTTGAACCACTTTCCCCTCTTTCCTGCACAGGTGATTTGGATTATTACTGGTTGGATCCTGCAACGTGGCACAGCCGGGAGACATCTCCTATTAGTTCGGTAAGCCTTTTCAAAGCATATACAGTTCATGATTCGTATGTGGCATTCCTTATCTTCTGTTATGTAATCAATAATCATCTTTCTGGATCTCATACACACTTTATTACAGCCATTATTAATTTAGTTTGAAAGGATCACTTGAAAGAAAAAGGGTTATCTTTGAGTAATCTCAGACCTCTGCCAGCTTCTGCCTCCCAAGCACTGGGATTAAAGGCGTATGCTATACTCTCCTGGCATCGGCATCATGAAATTATTTTTAAATGAAGAGAACTTTAAAAAAAAAGTTTCTCAAGAAGTCTGACGATGTTTTGTGTCCACACTGAAAATGACTTTTCTCAATAATAATAACATTGTCATATACTTACGGTAAATAGACTGTAGTTAGATGTTAAGATTCAGATCATCATGGAATCAAAGTCGGATAACAGTGGTGCTTACACTGTTTAATTTATTAAAGCCGAACTATTAATTTTGTTGTTTAAAACAGACTGGAATTCCTGACTATGCCAGACAGGCAAGTCCATTACTATAATAATGGTTAACAATGGAATAACTATGACACTTAGTTTAAATTTGAGGTCATGCATTAATGTATAGTCCACAGCTGAAACTCTATGCTCATTGTGTAACATTTCGTCAGAGATAATGCTTACGCAAATGAGAGGTGAGAAGAAAATCCCTGTTCAGATTCTGCATTAGCTGGGGTGACATGACTTCCCTTCTGTAGCTACAGAAGCATGTCACTGGGGTGATGAATTAGTTTGGCGTCTTCTCATTGGAATATCTTATAGACTGTTGGGCATTGTTGGGAAATTTCATTTACTCAGTTCACACACCCCCACACACATACACACGCACAACATTCACATGTACCCAATACACAAATATGCACATAGACACACCCAGAGTCATAACAAACACAGAGAAAAATAACCATACACAACATATAAATATATACACACAAACGCATGATTAATATCCATTGCGTAGGATATGGTAGGTTTTAGCTGTTGGGCCACACAACTGTTTAACCTAGTTTAATTTGTGATGTTTATACTCCAGATGAATATATTTTATTTTGAGTTTTTCTTTCTGTTGTGCAGAATAATAGTTTTCAGTGTGACATTTTCATTCTTGCATATATTCTTTGATCCCATCCCTACCTCTAACCACCTCCCCTTCCTGTACCCCTTTCTCTCCATCTTTCTGACTAGCTCCACATTCTACCCCCCACACCACCTTTAGTATTTTCTCTAGATCTCTTGTGTGGGAGAACACACACCAAAAATCATGACTCCATTATATGTGAATAAGGCTGAAATATTCTAGGTATTCCTTGACTTACTACACAACAAGGCTACCTTCTGCTTAACTCATTGTATACTGAAAATGTTTTTGGATGATGGGCTGAACGGTGGCTCAGTACTAAAGTCACTTGTCAGAAAGCATGGCAACCTGACTTTGATCCCCAGAACCCACACTGTGAAATGGTAGGATCATGTCCTGTTAGTTGTCCTCTGACCACCACCATGGCATGTGTGTTTCCTCACAGCAATGCAGTAAAAGTAAAATACACTTGTTGAAATGGGCTTCACACACCTGTTCTAGTTAATCTGTCGCTTTGCAACACAGTACATTGAGGGTGCTGGTTGCTTACTAATGGCAAGACCTTTGGACCGGAGACTCTGTGCCACTGCCCAGCATCCTGACAGAGCACATAACAAACATACTACAACCTGATAAAAGTTAAGATCCAGTGTGGTATCTGCTGAATGGTAATAACTTTATATAGTTGTAAAGTAAAACTAGATTGTAAGGTAAGCTAAAGATTCAAGAGCTAGGACCCTCTATATAGTATACAGTCACCAGTATATTATCACCATTAATAACTCAAGTGTGGTGTTCTACATAAAACAGACATATTACTAAAATTAGTTAGTTACATGTCAGCCATTTTTGAGAGCATTCTTAGTTGCTAACTACTTTTAGAATCATTGCAAAGAAATTACTGCTCTAACTGAAAATAAAGAATGTCCAGTCTAGTGTCTTTCAGCCATCCCGAGTCACATCATGCCACAACCGCTGATTCTTTAGCTACAGAAAGTAAACTTTTTAAACTTTATTTTTTTAATAGCATCCGGTAACTTGGCAACCATCAAAAGAGGGAGACCGATTAATCGGCCGTGTTATTCTTAACAAAAGAACAACCATGCCCAAAGAATCAGGTGCATTATTGGGTCTGAAAGTAAGTATAATGCCTCCTATTTGGTAACGTGCATCCACGAAGTTTGCAACAATTGGTTTTATTTTTCTCTTTCCCAAAGTAAATTCTCCCCAGAGAGTACAGTTTTACTTATATGTTAAAGAGAAATGAAGTATAATATTTTCTAATAGCTAATGCTTACAGTAGTGTTCGAAGTATAAAATGTTGCTTTTAAACACACTTACTGTGTGTATTCTGATCAAAGTAGGAACATATTAGATGCACAGAGATACTTCTATTTTGTAGGACAGTGTATAGAATGTGCATGTCTCGCATTATGCGTATCCAAACATCTGTGTTAAGCCACATGCTTTTGCTGAAAATTTACTAAATATTCAAAACGTTGCTTTAAATATTGTTGCTGTGTGTGTGTGGCTTAAGCTTAGCTCATCAGTAGAGCTCTTGCCTGGCATACACGAAAGCTCTGAATTCAAACCAAAGCACAGCCTAACAAAAATTAGTTCAGGATCTTAATTACATTTTGTTGATTACTCTAAATTACTCTTGCTATGAAATGATTCTGGTAGCCTGTATTAATAAGCGAATTTCTATGAACTGTTAACCGCTCTCACCATTCGGTGTTATAATTTCACCTCCCTCCTCTCTCCTCCACTCATCTTTAATTGTGCGTATTTGAGACCCTTGGCTATTCTAAAATTGAGCCTAGAGTTTTCTTTTTCTTTTTTTCAAATATATTGAATCTAGGTAGAATGGAAAGTGTTGCATGTTTAACAATATAATTCATGTTTGAGATCCAACTTTTCGTAGGTAGGTAGGGAAAATGGTATTATCCAGATGTGCTGTACATGTGCTGAAGTTGTAATACTTATACATTGTCATCTTTTGTACAGTAGCAGCTCGCTTCCCCCAGGTGGCCTTTGCTTGGGTGGAATCTCAGGTCTACTGTATTCTACCACAGTTACAGAAAGGGAAACAAGACTTAGTATGGACAGTGGTGTATGCCTTTATCCAAACAAGCCGATTTACATGGTAGGCATGATATGGAAGACTGACTTAGTGCAAACAGCACCAATCACTTGAGGAATAATGGTGAACAGGGAATTGTACTCCTATCTTCTAAAGTACATTGTCATGGGCCTTGTTTAGTTGTTAGTACAGTGTAAAAAGTCAGTACACTAACATCCTTACACAGCATCCCAAATACAGTGATTTTTAAAAATATGAATGAATGACCCCTCACTGGGCTATAAACATATTAGAAGACAGTGTACAATTAGTTCTGCTTACTAATTTATTCCCATGAGACTTAGGAACTCATGCCTCTGTAATTATCCAGGTGGTTGGAGGAAAAATGACAGACTTAGGACGCCTTGGTGCTTTCATCACCAAAGTAAAGAAGGGTAGCCTGGCAGATGTGGTTGGACACCTAAGAGCAGGTAACCTTTCTCTTCTTCACTTACAGCCAGTTTGCTCTCTCTCCTCTCTCTCTCTCTCTCTTCTCTCCTTCTCTCTCTCTCTCTCTCTCTGTCTCTCTCTCTCTGGATGGGTTTCAGTTTGTGTTCAGTTATTTATATATGTGAGCTTTCAACAAGCCATTGTAAAGCATGGATCAGCTCTTTTCCTGATGTAAATGTTTACCAATTCGACTATAGGTATCTGTGCATAAGCAGCAACTAGGAGACAGTAAAATTAGGGACCTTTTTTATTTGTATAAAACCATAGATGCAAAATAGTGAGAGGATGCTCTTTTTTATAGATGACTTCATAATGTTACAACAAAAAAGTAAGCACAAAGTGGGTTTGTATTTGCTGTCATTGTCTTTTATAATGTCGAAGCACTAATTTAGGAGGAGTAACTGGTGTTTTGAATATAACCTAATCATAATAATAATTCCTGTGCAGAGAGATTATCTAATGAACTATAGGTTAATTTAAATGTGACATATGATGCCATTTCTATAGAATTTGGATGCTTATTTTGCTCTGTATAGCCTTAAGTTACATATTTTTTAAAAATCACCAAATGTACTATAAATTCAGTAGCAACCATAATAACATTTTTAGTTGACTTAAATGTACAGAATGGTTAACTATACCAATAAAGGTGATTGTTGACACAAGAATAAATCTAAAAAAAAAAAAGTATAGGAATCCCCTGGTGGTTGAAGCAAACTTCTTTAGCAACTCAGTTCTTTGCAGATGAGAACAGTGTAATGAATTTGAATTTTGCTGTTTTTCCTTAGATGATTCTCACTTGTTGAACACCCTCTTAATGAACTCAGAGCCTGGCAACCTAAATCTAAAAGGATAAAGCACAGCAGCGAAAGCAATTGTAAACCATACAAATGTGCCTTTTTATTTATGCAGTTGATTTGGACACATCAAAGTACCTTTAATTTTACATTTTTAAAGACTCAATGAGAAGGATGATTAGATATATATTTTAAGGTACAAACTGGCTTCTCTTCTATTTTCATAAAAGTCACCTGTGACATTGCTTTTGTCCTTCCCTTGGAATTTGGAACCTTCCTTCCATCTTCCATGGATTCGTACAGACTGATGTCCCTTCAGGTCAATGCAGTTTGCTGTTGCTCGGGTTAACCATAAACACAAAACTGACACCTTCATACTTGTTACTATTGACATCCATCTGTGTCTCTTGCATATTCTTTTATCCAACTCAAAGCTTTGCAGCTCTGCCCACTGTGAGCCTACAGAGCTCCCTGGCCATGACAGTGTACCCGTGTCCTGGCAAGCTTCCTCCATGCCTGCCACAAGACTTGATCAGCACCAGCTGTCAGCCTGCTCTGATTGTTGAAATCTTCTTCACCCTTCAGTGCTCATAACTCAAATGTTTCTTGATACCTCACCTAGAGCAGTGACTAATTCTAATTACTACCCTCCTGGTACCACCTGGCTGTACTTCTGTTCCTCATTGGATGCCTGTGATTACAGGAAACACTTTATTTAAAGGCTTTGGTACTGGTTTCTGTATTATATTTCCACCATGAAATATAAAGACAAGTCATTGCTTTTATCTTTTTCCCCTCATTGACTACATCTACCTCAGGTGCTTATCGATGGAGAAGCAAATCATTTGAATAGTGTTAAATAAAATTCCTGTATTCAGTTTTATTACACTATAAATAAAGCATGCATCAATATTAAAAGTTATGTGCCCAGATTACTGTCAATTAGGAAGACTAATTTGCAGTGCATTGCTTTTGCAAAATAATGGTTGCAGTCCACACTTTGGTATTGAAATAAATTTATTTGTAGTCATAATTTTTTTAAAAAAATGATAGAACAAAATGTAAAAGTAATAATCAGGGTAAGTATTATTTTATAAAATATTTTCCCAGCATATGTGTGCATATATACATATATATTATACATGTCTAATGAACTATGTCTACTTACATATAATTCATAAGATATAAGTATATATTTCTAGTAAATTGTGATGTTTAACTTTGTTTCTTCTTTTGGTTAAAACCTTTCTGAATCTTTTATTTTTCTATTTTTCTTCTTATCAGTTAAGTATATTAAATAACCTTTCTAGGTAACTTCTTAGATCAAATTATTAAGACTTGTTTAATTATTGATAATAACCATACTTTAATGAAACTTAAGCAGTACTCACGCTTTTTACTTTTAAGAAAATTCTTAGGAAATAAGAATATCTTTAAGATTTTTTTATTTATTATAAAAATGACTTGACCTAAAATCTAAAAGCTTCATATTTGTATCTACCATTATGTGTACAATGTTGTTAATTAAACGCTGAGTTTAGTTAGGTCCTTAATTATTTTAGGACCTAAAATGCTAAGGACAACATAATAAGCATGGTCATGGGAAAAGTAAGCTACCTAAAAGGGTCACTAATATAGGCATATCTCACCTGACTCTATCCTGGCAGAGGACCATTTAGGGTCTAACATATTTATGAAAATAAATCTCTGTCTCCAAATCATCTACTTTTAAAGCTGGAGTTAAAATCAGAATCATCAATTGCTGTACTTTTTCTCCAGGGGACATTATATTTTTGTCCTTTATTGATCTCGGACTAACATACAAAGAAATTAGTACTCTATTAACTCTCTATTGCCTTAAATATTTCCTATTGTTACGCTAGTGTTCACTACATGTTCTGCAGAGAATGTATGTGTTATGAACATCTGGAAGGGGATTAACTGTCATGCAACAGTTTTTACATCTGCTTGCTTTGTAACTGCCATGGCTACCTACGTTACCTTACCTATGGATATGAATTCAACCCCTTTCATGCATTTTTTATTCTGTTGTGCATCGGGTGAAGACAGTGGAACCTGACTTAGAGGTGGAGAATTCATGCTAGAAAATGTTTCTTGCTATTTTTTACCAAAACTAAAACAAAACTTTTGCTCACTTACTAAGAACCCTTCATAAGCAGAGCCACCTGCATTTATTATATTACAGGGCATGCTGCTAACCATCGGTTTTAATGTTTCCAAATAGGCTGTGCTAATTTTCATCCCATAGCATGAGATTATTTCTATATTATTTCTGGTATATCTAAAAAAAATAAGGTCCGTTTTGTATTGGGCTATTTTCAGTGATCAGTAATATATGGGGAGGAAAGCAAAAGAAGAAAGTAAAGGTGAATAGTAGAACCAATTAGCTGACATTTTATGATAAGTCATTTTGCTTCTGAGTGCAAAGCCTCGAATAGAAAATGATTGGTATATGGTTTGCATTTCTTTGTTAAAAAAAGAGAAAAGATAAGAAAACTAAACAGAATATATAAGGTAAAAAAATACCCTTCTTTTTAAATTCAAGGGGATGAAGTTCTAGAGTGGAATGGTAAACCCCTGCCGGGAGCAACAAACGAAGAAGTTTACAACATTATTTTAGAATCAAAATCAGAACCTCAAGTTGAAATTATTGTTTCAAGGCCTATTGGGTAAGGCTAAAAACACTTACTTCTTAAGCTCAGTGACTTACATGTATTATCAGGGTTTGACAAAGAAGTGTTTACATTCATACAGTACATGTTAATATGGATAGTTTTTGCATCTATTATGGGCTTATATAGTAGACTGTAAATACTTCTTAACTTTTAAAATTAGAATATGGATTTTCTTCCCTGTATATTAGAAGCTCCTCAATGGACCAATATAAAATATCAATATGTATTTTTCAATATAACAAAGTACTGTCTTTCAGTGATTAGCTACTGATTTTTTTTGGTAGTTTCCAATGTAATCAATGGTGTTTCCTTTAAAGGAATTCCACCAGCCAGTTCATCTTGTGACATTAAAATTATTAATGATGCTATACACCTCCCATAACTTCTTATTCTATAAAGGAAAAAATATTTTCTCATGTACTTAAAAAAGAATGGTTTCAGTTTTTGTTTAAATCCAGGCAGGGAATATTGAATATTTGGATGGTCTAAACACTGTAATATATGGTATTTATGAAACTTAGTTTAAAACAAGATCCATTAATCTATAGGTAGTAGAATTCCTCTATGGCTGTCTTTAGGCCTCGTAGTGTTAGCTTTTCCTAACAAACTCACCAAATCCAGAGTAAAAGTACATTTACCATTCTATAAATTATAGTGGGCATTTTGACCTATATCATTATAATGAGCTCTATATGAATTTATTCTTGGGAATAATTTTGTATTAATTTGTCAAGATATTACAGAGCTCTGACTTGAGACATTTATGCTTAAAATATTGTTAACTATAATTTTTGTTTCTATGGGGGTATATCAATATAAAACATAGAAGAAAATAACCATCCTAATATTGATAGAATGCCAAAGTATGATCATATTTCACAGAACATTAATATATAAAACTCAAAAATAAAGCCAAGCTTTTACTAATTTTAATTGTTGACTAAGAATAAACATTGAAGTTATTTCTTAAAATATTACATATTTGTACTTTAAAATAACATCATAATCTATGTTAGTCTTATGTGACTGAGGTACATATGACAAAGAGGTAAGTAAATTTGGAAAGAATCAAATTTATAAAAATAAAATTTATACTTGAGCCTTGCACGCATAGCCAGGTATTTTGTAGATATGCAATTCTTTCAGAGTACTTACGTAAAACAGTGATTTACCATGACTTAGGAGAACAATAGACAATTAAAGTAGACTGGAAAAACAAGATAATATTACTGTTGCTTTTGTACACATTATGTAGAAATAATCATTAGCATATCCAAACCCTAGTCCATCATGGAGCATAGAAATCAGAGGTGTATGACTTTGAAGATGTATCTGAATAAAAATCGCTATCTTATACATTATTAGAATAATACTAGTTGTATTTTCAGTAATAATGCCTAAAGTTGTTAATGCTTAATTCATTGCCACAATGCTTTCAGTAATCTTTGTAACTATAATTCATAACCATTCATTCATACAGACTAAATGCTGAAGTCCCTTTCAGATGTTTTGGAGGCTCTTTCCTTTTAAGCTTCTTAGCATTAATAAAATTATGGATCACAACACTTGTGTTAACAAGAGGAACTGTATGCATGAAATCTTGCAAAAACAGTTAATGTTAAATATTGGCCCCAAACTGACTTTAGAATTTGTAAAACAACTTCCCCCTGGTCCTCCTTTCAGTAATACATAAAATGTTTCAGAGTTACAAATTATGAGTTAAGATTTTCAAATAATTTTTACAGTCTAAAGTTATTCTAATTTTTAAAAATATTTCTTTTCCATTTGCTCAGATGAGTGGGGAGAAAATTGTCATTGTTAAAATAGTTGTATTTCAGGAATTGTAAAGTAATCTCAATTACTAGTTCATGGAGAGTACATAAATTGGCAATTATGTTAAAATATAAGATACAATACATTTACAAAATATATAGTATGAGGTTTTATCATTTGTTGAAACTTTTGAATATAGTTAATTATAAAATTAGTTTACACAAAAAAGTGATGAGGCTTCAAGAACAAAACTAGAAAAGAGAGTAAAATAGTTCAATTGAATTTGGTTGTAAGGTAAGTGATTAAAATAATTAACTAATAATTCTGTCAGCACTAACTCCAGTCTGCTTTAATGTCACATCAATATTTGCATATTACTAATCTCCTTACATTGTTACTAAAATATTTCTGAAAAAGGATAGACAAAGTAGTCTTATATAGTATAATGCCCAAACAAAGGTGGTTCAGGGTTCTTATGGGATATCAAAGACTCAGTAGAAAATAGATTAAGCTGAAGTAATATTAAGTATTTTTTTTTCAGAGTAATTTGTGAGCGTGGCAGGAATGGGTGTTCTCACAACTTGCTTTAACCATGTAGTGTAACAACCATGTGTTTGGCAAACTTCAGTATAGAGATACAAATCTCTATAAAGGGCATATATTTACATATATATTATATGTGCCATGTATATATTACATACACATACATGAAATATTTTGGCTTTTTTTGTTGCAAGCTTGCATCATCATTAATTTCCAAAGCAATCCATTCTTTTAATTTTCTAATCTTTGCCCATGATATTCGTCATTTCATTTAATTATGAACAGATATTTCCATCCGTTCCACTCAGTAAACTCTTTCAGATGTGTTTGTAAAGCATATTACTGATTTGTAAAATCTGTGTCATTTTGGTTTTCTAGAATGGAAATAAAATATTACCTTTAACATTTTTTTTTTAGTTTCCAAAACCTGCTGTTTTGGTAGTCAAAATATTGTGGTGAGCTTATCCACAATATTAGCCTGAGTGTTGTCATGTTAAAGTGTTTTGCTATTAAATCTATATAAGAATTCTTTTTATTGCAGTTTTCTTTTATGTGGTGTTTGGCATTCATGCACATTGGTAGTTACCTAAATAGAATCTCTTCTTCATTTCTATACCATAAAGACCCCAAAGGACTTTCATCTCACTGTAATAGAATGGGCTGTGGTTACCTCAGGCAGGAACATCTATCTAATGGGATTTTCACTGTACCTGTTTCTTTTAGTGACATCCCCCGGATCCCTGAGAGTTCCCATCCTCCCCTGGAGTCCAGTGAGTAATAGCATTTCCATGTTACTACAAATATATTAAACTAAATTAAAAATCAGCATTCATGGTTTTCCTAAGTCATTTGATATAAATGAATTAATAGAACTGTTTGACTGTGTTCACTAATGTCAAATTTCACAAATATCTCAGAGTTCTTCACCAAAATTTTCTTTTGCCAATCTTTTGGCGCCACAAAAAATTTTACGTCAATATCCTTCTTTACAACGTAAAATTGGAAGTGTTATGTTTGGGGCAGGCGTTTGGGAAAAACTGAGGCAGATTACTGGAGAGTAAAGAGTTTATTAGAAAAGTTATTAGCTCCATGAACAGACAGCTGGGTCCTCAGAGCATGAGAACATCAAGGACATTGCAGACCCCAGTACCAGAGGCAGATGATAAGGCACCACCACTCCAGAATCAGGACCTGCATGGCAGAAGTGGGGGGCCATTCTGTTCTTCTTGGGGATGGAGGAGGTCTCACACCAAGAGCTAGCAGCCAGGCTCTCTGATTTCTCATCAACAGACAAAAAAAGGTAGTGGGGGGGGGCAGGACGTATGGAGCCAGTGCTCCCTTTGATGTTAACTGGCTTCCCTGGTAAGAAATCCTGGCACCTGATTGTCTGACTATGCCATAGCAGGCATGGCCTTTTGTCTATGAGAAGAGGCCTGAGCAAAGGCCCAGTTCTCACATAGAATTCCTACTAGTCATGAATCTGTACACTGTAGATAAAAACCTGTTGTGGACTGGGTGTTATGACATAGGTTTCTAATCTCATATCTTGGAAGGCAGATGAAGCAGATGGCAGGTTCAAGACTGGCCTGTGCTACTTGGTGAGAATCTGTCTCAAGAAAACAAAAATAAATGAATGAGTAAATAAATACATAAATATTGTGAATCCTGACTGAATGATTGATAAGCAGCAGTCTCAGGAGCAGTCTAGACCAATGGTTCTCAACCTGTGGACCATGACACTTTTGGGGTCAAGTGATCCTTTTATAGTGAACACCTGAGACTTTCTGAATACACATATTGACATTAACATTCACGAGAGCAGCAAAATTGCTGTTATGAAGTAGCAATGAAAATAATTTTATGGTTGGGGGTCACCACAATATAAAGAATTGCATTAAAGGGTTGCAGCATTAGGAATGTTGAGAATCACTGGTCTAGACACAATAATAATTGTCATGCCACCACATAATAGTGTCACATATGATAATAGAAATTTATGCGTGTAATAGAGTTCAGTGACAGGGGTGTGTGGTAGAGCTGTTACTGCATGGTGGTGAAAGCATTGTTGGAATTGTAAGTAAAGTAACCCAGGACAAAATAGGATCATATTATGTGTAATGATACTTTTAAGTAATGATGTCTTGTTGATAACGTGGACATTATTGACACTGGATTAAAATTGGGACTTGATTCTTTAGGTACTATTATAGAATCCATCTTGTATGAAATAAAATCGAATTGATTTAAGGAAAATTAGTGATGAAAAGGGAAGAAAAACATAACCATACTGAAGAAGGGATCAGTAGCCAAGTTAGCAATGAAACCTATTCCATCATGTTTCCAAATCTCTTGGAGCTGGACACAGATTCGGTTTTGGGATTTCTGATGACCAATATCAAGAGAAACATGAGAAAGTTCCATCAACAATAATAGTCTGGATAAGAATAAAAATAAACTCATTTTTTATAACCCACATCATCATATGCAACATATTTTAAGGCCTAAAATTGGTTAGGCTAAAGAAACCTGAATAAAGAGAAATTACATTTTATTGCCGCATTTCATGTAGCTAAAAGTCTACTTTTCAGCGCACAAATGATGCATCTGGCTGTATTTAAAACTCATTTTGGAGCCGTTGACACCAAAGACACAGTTCTCTTCTGAGAGAGAATAAGAGATAGTTTACTATGGAGCCATTTTGAGTGAACACAAATTTAGGTAACCCCACATTCCACATTCCAAACATGAAAGCAGTTTCCTGTAGTTGGGTAGATTTTACAGAACAAAGAAAGTCATGAATTAAGGAAAATTTAAAATACATGTGTGGGTACACAGAGAGGTGGTTACAGCAAGATGGAGAAAGCTTTGCAGTTTTAATAGTCAATCATCTAGTCTTTGTAGACACAGCTTCTGTTCACAGACTACAGAAAAGGATGGTGTTGGTAGCATGCCTTGGTGTAATTTCACAGTTTTTTCCAATGTGCATTTATGAACTTCAGGGTGATTGCATTTCATGGAATCCTATTTTTGTGCATGTGTCTAGGTACAGAGAAAAGACAACCTCCATTACATGTCAGTGAAGCAAATTGTCTGCTGTGAAATAGTGAGAAATACTATTCTCCAAAGTTTGAAATTTATTTGTAACATAAAATTTAAGAGAAATAATAATATTTTTAAAAATAATGATGACATCTAAAATTAATCATGGCTCATAAATCATGTTCTATATCTATTTATATCATTCTGTCACTGCAGACAAGTGTTCATTAGCGACAATAATTAACACAGCAGGCATCATCTTCTTTGTAACTACTTCAGAACACTTGTTCATTGATGTAATTTATAACAGCTGATACAGAACAATTCCCTTCAAAATGTAGATAAGATCTTTCATGTTGAGACAAATGAAAACCATATCATATTATATCACTTAAAACAGATAATTAACCAAAGAAGACAAAAATAACTTTCCAGAGCTGTCCCATGAAAAGGAATCTCTACATAGCATAGTGTTAGCTGTGCCTTTATACAAATTACAGATGTATTTAACTTTTGGTTCAAAAACATATTCCTTACATTTGTTCATTTTTATTCTCATTTTAGGTTCAAGTTCCTTTGAATCTCAGAAGATGGAAAGGCCTTCCATTTCTGTTATTTCTCCAACCAGCCCTGGAGCTCTGAAAGATGCCCCGCAAGTCTTGCCAGGGCAACTCTCTGTATGTACTTTTTATATGCAGTGAATGTTATTAAGATTTGTTCTTTGCGTGCACCTGGCTTCCCTGGGTGTACCGTGAATAGATAGTCATTTGGCATTATCACGTACTTCACCGTTGTTACGCATTTCTGCAGTGTCTCCTTCAGTCACACATAGTGACATAGAAATATTTTTGGAACGTTTACAATGTGATAAGTGCTCTAAACATTAGCTGGCAAATGGTGGCATTTGAAAAAAATGTTCATACTTTTGGAATGTCTGATTAGTGTTCCAGGGCGCGTCACTAGTCACATTTATTCATAGAAAGCCACATTGAGATTCCATAACCACTTTATGAGCCTGTAGCTAGCAAACTTAGATTTTTAAAATTCCTGTTATCTTCTTAGATGTGTGTGTGTGTGTGTGTGCGCGCTCGCACGTGTGTGTGTGTGTGTGTGTGTGTGTGTGTGTGTGTGTGTGAAAAGACAGTACAGAGTAAACAGCAAACTTCCTGTGGGTTCACTCTCCAACCTGGGGAACCCTGGAGAAATAAACTGGTAACTGTTATGAATAGCTCATAGATTAAAAACAGAAAGTGAGATATTTGTATTAATAACTAAGAAGAAGTCTTGCATCAGATTGTTCTGGGAAGTTGAGTTTTTAGTCTTTAGTGCTATGTGGCTTTCGGTAGTCAACCTTGATGCTCTTCTTTTGGTTGACAAGTTAAATGATACAAATTTATGCTCAGTATATTTTCAAGTCTGCCTTACAATATAAGAAGTAGTGTAGCCTGTTTGTATTATCTGCTTGGACATTTATTTCATTGTTCTTATCTCTAGCTCTTCACCTACACTATTTACACTATTAAGGTGATTAAAGCCTAGATTGGTTGTATGTGTGCCTGTATGTATGTATGTATGTATGTATGTATGCGTGTATGCATGTATGTACATATAAATAGTAAGTTGGATTTATACATCTTCAAATCCTGTTTCTGTTCCTTACAGAGATGAAAAAGTCCCATTTAACTTAGTTTTGTTTTTATGACATCTTAATTCACTATCTCACATACCCACTAGGCATGTGTATTGAAATTTATAACTTAATCAGAAAATCAAAAGTAGCTTCTACCTTCAGAGACAGAATTGAAGTTAACACCAGGAGTTTAGTGACACATTCTTGTTACCAGTGTAGACTCTGCCATTTGTGTTCAAATCCAATTTGAGGTCACCTTTGTTTCAACACTTGCCTCTAGCTTGGAGCATTCAACATCACAAATGTCACTCAGCCTTCATGCTATTTGAAGGGTCGTTTAGGCCTTCCCTTTGTTTCTCCTTTCTCTTATAATAGCTAGTTTATTAAATTTGAGAAAATGTTAGGAAACAACAAATTCTACCTGGTGCAGAGGGGGCCTGTGATAAATATGCTGCCTGGCCACTCCCTTTCTATCTTAATCAGCTCCTATTCTGTAAACATTTTATGTTATTTTTGAGAATATAATATGATTAAATAACTTATCCCTTGCCTTCTCTCCTTCCAAACTCTCCCATATATCTGGCCTTGCTCTTTAGACCGCACGTCTGACAGGCGTAGTATAAACTCATTGATGATTGCCAACTATTGTGTTCGATATCAAATAACATTATGATGACTTCAATATCCCCAGAATTAAAAGAGTATGATTAGTTGTGTGGGCCAGGCTTTTTCTTTTAAGCCACAAATCAGCTCCCAAATCATGACACAGAGACGATATTAGTTATGAATGCTCAGTGTAGATTAGGCTTGTTTCTGGCTAGCTTCTTTAACAGAAATTAACCTGTTTCTTTTATCTACCTTTCCCCTAGCGCTTTTTAAAAATTTATTTAGTTTTTAATTTTATTTTACATTCTAACCAAAGTTACCTTCCTTCCTTCTGTTATTTTACTACCAAACCTTCCTGTGTCGGTCTAGCTGTCGGCTATCTGGGTTCTTGTCTCTGGTTTGTCTCTCCCTTTCTCCCCTCTCTAGTTCCTCTTTCCTAGATTTCTCCTATTTATTCTCTCTGCCTGCCAGCCCGATCTAGTCTTTTCTGCCTAGTTATTGCCCATTGGGCTCTTTCTTTATTACACTAATCAGCTGCCTGAGGCAGGCAATGTAACACAGCTTTACATCATTAAACAAATACAGCATAAACAAATGTAACACATCTTTGCCTAGTTAAAATAATATTCCTCAACAGTTGTATTGCTATACCTGAAGATGTAACACCAGGATTGCCCATTGTGAGTTCTACATAAAATGCTTATGAAAGGGAAAGGTTAAATTCTTGATGGCTGTGGCTTAAAATCACCGTGATTCCATTATATTTCACGTCAAAACGTCTTTTAAATAGAGTGCTGATATATTATGCAAACATTATAATATCGCATGATTTTGATTAATAGCAGCTTCTTATTTTTTCCTAGGTGAAGCTGTGGTATGATAAAGTGGGACATCAGCTGATTGTAAATGTTCTACAAGCAACTGATCTACCCCCTAGAGTAGATGGCCGTCCCAGGAATCCCTATGTAAAAATGTATTTTCTTCCAGATAGAAGGTAGTGAATGATTTTTGAAAAGTTTACTAAGCTCAGTATTCATTAGAAAGATTGAATTTCCTTTCTGAGGGATATTTTTTAAATATAATATGTTATGACTATAATAATTAATTTGCTTTAGGGAACTAAACTGCTTTATCCCTGAAGACAATGCCCCAGACCTTTTATTTGAAAATAATATGGTACTTTTGAACATGCCCATTAATAGAGACAGCTCATTAAGAATGTACGTTTCTATGTACATACAGTCAGACCATTGCTCATGTTTGTAATTGAAGTTAGTAATATTAAGTAATAACAGTATTATGCCCTGTGGAAACTGTGATTGGTATGTGTATTAAATACAATTAATTAAAAGAGATATACAAATAATTATATGTGTTATGTATGTCTACATATATGTTTATATATAATGTTCATATATATTTTATAGGATTCATAGGATTTTATGTAATTGTAGGTAACTAAAAATGTGATTCTTTAAAAACAAAAAACACTGATTGAAATTACACAAGGCTGCAGTAGAGGGCAGCATGTACACGGTTTCACTTGCTCATTTCAGGAACCTTTATTTTTCAGCGACAAAAGTAAAAGAAGGACCAAAACAGTAAAGAAAATTCTAGAACCAAAATGGAATCAAACATTTGTCTACTCACATGTACATCGTAGAGATTTTCGAGAGAGAATGTTAGAAATCACCGTGTGGGATCAGCCAAGAGTACAAGAGGAAGAAAGTGAATTTCTTGGAGAGGTGATGTATAGAAAGTGGATTTAGATGCTTGCTTTCGGCATACCTGTTAGATGCTGATCTTTCTGTATAACTGTTAGATGCTTAGCTTTCGGCATACCTGTCATAGTCACGGGAACTTTCATGCTGTGTTTCATTTGGGAATTGCCTTTTTCAGATCCTCATAGAATTGGAAACGGCGCTTTTAGATGATGAGCCCCACTGGTATAAACTCCAGACACATGATGAATCTTCACTACCTCTGCCTCAGCCATCACCGTTCATGCCACGGCGGCACATTCATGGAGAGAGCTCCAGCAAAAAACTACAAAGTAGGTCTAGTTCATTTTAGTTAGCAGACAGTAATTATGTTTCTAGGTTCTGCTTACTCAAAAATGTGTATTTTGAAAAGTTTTATTGAAGAGCAAACTAGCAGGGAAATTGTTCATCTCGAAAAAAAAAGAGATTTTGCTGTATACTATTTTCTACATTCACAATATAATAATAGATGAAAGCTAGAAATCTCCCAGAGACATTGCCTGAATGTTGTTTGAATTATTGAGGGGCTGATTGGTGGACTGATTTCTCTTGTTAGTAATGGGCTGCTACATATAAAGTCATAGTAGCATTATCATTACAGGGTATTTTAATCTCACTGATAAGAAATATGTATTTGAAGCCATGACGTTACAAGTTCATTAGTATTCATGTGCTAATTAGGAAAAGTCATTTTCTCTGTAATAATTTTTGAGTCATCAAAGCAAATCAGTGCTCCAACAGATGAAACTTAGAAGCAATGTTTTGGTAATCGGGATTCAATTTTTCCTCCTTTTTGTTGAAAATAATATATCAGTAATTCCCTGATAAATAATTTCCTCAAAATTAATATTCTTTAGCATCATAGCTAATAGACATATTTTACCAATGGGCTTGATGCTGTCTGAGCATCCCGAGGTGTGCCAGACGGCAGCCAAGGGAGGTCTTTGAGCCTGTATGCACTTCGCTGCATGCTCTCAGGTCCACATTTAAAACAAAGAAGGATATTAGTCAAATTTTATAATGCACGAGCCCTTCTGTATAACTGTTTGTGGAGAAAGTTCTGAAAAAATACTATTATTTTTTTAGACAGACATGTGTCTCGATAAACCAGACCAGTGTTTACTTTGAATTATTTTTGTTCAACTATGTCCTTTGCATGTCGTAAACCAAGTGGACACAGAGGTATTTGTTTGCCTTACTGTTGTGCAGGATCTCAGCGAATCAGTGATAGTGACATCTCAGATTATGAGGTTGATGATGGTATTGGAGTAGTGCCTCCAGGTGCGTGGTGAAGAGCATGTCTGTGCTTGATTCTGCCCCCAGGCTCCTTCCGGACACGGAACTAGAGGTCTTTAGTGCAGAAATATCAGTATTATGTTATTCCATGGTGACTTCAGTTTCAAATTGTTAACGGCGTTTAAAACGAACTAGCATCTCCCAGTTCACCTCCCAATTTACCTGATATGGTTAGGTTCTTCCTTAGAAGTATGCCGAAGTAGGTTAAACAAAAGCCACTGTTTCACGGTGCTCTGAGCATTGGTGGAAATGTGGATTTCATTTTGAAAGGATACTGTTAATTTTATTACATCCAATTCCATTCTCCTGTGTTTTATATTGTATTTCTATGATTTTCCTTCCCCGTTTCTCAAAATACCATAGCCTTCCATGGAATATACTGAGAAAGGTGCATGGCAGGGTTTAACATTGCATGTGGCATGGCTGTAGCTTTTAATGCTTCTGTGATGTGCTCACTACCTATACCTATGTGTGTATATGTTTTGAATTAGGACAATGTTCTAGAAGAGTCAACATTCCCCTGAAGTGTATGTCTTCTTGTCTTTGTATATGTTGGCGAATTTGTGAAAGTTTAGATTTACACTTTTCCACCCTAGTTGTCAGGAAAAGTACTTAAAGTGAAGGAACGCTCGCTTTCTTTGTATTAGTCCTGATTCCCTTTGCTTAACTAGTAAAGGGGAAACAAATACTCAACCGAGAATGAAGAGAGAGATTACCGAATAGATAAATGTGACTAATTAAAGCTAGTTGATTAGGGAAACATTGGCATATGTGCCCTTTGCTTATGTAATCTCTGCATTGGGGATGCACTTAGTTCAAGGAGGAAGGTTTTAGTAAAAGTGATGGAATCGGCAGTAGTGGGAGAGTTCATTTTTTTCTTTTTTGTATGATGCAAAGAACTTCACTTAGGAAAAAAAAAACACAGAGAATTTTCTAATCTCACATAATCGTTACATCATTTAATGAAGGTACTCATGTACAAAAAAGCAGCAAATATTGTTAATTAGTGATATGGACTGGAGAAGATTATGGATGTTAGTTTTGTATAATAATGGGTATTTTCTATTTGTGGTTTTTATATTTTAAAACACCATAGTAATTATACACATTCTTAGAAGATTCTTTCATAGAAACTGAATTGCTAAAAATGATTATAAATTTAAATATATTGTCATTGTCAAATTGATACGAATGAGATTATTGCTGGTAAGAAAGTAATCAGATATCTATCAGCCTTAACATTGTTACCAATTTATGTAAATAGGATTTGCTACTATGGGTGCTTCTTACCTTGCATTCTCCTTTTTTATTTTTCAAATGAGGCAGTGGAAGATGCATGAATAGCCAACTAGAAACATTCAAATGATGGACTCCTCGTTCTTTGTCTGAGATAAACACCCTTATCAGCTCTTGAGAACCTCTATCCACTGCTCCAATGTATTATAATTGTCCTAGTGTTTGACAACACATACAATCTTTATTATAGAAAACCAATGCTTGAACTGTTGCCTCAAATTGTATTTCACTGTATTCAACACAATAAATTAAATAACCACAACCTGATAGATAAGAATTTACATATCTAATAAGTAATGGTTTATGTTTCAGACTACACCTTACTAACTAATGAACAGAATCATCAATTTCCTAAAAATTCCAGACATCTACTTCCTTGATCTAATTTATGTAGATACAGAGACCATCTAAAGATACATGGGACACTTATAATTTAGTAAAGACATGTATATTATGCATTGATATACAAAATGGTTTTAAACAGAGGAAAGAGGAAGCACTGATAAAATGAGGATAAGTGAGTATGAAGAGAGGGGTTTAGGTTAATGAACACAGTGTGCTCCTAATACCTCAGAGTAAACTTGTTCTTCCTTACATTCTTCTAACATCTTATATGAAAACAAAAGGAAGTTGCTGTTTGTAGATTGCCTGAGGAAGCTTGAGAACTTTATTCACAATGTTCTACAACAACCAAATCTCATAATTCCTTATTCTTCATGTACTTAACACCTATCACAACCATAGTTACTACAGTAATTAATTCTATGGTTATGTAAATTAGATAGTTTCGGCTGCTTAAGAAGAATAAAACCCATATGCAGAATTCTGTTATTTGAAGAGTGCCATCCTTCACTTCCTGAGCATCTATAATTAAAATAAAACTATAAATAATTATTAATATAGGTAATTATTAATATGAATTGATATATAGATATAGTAACTTAATATAAAGTCACATTTTAAAAATTTAACTGTTTCAGCAAACACCGTACATAGTTGTGACTTTGACTCCTTTATGACTCCTAAGAGAAATTTACTAAAACTACTCAATATCTATAAAGGATAATACTTTTTTTTTTCTAAAGTCACTTTTTGACAAGCAGCTCATTGTCTGAGATGTTTGATGCAAATAGCTCAACAAAAATTACCTATCCTTAAAAAATATCACAATTAGCATAATAATTATAAAAATCCAATTTGTATCTCTTGACCATCACTTAAATCTTGAGATCTTCATAGTCTAAATTCAGTATCGATGTCTCGTAATTTTCCTAAATTGTGCCATTTAAAATATAAATAGTTTAAACCTTGGGTTTAATTACTGTTAAAATTGCCCCCTTTATCATATCAAATCTATTCAATACATGTTAACTTATTAATATTATATATATACATACATACATACATACAAATCAGTGTCCACACCAGACTCAAAATAATACTGCCATTTCTATTGTTTGAGAGGATCAAACATGGAAATATACATTTGTGAGTTATATCACTAAGGTTATAATATTTTCATTAGAATGCCTTATAGCACTAAGGTCATAATACTTTCATTAGAGTGCCATTTCAGGCTGACTAAGGAGATGAGCTCTTTTATATGAATATTGTTGAATTGATTTTTCGTAAAGATCTCCTCCGTATCTTAAATATACTCACACACGGTATAGACAAGGCAGCCTTGCTTTTGGCTAATTATCAGCTTGTTTTTACAAGTGCTGTATGATGAAATATTATTAAAGTGTGTAAGAGCTACCAAGTAAAAAAGAAAACATGATTTCAGTTTTCCAGATAGTTATTGTCTCCATGATTCATGTAATTCTTAAGTGGTTGTAAATGAAAGTACCATGTCTTTTCACCACACTGTTTTCTATTAATGACCAACATAAAAAAAAATTATAAAAACACCACTTTTAAATTGTGAACTGTTATTATGGATTTCAGATTATTTTTTACATCAGAATCAAATTAGAAATGATTCACACAATTGTATCCAAAGGCCATCACAATTGATGTTCTGTGAGGTGAGGTTAAACCGTGTTCATTTAGTGATGGCTCATGAACACCATGGAGGGATAGTTTTAGATATCCTGGATAGATTTGATGACTTCAAAGTCTAATGTTCTCTACTCCATTGTCATCACAATCTCCATTCATACACCATGTACCTTTGAAATTTGTATTTATTACCTCAAAAAGGCAAAAGTCACAAACAGTATTTGTAATAGTAGAAATCAACTGAACTACTTTGCTTATTAAAGTGAGTGTGGGGTCTTTTCATCTTCAGTTAAAATTGCTAGGATGCTTTTGTAATGACTATATTTGTAATACAGCTAAGTGGTTTATCTTTTAGAACAATTCAGGGGTCGGGTGATAACTAAGTCTGTAAAGTTTGCAGCACAAGCCCAAACAGTTATGATGGTATGCACTTGTGAATATAATGCTGGGGAATTGAAGACAGGAGAATCCCTAGAGGTCACTGTCAAGGGATCCAAACAGAGTAGATGGTCTCTAGGGTCAGTAAGGTGACCACAATAGAGGAAGATATTTCATGATGACCTCTGACCTCTACACGCACTCACGCATGCACACAGACACGGGTGCACATGGATGTACACAAACACTACACACAAAAGAAAAGAAAGAATAATTAAAATTAATTAAATTTGAAGAAACATCAGTTGTCTAATCATTGACTTGTTTATTAACTATAGTTCTCTCGCTGCTTGATTTACGTTGCTGAAAAGTCACTAACTCATTCATCTTTTAAATTAAAATTGTGCCTCAACCCATCCTAATGTCTGAGGCATAGACTGTCATGTTACCGTTTAGTATCTTCATGGTAGCTTTGAGCCTAAGTGTAACGTGTTCCTCTGCATGTTTTAGCTTACATTCTCTGTATGTATATGTAAAGCTTTGGGAGATAAGATGAATAATACTGATTGCATGGCATTTAACATTAGAAGGTTGATGGCTGCTTTGATATAATTTCATCATTTCTGTGTTAATTTTTGCCATAAAAAGTACTAACAAGGTTTTTTTTATATGCACTCTTGTCAGTGGGTTATAGAGCTAGTGCTAGAGAAAGTAAAGCAACAACATTAACAGTACCAGAGCAGCAAAGAACGACCCATCACCGCTCACGGTCGGTGTCTCCTCATCGCGGCGATGATCAGGGAAGGCCGCGTTCACGTTTACCAAATGTGCCATTACAGAGGTAGGTTTGGAGCCGGCTAAATGCCCTTGACAGCACTTTCTTTCTTATATTTCAGTATATTTTTGCCTTTGGTCAATAACTGCAAAGAAATGGTGATTTAGCCAATCAGGTTAGAGGCATTTTGCATTTGTTAGCAGAGCCCTAACTTACCCCACAAGTCAGAAAGCTCAGCACTGGAGAAAATAAAGAGCAAAAACTCAACAATAGTTTTCAGAAAGAATATATTTTACAAAGATACAGTATTATCTCTTTGAAGCAGTTTAAGTGCTGGAAGTTCTCTCTCTCTCTCTCTCTCTCTCTCTCTCTCTCTCTCTCTCTCTCTCTCTCTCTCTCTCTCTCTGTGTGTGTGTGTGTGTGTGTGTGTGTGTGTGTGTGTGTTCTGTTTCCTGTGACCTTGAGCATACTTCTGAATCTGTAATTATACAGATGAAAACTACAGTCCAAAACCATTTGGGGTAAAAATGAGACATAGGCCAAAAAAAAAAAAAAAAAAAAAAACGAAAACCAAAAAACATATTCTCCTAATGCATTAAGTAAAATTGTCTTGGGTGAGCTGTCTAAACCTTTATCCAAGGTCACATGTTGGCCAGTTACAGTTGATTCTTTCCCTTTTAGTCTGTTGATTGTTTGGGGGAAAACTATATACTTTGTCACATGAATTTTTGTGGAACATTTTAGGAGCTTAGATGAAATTCATCCAACAAGAAGGTCACGTTCTCCAACCAGACACCATGATGCCTCCCGAAGTCCGGTCGATCACAGATCCAGACATATGGAAAGTCAGTATTCATCAGAACAAGAAAGGTACTTTTCTAAAATATAATGTCAGTATTATAAAGAATAATCTCAATGCTGCAATCTTCCTTTGTTCTGTTTTAATATGTATATATATTGTCACATGATATATGAATGAGGTAAATTTCATCATTCAAAATTGAACTTCCCTCCAGCGGTTTTGATATTCTTACACATATGCAACTGGAAGATATTCAGTCAAGGGTATATTCATATTTGATTGTAGTTGTGATACTTCGTTGACTTAGATTCTTGCCTAAATTATAGAAGAAAGTTTACATGAGCAATTTTGAAATATTTTTTCTCCATGGATCGCATGCTTGGAATGTTGTTTTTATAAAAATTACATTGTTTATACAATTAAAATATTTTTGATAATGGTTCTCTAAAAGGTTATTTCTATTGCAGACTCTGAAAAATCCAATAATGTTTTGTTAAATAGCACATTTTTTTTTATCAAGTGTCTTCTAATGGATGTCTGTGACACACAAAATATGTACGTAGATTGTTATATGGATGTGTACATTATCATTGAGCATTTATTGATGAGTAAAAAAATTTGTGGAAATTGTTAGTAGGAATCTGAATAATAAATGCAATTTTCCTCATGCCCACAAACATTCCTTTCAGAGTAATCACATGGATATGCTGGATTAGCCTAAACATAGCGCAGGATCTGGGTTAAAGTGCATGAAACTTACCTTGTTGGATATTCTCTTCTGGTGTTTCTGAAGTGGAGAAAAGTTCAGGGAGGGTTAGAAAAAGGACAGTAGTGTTGAATGACATATATGATGGACTCAAGGACACAAAGCCCAAGCTGAGCATCTGATGTTACTATGGGAAGTGCTGCTGTGAAACATCCTGGAT
Organism: Cricetiscus sungorus; assembly: GCA_030556225.1. Lineage (NCBI taxonomy): Eukaryota > Metazoa > Chordata > Mammalia > Rodentia > Cricetidae > Cricetiscus > Cricetiscus sungorus. The sequence goes on from JANBXA010000641.1 coordinate 17,838,052, forward strand.
ACTGAGGGACAGAGTTGGTCTAAGGAATAGCATTTCATATTGCTCAGTTGAATGAGTGAGTCCTGCGTAGCCAACATTCATCTGGGTCCTTGTGAATAGTAGTGAGGTGGCAATCAGCAATGGGCTACATGGCCAAGGCAATCAAAATAATTAAAAGTATGTGATAACAGAAAAAATACTTATTTTGTAATAAAACCCTATTTAAGAAGAACATAACATGATACTACATTCTCAGTGGCTACTAATGATTAGGAAATTATCATGGAGTTAGGTGGCTAAAAAGGAAATAAAACAATTTATTTTCCAATAATACCTGAAAGGTCAAACTTTTAGTTACTAAAACGACTGTACTCGGAAATGTGTTCCTATGTTTTTTTTTTTTTTTTTTGGAGGGGGAGATTGTTTACCTTACCTTTTTAAGTTTTATAAAATTGTTTTGAATCACTAAGTAGTCAGTCAGCAAGAGTTAAAGTTTCAGCCATAATGTTTGTGCTCTAGTGTTTGAATTCTTTAATGCTGTCATGTTTGTTTATTTTTTTATTTATTTATTTGTTTATTTATTTATTTATTATTTTGTTTAACCTCTCAAGCAAATATGCTAGTGCAGACAATCTGGTTTCTTCCCTTTCCATGTTCTCATTGGCATACCATTGGCACAACCCATGTCATCTAATGCCTCATGATTTATCTGTCTCACTCACCACCCATCCTGTCTGTGCAGTGAGCTTCTCATGCTGCCCAGAGCAAAACGAGGACGAAGTGCAGAGTGCCTACACACGACCAGGTAAATACAGGGATTTGGTAATGGTGATTGTGTGTGATGACTCGCTTTCCATTCTGCTATTCCGTCCCCCCTCCCACACCCCCGTGGTAATATTATTACTACACATAGAATTCCCTGACCATTCAAATGTTATGTATTATTTCATATGAAGGTTATGAAAGCTTTCAAAAATCATTTTAATTTAATCAAAGCAGATCATTTCGACATCAGAATTTTCAAAAACCCAGGGACTGGTGAGCCTTGTTGGAAATCTTTCCACACCCATAAAACTGAGGAAACAGTTTCATGAATTCGGAAATGCCCGTTGCGAGCTCACCCTTTTCACATGTGGACTTCAATACCTGTCTGGTCACAAAAGTTCTGATCTTCCGTGCATGGCAGGTTTACTGTTTTCGTGATTGTGGTTTTGTTACTTTCACCTTTTGAGTGTTTCGCTTCGGAACATGCTATCATTTATGTTCTGTTGCTCTGTCTGTTTTTATTTCAATGTTTTCTGTTCATTTTTTAATGGCTTAGCTTGAGGTTCCTTATTGCCACGGCCTCTACCACTTTAGAACTGTTGCAAAAACAAACTTCCTCCAGAGGACATAGAGCAGTGCAACACCTCTTAGAGTTAGAAGAAAGAGGACATTATATCCCTTTGCTTAGAGCATGAAGCAGCGTGTTAGGCTCATATTCATCAGATTTGAAATCTGATGAAAATCACTTTTTATTACTACTAGGATTCTACCAAACCAATCATTGCTGTCAGATTGAAGTCAACAGAATGTTGAGGAGTAGTAAATTAATGAAAAGATCACAAATCCCCCCCCCTCCAAGTCTTAAAACATTCTAGGGAAGAAGTGAAGTGCTAAGGCCACACCTAGAACACAGAGACACTTCAGGATTCACCGTTTTCCTGTGGGCCATGTGGTTCTGATCAAATACTTGATCATGACTGGGATTGCAAGAATTATTTAAAATTTACACATCTAAAGTGATCCAGCTGCTAATTTCTAATGAGTTCATTTTGTAAGGTCACATGAAAAATGAGGAGATGTTAGTTCTGTGTATGAACTGATGAGAAAGTAGAAAATTATGTTTTTCGCTAAACTCTTCAGGCTTGTTAGATGCTCATCCAAGCCAAGGATTCTAAATACCAACTTTTTTTCTTTTGCAAGTTCTATAAGTTTTTTTCTTTTTCTGTCTGTGTGACTGCCACTAATAAGAAAGAAAAAAGGAAGCACACATATTTTTCTATTTACCTAATTTGTGCCTGGGATGAACACCAGTATTCTAAATAAAGGAGGCATCTCTTCATTTCTTTATCCTGTACATTTCAAGGTGAAGTATTAGGGCTTTCAAAACTATGCCAGGTCTCCAGTTGTCATTTTACTTAATTGTTTCTTATTTCATGTAGATGCCTATTAGAAAGTTCCTGGAAAAAAAAACTTTTGAAGCAATTCCGTTGAAAATTTTTATAGAAAACTGTCATTAAAGATCATTTCCCATGGCTAGTAGATGGAGAGAAAATGGAGCTTTAAACAGGTTGAATACTTGGGTACTTCAGCATTGTTTTCCCTGGTTTATGACTGAAAAGATGCTCTTGAGACATTGTTACATTGAGGCTTCAAAGGATTTCCTCTCATATCGCCATTAGTGTAAATATGATTATGCCAAGAGCTTGTTAAATATTTAGTGACTTTGGTAAATGTCTTTTCTTTTTGTAATTAGCAGCAAAGACTGGAGAACACTATTAAATTATATTTTAAAACCTATTAATTAACTGCATTTACCTGGCCCTTATAGGACAGTGTAGCTACCTGGCATGTTTTATATAGACTGAAGCAAATTTGGGCCTTGCTTTTGCCATTTAATGCTGATCAGTTCCCTTCATCAGTGTTTCTTGCAAATTCTGGTTAAACCTTTAGTCTTATTTAAACTCCAAAATAACATCAATTAGTGGATTTGTAGTTTTAACACTGAGTTGTTCTGTTCCATACAGGAAATATAATATATATTCAACTAGGAATTAGAATTGCTTTAGTATTGGTTTGTACTTCATCAAACCTACCAGATATTTCCCCAAATAAGATAATCAAATCATTACTTAAAGTAATATGAACTAACCAGTGACTCCATATTTTATTATTTCTGATCCTTCCTTAAGATAATTCTTGTGACTTCTCCGAAAAAAAAGTAGCAAAACCAATTTTGCCTAGCTTTATTTAGGCCCCCTATTTCCCTAATGTTATAGTGAAATTTATTTTATATTTATTTTTGTTTGTTTTCCTGCATGTTTGTGTTGCCATGTTCCAGATATCTTGTTAGGCACTCTAAAACATTACCGCCCAAGATGCCTTTGTTGCAAAATGACTATCGTTGGATCAACAGGTAAGAGCTGCCACAATGAGCTCTGCTTGAACTAATCCCCAACCCCAGCCAACAAAAATGGAAACGACACATCCTCATATGTCATTTACATTATAGTTTGAATTAATGTTCAAGAATCTATGTCTCATTTAAGCTATCTAAAACTGATATAATAATAAACACATATTCTAGAATAATTATCTAAATAAAACACAATTCAAAGTCAGAATTCTGCTTATTTATCATTTGCTTGTTGCCTATAGTTATGGTGATTAATTTTATTTTGTTTTACTTCTGTGATTTTGATTTTTGAAGCACAATCCTGCCTGCATACACTAAGACCAGATCAGTGACTAGACAGGACATTCCCCTTTAGCCTGATATTTGAAACTCGAGAGTGCTGAGATTGACTGATGAGTTATCTTTAGCTAAGAGTATCAGGAAGTGAAGTCTCCCGCTTCCCTTGTCTAGTGCTGTGAACCATAAGAGTGGAGCTGTATGGTTATTTCTCCTATGATGTCCTTCATTTTGTTTTGGTGTGGCATCTGTCCTTGGTAATGAAGTTTTAGGCATCTTGTTTTAAATGCTTCCTGTATCCAGTTTTGTTTTTATTTATTTTTTTTCATAAGTAGGTGTGATTTAGTGTCATATTTCAGCCTGAGATTCTTTTCTTTTTTTTTAAATTATGCAACACAATTTAAGCATAATATTTGTTTACTTTCTAAACAAAAGTTTACACCGTCATCCTGTGGCTCTCTCACACCCTTATGAACGGAATCACAGCGATTCGACATTCTGTGTGACAAGGACATTATTTTATGCTTTCCTTTCTAACGTGGTCTTCCTTTCTTTTCTTTGTCTTTCTCTTCTCCCACTGGATGTAATGCGCTGGCACTAGCGACCTGCAGCCCTCTCTTGCCAGGGCTAAGAGTGCTAGTACCAACTGCTTGAGACCAGACACTAGTTTGCATTCACCAGAACGAGAAAGGTATAAAATAAAGACTTTCTGAATTTCTTATCCTTTGTACAGTGACCTTTTTCTTTTCAAATCGCTCTGTTTTTGTTTCATGTGAGTCTCATAAACTTATCCATCCATGCCCACTTTTTGCTGTCCTCGTTTCCTTAGTATGCATCTGTGTAGGAATATGTGTATGTGGATGTTTGTGAAGCACACATATGCATATTTCTATGAACGTTGCAAATGGTTTGATGTAACTTGTAAATGCTTCTGGCTGCTGCTTCTCTTTTTGTCCCTGTTCCTTTGTCTTGTTTCTGTGACTCAATGAGCCTTCGGTATGCTGATAAGGCCATAGGTTAGTAAGTTATTTAAAGGGTGAATATTGATTACCTGTTAGTTGTGCCAATAAATGATATTTATAGATCTCACAGCAGTATTTCATAATGCCAAAAAATTATTTTGAGACAAATGATTTATCTTTAGCACTTTTAAATTAACCCACTTTTTAGATAAATTGTGCTAAATTGTATTTTTAAAAAAAATCAAAGATTTCCTGAGACCTTCCAAAAGTAAATAAAAGTAAATACATATAATGTGTATACACATAGATCATTTTTGTTAAAGCTCTTGTATGATTGATTAATAAGCACTAATTCTGATTTAGATACAGCCATTGATAATGTATTGTATCCTCATCTAATTGTAAGCAAATGAAACAATTGTTCCCTTATTATAAAACTTTCTATTCCTGTAAACTTAGTTGTAACTGACAGTCGTGGTTGTAATCACAGTCTTAGTTAAGTTAGATGTCATTCAGAGGAAATTTAGAAACAACTTCTACAAATTCTGAAGTAAAACATTTGGTTGTACTAACATAATCCTCTTTGAACATAGTTTAAGCTTTCTTATTACTAATCTTTGTAGCCTATGAGATGTTTTTTTCTCAGAATTAAACAGAAGATCTTTAGAAGATTATACTACAAACCTTTCTTTGCATTATTAATAGGTATGAAACTTAAAATAGGAAAAATGAAATGCCATAGTTAGGATTTCTATTGTTGCTCCTAAACACCATTATCAAAAAGCAAGTTGGGGAGGAAATGGGTTAGTTGGCTTACACATCCACAATACTGTTCACCATAGAAGGAATCCAGACCAGGAACTCAAACAGGAAGGATTCAGAGGCCAAGGAGGGGAGCTACTTACTGGTTTTCTGTCCCTAGCTTGCTCAGACTACTTTCTTATGGAACCCAGAACTACCTACCAGCTCAGGGATGGCACCACCCACTACGGGTTGGACTTTCCCCAGTTGATCACTAAAGGAGCAGAATTCTTAGAACTGGATCTTCAGAAGTTATTTCCTCAGTTGAGACTCCTTCCTCTGATAACTGTATCTTCTGTCCAGTTGACACACAAAACCAGCCAATGCATGAAATTTATTTACATTGCATTCCTTGTATTAGTCTTATCACTTTTAGTGGAAACAGCCATAGACTATTCAAAAACTATAGCTGAAATAGTCTTATTATTCTGTCATATTTATCCCCTACCCCTTATGTAATTACAAACATAGCATCATTACATTTTATCAGGTTTCATATTATTAATTCATTTTTATTTATGATAAATTTTAAAACAGATGTTGAAATAAATTAGTGAAATTTTCTGACTGTTTAACAGTGCCCTGTAATCTTCAATATTTAGATGAGAACTCCCTGATAAAAATATAGTTGAAGCCACGTGTGTGTTTTTAAATTTCTCTGTAGCTATACATAAAAATTCTAAATAAAATTCAGCCTAGTATTAGATAGCATTATGACATGTCAGTAATAGCTGTGAGAGAGATGGTGTGTTTTCCTCTTTGCAAGGTCAGTCATGGATATTTTATTTATAACACACCATAATTTGGACTTGTCACTTCTTCGGGCTACTTTATTGAAAAGCTTAAGTCTCACGTATGTGCCCTTGAACCACTGAAGCTACAGAGTTCACAATTCTGTGTGTTCATAAGTTTAAATCTCTCAAACAACACCATTAAAGTGGGCCAGTCTGTATACAAGAATGCTAATCATAATTATTGCATAGGTCATTGTGAAGTCTGAGTGGAGTTCTCACCTCTAGCAATAGACAAATAGTCGATTGGAACCTATACTCCTGAATGCTAAATAAAAAGAAATTTCCCATTAAAGCATCTGAAGAGGATAGGATCATCAGTGCTTCCGTGTTTAATGAGGTCACTCAGCTGCTGAGAAATAAGTAAGGGTTTGATGTTGTTTGTCAGGGAAACGCTGAAAGCTGTAGGTGAGTGTCATTGTAAAGACAGGACCCTTCTGTGCCTACATGTGAGCCCTTCTGAAGCAGGTGCAGCAGTGTAGAGATTGGTCATTGTTCCCTTTGCAGGGTGACTCTCATGTTGCTCGAAGCAGAGGACAAGGGAGCTGTAGAAAACATCTCATGCCGGATGTTGGTGGCACACACCTTCAGTCCCAGCACATGGGAGACAGAGGCAGGCAGATCTCTGCGAATGTGAGGCCAGTCTGGTTTACAGAGCGAATGCCAGGACAGGCTCCAAAGCAATACAGAGAAACCCTGTCTCAAAAAACCAAAATAATAATAATAATAAAAGAACCCTTCTGATTCTTCTTTCCTTTTGTTGATTCAAAGCCTTGCGACATTAATTTCCAACACACACCCATACACATATGCATCACATACATATATGATGAAATGCCAAACACATTCTTAGAATTTAGTTTCATTTTCTGAAGATAGTGCTACTGTTTCCACAGCCTTCCCAAATACAGTTTTAAAGTTTAAGAGCTCATTTTGCATCTACATACAGTTTGGTTATACCAACTACCATTTCCTTAAGCACCCTCCTTGACTTTAAAACAAGTTATGATGATATTAATGCAGGGGTACAATTGTCAAACAGACTCAATACTAACAGCAGAATTTAGTAGGCTTTTGAACACAATGCAGTGTACTCTCTCTCTCTTGGGTATCTCAGCCCAGGCTCACGGGCATTTTGCATACCGAGTCCTGCGTAGAGGAGAGCTGTTTGGAAAGAGTCCTGTCCTGGTTAGAAGCCTCCCCGTTGTACATTCTCTGTCCAATAAAACCAAGCTCTCTTGCTTCCCTGATGGGAGGAGGTTGCCCTAATGTTGTAAACTTTTTCTTTACTGTGTTTAATAATGAACAAGGGTGATACACACTCACAGACATTGGTGCTTGGAGAGAGGGGACGATGCTTACTTTTTCTATAGGATGTAGATCCTCCTATGACCTGACTTCACAGTCACTGCCTTATTGCAAGCTCATGTAAGTGTTTTCTACTTGCTCCCTGCATTTTTTAAACATCCTCTGACTCCATATAATTTCTGTGTCACAGGCCCTTCGTGGGCTACACTGCCTTGATTATTAAACCTTATTTCACCACATGTTATCCAGTCTCTTGAATCTGTGCTCCTTAAACAGTGCCTCTTAAATGGCTAGTAGACATAGTTCCTTCTGTGGGCTCCTTTGCCTTGTTTATTCAGTAAGGAAAAGTCACCACCATATTTCTCCTCTTTTCCTACTCATATTTTCCTTTAAATTATATTCATTTCAAAGATGCCACTCTGTCCCCTGTGGTTAGCCAGGACAGGTTGTCTTTCCTGAGAACTGAACCCAAATTTCTAAATGATTCTCAGTACATTAAAAATGTCCAGCTAGCCTTCATTATTTCATCACTGAGCCCTATGTGTACTTCACATTTGATGAGTGCAGTGGTATAGGCCTGTCATTCCAGAACCTACTTGGTGTGAGCTGATGGGTGATCAATTTGTGTAGCCTAAGCTACACAACCAGTTAAGGACCAGTTAGTTCTGTAAGAAGAGACTGACTCTCGGCACAAACAGAGAGAGAGAGAGAGAGAGAGAGAGAGAGAGAGAGAGAGAGAGAGAGAGAGAGAGAGAGAGAGAGAGAGCAATCCAGCGCTTCTACCTAGCCATACCTAGCCACTTAATTTGTAATTATTTCTCCAGTTCCTAATTCAGCAAGCTGAACAAAGTAAACTACTTGAACTGAATTCTTCTTCAGTTCTTTTCTTAGTCCTTTCCAACCACATTAACTCTACAGTATGATTTGATAGTAATCTGTATTATGTTTTCTCTCGCAACTGCCCCATTAAGATTAAGATAAAATTTGTTTCTGTTGTCAGCTTAATAGTTACTTTACTTTTAAAAGTTCATGGTAAAAATTTTCTAAGACTTCTTCATTTAGTGTCCCCTCCCACTAATTTTTTTTCTTTTTCTGTTCATAGCTGTTTACCATTTTCTGGGCCCAAATAATTTTATGTTTTTTTCTTCTAAAACTAAATCTGGCCAAATGTGTAGTGTATGCAATAATCCCAACATTTGGGAAGCGGAGGCAGGTAGATCTCTGTAAATTTAAGGACAGCCTTGTCTACAAAGTGAGTTTCAAGCCAACCAGGGCTACATAGTAAGAACCTATCTCAAAATAAATGAAGGAAGAAAGAAAGAGTGAAATGAACCCACCAACAAAAACTACACAACAAAATCTAAACCTGTATGTTGTATTTCCATTAATCAACTTTGTCTAGAAACTGTTTGCTTGCATAATGTTATAAAGCTCTGGGGTTAGAAAGCACATGATATTTGTATATTTTATATCTGCTGATAGTATTATCTTCTTTATTTGTGTTTAATTTGAGGTAATGGTCTTAACATTCTCAATTCATTTATCCCTAAATATGGGTCCAGTTATGAGTTAGATCCAAGGAGGTAGAAATGTGATCTAAAGTTATTACCAGAAATGCAGTGAGTAAGTTTGCAATCTGTTGACATAGGGTTGAGATTGCTAGTAGAGAATCCAGAAATTCACCAACTCATAAAAGCATGGGATGTTTAAATTACAAGATGAGGTTCCATAATTTACGGCACCATGAAGGTTTATTTTCTGGCATGTTTGCTTTTTGCAGCCAGCCTGGTTAGAAAAGAAGAATTCAATTGCTGGAGCCGATCCTTTATTTGGAAGGTGGGAGTTACAAGAATTAGGTCCAAAGGAAAGGAAATTCCTATGAAAATGTCAAGCACTATAAATTGACATGACATTTATAAATCACCATAAAACTTATTTTTGCATTGAAAATGTGTTTAATTAAGAATGAAATTTAGTTTAAATCAAGCTTAGAAAAATACTTTGGGAAGATTATGAAAAACGAAAATTCACGATGAAAATGCGTACCTGATTAGTCAGTTAATTCACTTGGCCTTAGTTTCTATTTAAATATATCAAAAATGATTTTGACATGTGCTATTTATGGTATGAATGATTTACATCTCTATATCCTTCTACTTATAGAAAATTAAGGTATTTTCTCATGCTCTGATTAGAAGTATGTACACATGGAAATTGTATATGCATACAAGAATGTGTGCTAATTATACATTAAGCCACACACATTTATACTATATCATACTGCTAGAAGAGGAAAAAGCCATATGTTAACAATAATTTAATTCTCGTAGAAGACTATTAAGTCAAATTCCTTTATATCACATTACGAAGTTCCCGTATGTATTCATTAGTTCATCTGTGCATAGGGCACTCATTTGTAAAGTGGTCATTAAGCCTAGAACCTTTTGTACTTATTAACTCCTAGATCAATGATAATTGGAGGAAGAGCTGTACCTGGAGTATGCACTTGACCACAAAGTCTAAGATCTTATGCTGCTTATTAATTTCCATGTTATGACTGCTGAAGGTTATTCTAAACTGTTAGAAAATGGGAATCCTGGCCTTTTGTAGCCACAATAATAATATAAAATATTCGTTCAAAAAATACATGCTTTTACATTGATGAATTAAGAATACCTTGTGAAATTTACTAACAGTATCCAAAACATGAAACTAATTTAAGTATACTATCTGAAAAGAAAACTAAGAAGAGGCTTGTATACTTCAATTTGATATTTGAAATCTAAAATTGCTAGACTTATTATCTTATGAATTGAAACTGGAAGTTGAGATTTATTTCTTCACACACGAGAATAGGAGAGACAAGCAGAAACAGATCTTAATTTTTTTTCCTGCAAAAGTAGAAAGACAAAAAATGTGCTAGTATATTTAAAACTTTCAAGTATGTGACACTGAAACATGTTATTAATTTGGGGGCTAAAATTGATCCTGCTCTTACTGTATTCAGTAAAATTAATGGGAAAAGCACAGGTTTTGTGATGATTCTACATATCAGCATATGCAGAAGGACTTTGAGAATTGAGAAGTACGTGTGTTATGCTAAGTACTTGTTCAAAGTTGCCCTGAAAGATTGCATTCACAGTTGCTCGTTGTAAATATACACCTTTTTCCATCACAGCTTTTCACTGCATGTGTCATGATTATGTTGTTTTCTTTCATTTTTCCCTTTACTTTTATGTTTAAATAAGTACAAGGACTGGAATTCTGCCTCCAGAAGCAAGGTCACTCATCCTGCCAAGTCAAAATTACTTCATTGGAAGAAACTGTGAACTCTAATTTCATGTTTCCAATTATCATCAAATGCGGTGATACAAGTATGCATAGGTAGAAATACTATAGGTATACATATTGTTCGTGTTTCTTACAATAACTTACTTTAGTTGATCTGTGAAACAAAGCCAGCAAATTGAAAAAAACATTTTTTAAAAACACACAGACTGGCTCTGCTGAGATCTTGTTTACACACAGACTCAGTTACTGCAACACCTGGACCCCCTCCTGTCTTTGAACTCTTACTCTAGGTAACAACATACTATGAAAATACATACAATCATATTATTGAGTAGATCACATTTTTTTTTTCTCATTAACTCACTGAGTGGCAGACTCTATAGAATGAGAACTGATTCACACGTGGGGGGTTTTGTTTGTTTGTTTGTTTGTTTTGAGACTGGGTTTTTCTGTGGTTTTGGAGCCTGTCCTATAACTCACTCTGTAGACCAGGCTGGCCTCAAACCCATAGAGATCTGCCTGCCTCTGCCTTCCAAGTGCTGGGATTAAAGGCATGCGCCACCACCGCATATGTTTTAATACTCCTTGAGATGCATACTCTGAGTAAAGGAATATTTGTAGGTTCATCTTGACAGTAGAAATTGGATCAATGTAGATAACTGGGTAAAGAACCAGACCTAGAATATGAATGTAGTTTAAGAGCACTAGGTCCAGGATTTCTTCTTGCTGATAAATGCTATGTTGCATCTTAGAAACTCAGAATCCTTACTTTTAAAATCTACAGGAGCATTAGAGTTTACATTCAATAAATACATGTGATTTAATTGTTTTCATCTTTATGCTTTCTCAAGGTTTTTATAGGGACTTCAAGTTAGGTATGATCCTCTAACTTTCCTCGTTCTTCAAATTGACCCATGAACAAGAAGTTATGCTTTAGTGTTTAAAATATGAGTACTTTGGTAACATATGATATATGTTTTTATAAAGCTGTACTAAATTTCAAACATTTCCCTGATATCCTAGGAAGCAAAAATAAATAAAAAGAACTATATGCCAGCACTTTGCTACCAAAGTACTTGGAATTTCCTTATACCTCTAAAAGAGTTCATTTCCATTACTTGGAAATTCCAAGCAAGTAGGGCTGTCCTGAAATTTATAGTTCCTTACCATACGAAACATAGTTTGTGCAGCTCATCTACATTCTGTATCAATCTAATCCCAATTTTCAGTGATTCCAGTGTGAATTAGGTTTAGCAAAATAAATTCAGAATGAATTCACTGGTTTTATGAACAACAAAATTGTTAAGTAATTAGAACTGGCTCAATGTATTATAAATATAATAATCACTTCAAAAATTGAAGAGAAAATGGCACATAGTTTTTTTTCTTCAGTTCATAACCTGTTACTTTACATGTTCAAAGAACAATGAAATATTGCTGAGTTTTTCCAAGTCTGATGAAAGGAAGATGTCTGGGAAGCTTTCCGTGTCGCAGATCTCAGATTACAGTCACACATTAACAGCTTTGCTTCTTCTGTTCAATAAACCAAAAAAAGACAAGTTTAGCAGAAGGAATGGAGATTTCTTCTAATTCACCTGCTACATATATGTGTTTGCATAGTTCTAAAATCTTTCAAATTAGCCTCTTACTGCTTTTGAGAAAGCCAATATCCAAAGGCATGTTCTGGCTATAATATTGAGCTCAGACTTAGTATATGAAATGTCCAAGCCTGACCTGTCCAGTTGTTTTATTTCCTTTAATCATTAAACTAGATTTTATTGGAAATATACAACCTGAATCTCAAAATTATTCATAACAAAGAAGCTTTTGTTAGTGTTACTATTTATAAAATGTTATGAATGCTGAAATAAAATGAAAATGCTTGATGAACTGGAAGATACATTTGTAAATACAGATTAGCAATATTTTTAATAACCCATTTCTTTTAGTAATTATTTCCCACTTTAATTTCTTGGTAATTGGTCCTGTCGTTTTTTTCATGTTAAAGACACCATTGGTAGCCTTCTTATGAATTATGTTTCTTGTCATTGTTTCTATACTGATTGGCATTTATATTACATATACCTTGTTCCTGTGAATTAAATTTACGTACTTCATCTTGTCCCTTGTAATTTCAGGGGCTGATGTCAGCATGTGTGGCACATTCAGCTTATACAAACATAAGTGATTTCCTTAAACATTCATTTTTCCAAAGTTAACATTTGTTTTTTCATAGACATGGAGATACATACACATTTCTGAAAATGAAACACTTAATTAGACAGTGTTCCAAATTTTCCCAAACATGTCTCAACTTACTTGGAAGGTTTCAGATTTCACATTCTCATGTTATTACAACTTACTTAAGTGTATCTAATAAATTATAGAAAAAAGAATGAACATGTTGACTTTTGGGGGCATTGTTCCAGTCCTACTTACTGCTCCGTGTATTCTTTTATTTTAAGAGTTACTAAATGTTCTGTTTTTCTCCTGTCTTGTTCACTGGGCACACAGGGGTAGATGTTCCCCCTCCCTAGATAGGAGGCGTCCTCCTAGCCCCAGGATTCAAATCCAGCATGCATCTCCGGAGAATGACAGGTACTAGTCACATCCTCACAGACAAGTGGCTTGAGAGGCTCATAGGCCAAAGAACGAAATAAACTGAGGGGGATGTTGGTGATGCCATGCTTCATTTCCAGAGCCAGAGTCAGACGTGTAATTCCCCCAGTGTTTGTGCATGAGCCTGATAGAGCCCCTCAAAACATTTATGGTAACAAGAAAGGCATAGAACATGGCGGAATTTAGATACCGTCAGGATCCAGATCTATTTTGATATGTCTTAGTTTCAGGAGTTTTAATTTTTAGACACATTTATGGCCTACATAGGGATGAGTAGAAAATTTTAGGTACATCAGAATATATTAAAACTGTGCCACAAAAAATATCATTGGTTACGTTGCTTGCTAGTTTAATCTCAGCTGTTTTGCTTTGTTGCTGTGTACACTTGCTGAGAAGAACTTCTAAGCTTTGGGATGTTTTTCAAGAATGGTGTGAAGAAGGACATCTCTTTCTTGTACTTGATATATTGTGTTTAAATTATTGTCAGGAGCTAGGGTCAGTCAACTAGGAACATTGTTAAACAAAGCCTCTCTGCATTGAACGCACTCCATGCTGATCTGTAAAGGTGTCACCGTATGTTCCTCCATTGCCATTGTTCGGTTTTGTGATGTCTAAAATGTAAATATATACATATTATTTCAGTGTCCTCCTAGGAATTGTCACAGGAGTCTTGGGATGCATAAGACATTTCAGTTGAAATTCAGTGAACACATTCATAATATTTATGAGACAGAAGCACTCTGAAATGCAGCAAACAATAGATAGTTTTATGAACATATTTATTCTTTTGCATTAATTATGTGCGTCACTTAGTAAATGTAGACTTAACAAAGTGGTCATGTTTATTTTCTGTATGTGTGAACAATCAAGACATCTCCACAATTTGGTAAAGAAAACATCTAAATTGCATAAGACAAGTTTGTATCATCTAACAATGATGAGAGAGAATATAAACTGATATTTGATAATGGTTCCATTTTATTTTTCACATGATGAATCCTAAAACACTTACCTCCTAATATGATTTGAATTTACATAGTCAGAACTCTAAAGTAACCTCCATGCTGCTGTTACATTTCTAGGACTGAATTTATAGAACTAGAAGTATTAATAAAACTTCTAGCCTACAGGCAAGTTAGGTCATTTTAAATAAAAATGTAACATAATTCTAGAAGTAAATTGAAAGATATAGATCTGTATTCCTGCTCACTCACTCAATAAATTCTGTTACAGTGTTCACTGTACTTTGATGGATGAAGTTAGGTCAGTGATTAAGATAGCCGAGGTGCTGGCCATGAAGTAAATGAGGTCTACCATTTAGAATAAAAGTCTTTGAATGTGATTAAATCACAAAACAGTGATTTAATCTAAAGTTAATAACTGATATTATTCAAATTATAATGGATATAAAAATTCTTGAGTTGACATTTTTTAAGGAGAATGCACAAAATTATAGCCCAGATATTAGCATAAACAAGATTTCACTATCCCCTTTTAACAACATATAAATTTATTATATAGATTCCCTAATTTCTGTATATGCTGGTGCAAGATAGATCTTTGGAACAGAAATGAACTTCACAAAATCTGAACCTTGTTTTTGCTTCTCTGTACTGATTTATTCATAAATACCCCGGCAGTTAACTATGTTAAGCAATCGATTTAAAATAATTCAAATATTATTCATTGCCATATAAAATAGAAATAGTTTATAATAAATTTTTCTAAGTTATAAGAATACTATGTGCCCATGAAAATGAGAGAGGAATTTCTTTCAACTGATAATATATTTGTATACATTCATGACAACCTCTTGACCAAGCTTAATGCATACATACCACCTTACATGAGTGTTACTTTATCATTTTGTTTTCTACCAGTGTCTCAATAAAATGAGTGTAGCATTAGATTTAAGTAAAATCATTGATGTGGTCATGTACATCAGTTCACCTTTAACACTGGTAGCCAAAAGTACTCCTAATTCAGTAATGACTTATACAGTTGGGATTGGATGTCTTACAAGGGTCATAAAGCATTTCTTTGCCACCCTTTTTTTCCCCACAGCACAAATGGCGACATAGACACCAATGTGTGGACAAATATGCATACATCTTTTAAATGAATCATGTCTGCATAATTCAGTATCAACAAGAGGCATTCTGCATGCCTTCTCAGGTGGTACCACACACTTACTTGGATTGAGGATAGAGATATATCTATTTAGGTCTAAATATTCTTCTGGCACTTGTAAGATATTTCCAATGAAAACAAACAGTAATGCTAGTTTGAACTCATAGGGAATATTCCTGACTTTAAAATTGTAAGAATCTCCTAGACGTTTTAAGTTAGTAATTCTAAGATTTCTATTCAAATGGTTTCACATTGGCATATCTGGTACTTTAAATGTACTGGAACTTTTGCTGATACTTTGAAAGTACTGAAAACACTTGACAAAATTTACTCTTTTCTTGAAACATACTCAAGTAATGCCACACCCACTGGACTTGGTATCAGTTGAGTTTTTCAGCTGAATCATCTTTTGTCTATTTTACACATAGCTATACTTTTTTAAATTTTTTTCCGCCATACCTTTTAATTCTCTTCAAAATGACCTGTTCATATAAAGTGATTTATTTGGATTTAAAATTATCTTTCTCTATTGACTGCTTTGATGGAATCAGCAAATCCTTGCCATTTTGACTCACACAATGTGTCAGTTGCTGCCCACAGGCAGAGCTAGTATACAATTACTCACCAAAATAGTGTGCGGTCATTTAGTCTCTCCCTACTTTCCTGTGTGTATCAAAAGGGTAACAAATGTATCAGACACTAAAATCTTAGATAGTACACAAACACACATGAAATCAGCATTCTCCAACAGGGTAAATGGATGTATTTATTATCTCTTACCAAATTAATGAGTAAGTAGAATGGTAGAGGTAGGCATTCCACTTTCACACAATATAACCATAGAAAACTATAGACAGCATAAGCATTCTGAACACAGAGATTCATTTTTGTGCCATCACTATTTTATATAATGAAAATAACCACTGATAGATTTATTTCATATTTCCCCTAAACCAAGACATACTTTATTATGTCAAATTTCTAACAAATATTATTAGACAATATTACAAGTTTAAAAAATCTGTTGTAAATGATAAAAATTTTATTATATATACTACATGTATATAAGTATTTTGTGATAGCTTCAGAAAATATTCATTTACTTATAACATCAGGTAATTGAATCAATTAAAACTTAAAAGAAAGAGGGAAGTATTCCCAAGTATTCCCCAAATAGATGCTAATTATTGCCTATTTTGATTATATGCTAAGATCTTGACTGCTAAAATTAATGTAAATAAAAATAATACTTAAATGTAATTTTACAATTGCAAATTTGATTAGAGCTAGGTCCAGTTTTCTAATAACAGCTTTTGCTTCAGTTCAATAATAATAAAATAAGCATGTTCTTTACATTTGGATGTGTCTTTACAACATTTAAATAACTTAATCTCTGTCATGTGGTTATAGGGTTTTATATTTCTGAGTAATCATAAGACCAAATTAAACATTAAGCCTGAAATCCAGAAAAATTTTGAATTTTAACTATTTGTATGTTTGATCCATGGAAATATTATGAACAATGAAATAATGATAAAGATTACTAGAATTTTTATAACGCTGAAATTTATGAAAATGTGATGGTTGTAACAGCTAATTAAGGTCTGTGGTACATGGACTAAGTTTCATTAAATTTTCTAGCATTGTTTCCATTTGCAAATTTAGCTAGTTGTAAATGGAGTATCTGAATTCTCATTTTCTGTAGACTTTAAGATTGAGCCTGAGTCATATGGCCCCATTGTATTAAAACATGTTACCGTAAAATAACTGATAATTCCTCATGCATAAATCATTAATAAGGTAGAAATCATGCTTTATTTCTGAAATTTTCTGTTTTACTAAGCCCAGAAAATAATACAATTGAATTGATACATGTATATTTGATATAAAACAGATATATTTTCAGTTACTTCTTTTTTGCACAATGCAAATTTTGACTGTCAAATTCCACTAACATTGTTTATATATTTCAGGTACCACACAATATTTTCTTTACATGTATACATCATGTTTAAATCAAGGTTAACATACCTATTCTCTCAAAACATTACTTCTACAATGAAGATTTTAAATCTCTTCTAGATTTCAGATACATAGAGTGTATTATCATATATTTTCACTCTTGTTAAAATATAGCATACTTCTTGACTATCAAAGTATCACTAATAAATTGATCGAACTTTCTCCTTCTCTTTAATACTTATAGCTACTCCCATATTCTGGCCCCATATTTGTTGCTGTAATTTAATCATTTAAAAATTTGCCATATAATGACAATAAGCAGCAGTTCTTAAACAAAACATTCAACAAATACAAAACATATTTTTAATGATTATGGTTACATTGAAAATCAAACTAGACCAAGAATGACAGTAGAACTTTGAGGTGATTGATGTACAACATGAAATACTTCATTTTCCAGTGACCTATTTTGTGATCACCTGATCAATAATTTTAATTGTATATAATATGAACAATATTTATATTGTACCAATCTTGATCCTCTATGTCCATGATAGAGGTTATTAAATATGCAATATCCATAGCTATGAATATTGCAAAAGATTTAGAACTTTCTACTTCCATTACTGTTTCTCCTTTCCAGGGACTTATGGGCATTAAAAGTGAATCATTTTTGCTCTATTTGAAGATATTCTCAAGCAGTTACAAGAATTATAAAGACATAAATAACATCCTTGTAGGTGCTATTAGAAGACTCTTTCACAAAAATTATAATAAAAAGACAAAAAGACTCCCTTTTAGCAGAAAGGTTAAAGCAACAACAACAGGAAAGGAGATATGTAGACCAGTGATTGGTTGTAACATTATGTAAGGTTGACTGTAAATTGTACACCATTATAAATTCCCGAGAGTAGGTGTGTTTGTTTGCAAATAAATGTTACTCTTATTTAATACTATACCTAAAGGGATTGAACAGAATAAATGACATAATAAAAGCAGAAAGTCAGATGTGATAAAGGTCTTCTTAAATATCATATATCCTTAATATTGCCAGTCCAGCTGGCATCACCATGGTAATCAATCTGCTATGCGACACCATTAAGTTGTAGGACAGGAGAAGAGAAAGAAGAGTTGGAGAAATTCACTGGCACAGTGTAATCCCAATTAACTGTAGAAAACAATGCATTTTTATGAGGGACAAGGAAATTGGGCAATCTCTAATAGATGACTATACAGCAGAAAGTATGTACACAGTTTTACCATGTCCTGCAGCTGTATCCCTGTTCTTCCCATCTTACAAATCCCTTTCAAAGCCTGATGTGATGACTGCTTTTCTCACCTTGAGCTAGTCTGGTTCACACCTGTCTTAAGATATAACAACTTCCTACTTTCTGTTTCTTTTGCTTAGGATATGATATATACCAGAAATATGTGCATGCTAACATTCATGCATGCATGCACATGCACGCACACACACACACACACACACACACACACACACACACACACACACACACACTCCTACCATATGGTTTGGTAAAATACCACCATCTCAGAGTTCCTTTCTTGAATAACCTGCATACAGTTAAAATCTGTATTTTCCCCTCATCCCCAATTGCACCCCAGCTTCCAATCATTTCACCCATATTTACTTTCCTGTGTCATTATTTATCATTTTATCTGGTGCTGTTCTGTTTTTGACTTTCACTGGTGGCAGTATCAATTGTTAAAAGGCAAAGTTTTACGTAACTGATCACAGACACACTTTAGACACATAACAGTGTCTCATACATAAAGAAGCTCCACAAGTATGGTAAATGAATGGAAGATGTGGTATGAAGAAAATAAAAGGATGAGAAATGAACCCATTGTTCTTCCTGAAACTCAGTTCTCATCTTTTTCTTTCCTGAAGATGAGCAAAGGATTCTTTGTTCCTCTAGGACATTGTCCTGATCATTGCTGAGACCACCCACAAACTGTCCATAAGTCACACATTACATTTACTTTGATCTCGTGCACTTCAACCTTTTTTTAACCCACCTCTTCCTTCTCTACCCTTCACTTTGTTCTGTGTTGTGGTTCTGAAATTTCCAGGAACAAGCATGACCACTATCTACCATAGATTCAGGCATGTGCTGTATTTCTTTCTACTTAAGAATGCACGCCTGAGTTAGAGGAGTAACATGGTGTGAATACATCTGGCAGAGGTGGACGAAGTTGGAGAAATGTGCAATGAAGTGTGTACACTTGAGAAAGTAGACTGGTGCGTTGCTGCATGTTTTTAGTGTCCAGGAGGCACTTAATTTAAGATGCCTGTAATTCTAAGTAAAGATAGCTACATAACAACATTTTCTGAAGAGAGTACTTTAGACAATGTAATAGGCATAAATTATAGAGATTGAATAATAACATAAAAGTAATTATTAAAAGTAATTATTAAATAAAAGTCTTACAATTTTTGAAAAGTGTTTGTAGGCCATGATACTGAATATTATTTGTTTAAAATGTGTAGTGCTATGAGTAACTATGCAAAATGTTTGATATGTATCTTATATTTATATTAAACATTTTATCATGTTATACACCTTAAATACATAAATGTCGTAAGTCTTATATACAAATAGACGTTATGAATGTCCATACATAACATTGATTTTGTTCACACAGTAGTTCAGGCATTTAGACTAAATAAGTATATGTAAGGTACATTAAGGATTATCCCTTTCCCTTTCATATTCTCTATGAATGTTGCTTTTAGGAGGAAACACCATTATAATTTCCAGATGTCAGGTGTTATATGTACTTTTTGAAAGTAAAATTAGAGGCCTTAATCTCTGTCTTATCAGGTGTAGCTAGCTTTCACATTTCTCCCTATTTACCGGGGCATCATTATTATCAATTATAAAGCAATTCTCGTGGTTAGTTCAAATGCTTTCATGTCTGTCAACATCTTTCATGTTTTTCCTCTTCACACATTGGTGGTGGAAAACAAAAATACCCTAGAGCACAAAGTTTCAAAGTTTCAAAATAAATCGTCACTTAAACAACCCCTGTGTGGTCTTTCAGTGCGTAAACCATTACCATTGTAACACTGATCATCATAGATTTCATCACTTTATTTATTTATTTATTTATTTATTTATTTATTTATTTATTTTTATTCATTGACAGAAGTTAAGTTACTGAGTAAGGGTACCCACCAGATCATTGCTGTAGGTGTTCTCACGTATACTAATGTCATGTCAGCTTCTCATGTCTCCTGCCAGCCACTGTGTCTCCCCCCCCCCAGCATCCATTCTGATTTTCCTGTTTTATTTATTTATGTTTAATTGTGACTGTATTGACTGACAAAACCATTTAGGTAAGCTAAGTTGTCATTGTTCATGTGTTTGTTGTTTGTTGTTGTTTTTTCTTTTTTTTTTCATTGATGTGACTGTAGCTTTATTCATCATCTATTTTGTATTTCTTTAACATTTCATTCCCACAGGCACTCCAGAAAGTCTGAAAGATCTAGCATCCAAAAACAGACTAGGAAAGGCACAGCCTCCGATGCAGACAGGTAGGCTCAGTGTCCGTGCTGTGCTGCCATCTTCCTTTTTATGTAGACCCAGGAGTGCCCTGCTTCTCCTTTAACTTGCCAGTGTACAAACACACGTGCTTGTGATGCTTGAAGTGTCCGGTGGAAATGAACCAACTGCTCTGTGAGCAAAGTAGCCGAAGAAATGAAACAATGTCACTGTGTTCTCCTCTTGAATAGTAGGTGTTGATGAAACAAGCAAGTGTGGCTTTTCCTCACCATCAGTCTCATTTCTATTGAGGACTAAACACATACTCATTCTTACATATGTATTAGAACTTTGATATTTTGTTCCTGCGATGATATTAAATGTTTTTAGTGAATCATAACTGGGGAAGTATAAATGATTTGAGTGTGTTTTATATAGTTGAATAATATCAACTTTTTAAAAAGTTATTTTCTACAAAGGTATATAAGATTCTTGGTTTATACAGCTGTACTTATTTGCTGTGTTTATTATTTAAAAAAAAAACCTATGGAATTACTGATGATTTGCAGTTTTCATGGTTTTAAAGGTGTGGTACCTTTAGGTAAAACATATTGATGTTTCTTTTGACCCACCTACAGAAGCACCTTGAAAATCATGGTAACATACATAGTGAATACTTGTTCCTTAGATTGAGAATCCTTAAAAGCATGAGTAGAAACACAGGTGAATGTGTGTGTTCTGACTCAGATGTATTCCAGTCATAGTAAAAGCAGAGGTATGAATGGGGCATTTGGAACTTGAAAATATTCTATAGACCAGCCATGCAGAACTAAATCAATAGATAGAACTTGGTCTAAGTTAGAAATGGGAAAATATGAAAAAAAATATAAAACTTGAAAAGAATTTTTGAGTTTAAACACCTGTTCTTGAATGAAAATTGGAAATCAGAGGATCAGAAAGAAAAGGAAACTAAACCTGAAGACTTCTTGAGAATTTAAGACTCATATGACCACGCCATGTTAATGTCCTGAAGACTTTCAATTTGTTTATGAAAGGCTGTCCTTAAATTGAGGCCGTGGATATTTGATTTTTAAGTTTCAGAATTATAGATCCTTAGAAAACAGTATAGGGGCTGGAGAGATGGCTCAAATTTTAAGAACAGTGACTGCTCTTCAGAGGACCTGGGTGCAATTCTTAGCAACCACATGGTTGCTCACAACCATCTATAATGAGATCTGGTGCCCTCTTCAGGTGTGCAGTCAGACATGCAGGAAGAACACTATATACATTGTAAATAAGTAAGTCTTTCAATTAAAAAAAAAAAAAAGAAAAAGAGAGAATGAAAGAAAACAGTTTGGAAGATGCATCAAAATATCCAAGCGTAGATGATGGAAGACACCAGTGAGACAGAGCTTATACAGCTCAGTGATTTATTCAGTGCATAAATTCATGACAATTTGAGTTCTAATTTAATGAGTAAGTAGTGATCAGCAAAAATAAAGGCATTTCCTTATTACAGAGTTGATGAGAGATGTCACAGGATTGGTTAAAATGTAATCTTATGATACACAGAGTAGTTTGTCCTTTAGAAGGATGCTTTACAACATCTAGGGAGACTCCACTGAAGCATGGAATACTATCAGGTAGTTGCTAACTAACAAGGAGTGCATGCCTTTCCATCTTTCATCCTTGGCTTAGGTGAAAACACTACCCTCTAATATGTGTGGTTTTCTTTGTTTATGATTAAAGTACTTGATTGATTTTTATAGGAATGCAAGTTACATGACTAACTTTTAAGCAGATTGTTGGATGCTGGTTACAAGGGAGTTGACCTGCCTGATCTATGTCACATTAACTGTAGTTAAAGCAGTAGCTCTGAGTTGACTTGTTGCTAAGGTGAAGTAATTCACATGTAAATGCCTTCTCCTCTATCCCTGTGCTTTCCTCTCTTCCTACTCCCTCATTCAAACTCCCTCCTCCCTCCCTCATTCCTTCCCTTCCTTCCTTTCTTTTCACTGTAGTGATTGAATCCCAAGGTCCTGGGATAGATTGTTAGGCAAATTCTCTTACCCTTTGGCAATACCCTAAATCTTGACCTTTGGAAGCTAATCCCACACAGATTCTGATGTTTGAGTTACGCAATGAATTCTGAAAAACCATTGCTGTGAAATTATCCTGACTTTAAGTTTGTCTGAAACAAACTTGTCATTGGGTGGAACAGTCTCATAGGAAAACATCGTGAAAAACACTGCGACCTGTTAGAGGTAGAAAACAGGCACACTGTCTTGGCTTCCAGCCACTTTTAGGATGGCTTAGTCTTCTCTTTCTCTCTCTCTTTTTTTCTTTTATATAATAGATGGTTTTCTCAAACATCGCATTCCTCACTGTTCCTCCCCATAATCCCTCCCATCCGGATCCATTTCCTTTATTTCTTTCATTAGAAAACAAACAGGCTACTAAGGAATAATAATAAGACAAGTAGACAAGCCACGCAAGTCGATTATGACAAAAGCAAAAATAAATAAATAAATAAATAAATAATAAAACCAGACCCAAAGAGAAATTTTTCACCTTCATGAGAGTTCAGCTGATCATCTATCTTTTCATCCCAGTTCTGTGACATTTTAAAATTGTTTCTGTGGTACATGATTATGAATTTTGACTGTTGGATGTTTTGCTTATACTATCATTTGGAATTGCCTAAAATTGTACTTTAAAAAAAAATGTGTTGTAGCTATGAGAATGAGCCTTTACGACCTGTAAAAGGCTATCACAGGAGAAACTGTTTTGGAACTTAAATACGGTGTACATTCTTACCTCTTCAGCAAATCACATTAAAAAACAGACACCCCCAAAAGCTTAGATTTAAAGCTTTAGTTGGAACTATTTGCAAAAAACAGAAATGTCTGGCTAAAGATCTAAGGTTTGGAGGCAAAGTGTGTTTAGTCCAACGTAACACAGTAGAGTTAAGTGAAGGGATTCAGGCTGTGATTGAACCCAGAGATAAATATTTAGATACACATTTGCAGCTGGTGAGCTACTGTATACATGTAGGTGTATACCCCTGGCAGATTATACAACGCAGATTTATTAAATGTCTTTTGCCTACATTTTTATCCTGCAAACTCCCGGAACATGATTACTTTAAACCGTACCAAATAACTCAATTTTTTAGATGTATGTCTATATTTTGTTGTAAATTTTTATTTTTGTCCCGGGGTATAGAAACAAGTCCTGTTTCTCTAACTATTGTCATGAGTGAAGTGTCCCTGTGCATGCTGAAGCCTCAGGTTCAAGTCTTCAGTACAAAAATAAAGAAGCAACTAGACACAGCTATCACCTTTCAGAAAAGAAGGCCCAGTAGGTTCTCAACAAACCCATTCAGGTCCTGTCTCTAGCATTCTTCTCTCATTGGTCTTTTGCAAGTTACTGAATCATCCTCAGTTTTATTTATAAAATAGTAGTAATTATACTTCAAAAGGTATACAGCACAAAAGTTCACAGACATACGCACGTGTGTATCCATGTAAATGCACACAGCTCATTCAGAGCTTAGAATGTAGCTGTCCCCACACTAATGTTAAAGATCTTACTGATGTTTATCTTACCTTTTCCTTTTTCTGCCATCCATTCTTGGTTTCCTTCTCTAACGTGATCACTCTAAGTCTCTTCCATTCTTTCCTTCTATTATATCTCATTTTGTTAAAGTGATCAAGGCTTAATAGCCTTGATTTTCTCAACTCTGCACTCATGCTTTGAAATTCTCGAGCAGTTCTTTTCATTTGCCTAAACTAACCACACTTTGTTCTATTACCTCTCCTCTGCAAAACTTTAGTCATCTCTATGTATGTTCACTCTCTTGGGACTCATGCTTGTGACCATGTTCCTCTCTTGCTCAGATTGGCTTTATTCATCTTCTGGGCTGTGCTCTGTAGATTGATTTGCAGCAATGACATTTTTTTGCTAATGGGATAGTGGACAGTTATTTTGTGTAAAGAAAAAAAAAACAAATAGATCTCGCATAAAATGTTTAACTTGGAATAACTTGGGCTCTTTTCAGAGTCTGCCAGCATCCCTCCAGCTCAAACATAGCTCTGCGTGTCACATACTATAGAGCAGTACATATTCACCCAGAATCCTTTTATATATTTCTGAAAATGGATAAAACATGAAGTCCACCAAAATTGTTCTCATCTAAGTTGTTCTTAGGTAGTTAGAAATCTCATCAAGGAATGAAATAAGATTATCATGCAATTGTAATATCCAAGAGAAGCCCCATTACTATTGTGGAAACCGTACAGCTAAAATTTCAAACCACACCCAAAACATGTATTTGGAGCAATTTCATGCTCATAATAATGGCTTTTTTAGTGCTGGAAATACCATGTCGTATAAATTCTCCCCATCTCAGTTTGATATAGTTGAGCTCATATGCAAGTCAGATAGCACAGGTGACTTACTTGAATGGGTAGAGCTTCATCATATACTTTCCGTGTTGGAAGGGGCAATGACAGGTGAGATTTCAGGGCATCACTAGATATCTGGAAGTGCCTCAATCCACAGCACAAGAGGGACAAAGTGAACCTTTATTATAGGTGTAAGCTGTACTCTCTTGTTCTCTGCAAACTGACATTTCCTTTTTCATTGTTCTGCAATGCGAAGACATAGCTTGAAGCAAAAATCCGACTGGTTATAAAAAATATTTTTACTAAAAAGAATGAATACTGAGCTAATGGTGTAAAGTCTTCTCAAATATATTTTGGGTAACTGATGAGTATTAGTCTCACACTTCATGACAATAAACACATTTTTCATTATAGCTATGAAATGATTCACTTTTGTTAAACTCTTGTCAAGATGATATGTAACAGGTACTTTAACCACATCACTTAATTAAAATGATACTGAAATGGTGAAAGTATCAAAGCATGCATCTGTTTTATGGAGAAATATGCATATATATATATGCATGTATTCATTTACTTCTTAGTTTTTAATTCAGAAAATTGCTTCATAATGATTTTGAATACTGTATTATAACTACCATTTTGTATACATAAATATATTTTCAGATGCCATCATATATAAGAGGACCTGTTTTACCCACACATTAATCATATGTGCTTAATCAGGTGTATAACTTAATAAAGTACTGTTCAAGCTTTATTTTTATTTCTTAGTCTTAGACTAAGATAAAGAAACATGCTTTTTGCGGTTTTCTCTTTACCATAGATTTGACTTCTTGCCTTGTAGAACTGTGAACATTGTAAAATTATACCCACATTTATATTTACATTCTTCTAGAATACCATGGAAATACCGCAGTGTTCATCATTCTAATTTCACACAATCAAAGAGTCTTCATTGTGTATCTGCTTTCTATTCTCCATGTTTGGCACACTGGATGTAGAGTTCAATAACTCTTCCCACCCCCAAAAAAGGGACTTAATTCTTTGACTCTGGAGGGTTCATAAAAAGTTGATGATATTAGGGAAACTTATGTTGGCCCTGTACATATGCTTGGGTAACAATGACATTCCCATCCCAGTAACTATGTGATGACTGATCCTCTTGTATCCAGGTTTTCCTTGGACAAATGCGTTGGTATGAAGTTAATGAAACCTGCTGACTGAAGATCTTTTTTGGCACTAATGTTTTAGGGTTCTCCCATCATGCCTTTCTAGAAGGGGATACGCAATCCCAAGAGCAACTGATCAAGCAGTCCTTAGGGGAAAGCATCCCACTCGCTCGCGGTCGAGCGAGCACTCTAGTGTCAGAACCCTGTGTTCCATGCACCACCTTGCCCCCGGAGGCTCGGCGCCACCTTCTCCGCTTCTGACAAGGTTGCTATTCAGTGTCCAGCCCAGCATTCGTGTCCTGCTGCCGGGTGTCGGGTGTCGGTGTGGTGTTGTTCCTTCCTGAGCACTCGAAGCTTTCACTCATTATGACACCATAGTTTTTTAATCTTTCCTTTGTGGCACTTAATCCTCTCCCACATCCTCTACCACTTGCATCTATCTGCACTGTGCTGGCAGAATCCTCTAGTTCCTGCCAGTTAGCCACCATCGAAAACTAAATCTGGCTGTGTTCTGTCCTTTCATCTGTTTGTGGCATATCATATATACTTTACCATGTGAAATGCTTTATGATGAATTTACCCAGAATTAAATATGTATTTGTTTATTAAAGTGTAAGAGAATTTTATAAAGTAACCTTTCATATATGTTCATAAAACCATATAGTGTTTAAATTTTTCTTTAGTTACCAAGTGTTTGATTGCCAGCAGATGGAGGTCAGCTTTTTCTGGGCAGGAATGAAATATCTGCATGCCTCTCATATCCTCATTTCCAGTTTTAATCCTCACACCAGAATATCCTGTAGCATGAGTCCAAGGTTATTTGAAATCCTTTTCAAGGTTTATTGTTTGTTTCTATTTTTAAAAAATGCACAACTTCCTGGTAACTAACTTCAGGCTGTGCATCAAGTACTTATCATTAAAACTCACTCGAAAGTGTATATAGTGTAGCGGTAGCTGTTTGGCAGCATTCCTTCATAACTATTTGAATATATATCCAGAGACTGCGGTCAATTCTGACATGATGCTAACAAAAAATGAATGACATTAAGAAAGAGTCAAAGAAAGCGAGTCACATTCTGCTTAATTCAGGAATTCACTATGCATATGTATACGTGCTTCCACCAGCCTCTCATTATAGTAGTCCTTTTACATGTGTCATCTGAGATATTTTGATTTTGCTTTTAATAAACCAGTTAGATATTTTATGCCTGACTTAGTAGTGACTGGAAAAAGGCAAAAAATGTTTTGCCAGACTGTATTGGAATTTCACCCGTCCTTTGCTGTTTGCCTACAGAACGCACCGACAAGGAAGCCCAACCCAGTCTCCTCCAGCGGACACATCCTTCAGCAGTCGCCGGGGAAGACAGCTTCCGCAGGTGCCAGTGCGAAGTGGCAGTATAGAACAAGGTATCCAAAAATGAGAGATCTTTGTCCAAACACCTGGAGTTAAGAAACTTCTCCTTTTAACACTCCCTTTAATTAAATGACACTGTTTTGATCACATGCAACTATCTGAATCCTAAGAATTTAAGTTGCTTATAATTTTATCTTCAGCACCTAGTTTTAGTGGCCCATGCCACATAGCAATCAGCATTTGTTGAGTAGTGAATGACTGAATTTAGGTGATTGTTTAACTGAGTGGATAGAGTCCTGAATTGTTTTGCAAAGGCATCAAACTAGACGATACACATTTTTAAAACCTAAGTTTCTCTTTTTTTCTATGGAAAAAAAGGCCTTATTTTATTTCTTTTTTAAAAAAGCATTTAAAAGTTCAGTGTGATCATTGAGTGATGCATTAGAGTTCTTCATTTTAGCTTCATTGACGATATCTTGCATTTTAAATAGTTTGATTGTGAAAAATTACTCAGAACATATATTTGTCATTTTCCTATGAGCCAAATTGTCTGAGTTTCTTACATGAAGTGTATATAGATTGTTTTCTAAGAGAATGGCCATGTATGTATGCATTTGGGGGAAGGGGGTGATGTGTGCTCTGATAGTAAAAACCAAGATTAAAGTGCATGAGTGAAACATTTCAAATGCTGCACTATAATACTATTTTTCCTGACCTGTTTCATAGTAGGTCAATGACATCAGTATTTTCTGTTGCATTTATTACCAATGCCTAAAAGAATTACTGAATTTTTCTCTAGTTCAGGGCTGTGGTTCAAGAACAATGAACATAGTAAAATCCAATGTCAATCTGCATCCTTATGAAATATCCTGATAGTTACTTTCCTGAGAACTTCTCCAACACTGTTGGTTGTTGCTACTGTGAAATTCACATTTCCTCACAGATTGCATTGCTTCAGAATTGAAGTGGCCTGTGTAGCCATACACAAAATGCTTGATAATAGGAATATTAGCATGAATAAGTGGTGATGATTTACTAATCAATACTGCAAAAGGTACCATAAAAGCTACATTTACAGATGGATTTGTGTCTTTTAAAATCATGTTTCTTATTGATATAGCATGCTTGAGTCATTAAAGATGAGGTAAATGTATACATTTAATCAATTAGCAAAATGCAATCTTGGTGAAAATTGTTTCTAAAACACCAGTTATCAATTGTAGAATCCACGTTTCTCATAGACTTTTTCCTGGAATGTTTTGAGGTGATGGAGAAAAACTATACATACTAGCAATACAGAAGTTTAAATTTTTGACAAATAGATGATAATGTCTTAACTTACTTATTCATGAACTCTTGTTGCACAACTGAATGAACTATAAATTTGGATGCTTCACTAGAAATCCAGTGTTGCTGGCCACACTGAAACTCAGTCAATCATGTGTTCCTAAAATTCTTTGCATTTCCTCCAGTTGCAAGTAAAACACTTCATGTCACATGAGGGTTCACAGTGGGGTTATAGTAATATTTCTGCAAAAATTGGTTGGACCATCTGTTTACTTTTTCAATTTCCGTCCCATTGTTAATATCTACTGTGTATGATATTCATATTCGCAGTTGCCTTTCAGAGAAAACTATCATATGTAAAGACTGGATTGAGGCGGGAAGAAGGGGATGAGTGGGAATGACAATGTTGGAGTCATTTTGGTATTAATTATGACAAATACTTTAGTAAGCACAGTAGGTCGTTGAAGGTCCTGAAACATTCTGATACAGGCAGAGCTTGTAGAATGTAAGGGTCATCATGTACTATTTAATCTAAGCATTCCGATGCATACTTCATGATATTGATACCTGCTTTGGGGCTTGTGGTCAATGATAGTAATGTCCTCTGTCATCTTCTTATAGGTGTTTTCATACTGAACAGTTCATGTGATATATTTATCCTTGATTATTTTGTAAAGTGGGCTAGACATTACTTAGTACATTTATTTGTGCTGCATTTCACTGTTGTTAAGGTGATATGAGTATGTCATTCATTTCCTTTTTGATGGGTTTGCTAGACTATAGTACTGTTTCATGTGGGAATTAACAGCAACTGAAGTTTATAACTGCTTAAGCTCTTACTCACCTGACTTCCGGTTTTCCTGTTTAATCTCTTACAAAAATGGCTGACTTACTATTTCTAAAGTAATTCAGTTGATAGAGTTTTTTTGGTAAGAACTAAGTATTTTCAGTGGCTTAGTTTCCTAGTCAGTGATGCAATTTCTTGATACAATCATAAATTAGTTTTATTAAAACATTTTGTATATGATTACCTTTGTTATCGTTTTAGGGTGTATACAAAGAATTTGATGGGTACATTTTTAAAAATTTTTATCAAACATATTTATTGTATGTTCTATGAAAAATTTTTCCAATATTAAAGACGATCATTTAAGAAGATATATTTATTGACTATTTGAAAATTATTTAAGAAATTATTAAGAAATTGGAGTATAAGCCCAATACATGAAATCTGGTTATGTAAAATTTTGTGTCAGGAAAAAAGAGATGAATGCAGTACATATTTTAAAATAAAAGCAGGTTAAAATATAATGTATACTTTACTCTTAGTATCAAAAAATTGAAAGTAGAGAGTTCCTTGAAATTTTTTGGTTACATGCATTGAATACAATATGGTTTCATTTTACATAGAGTCAGTATGAAGGTAGCCATGAGTGGTTGTGTAAAAGCTGGCGTTTTCTGAACTGGTCAGGTATCTGTGCTTCATTGATGCCTATTAAAGAAGGATGTAAAGACCATTCACAAACAAAAAGTTGTAGGCAAGCCTTGGTTCAATGTCAACTTTGCATGTAGTATATAAAATATGAGACCGTACTGATACCTTCCTTCAGATGTGACTAGACAAGTTATTTTTCACTAGAGAAGATAACATCAATAAGGGAAATATAAAGTTTTATGAAATATCTAATACATGCAACCTGTAAAAAAATGAGCAATCTTATCTTGAGATATTTACTATTCGTTTGAGTAAAAATATAAGACTACTTAAATTGGGATATATCTTGTTTACACAGAAAATACTGCAGATTTTTCCATGCTGTAGGTTATGTGCTTCTATTCAATAGGAAAAAAAATGGAATTAATCACATGGAAATTTTCTATATAGATTAAGTATGCTTTAGTATAACTACAGTGTAGGACAGTGATGGATTTAAATTACAATATTTTAGTAAAATGTTACCAAACTATGCAGTTCTTAAAAGTCAAGGAAAAAATATTGTAGCATTGGGAATATCAAACAAGTTATTTTCCTGATATTTTCTTTTGTTTAAATCTTTGAATTGCTGTATTCATTTTTGAATTAATTTCAATACCATATGTGAAACTTCCTCATGGTTTATCATTGAAGTTTACCATGTCACTTTATGTGTTATGCATTTTTAGTATTCATGCCATTTTGTTAATTCACATTTCCATGTCTAACTATAAATTTGCTGATTTCTTTCTTTTGTTTCCATCATATTGTGCATTTAATTCATTGAAGAACAAGAAAAATATAACTCTTCCACTAAAGGTAAATATTAATGTAATTTTAACCATTCATACTGTTCCTATTATAATATGTAAGAATTATGCAGCTATTAGAATAAATGCCAAAATTATTTAATATGTAGTTATGTCTCTGGAGTGATTTGCCACTTACTAATTTTTTCATATTACACAAAGTAGATCAAGGTGGAAAACTTAAAATTAAGTAGTGCTGTTGCAAAATTCATTTATCTACATTGCTAGATAAAACAATTTAGTAAGCTAATACTATATATCTTACATGATAATATTTTCTTTTGTCATAAGGATTCATAGTATAGTCTATTTCTTCTTGAATTTCCTTGTGTTGTTTCTATTTTCTTGCTCTTATAGATATGGGATTAGATTCTGATTTCCCATTTTCCTCTCTGGCTAATATCTACTATGCAGAATACAAAGTCCCTCCATTTTATTGTCTGGATAACATGAGCTTCATGAACTTTCCAAATTTCACTGCCACCAGGCATGTTTAGAGCAGCCTATCTTAGTGCTCTGGGCTTCAAGCATGTTTTATTATTAACCCTGTCTATCTGAGGGACACAGGAAATAGAATTCATCCAGCCCATTCTCCTGGGAAGGCTCTGGCCTCTTTGACTTTTTTTTATTAAAAATTATTTTTGATCCTTGCGCTTAAATTTCAAGTGAGTTTCTGGCTTCCACCCTTAACTTTTGTACTGCCCACATCAACTCTTTTTCAGAATTACACCTGGCCTAGTGATTAAATTCTTGAAAGTGAGTTTATGAATCATATAGTCGTGTTTAAATAATACTTAAGTTGTGTCACATTTGTAGGTATATCCATTAAAAGAAGTTTGAATTAATTTGTATATTTTAGAACTCTCAAAGCTTATCAAGATCTCTGTCCTTGGGGATGGAAAGATGTCACAATGGTCAAGAATGTTTTTTGGTCTTGAAAAGGCCTGAGTTCCGTTCCCAGAACTCACATCAAGCAGCTAAAGACATCTGTAAGTCTAGTTTCAGTGACCCAATTCACTCATCTGAAATCTATGTGTACCCTCACACAAGTGGTACATGTACACACACAAAGGTGCACATACACACACTCACACAAACACACACATTTAAAAATAAAAGATCCCTGCCCTTTACTACTTAGCAATAGCAGAGGACAAAAGAGTGTATTCTTACTCACTTTTTTTCCACTACATTTTCAAAGTCTTCTTTTAATAATTTCAAATACCAAGTGCATTTTTATAACTCTTAATATACCTAGATATGTTTCAAATCTTAGTATGAGAGATAATATTGAATTCTGTCTAGTTTGAAGTTATACATGATGGAATTATATGTCTGGCAATGAGATACACATATGAGCATTTACTATTTAACATACTAGGAACAATTAGTAACTAAAGCAAAAGGCTCTTCAATGAAATGAATAAGCTGTTGTCTTATTTTTTAATAGGTTCATTGCCACCTTGTATTCTTAATTAAGATATGAGACACTACTTAGTATTCAACAGTACAAAATAACCAGTGTGTTTTTTTCTTAGATTCAGAAGACTATTGCTAGATTTGCAAGTTAACAATGTGGTAAAACCCTTTGAAAGTTTTTAAAAATCTTTTATCTGCTCCATCAAGGTTCATCTTTATTATGTTTAGCTATGTGGGGTGTTCACATGGGTACATGACTATCCTTGGAGGCATCAGATTCCTCAAGAGCTGGAGTTACAGTGTGAGCCAACTGACATGAGTGCTGGGAACTGAACTTTTCGGTCCTTTGGAAGAGCCGCATTGCTCTTTACCACGGAGTCATGTCTCCAGCTCCAAATCCTTTGGGTTTTACATTGGAAATGAGTCGAATTCATTTTCAAAAAGATGCAGCCCAGCAATGAATTAGAAGAACATTTATTTAGAGTCTTACCAACCAAAAGCCAGGTGGGCTGATACAAACTCTCTGTCTGATACAGCAGAAAGTTTGTATGAAGAATCCACATTTAAACCTTGCTACAGACTGCATCAAATGTTTACATTTCCATAGGTCAGTGTGCCCTGGAAGACAGGTATTATACCCTGCCAAGTCACTGAGGCAGGATGTAGATATGCTTCCCAGAACAGACCCATCCTGTAATTGAAATCAACACAAAAGGGCAACATGAATGTTCATCCAGCAAAGACTCAGGAGCCAGAATGGTATGTTCATCTGGGGTTTGAGGCAGTGTAACCACTAACAGTGGCCCTCACAGCGCAGAAGGAATTAAAGCAAGTTTATATTTTCCTTCAAAGTCACATGAGAGGCTGAAAAGGAAAGCCATGTTCACTGTAAAAAACAAACAAACAAAAACAAAAAACACCAAAGCTGTAAGCTACAGACCCTCTTCTGTAATCTGTGATAGGGAATTCATGCAGTTTGAATGCTTGTTTCCTGAGAAAATGAACAATAGTACCGAATGGCCATAGAGGCCAATAAACTTATCAATTTGCATTTGTTTTGATGATTTGTAGATAACATTATCTCACAAGGGAAGACCCCAGTTTTCCAGGGATTATGCAACACTATGAGTCCAAAACTGCAGCAGTTCTGGGAGAGCAATCGGCTACTCTGCCTATTGAGGAACACCCTGGTGGTGTTTCAGAGCATAATTAATGGTAAACAAAAGATAGCGTTCCCTGTACATTGATGACTCAGCTAAAAGTGCTGTGCATTATCTGATAGTTTCACAACAACCCAGGATATAAGTATTAGTGCCCTTTATTTTCTGAGATTTCTAAAGCTTTGGGAACTCACCCGATAAGTGGGAAACCCTCCTCTAAGGGCCTTATTCAAAACCACTTTGTGCTACAGGTACTCAGCGTCCTAATTTTGAGTGTCTACCATGCATAGAGAGTAGCGTCAGTATAGGACTCATGTCATATAAAAATCTGTCCTCTTTGCCCTAGAGATGCAGCAGACTCTTTCATGACACAGTGATCTGGGCAAGGGACACTTAGTTTTACATGTTCACCTGCTGACTCAGTTGAGGGCCCCTCAGCTAAACCTATGCCGGACTTCTAGTTAAATCACCTATGCAGCCACAACAACAAAAACCACATTCTTTATATGCAACCTAGCCATTACAGTCTGGAATCGAAAATTCAGGTGGAAGATTATAATAAATAAATGTTCATACAACTTAATTTACCTTTGACTCCTTTTATGTTGAAAGCCGAGAGATGATATCATTGTAGGTTTCACAGACTGCTTTTAGGCCTATTTTTAATCATTCATTCTGAAAGTAAGCCCGTTTTCCCTCTCTGCTACATTTCTTGGACAGTTTTAAAGAGCCCATGAATGTAGTTTGGGGGCATCGAAATTATGATATAAGAAGATCAAAAGTGAACCAGAAATTAAATGACTTCAAGGTGAGAAAAATGTTATTGTCATGATAAATTTCTATTTTTTTATGCCTTTAGATAGTATTTCTTAAGTGCATTATCTCTGGCTCATGGGAACAAATTTGGATCATAACAGAACATATTACATTATGCTTTCTACAAATATGATGACCTTAATTATAAAGCATGTGTGATTTATACACCTGGATAATGAAAGACATTTAGAGTGCAAGTAAATAAATTATTTCAAAGGAGCAAAAAGCAAATGGCATTTTGTTGCTTTTTGTTTTCTACCTGACTAATGCAATGTGTAATAATTATTGTAACAAGACTGTAAGAACTGATGAAGGAATGTCTCTAGTCAGCTGCATTTTTAATCTAAGTTCTAGGATAAATGCTAAAGCATATTGCCTGCACTCTTCTAAGCTCCATGGTGACAGAAAGAGTTTGAGTGTCAAGTTATACAAAATAAAACTTATGGAAGTATGGCATTAACCTTAATTAGATTTAATTTACATAAAAGTGAAAAATGACAATTTTCTTACTTTCCGTTACATTAATTACAATAGATCATTAATCACTGATAATACTATTATGCTATAGTGGTAAATTGGGAAGAAATATGCCTGAAGGTCTATGTTAACCAGTTTGTAACTTTAAAATACCACATTTTCTTAACTCTCTTTAAATAATACCAAAAAATATAATTTTTTTTTACAAATTATTATGTAATAGATTGTATAAACAGGGCTGGTCAGTAATTCCCTGTTCTTGTGGGTTAAGATTTATATTTAGGATCTTGAGATACAACTCCACAGTAGTGTGCTTGCTCTGTGTGTATGAAATCCTAGGTTCCATTCCTAATTGTGGCCTCAAGAGAGCCGGGAAAGCTGTGGGAGGGGCGAATCAAGCCAATGACAGAAAGATGAGAGAGATATAATATTTTTGAAGGTTTATGTTCTTTGATCTTCTGGGCTGAATCATTCAGATGCAGTATTTTTTACTGGAATATATATTATAAATAATTATTTGAGCTTTCCATGTTAAAAGGGTGTTTAGTTGATCATTGTCTGTGTATTATCCTAGCGTCTTTAACATTGGCTTCTCAGAGGGTCACATCACCTATCTGAGAAGATGTGGTTTTGACCTCCCTGTTCTGTGCAGTTAAGTGTATTTACTAGCAACCATGTTATGATAGGCATTAAAGCTTGTAGCTTTTTCACAGGTGATAGCCCTTGCAAGATATACCTACCTGGCCAAAGAATGTGAGCACCCCTTTCTCTTGAGATTTACAAAGGAAGTGAAGAGGAACATAAAATTAAGCTGATGTCCAACCGTGGATGGTCTCTTTGATGTGCACTGTCTAGTTGTTGATGTCCTTCAAATACGGCAAACATGGGGAAAAGACTGTCCAAATAAGCTGAGTCTATCAAAGTTAGTTCTCATCAAGCCTGCCAAGATAGAATCTATTTGTTGTAGTGTTGTTGGAACAATGAGTATTATGGCTAAACATTAGAGGGCCTTTTTGATAAAAATAAATGTCTCCCAAAGACAGCTTCCTCTATACCCCAGGGAGATAATTGCCCTAGCAGGTCTTTGCCAAAGTATCAGGGGTACCTCTTAAGGAAGAGTAATGGTCTTTAAACCTCCTTTCTTTGTGGCAGCTATTTGGCCTTGAGTAGCGCAGAAGAGCTAGGTAAATAATCCTTCCATCGGGGTCTGTTAAGGACAGGTGTTTCAGTGAGCTGGAGCTTGCAGGTTTTCACCTGAGGTTGGCAATCTGGAGGTCTATAGGCAGTCTGTTGGAAATAAGCTTGCTAAAACCAAAACATGAGGTTATGTGGCTGCAGTGTGGTTTTTTGTTAATTATTTGAGTAAATAATCTTTTTCGCTATACCAGTGATCCATTTCAATTACCTAGACCAAACAGACTGCCATATTTAATTTTCCTAAAGCCAATGTGGTATATTCACTCAAGGGGTATAAATTTGATTGCCACTGTTTATGATTCTCATACTGGATAATCATAAACTTTTATTGTCTCCATTATTATTGAATACTAGTAAATATCTAAGAGGACTGGCCAATTAACCTTTTATTAAATCAATCTGAGTGGCAAATCTTTACAATGTACCAAAGGAGTATTCCACAGCTTGCCTATACTTGGAAACAGAAATGCATTTTGGTTAAGGAAAGTCACTAAGATTTGGGAACTCATACAGAGTGAAAAAAACTTTACGTATTTTATTTTTATGTATAGTGTATATGACAGTGCAGATGTATAAGTTAGAAAAAGATCTGTCAGCTTAAGTTTGAAAGTAAGGTTGATCATCAAGGGAGCACACTATCTCTTCATTTTAAAACATGTCAGAGATAATAATGTAAAACTCAGCTCATTTTTCTCATAACACCTATAGTTTGGGTAAGTTGTTGAATTTAAAAATGTTTGAAAGAATTAATAGAGCAAAAGAATGAATCACCATAGTTTGTGTTTTTCAAGTGTAAAAAAATAATATTGTGATTGAGGTTCTTTGAGGACTCCCTTCTCTTTACAAATAGGAACTCCAAATAGATGCATTTTAGGAGCCACTGAGCTGGTAAAGAACAACGAGTCAGCTTTAGCTCTAGTCAATCCCCATGCCTTTCTTTAATCTTTTTACTATATAGCTTCTAAGCAAGGAGGAATGCTTAAAATTCTTAAAACGCTTAGAATCCTTGAAATGCAATACCTGCCCTTTACCCGATAGCATATTTTAAGATCTATTTTATATTTAAAATGCCTGTATATTCAGACTTTGTTTAATTAGCCAGACCTTTTTAATCCTTTACTACTTTCTATTCTCTATCTTAGGTTGCTGTTTGTCTCCACTTCTGGAGAGAATGCATTCTTTACACTTTGGTCAATGCCTGAGTCACTTTAGGTGTCACAGTTACATTACATTGTATCTGACAACTTTCAGGATTGAGGTCCTTGATTGGTCAATTGAAAGAAAAGAGGAGCTCTCAATCTCTCCATACTGTAACTATGTTGCCATTTAGGAGGAAGCCAGGATTTTAAACTTTCCAGCTATGGAATGTGGTAGCACCTCAAACTCCACTCAGTAATCCTGGGCAGAGGTTATTATGTTTCAGGATTGACTCATACAAACTGGTGTTTGCAAAAACCGATGCTGAAATCATTTTGATTTCAAGAAATTTAATGTACAAATTCACTTTGTCTTTTTAAAATTGTATTTCACAAGGAACAATTGAAAAAAAAATTGTGAGAAGTTTTAGCGTGGCTGTTTTGCCTTTACCTATATGTTCATGCATGCTCCACGTGTTTGCAGTGTCCATGGAGGCCAGAAGAGGGCATCAGATACCATGGACTCCAGTTACAGATGGATAGGATTGCACCTGGGTTCTCTGGAAGAGAAAGCAATCAGTGCTCTCAATCTCTGATTCATTTCTCCAGACTCAAATATCAAATTCAAGCTAGTGTTAATTTTTAGTTTTATAAATTTTGATATTGGTACAGACTCATTTTTACATAAATGCAAATTCATTAAAACTTTATATTGGCATGCTAATCATGCATTAATTATAGCACAAGAACATTTCAAAAAATAGCATGCTCTTTGGAAGTGATATATAAAAAAATTAAGAACTCCCAAACAAATGTTAAGGATTGTTAATCTTTTTTATTATTACTTTTTTTGAAAAGAATTTTTAAAAGGGGGATGTGGAGAGACAGGTCAGCATTTAGGAGTGCAGGTTGCTCTTGCACAAGGATGGACTTTGGTTTCCCGCTCACAGCTGGCTTTGATTCCAGCTCCAGGTGATCCAGCGTCCTCTTCTGGACTCTCTAGATACCTGAACATGTGTGTATGTGTATACACACACACACACACACATATCTACACATAAAAGAATAAAGTTTTATTCCTTGGCTTTTAAAGTAATACATACAGGTATTATACAGGCAGGAATTCGCAAATGGTTATAGCTTGTCTGTAGATTCACAAAAGCCTGTCCTTCTACATTCATACAGGACCCCCCTACCCAGGACCCACAGCTGGGGAAAACTGACTCCAGTAAATTGTCCTCTGACATGTACTCCCAGGTTATGGCATGTGCGCACACACACACATACACACACACACACACACACACACACACACACACGGGGAGGGGCAGATTATACAAACAATTCTTAGCAAAGTACATTGTATGAAGAGGATACATTTAATCAA
This sequence comes from Cricetiscus sungorus, assembly GCA_030556225.1. NCBI lineage: Eukaryota > Metazoa > Chordata > Mammalia > Rodentia > Cricetidae > Cricetiscus > Cricetiscus sungorus. The sequence goes on from JANBXA010000641.1 coordinate 17,876,949, forward strand.
ATCTTTATTTTTAGGATCTTAGAATACTTTCCATTTGAAAAGCATAGTTAGTACTTTGTAAGTTACAGTTACTAAGTTACTAAGCTTACTCCATGTGCTCCAATTGGAATGCTTTTGGTTAAGTTTTAGAAGAAGCGAAATTGCATCATAAGTGTGGCTCCTAAAATGAACCCCTGCTTCTGTCTTTTCTTGATGGTATTTTTGATCACCATAGAAAAGATTTCTGAATTTGCTCAGAACAAGGAACAAGACGTTGGTGTGAAGAAAAATGATCTTCAGTGTAGTTCTGCACATTCAACATGTTCTTGCACGGAGCCACAGTTTATCCAGCGTAACCCTAGAAATCAGACAGATTTCAGCCATTCAACTCCTCAGTAAAACACTTGAATAAAACTGCAATGTTAACTACATCTCAGAAACTTCAGGAGATTTTACACACACACACACACACACACACACACACACACACACACACACACACACACACACTTTTCTATATGTTTTAATCATTTTGTATACCAACCACAATTCTCCCTCCCTCCCCTCCTCCTGCTCACTCCACCTCCCCCCGGCAAATCATGGGATGTCAGTAAAGCCTGTCACATTAAGTTGAGGCAGGACCAAATACCTCCCCACTGCATCAAGGTAGAGCAGGGCATCCCACCATAGGGAATGGCCTCCATAAAGCCAATTCTTGCATCAGGGATGGATCTTTGTCCCACTGCCAGGAACCCCTCAAACAGACCAAGTAACAAAACTATTGCCCACATGCACAGGGCCTAGTTTAATCCCAAGCAGGCTCCCCAGCTGTCAGTCTGAAGAGTCCCTGAGCTCTCATGACCTCACTCAGCTGGCCCTGAGGGTTTCCCCAATCAGGATCTTGATGCCTCCCCCAATTGCTGTTATAATCCCTTTCCCCTCTCTTTTACTGAACTGCCTAACTCAGCCTGGCCTTGTTCTCCTACTCCATCCCCCCCTTGACCATCAAGTTCCCTTATGTTCTCATCCCTCATCCCCTCCCTACCACCATCCCAATGCTCCCAATTTACCCAGGAGATTTCAGGGGATGAATTATTTAATGTACTGTAACAAACTTTAATGAGTTATCTATAATTAGAGTCTATGATACACTCCTTTCTCTTTTGAATGTGATATAAAAGCCAAATTGTTATTAAAAGTAAATAATATTGTTATTGACAAAAATAAAAATTATTTTATTTTAATGTCACAGGTATGAAAGATAATACCCCTAAAGACCTTAATTTACTAATCTTTTGGTAGCTAAATGACAATTTGCCTTTTAATCCTTGTGTTATAACACATTCAGAATGTATTATAATGTAATTTAATGCATCTCAGTTTGTTCTGTATAGTGTGTTATTTCATATATAAATTTTCTTGTTAGAGTTAAAGTTAATGAAAGAGAGGAGCTCTTTAAATGATGAGGAATAATTATTCTTTTAAAAATAAGATATTGGAAATAATGATATGTGGTTAATTTTGTTTATAGCAAAATAATTAAGGGATATTATTATTCCAAGGACATGGTTTGGTTTTAATTATTTTTGCTATTCTTCCTCTTAATAACATGTATTAATGGACATATATTTTAGGGTTGAAGTTTGAGAAACTTAGCTTTTCATGTCTATAATCCATATAGAATGCCAGTTCATTTCATGGTGTATATTTGAGAAATAAAAGTATGTAGAAAAGTTAAACAGCACTCACATTCACACCAAGGGTGTGACTATAAAGTAGCCCCATGATTACTTGTACAAACAGTTATTTCATAGTACTAGATTAATGCATAATTCATCGTAAAGAGGACACACAGAAGGACTCTTAGCAACATGATGCAATTATACCACCTTCTGATCGCTCAAGTAAATGATCAGGCTCATTTGAATGTGGCTTCTGTTTGGAATCTGAGCTCAAACAATGAAGATGGTTTGACAGTTGTGTTTGCTGAAAAGTAGAATGGGTCTACTGGGGATCTTGGGTCATAATATTAATTTGGAGATTTCTTTAATCTTGGTGATTATGTAAAAGTTATTTTCTTAAGCTTTATTGTGAATAAGTGAAGTATGCTGAGAATTTTCAGAAACTAGTAATAAAGTCTCTGAAAACAGGGGTTTACATTCAGTTCACTTGTTACTGATATATTAGTAGGATATAACTTGAAGTTTTGCAAAAATGAGTATTAAGATGCAGACACCGTAAGATAATGTAACCCTACTTAGAGAAAGTGAGTGGGGTGGCAAAGTTCATGCACTGAGAAAAGGCTGTTTCTAGATCTTTCAGGACTTACCTTCTGGGAAGCAATATTAAGAACTACAAAGTACTAAATGCAAATATAACAAAGCATTGGTCTAGCAAGTGTTATAAAGTTCTTTAAAAGTTAATGTATTTGATGGGGATACTAAACTAACATTTAATTATTTACATTACATTGTATTTCTTTCAGCTTTATTTATACAGTACAAGTACAAAATTTTTAAGCTCCCTAATACTGAAAGCAAATAAAAAAAAAAGGTTATCAGGAGATATTTATGACATGGATGGAGGGCAGAAAGAAGATACACTTACATGTGGCTTTCTGTACTGTTTATGGCATTCTATACATAAAAAATACTAATTTTCATGACTTTGTTGCAGTTCCTAAGAACTGTCCTTTTGTAACTATTCCTAAGAACTGTCTTCGTGCAGCTTATTTCATAATGCTACCTTTGGCTCTGTGTGCTGTCAAGTAACTAACAAACTTCTCATTGCCTTTTCTCAAGCTGATTGTTAAACGTCTTCTGGTTAAAGGCAACCACCGTGTAGTGTCTCTTAGGGCAGCATTCAAAGCAAATGTGAGTCATTGCTTAATGTTCACAATTGGGTGATATAATAGAATGGGTCTGTCTAGTTTACTGACTTTAATAAGGCATAATTTAAAATGGTGCTGGTGTGATTAAAATTATGACTCAAGTACTGAAGCTGAAGTTTCGGACACATTCTCACCCATGCACACATGCACACATGCACACATGCACACTTCTATACACACCTAAAAACACACATTATATGTTTTAGGGGCTGAATAGTACAAAGGTCATTTTCACACACACACACACACACACACACACACACACACACACACACACACACCTATTTTGTAAGTACAGTTTAAATTTCAGAGGTAAAGCACTCTAGGAAATCAATAAGTTATAAAGAAAACTAATTTACGTCTCTCTCAGCACAATTATGAGTTTTTGAATAATTTACACACAATTATAGCCTTGCCTCTTTCCCGTAAAAATACAATTAGAAACAGTTTTAAAGATCGTGATGGATCCTGGCTTTAGTCAGATTGAAGATTATAGTTTTGCCCTCTATCACACTCATTTCTTATCATAATAGAACATTAAGTACATTTCTGTACATATTATATTGTAAAGAGTTAAAAATAAAAATATTGTTTTCAAAGTTTATGAGCTCTATGTATGTGGCTCGTGCAAACCATGAGAGGTGGAAAGTTTCTTTTGTCTAAAGTCCATTTTTATAGGCAGCAAATATCCATCAGAAGCTCTTGATCAAAATTCATGATATAGGAAGAATACCTCCAAAGAGTATATGATTGTCAATAAAATAGTCTTCAAGATATTTCTCTGCAACTGAGGACACCAAGTGGGTGCACATGCTGGCAAGCATGCACATATATGTCTGTGGCGTGTTCAGTATGCAGATTTGTTTATAGCTAACCAGCAGCAGCTACTTGAATATACAGAAAACATCAATTTAATTTCACAATTAAATTCTGCATAATTGCCTATAAATAGAGTTGTAAATATTTCACATCAGGTGAAGAAATAGGGTGCTTATTAATTTGTTACTAACATTTGTGTTCCTCATTCTGTGTACTTTGAATCGTGTTCACCTTTAGATTTATAGCTGTGAGTGATGTCTATCTTGCATTTTGTTTAACCTATTAATCGTAGTTGATTTCTGAATTTTGTTAAGTTCAAATCATTTCAAAAGCTTTGAAATCATAAACCAGCCATTGCCTTAAAAGGTGCTGCATGTGTTTTAATGGGTTTCCATTATGTGTTTTTGCAGCAAGCTTAGTAGTGGAGGAGCGAACAAGACAGATGAAAATGAAAGTTCACCGATTTAAGCAGACAGCAGGGTCTGGGTCTAGCCAAGAACTTGATCACGAGCAATATTCCAAGGTAAATTTAGAAATATCCAGCCAATAGTGTCCCCTTTGGAAACAGAATATAGACACTAGACGTGTGTGTGTGTGTGTGTGTGTGTGTGTGTGTGTGTGTGTGTGTGTGTGTGTGTTTGTGTGTGTTTGTGTATGCATCACAAAGTTAGAGAACACTGAGCATTAAAAGAAATTGTCATTAAATATTAGTCTTGCATCGTATTTGTTCATGCAGCTTACAGCTTGACAATTCTCGTCTACACCTTTATGTTTTCAGAATGTAAATCACATTATTGAGATATTATTTATTACATTTAATAATCTCTTCAATGAGAAAAATGGTGGTATTAAAGGTGAGGCATGTTCATACTTAACATTTGCAAAAGTAAGCAGGGTATATATGAGGTCATTTGTTGATGAAATAGTGGGATGTTCATTTAGAATATTAAATGTATTTTTGTGTTATTGACTAGTGAATTACAACAAAAGTCATACAATCTGATGTTTTACTTATTTGCTTCTCTGTCTTTAGCAAAAAAAATAATGCTATGTTAATCCCTCAGAAGATGACCAAAATGCTAATAAGCACTTAATTTACAATTCAGTAATACTTTTATAAGAATATTCTAGGTATCCAAAAATGTAGCAGCTAATGCTTAATTAAAATATACAATCTTGTACTATATAAAACACATTTACATCCTCATTTGGTTTATTTTAAAATGACTCTCAAAATAGCATTAGGTTCCACTTGATTACAAACTGATATCAGAAAGCCTTTTTTTTTTTTAAAGAATAATGACTTTTTAGAAATCAAAATAAGTACAAGTTACATCAAATCAATGCATTAAAATTAAAATTAAGCCTCAAAGTTAATATTTTTTTAAATAATCAAGTTTTATTGATTTTTTTTTTGAGCCAGGGACCTGTCTTCTGTTTCAGTGTCAGCGGAATTGCTCATTGAGTAAAGGTGCCCTAAACTCAATCCCAAGAACCTATTGATGGAGAGAGAAAAACAGCTCCTGCAAGGTGTCCTCTGACCTTCACATACTTGCATGGCAGTATGTACACACACACACACACACACACACACACACACACACATACACACACACACACACACACACACACACTAGTAATGTGAAAACATTCTATTTCAATCTAAACACTTACCAACATCATGAACCCCAAGACTCAAAGAACCAGAATTCATTTACCGAAATATAGTGTCCCACAGAGAGAGACTTAAGACTTAGACACCACTTGATTCTGTCATCACAACAGATAAGTGTACACTCTAGTGTAGCCTGCCCTCAAGCCTTGTATTCTCAATGGCTTTCATTCTCGTTTATCTGTTAATGCATTTTTCTTTATTTCTATAGACACCCCTACACCCCTTGTCCATATTGTATTAAAATTGGATGTCTTAGAAACCTGAAACTCATACTATTCTTCTGGGGAACTCGTTTGGTTCTGAGCACCCACATCAGGCAGCTAACAACGGCCTGTAACTCCATCTCAGGGAGGTGTAGGCAGCACTGCTGAACTCCAAAGATACCTGCACACATGTACACATACCCGCACACAGACACACGCCAGCACACGACTCAAATAATTTCAAAAAGAGCAGCTTTCATTGTTATTATTTTAACTTCCTAATGATACGTTTCATTGTGAGCTCATCATACATACACATCAACAGACTGTGCTCACATACCCCTGTTTCTCCCCAGAATTATCTCTCCTTTTTCCCCTTTGCATTTTCATTTGCTTACACAGGAAGCATATGAATATATATGTATATATTATATGTATATATACATTTAAAATACATATCTAAATTTCTGTCTGCATGGAGAGAGAAAAATGAAAAACATGGCTCTCAAATAACGTAATTTCATTCTCAAGAATGGAATTATACACTCAGTACAACCAGTAAAATGTGAGATCAGAGATGTAACTTTACAATGTTTAGGAATATTAGAAAAGAAATTGTGTGAAGCAAAATAATAAGTGCCAGTTTTTTTTCATTTATGTATCAAATAAAAATTTATATTTACCACAATTAAAATATTTATATTTTAGGCCAATGTTTCAAATGACATTTTCATTGAATTCATTTTATGTAAAAGAAAATCATTCATATCAATGAGTGGTGGATAGTAGCTGCTTCAGTTAGGACGAAACTCTTTCATGTGTTTTCAGGGGAGGGTTATCTTTTTAACCAAGACATTTTAATTTGTAAAGGACTTTTATTGCTATAAAATAGTGTTAGTATTTTCATAAATATTAAATTCTGAACTTTCCCCTTTACAATATTTATGAACTTAACATATTTGATAAAGTAATTAAAATTCAATTCTAACAAATCTGATAAAATAGTTACACATTGGACCATAGGAGAAATTAGGAGACTAACCTCAGAACACTCTTATTAACAAACAAAGCTCGATTGTGTTTTTCATACTAAAAAGTCACCAGGTGAATAGGATCCTGAGACCACTGTCAAGTCTGGTCTTTCTTTACGAAATTAAATTGTCATACTTTTCACCCTGAGTGAGGAATTCATGCTGGCTTGGCTTCTTTGGAACATTTGAAATGAATCAATGTGCTTTTTTATTTTATGTTACTTGGAGTTTACTGTCTCCCTGATGTATAGGAGTCATACTGGAGGACTAATTCACACTTTGGCTGTAGATAGAAGTTTCTGTTCTGCCCATCCCTGCAGCCATTTAGTCCCAAATAAACACACAGTGGCTTATATTAATTATTAACTGTGTGGCGATGGTTCAGGCTTCTTATTGACTAGCTCTGTCTTAATTATTAACCTAACTCTGGTAATCTGTGCATCTCTACATGGTCTTGGCTTACCGGTGATGCCCAAAACTCTTGCTTCCTCGGCAGCTACATGGCATCTCCTTGGCTCTGCCTACTATCTTTCTCTGTCCCTGTATGGATTTCTTGCCTGGCTAAATAAATCCTCCTCTCCATTAGCTAAGACAGCTCTATTCATTAACCAGTAAGACAAATACATAGTCACAGCATGCAGAGAGCCATTTCCCATGATCTGGTCTGCAGATTTAAAGGATCCTGTTTCTGTAATCCTGGAGCAGCCGTTAGGAGCACTGCAATGGTTGGTGGAAATAGCTAAAATATTTAATATTCCTGACTTCTAAAAACTGTGACCCTGTAATTAAGAGCTGCCTCCTGGGGGGGGAGGGAAGCTTGACTTATTTCCATGCATTCCATGAATAAATTCCTCATGAGTATATTTTAATCTTCAATGTATAATACATGCATTTTGATGAAAAATTGAGTTATTAAAAGGAAATTTCACCACTTATGCTTGATGTAAAAAGCATACTTTATTTAAAAATTAACATGTTTTTGAAAATCTAAAAATGCAGTATCATAAAGTATTTCATTCCCTTCAGTTATTGTCAAAGTAACTGTAGTCTTACAATAATTATGGTAATTATTACATATTCCAATATAGTAAAATATGTAATGGCATTTTCATTCTCTCTTTTCTAGAAGAGTAAAGACCTCTATTCAAATAGTCTGGGATAGAGTTACCTTGTAGAAAAGATAGATTTCATTCACTGGGGCAACATTTCCCCTTATGCTCACAAGTCTTCATGCTACTGTCCATTTGCTCGAATCTGTCAGCTGTTTGTTCCAGTTCACAAAATAGTAGAAGGAAACACGATGCACTTAGATAATTTCTTGTTCTACTATTTGGAGGAATAATGAATACACACTACATTCTTGGTCACAGTAATTTCAACCTAGGAGTTGTGTTTCATACTCTGAAGACAGGTGCTACTCAGTCATCATTATACGTTTCCCTACCAATCTGTAGATTAGAAATATCCCTAAGTGAAATTGGACAGAATCATCTATCCGACATGACAGAGTTTGGTGGTAAACTGAAATACCGTATTGCATTGAATATATGAGTCCTACAATTTGAGACTAAATACTACTTAGGCTCTAGTCTTACTAGCATATGTGAATATCCTTTGTGTTTTAGTGGGATCAGTGGCTTTCAGAGGTAAACATTGTGAAAGGAAAACTTTAGAAACTATCGTTTTGTAGACAGATAAAGCCATAATGTCTTCATAATACAAAATTCTTTGATAAATTTATACACATAAGAGGCAAAGAAGTTAAACTCATGTGCTTCAAGAGGAAAAGTACTTTAACATAAGGGATTATGAAATTAATATGGCCCATCTGTGGAATTATTTGAATTAATTATTACATTTTATTTTCTTACATTTTTTTGGTATATTTAGACTTGCCTGTTAGAATTCATTTATGTGGTACATTTAAGAAAGATATTCCAAATTCATCAAGATCCATGTTACAGAGCACTAGAAGATAGGTGACTTCCCCAAAGATTAACGATCACTTCACCCTTTGATTGCTCACAAATCTTAAATTCACTTGCTTAGCAGCAAATAATGGGATAGTCATATTTTATTTTGTGTAAATAAATGTCATTTTCTTCTGACATCAAAGAAAACAATCACTTAGATGTTATTTATAGTTAGAAAAAAATCTCTTTCTTTCTGTAGGTATAACAGTAAATTTCTGCATGGTTCACTCCAATACGGCATTAAAATTTAGTAGAAATAAAAACTGATTAATTCCCTTGATAATGTTGCATGGTGATTCCTAAATATTAGAAATGTAGTCCAAAAAGTAAAGTATTGCAAGATAAGAATACGATGAAATGTCAATTTTAGAAAATGAGTAACGCAATTTCAGGTTCCATACATGTACAAATGATTGGTTGACATTTCCCGTGAAGCACTTTAATTATGTGTTTACTCTTCATAAGTTGTACCCCACCATTGATAAGATGTGCACTCTTTATTGAGATTCATATATATAATATTAATATTGGCATGGTCATCAGCTTCCATTCTTCCCCTGACAAAGAAGGTATCCTTCGACTTCCTTTGGGTTAACCTCGAGGTCTGGGTCCTTTCTGTTCCATGATCCGCTGGTGGAACTCATCCTCTCTTGTTTTTAATCTTTAGTATAACATACATAAAGATCAGTACAGAAGCTGTGATAACGTCTCCGCCAAGTCATCAGATAGTGATGTCAGCGATGTGTCCGCCATTTCCCGAACCAGCAGTGCCTCACGCCTCAGCAGCACAAGCTTTATGTCAGAGCAATCTGAGCGCCCCAGAGGTCGGATCAGGTGAGTTGGCAATGCTGTTTATATGAATCGGATCTGTATCCCTGGTGTGAGATGCTTCTTGCTTCCAGAATATTCTTTCGAGATTACCATTTAGGCTTTGTAATGGAAACATTCTCATTACAACAACTGGGTGGGATAAGCATGTACCACCTAGTCTGTAGTTACACTAACAGAATGTTTGACACTTTTCCCCATAAACTTAAACTAATTACTATAGTCAAAACTTTAGAAGTTTCCCAGAGTTGCAATTGAAGGGGGTCCTCATAAGGCTGATATGATCAGCAGACTGTCTTTTAGTCCAGCATTCGAGAGATTTTCTTTAAGAGATCGTATAACAAATACTTTAAGATTAATAGAGAGTAAGATCATAATTATACAAACATATCATCAGTGTGAAAGTCTAGCCAATAAGTGAGCATAGACTATGTATGCATGCATCTCTACCTACTTTTATGGGAAAGTTATTGACTGTTTATTTCCCCAAAGACTGTATTATTTTTTTTTCTTTAATACATACTTCAGCCATAAAAGTGAGTCTGCTTCCAAGGTGTAGAGGACAGTGGATATGATAACAAAACATACATCCCTGATTCTCATCCCGTGATTTGGAAAATATGTGCACTGCTCATTACATCACCAAGTGTTCTTTGTTCTCATATGATAAGCACCCTGAAGAAAGCCAAGCAGAAAGAACTGCAGACATCTAGGTGTGGGTGAGCCTGAGTCACGTCAGTGTGCAGTTGCTAACTGCCTTATTTTGGAAACAGAAGTTTATAGGAAAAATCTGGGGAGTGAGAAGGATTTCTAACTGAATATGAATGCTAAATATGAGGACAAATACCTTTCTGAAACTCTAAATTCCACATTCTGCTACACAATAAATTCTAACCTGGAGTTGCCACTTGAATTTTCTGTACTGAGGGAAAGAACCATGCTCTTTCTACCAGTTTCATAATGTCATGGTCTAGCTGAGCAGTTTCCAAGATTTTAGGAAGACGGGGGATAAAGGCAGAGACACTGCCGTCAGCTTAATAAGAGACTGTGATTTACACTTTTAAAAATTTTGTATTCATTTTACATACCAACCATAGTCCCCCTTCCCTCCACTTCTCCAACTTCTCCCCCACTTCCTCCCAACCTGCCCCAATCCATTCTTCCCTAAGGGTAAAGCCTCCCATGGGGAATCAACAAAGCCTGGTACCTTAAATTGAGACAGGACCAAGTCCCTCCCCATGGCATCAAGGCATACCAGCATAGGGAATGATTTTCTACAAGAAACCAGTGCTGTTATGAGGGGAAAATGCCAATGGTAAAGAAAAATATACTGTTTAACTAAGCTATGAGTAAAAGCACAAAGAAGATCCATTCATTCTGTCTCAGGAGCTTTCTGGTTTGAAACTGGTAGAGTGTTATGAGGGGTTGAGGAAGGGAACCTTGGCCAATCCCATGGCAGGTAAGGGAGGAATAAGCCATGCAGACAGAACTACATGAGAAGGAAGTTTTATTGGGGGAAGGTGAGGGAGCTGTGGAAAGGAAGGGAAAGAGGGGAGAGAAAAAGAGAGAAAAGAGAGACAGAGATCTGCCTGCTTTCTTGGAGAAACCTCAGAAAGAGAGTGGGAGTAGGCAGAGCCAGTCTTTTAAAGGGACCTCCGGTGCCTTGTAGAGCCAGGGTACTGCCTGTGGTATGTTACAGAGTGAAGCACTCTGTCAGGTTCCCTAGGGGTGGGGCAAGGTGTGCCTAGATGCTAACAGATAATTTCTTTTGAGGAGGTCACGGAAGGCAACCTTCCCGGAAGTCCATCTTCTCTAAGCTTCCTATTTTCTACTATTTCCCTGCTCTGTAGTTTACTTACCAGGATTTTAAATGAATTATATAAACTTTGTCACTGATGTAATAGCTAAGTACGTTTCCCCCTTTAGCTATAATGAGACCTACTTTTCTACTAATCCCATGTCTTGTGTCAAAGACTTCTGACTCTCCATAGGTAGGAAACCTTTGATATATATTATTTCCCATAAATACACTTGGAGCTGGAGAAATGACTCAGTGGTTAAGAGCACTGGTTGCTCTTCCTGAGGACCAGGACACAAATTCCCAGCACCCACCTGGTGGTTCACAGCAGTTGGTAATCTAGTTCCGTGGAATCCGATGCCCTCTTTTGACCACCATATGTAGTGCACAGGCATTTCCATAGGCAAAATGCCCATCCTATAAAATAGAATGGAAAGAAATTACACACTCATACCCCACACCATGTTGCTCTTTTCTGCCAACACCAACCCTCTCTGAAAAGTATGAGATGAGTTAGTTTGCAAAGCAAAGCAGTTACTAACTGGGGTAGAAGGGACATGCATTGTCTCCCTTTGTAAATACCCACAGCTGCTCCCAGTGCAAACTCTATGAATGTTGGCTGCTAATTCTTCCCTTATTTCTTTTTAGTAACTGACAACATCATGGGTTTCATGATACTTTGTATTCAAAGCCACTATTGGAATCAAGGACAAAGTTGATCAGTCTCAGTGATAGAATATATTTAATGTCAACCTTATGAGTCCCTGTGATATATAAGGACTCTTCTAAAAGAGTGAATTTAAATCTAAAAGTAAATCTAAAAGGATAAGACTTAGGTCAAAAGCTCAAGGTGATTTCATGTTGTTATACCTAAGATTTGAACACTTACTATACATTCTGGATACTTGTGAACATCCCCTGCCATTCTAACATGATGTAAAAGATTTTCTCATGTGCTGCCCCAGATTGTGTTGATTGGGAGAGGTAACAAAAGGACTCAGAGGACATTATAGAATTCCTTAAAGTCAAGCTATTGCACTAAAAGTCACCCTAAAATCTAATGTTGTCAGGAAGGTCTGTAAATAGAAATCATAAAACATAGCCTTAATTATTTTATATACCACAATAAGCTTGTCACTTAAAATACCAAGCTTTACCAAAATCTGGCATTGCATTTCCAGTGATTCACACATGCATAGTTATAATGGCTTTATGTCTGGTATGCTCAACACAGGAAGTGCTCTGTCTATAGTTCACTTGTGGATTTGTCCAGATATGACCAGGCAGTTGCACATGAACTGAAAGAGATCATGCCTTTCTGCAGATATGCCCACTTCTGATATGCTCAGCCTGAAATGGTGTTGTTGTGTTCCTGTCCTGATACAGTAAATATTTTATTCAAAACAATTAAAGCATAGTTTGGTTTTCAATTTCACTTTCTGGGAAAGCTATAGGAAGGAAGGAAGGAAGGAAGGAAGGGAGGGAGGGAGGGAGGGAGGGAGGGAGGGAGGGAGGGAGGGAGGGAGGAAGGAAGGGAGGAAGGAAAAAAAGAAAAAGAAAGGAAGAAACTGGAGTTCAGTGTTTGTTTTATGGTAAATAATATTTTGCAGATGTAATTATTTAAGAGCTTTGTAGAAATGGGTTGTAAACTGTTCACATGGGTGAAGATATTACAACAAGATAGAATCAACACTTAATAAAATAATAGCCATCATTGAGGATTTGAATTTTAGTATCTCTGACTTATTCTGCATATACTTATATTTGGAAGCTTCTTTGGGCCCAGCTTGTTCTTGAAGATGTTTCTGTGTCCGAGTACAATATATAGATGGTATAGACACATGCATGTGTCATAATTCATAATAAAAATGTATACCTTAGGGAAGGGGGACAGGCTCAGTAAGTAAAGTGCTTACCCCTTTAAAGAAAAAGATGTGAGTAGGAATTCCCTGAAGGCACCAAAAAAGGTGGGTGTAGCAGTGTGTGAGTGACTTCAGAGCTGAAAAAGCAGAGACAACATGATCCCTGGGGTTTGTTGGCCTTCAGCTACAGTCAAACCGAGAAGCCTCAGATGAAGTGAATAATCTTATCTCAGAAAAGGAAGTAGAAAGAATGGAGAATTGTCTTTGCAGTTCAGGGTGCTTTACATTCTTGCAAAGGATATGAGTTTGGTTCCCACTTCCTAACCACTTGTAACTCCAGATCCTGAGTATTCACCTCCTTCACAAGGGCGTGTGCTTATATGCATGTGCCTGCACACAGTTACATGCTCAGGCAAATAATTAAAAATAATAAAAATGGCTGGGGCAATGGTGGTGCACACTTTCAATCCCTCACTAGGGAAGCAGAGGCAGGCAGGTCTCTGTGAGTTCAAGGACAGCCTGGTCTAAAGCAAGTTCCAGGACAGTATGTATGTATGTATGTATGTATGTATGTATGTATGTATGTATGTATGTATATACATAATAAAAATAGATCTTTTATTTAAAAATGAAGAGTGATTGAGGAAAACGGCTGACATTAGCTTTTAGCCTCTCCCCACCCTTGCAATCTGAACTCATCTATGAACTCATAAACACACCAGAAAATACATGTACCAGAAGCCAAATGTTTACTTTGTTTCTGAATTCTCTTTATTCATCTTTTAAAAAGTTCAGTTTTCGTGGATAGATCTGAACATGTTTTAGTCTTTATAACAAATTTCAGTTGTTTCTACTTTAAACGCAAATAGGAACATAATATTAAAATTGCTTTCAGATATTACATAATTCTATGTCTTTATTTCTTTGATAATTTCATACAGTGTTTTTTTTAATCATAATCAAACCCTACCCACAAACTCAACCCAGATCCACCTTTAGTCTCTTCCCAACTCTGCCTCCCTCCCTCTTTTAAACCCAAGTCCAATATATGTTGCCCATATTCTATTGGATGTGTAACCTTCCAATGGATTATGATTGACTTACCAGAAACTATATTCCTAAAGAAAAAAGACTTTCTCTTTCCCCTCAGCAGGCAACTGCTAATAACTCCTCATCTAGGGTGAGACTTTGCTCCCTCCTTCCCTCTCCCTACTAAAACTTTGTCTTTAGCTTTCACTGGTTTTGTGCATGTGTTACAACTTTGAGTTCCTGTGTGAAGCTGCTCTGCTGTTTATTGGTGACAGTGTCACCACCACCCCTGACTCTTACACTCTATATATCCTCTCTTCCACAATGACCCCCGAGCCTTTGAAGGAGGTAATGGGATATAGGTGGCATGATATCCTTTTTAGGGTTAAAACTTCTCTAGTTTCTTATTCTCTTCACCTTGGCTATGTATGAGTCTCTGTCTTAATCATCATCACCTGCAAGTAGAAGCTTTTCTGATAAGGGTTAAGAGATGTATTTATCGATAGTTATAATGATAACTCACTAGAAGTTTGTTTAATGCTGTGTCCACTTAGTAAAAAGATTGATAGTAGTTTCTCCCTGGGGATTATGACCCGTCTAGCCAAGGATTCTTGGACCAGTAATAGTGCCAGTTTTGGGTTTCATCTTGAGTAGGACTTAAATCCAATAAAAATAAAAGTTGGTTGCTCACAGATGTTTCTGTCACTGTTGCAAGCAGTGGGTATGTCTTGCCAAGCCAGTCATTATTGCAGCTGGCAGAATTCACAGCTGGGTAAGAATGATGGTTAATTCTTTTTTCCAGTAGTATGAGTAGCACCTTCTAGCACTGTTAAAGCTAGCCAGTAATTATGAAGAATCCAGGTTTCTAACAGTTTGATTTCTCCATGTTCTATGACTCAAGTATATGGCGTCTACAGCAACAGGGTCTTACCTTTAACTTCCAGAAGGATGTTTAATAATAGCACAGGCAACAACCTGTAACGTTTGGGGGTCCATGTGACCTTACTGGCCAAGAGCTCTCAAAGAGGTGACTCGTTCCTATCACTGGGCTTTCTATATATTAGCCTGTAGTATCTAGTAGGGGCATTGCTATCTTACTGTAGGGTAAGTCCATTTTAACTCTCTAACTCTCTCTCTCTCTCTCTCTCTCTCTCTCTCTCTCTCTCTCTCTCTCTCTCTCTCTCTCTGTGTGTGTGTGTGTGTGTGTGTGTGTGTGTGTGTGTGTGTGTGTGTGTGTGTGTGTGTGTTTTAGGAAACTTTTTCAATAGGTTTCCATATAACTTACAAAAGATCTTCAGTGTTATTTATCTGTCCATGCATTCTCTCCAATACCCTGCTTTCCCAATCCCTTAATCAAATTTATTCCATTATTCCCTTTTAATCCTTTATACCACTGTATTCTGTTTCTCCTCCATCAATGGTACAATCAGGCAGTATACTGTACTTATGCAATGTTACACAATTTTACAAGATTTGCAACAGCAAACTTTGTAAACAACCTATTTTCTCCCGGCTTTAGCAAAATTGACATCCATTCCAAGGTGGATTTTCACACTCAAACGGAAAGGACAATCAAGTGCAAATAATCCGGGAACATCTCCTCACTTCATTCTTGCTTTGTCAGAAGCATCATAGTTTTCCCCTTTCCGCTACATAGTAGTTTTAAAAGAGTTATACTCCATGATTTAAAAATATTTATTGAGATCTATAGTAAATATGAAAATTGATTTGAGCAGAATTGGAGCCTTTAGCGAATTGAGTGCTCGATTGTGAACTTTGGATTATTTTATGATTCTTTAGTGTCTTTCCATGAAATCTAACAGTGTTTCTGTCAGTTCATAAGTGTATAGCTACTGTTATATACAAAATGTGTCTGATGCTGGCCTAAAATGGCATTTTTTTCATCATTTCTGCATAGTTTTCCTTTCTAGAACTGAAGTTAGTTTTCTTTTTTTTTTTTTGTTTTCTAATATTGTTACTTAAGTCTAACTTTTTTCTCTGCTATTATCTGTATTCTTCCAAGTTAATATTCAATGTGTTCATATTTTGCAAGGTTCATATATCCAATAGTTTATGGGCAACATATATTGGGCTTGAGTTTAAAAGAGAGAGGGGGAGACAGAGTTGGGAAGAGATTAAATGTGGACCTGTGTTGAGTTTGTGGATAGGGTTTGATTATGATAAAAAAAACCACACTGTATGAAATTATCAAAGAAATAAAGAGCAGTGAACCATTTTTCCAGCCTAGGATATGTATGTATGTATGTATGTATGTATGTATGTATGTATGTATGTATATCACACATACATATATAATTTCCTGGCTAAGTGTGGTGGTTCACACCTTTAATCAAAGCATTCAAGAGGCTGAGTCAGACAGATCTCTTTTGAGTTCAACACCACTCTGGGCTATGTACATAGTAAGTTCCAGATCAGCCAGGTCTGCAAAGCAAGATCCTGTCAAATGGAAGAAAGGAAGGAAGGAAGGAAGGAAGGAAGGAAGGAAGGAAGGAAGGAAGGAAGGAAGGAAGGAAGGAAGGAAGGAAGGAAGGAGGAAGCAAGGATAATAAATAACAAAACCATATGTATACCTGTGTGTACATGTAGCATGATAAATAAAAGACCCAGAGACAGATACTGGGGTTGTAGCTTCAAGCTGAAGGTAAGAGAAGCAGCCAAGCCAGTACTTCTTATGTCTACCGAGCTGAAATGGCAATCATGTCTCCATAAATCTTCAGAAGCAAAAGGCTCTTAATTCTTGTCTCCTCCCCTTACGTTCCTTTCTCTGCCAAGCCATATCACTTCTGTCTCCACCTCCTAGTGCTGGGATTGAAGGTGTGTGATTCCAGGTGCTGAGATTACCTTTGTGTGAGCTGTTCCTTTTAGGACTGGATCAGTTTTGTGTAGTCAGTGTGGCCTTTAACTAACAAAGATCCATCTGCCTCCTAATCTTGACAGTGTTAGCTAATGAGCAATTTCTGCTTGGCTTATGTTTTGTTTATTTATTCAATCATCTGTTGAATACTTGTGTGCAGATGTTATAGCTGAAAGTGACAGCATCCTTAGCTCTATGGTTTCATACGTATTTTCTTTTCTATTATTGTTGCCATGCCCAGCTACTTTTTCTCTGTGTTATTTCACTTATTAAGATTATTCTGTAATGCTGCCCAGTAAGAAGCAATCATCACCTTGTGGGGGTCCATGTGGTTCCAATTGGAATGCAGGCTCAAATGTGCCATCGATATCTGATTACCTAAACATACATCACAACTACAGATTTAAAGCTTCAAGTGATTGATTTTTTTATTAAGCCTCTCTTATTTTATGTGAGAATACTTAAAACTTAATCTGACATGAAGCTGAAAATCAACTACATTGAAACGCAAATTGAAAAATTAAAGACACCAGCTTCCAAATTTAGACAAGTTGGCGTCCAAATGAGCAGAAATGATAGGGACAAGCATTCTATGCAGGTGTTAAATAAAATGTAGAATTCACTGAAATAAATGTCATAACTTTGGAAAGTCCAACAAAAGTACCTGGCTCATATCTGCCACTAACAACAAGAGTTTAGTCATGCCAAATGCCAGAACAGTGTCTTACCCCTAAGAGATACACAAGACTTGAACTCTATCTTGGTGAAGCAGGGCAGCTTGTCATTCTGCCAGGAATCAGGACACCCTGATGAGAGCAATTCAATAACAGTTGATGAAAAAGGAAGCCATGAATTTGAAGGGGAGTGGGGAGGAGTAGTTATGTGGGAGAGCTTGGAAGGAGGAGAGGGAAGGAAGAAATGTATTCATGTTATGATCTAAAAAATAAGCACAATAAAGCTAACAAAAGGAAAGGGAGGGAAGGAAGGAGGGAGGGAGGAAGGAAGGAGGGAGGAAGGAGGAAGGAAGAAAGGAAGGGAGGAAGAAAAGAAGGAAGGCTGACTGTCTTTGCTAGAGCCTGATTGTGCATATGTATCTTCATTACTACGATGTGAAATTTTTATGGAAAATACAGCTGGTATAATAATTCTGCCCTTACTAAAAAGTGGGCAGTGCTATGGTACAGTCTACTCCAGGGATGATAGCACAGCTTGTGGCAGATTCCACAAAACTATAAACACCAAAGAAGAGCAAAGAAAAAAATCTGGTAGAAAGGATTTGTAAGCAACAGAAGAGTAACTTGAGGTGTCCCAAACATTACAAGAGAGGGAAAATACGAAGTAAGTGCTGTATGAACCCATTGATGTCTAAGGGTGCTTTCCAATGGGGAAGCACGGTAAAGGGAATCTGAGCAGAGAGAGCCTTGGTTTTACAGGGCTGATGAAATGTCTGTTCCAGTTCGGGAACTGGCAGAGAACATGGTAGCTGGAAACTCCTGAAGACCTTTAGTATTTGCCATAGATTTGCCTTGGCTAGCGAGTTAGTCATGCCCAGGGAATGTTTACCATAAACCAAACAAATGCAGAGCAGAATCACAAGCAAAAAGAGTCCCTGCACCTTGGGTGCTGGGGAGGCAGAGTGAGCCCTGAAGTCCACTAAGACAGCCAGGCTGAGATGCACACCCGTGTTTTCTGATTGGAAACTTAGGAGCAGGGGTGGGGTTGGGGGTGGGGGTGGGGGTGGGGGTGGGGAAACTCAATCCTAGACTTCTCGTCTTCCAAACGAAAGGAGCTGAGCTCAAATATCAGCACCTTGATAAAATCTGGGTATTGAAAAGGGCATGGTGACAGGTGCCTTTAATTCCAGCACAGTCTCAGCTATATAGAGAGAGTTTAAGTCCTAGAAAGACAGGCAAAAAAAAAAAAAAGTGAGAGCCAATCTTTAAAAACAAACAGACAAGGACGACAAATAGCTGGTCAAGAGGCACACATTTGGAGGCCTAGCTCTGGTGAGGTTGAGCCAAGAAGAGCTCAGAAGTTCTTGTGAGAGACCCTGTCTATAAAGGGCCAAATCCTTGCTCCCCCCTCCAGTGTGTGTGTGTGTGTGTGTGTGTGTGTGTGTGTGTGTGTGTGTGTGTGTGTGTGTGTGTGTTCGCATGTGTGCGTCTGATAATTGCAGTCATGTGTGTGAGAGCAGGTGAGCTCCTCACCATCTTGTTTGACACAGGATGTTTTGTGCACCGTGGTCCCATATCCACTGTGTATTCAGTATTTTTCTTCCTATCACTACGAGGGAGGAGGAACGGAGTTTCACTCCTGTACAGGGTTTGGTTTTTCTGAAAAGGCTACAGGGTAAAATTTGCAAAAGAAGTCAATGACACAGAATGTGTATTTTTGTCAACAAAGTAGGAACCCCCATAATCCAAGTGCTAATACTGTAACAACTGTGAAGTAAATGCAGTTTTTAAAGTTAAGCAAAAAATGATATGGTATTTCAATAATTGCAACGAAACTAAATATGTGGAAGTGGGGGGATAGCCAGTGATATCTACCATATATGAGATCCTAGGTTCAATCCCTAACATTGCAAGGAAGACAAATGTAAAGAGAGGAGAGAGGAGAGAGAGAGAGAGAGAGAGAGAGAGAGAGAGAGAGAGAGAGAGAGAGAGAGAGAGAGAGAGAGAGAGAAAGAGAAGACATAAGTACAAGAAATTAATATGTATAGCATGAAATGAGAAAAGGAAATCATAGATGTTATACAGATGTGTTAATAATATTACAAAAGATAAATTACTTTATGGCAGTTTACAAATCCAATCAAAGTGAACAGAGAAGACAGGAGCTAGGTTTACTTCACTGCCTTGGTTTTGAGTGGATGCTACATAGCTCTGTCACTTTGTTTCCTAGAATACACACACACACACACACACACACACACACACACACACACACACACACACACACACCAAACATCAGTCCATGTGTTATAACTTCTACATGCCTGGGTGGGGCATCCTAATATTGATCAGCAGGCTCTTATTCCTATCTCCCATATATGAGTAGGGATGTATAGGGCATTATAAGTTTAATGTGGGACTTAAACAGTGTTTCTTACTGAGTTTTAACAGCATTGTAAACAGTATTGTGAACCTATGTGCACTGTATCCTTACCTGTTTATTATGCCTTGTCTTACTGTTTATTATGCCTTGTCTTACTGTTCTCTGTATTGTACCATGAAGTCACAATGACAGTCTGTCTTTCTTTGATACATGTTTCTGGAATCCATAGGAAGGATGCAAGACAAATTTCACATGTAAATGTTGTTTCTACAGATTAGGTACCTGTTATTCATTTTTTTCTTTGTTACATTATTATGGTTTAATGTAGGTATTTCCTATATATTATATATTACATTTATTCTAAATATATTGCAAATTTAAGAAAAGGACTATTTTCTTTAGCTTTGCATATCCTAAAGTATCATAGCTTCTGAGAGGAGATCTTTGTTCCTATCTTTTTATCTGTCACAAACCTATTTGCACCAGCCTCCTCAAGATGGAAGAATGCAACAAAATTTTCATGTAAAAGCATAACTTGGATTGTCTTACACTTGACCCATTAGTCCTGTTATCTGTAGGTAACAAAACATCTTTTCACTTGGTGTGGACAGTGAGTTCAGTTTGTTTCACCTTTACTTTTGTCTGTTTTAAAAATGAATGTTTGGAGTTCTTCTCTCAATTATACATTATCACTATTATTTCTTTTATAAGTTAAATGATCCATAAAGCTATGAATGGTATTTTGCAATTTAGTTAATAGCATTATTTTTCTTTAAAATAAATTAAAAATCTTTCTGTCTGTTGATACTGATGACATTTCTATTTATTATGTGCAGACTTTCTACTAGACTGGACTTGTCATTTTATGGTTATTTACAGCAAGCCAGATCTCACATATATGCACATATGCATACATGTATTTGTACACACGGTATATTACAGTAGGAGTAAAGCATTATCATACCAAGCTTAACTTCATGAAATCTTCAAGGCTCTGCTAAATTCCAAGCTGGCCTCCTTACTGCCCAGGGTTCTACCATCCATCAGCCACAGGAGAGACAGGCCAGTTCCCTATGTTGGCTTTCTCATTGTTGGTTCTGCATGTGCTTATTAACTTGCGAACTACTGATTTATCCAAGGATTTCATTTTTTTTACGACACTGGAACCTCAAATTAGTTTTGTCATTGTTCATTTTTCATAATATTGAAACATTGTTTGAATAAATACTAATTCATTTAATAAATAAGGCCACTGTATAATTGCTTAGAAAGGAATTCCAGAGAAAATTGACTTAGATATTACAAAAATAACATTGTGTACTCATATCATATGCGTGCTGGCAAAATCTAACAAGGATGCAAGGCTATTTATCTTTAAATTACGATATTACAAAATTCATTCTTACAGTGTACATCAGTATTTTTAATGCATTCACATAGACAAGCAATCTCACTTCTTATTGATAATTTCTGTCATCTCCCAAGTAAGATCATACATCCCAGCAGTTTACCAAATCTTCCTCCTCTATGTACAACCATTGATCTGAAGTTTTCCTTTATGAATTTCACTCTTAGACATTTTACTGAGATGAATTAGACATGTTACTGAGATGAATTTTTGCAATGCATGTCAGTTTTCCATAGTTTCGGTCATATAGGATGTTATTTTATTTCGTTTGTGTTTTAACCTCTATCACTATTTCATTCTTTTTGTGGTTGATAACACACCACAGTGGAGTCATCGTGTTTTCCCATCAAATGGTTGTTGTTTGATTCACTTGCACTTGAGTGTTTTGAATAATGCTGCTTTCAATACTTAAGGATTTGTATGAATTAAGTTCTCATTTATCTTGAATGGATTTCTGAGAATGAAATTTCTCGGTCATGTAATAGTTTTGTTTAACTTTTAAGTGGAAATTTTAATTCATATGAAATTCCAAATATAACTAAATGACAAAGTGTTTCCAAAGCACTACCATTGCTGAACATTCCCACTAGCAATGTTAAATGTTAAAGTTTCTCCAGATTCTCATCAGCACTTACTGATGCCTCTTTTGATTTATAGCTATCCTCTTGATGCAATGTGAAACTTAGGCATAGTTTCATAAACCTGATTATTTAAAATCGTCAAACTATTTTGACATCTCCACTTGCAGATTTCAAGAATGTATTTTCCTGTAAAACATTCAAAGCATTTGAAGTTCTATTTTCTCTTTTTAGACTATTCAGTACTTTATGCTGGAATTATAGAGATAGATATTAGTTTACATAGATCACAAAACAACTTCTATTAAATGGAGGGTACCTTGCTATCAAATGTGATCTGCTTGAATAGCATCCCAAAGATACACACATTGTACAATGATTTTTACCAACAATTAAGTCTATTTCTCATTGATGAAGAGCACTGGTTGTTCTTCCAGAGGATTGGGGTTCAAACCCCAGTGGCCATGTGACAGCTCAAGCATGAGGAGCAGCAACTGATTCTCATCACCTGCATAGAAAGCCAGAAGGGTGACTTTAAATCCCAGAATTTGGGAGGCAGAGACAGGCAAATCTCCTGGGCTCTTTGGCCAGCCGGCCTAGACTAATTGGTCTCTGACTCTGGTGAGAGACCCTCTCATAGAAAGCAAAGTTGAGAGCTCCTGAAGAAGGAAATGTAAAGTTTACTCTGTCCTCCATACACATGGACACACATACATATGGACACACACACACACACAGACACATGAATGTTACAGCAGGTTCTTCCCGCCGGCTGCAGCGGGTCCTGCCGCCATGGTCCCATGCTGCCATGTGAGCCCCAAATAACACTCAGAGACTCTGTATTTGATACAATCCTGTTGGCCAGTTACCATTATTGTTTATGGGCTAGCTCTGCCTTAATTATTAACCCATTTCTACTTATCTAAGACGTAGTCGTCTTATCAGGGAGCCGCGTCTTCCTTCCTCTATGCTACACCTTGACTCCTCCCCACTACTTCCTCTTTCCTCCTCTTGGTCTCCTAGCCCCACCTATCTTGTTTCCTATTGGCCACAGAGCTTTATTAACCAGTATGAGAAACATATATACAGAATAACATCTCCCATCATCTCCTCTTTTCTGTCTAAAGTAAAAGGAGGGGTTTAACCTTAACATAGCAAAATATAACATACAATAGTTATCAAATAAGAATCACAGTAAACAATATTTAGTCCATTAACATTTTGTAAGACTTAAAGAAAATATCATCTATCCTATCTTTGTCAGTCTAAAGTCCTATATGTAACTTATCTTTAATCCTAATTAAGGAAAACTATAACCATAACTACCTGTCTTCAACTCCATCAAAGACCACAGAAGGATAATATATAAAGTCTAGAAATGACAGAGACAATTCATTGCCTAGTCAGTTACTGAAAGTTCTTCTGTAATGTTCCATCTTCAGTCCATAGGCCACAGTGTGTCTCCAGACTCTTCAACAAAGCAGGAAACTTTAAACTGTCCATCTGTCCACCTGGCAGTTTGTCAGTCATTTTTCTCTGTGTCCTGCAGAATGTCTGGCTGCCTTTTCCATGAAGCAGGAATCCTGTAGCAATGTCCATCTTGAATCAGCAGTCACCTTTTTGTGGGTCCTGCATGTCCAGTTTCTACAGCATAAAGTCAAAGAGTCCAGACAAGAACAGTATCTTGTCCATACGGCTAGTCTTGCCATGATGGAAGCAAACTCCATAATGTGTTTCTTCGATGTCCATCTTCCTTTCTTCTGTAGGTGGTGTTACCAGAAGCAGTTGTGCCTCACTGTCAAGAAAAACCCTAAACCATTTTAAATGCCATATTCTGTAGGTCTTTGAAAGGTTTGAAGAATGCCTATCCATCTCAAATACATCTCTGCATATCTAGAAATCCTAACTAATTTAATTTCAAGTTTTGACTATCACAGGTAAATCTCTATAATCTGTATTAAATTATACATTACATTTTCCAATGAGCTATATAAACACAATACCTAAATAAGAGGAGAAACATACATATCACAAAATTGACCTTAAATTGTATCAATAAAAGAAAATCCATTTCAAAGCAAAGTATTCATATCTATACAATAATTCCATTTTTACCTTTAAAAAGATTGTTTGTGGTTATAGCCATTTATAACCAAGTCCATTTAAATGAAAACAAACATTTATAAACAATATTTGGGAATTTGGGCGTTGTTCTTTCCAAACTACTTCCTGCTGGTAGAGGGTGCTGTCATGGGGTTCCAAAGAAGACGCAGAAATCTTGGCTGTAGTCTGCAAGGCTTTGTCTGAACTGCTTTGAATGTTGGATCATCTGGGGCATTGTTTCAGTGGGTCTGGCTTGATCAAACCACATTTAATTTGGAAGAAATCCACAGCTTTTCATTTTCTGTGAAAACAAAAATAGAAAACCTTTCCCCCAGTAACATGTCCTTAGGCTTAAATTTTGGAGTCAAAGCATTTTTATAATATATAAATTGAATTAATCCAGCAGCATTTCTTTTATTAGTAGTTGTTATTTTCTCAGCAATCAAATAATTTAAAGACAACAGAATCGCATATAGTATCCAAAATTTCTCTGTGCTTTCCATTTTTACATAGCTTTTTTTATTACTCTTTTTCTTCTATTTCTATTTTTATATATTTTGAGACAGGGTTTCTCTGTGTAACTTTTATCTGTCCTGGAATTCAGTGCATACCAGGTTTATTTTGAAATCATAGAGATCTGCTTGCCTCTATCAGCCTAGTGTTGGGATTAATGGCCTGTGCCATTATACCCATTCCTTCTACTTCCTTTTTTCTTTTTTAAACCATTGTATCCCGTTTCTTTTTCTCTCCCAAGCCAGCGTATTTTTTAAAACACAGTGTAAACCTACATTGTAGCTCTCGTACACACCAATGAATTGTTAGCAGAGCTCTTTAAAAGCAAGGCGGTTTTTTGCCGCTTATGCTAATTTTGGAAACCTCCCTTAAAGGAGCCACACAAATCTCTGTCTACAGCAAAATGAATCCAACCAAGAAAATGCTGCTACCAAGAAGTCTTGCTAGTTTCTGTTCCCTTGTTTCTAAAAACTATTTTACAAGCTTTTGTTAAGTTTTAAGTGAAAGTTCTTAATCCCAATTCTGACACCATTATGTTACTGGAGGTTTTTCCTACCTGCCCACCGGCGCCATCCTGCTTGCCGCCAGTCTGGGCCCATACATGAACACATGCATACACATGAACACATATGAATACATACACATGCACACATGAACACACATAGTACACACACATGCATATTCACGCACATAAACACATATGTGCATAATTACTACTGATAAATGCAATGATGCTGATTTCTTAGTAATAAGTGAAGGGGTATAATTTACAGTCAAAAGAGAATCTGACCAATCTTGACAGTTTATATAGATCCACCACAGAATTTGACAAGTCAATAATAGGGAAATAGGAAATGGAGATAGCAAGAGCCTAGGTAGGATCTAGGATTATAATCAATCCAAGTAAATTAATGACGGCACAGTGGTAGCATGTATTACAAGATAAATTATTGGAATTGTTTTTTATTCAGTATTTTTCTTTATTGAAAATGGATTCTTTTTTCAGACACTATATTCTGATTATAGTTTCCTTTCCCTACACTCTTCCCACTTCCTCCCCACCTACCCTGAATCCACTCTTTCTGTTTCTAATAAGTAAAGAATAGGCTTCTAAGAAATAACAACCAAACGTGACAAAATAATAAGATGATGCAAAAACTGTCATATCAGAATTTTACATGACAACCCAACAGAAAGAGAGAAGTCTCAAAGACAGGCACAAGAGTGGGGGACCCACTCATTCTCACAGTTGGGGGTCCCATAAAAACACTAAGCTAAAAGCTGTAATGTATACACAGAGGACCTTATCCAGACATGTTGTCCTTGATGCTTCAGTTAGAGCTGCTACTATAGACCACATACAAGTCAGCTTTCGACCAGTCACATGCAGTTCTCCCATTACTTTTTTAAAAAAACAAACTACAAAGGATGAAACACACAAATGATTTAAAATTTTTAAAAAATGCTTGGAACAGATTAGAGACAATAATACCTTATTAATGATTGGAGGAGGGTATAGTTCAGAGGAAGAGTACCATCTAGTATGTGTGCGGCCCTAAGGTAGACACCCAACACCTCAAAATGCTTCCATTATTGCTGGAATTTTGACAATGTCCAGTGAAAGCAGTGCAGCTGAGGGTTAAATGTTCCAAATAGTTCACATCAAAAGACAGTCTAACATATTAATATGTAATCCCTGGTATATGAAAGCTCCAGTCTTTCTGATCTTTGTGGCTGCTCCCTTCCATCTTCCTGAAGTCATCTGTTGGTAGTTTCTCTTTAATTGAAATGACATCACATAGGTGCCCACAGATAAGTTACACAGCTTCACTGGCCTCTGTTTTATTGTTTGTAGAAATGTTATGCTTTGTTCTGAATCACATAAAATGTCAGTATTCATATTAATTTTCCTGTGTTACCTCTAACATGTACTTTATATTGCAAAGTAAGAAAGAAAAAATAAAGAAAAGAAAAGAAAGAAAGAAAGAAAGAAAGAAAGAAAGAAAGGACTTATAAGTAAAGGCTAAGTTAGTTATATAACATTTTCAGAACCCAAAAGATTCAGAACATTATAGGTTGGTTACACTTTCCCACAGAAAGTACTGGTAATATATCTTCTTAATGTTTTTGAAGTCTATAGCTTAAGCCAGGCAAGGTGGGGGTTGATGCACAACTTTAATCCCAATTCTCAGGAAGCGTTCAGATAGATCTTTGTAAATTTGAGGTCAGCCTGATATACATAGAAAGTTCTAGGTTATCATGGCCTACAAAATGAGACCTTGTCTCAAAAGAAAACAGAGGGGAGGGTATTTAAAAAGAAAGGAAGGCTGTAGCTTCCTTTGTGTTTAAATGTCATAGTTTAATCTGTGTCCTATAAACATCTTAAGAAAAGTGATGGGGCTGTAGCCAGACATGGCTCAGCATTTAAGAGTGCCTACTGCTCTTGCCAAAGACCTGGGTTCAATTCCAAGCATTCATATGACAGCTCACAACTCTTTGAAACTCCAGTTCCAGGAGATGGGCTCTTGGTAAACACATAGGTCCTTTCTCGCCCTCAAATGCACATAAAAGAATGTATTTTTTTTTACAAAGAAAAGTGAAGTGATCTGAAACCATATATTGTAGGGCTATGACTCAGTTGGCGAGAGAGAGAGAAAGAGAGACAGAGAGAGACAGAGAGACAGAGGGAGAGAGACAGAGAGAGAGACTGAGAGAGACAGAGAGAGAGAGACAGAGAGACAGAGAGAGAGAAAGAGAGAGGGAGAGGGGGAGAGAGAGAGAGATGTCTGGATTATTTCACAATTAAATTAGTTTTATATTTTCAGTTTTTCTGACCTGTAATTTATGGATGCGTATATGTTTTTACTTTGTAAATATAGTTCATTTACCCCCAAAATGCAAGGCAGACGGATGGGGACTTCAGGAAGAGCCATCATCAAGAGCACCAGCGTAAGTGGAGAGATATACACATTGGAGCATAATGATGGCAGCCAGTCAGACACGGCCGTGGGGACCGTCGGAGCAGGTGGCAAGAAGCGGAGATCCAGCCTGAGTGCCAAAGTGGTCGCCATAGTATCTCGAAGAAGTAGAAGCACATCACAGCTCAGCCAGACAGGTGAGTACAGTGCTCTCCGCCTCACACATCTGGGTCATGCTGGAGAAGCCTGGGTTGTGGTCTCCTTGCCGGAACTTGAGGCAGGATTGTGCGAGTGTTCAGTTTCTCTTTTCTGTGTCTGGAAATCTGCTAAATCGCCTGGTCTTCATTTTTTCTTCTGTTCAGCTCACTGGAGAAGGTACTGTTTGTTAGCGTAAAGTGATCAAATATTTTCCTTTAAGTTAAAAAAATGATAATAAAAGCCATGTTTACAAATATGCAAGGAAATGCAAAGAAGTATTTGACATCTAAATTGGTTCCTATACAAGAAAGCAACACAATTCTGTTTCAAAATGTCCCATAATGCACTTGCATGCCACTGAGGCAATGGATGCCTGTACTTTTTGTGGAAAATGTCAGTTGTGCAACTTGAAGTAAAGTTAGCCTTCAAGCCTCTGTGCAGATGCAATTGAGCTCTGTTTGTTAGAGTTTCAGCGCAAGTAGAAACCCAGAGGCAGTTTTTACTTTAGAAATAATGGGTCAATGGATTCATGTAAAGGATATTTTTAATACAAATGAGTGTTTCACGCATTTTCTATGGCTAAGTATCTTAAAAGAGTTGTATCCTGAGGGTGTGCTTGTATGTGCACACAAAAATACAATAAAGCATTGCCTAAAATTTCGTAAAACTTGATCTTTGCATATTACATAAACCATCTCTATGCTCAATATTAAGCTAAAGCAAAGGTAAGCAAAATTGTGAAACATTTTACCTGCCAGCCTCTTTCTGCTGCAATTGTAATTGTTGCTTCCACTTTTCCTCAATAGCAATATCCTGTGGTCTCATCATGTACTTACACAAGAAGGCTTTCTCGAAATCTTAAGCTCACTTGACATTCTGTTGGGTTATGTTGAAAAATGGATAATTTTTCAGTCATTTAAATGTTGAACTAGTGCATGCAATCTATGGGTGCAGAAGTAGGTCTGAAACTCCAAAGTGAACAGAATTGTTTAGCATCTCAGTGAACTAAGTTGCTCTTCGCTGTGTTGTTAAAGGCAATCATGTGTCTCCCTTGGTGTTGGATTTCTTAAGACAAATAGAGCAGGCAGCAGTTCCCCTGCATGTTGCTTTGTTTATGGTGGTGCTTCCTCCTTTGTTGCCTCTGTGTACTCGTGCTCTGCAGTGTAAGGTGTAGAGCAAGGCTTTGAGTTTGATTAGCAGCCTTTAAACCACGGCAGGGGTGAGGGGTGAGGGTCAGCTGGTAAAGGTATTTGCAGCCATATTCTGATGACTGAGTTCACTCCCTAGGATGCTCATGATAGAAAGGTGGGATCCACTCTGTGAGCTGTTCTCTGACCTCCACTTGTATGCCCTGGCATGTATGCACCTATGTGCATGTGCACACAAAGGAACACATATAACATAAATAATATTTTTGAGACAGGTTCTCGGTACATAGCTCTGGCTGTCATTGACCTTTCTATATAGAGAGTTGAATAGTGCTGGGAATAAAGGCACCACCACATCCAGCTACCCCTAACAATTTTTTTTAAAGAAAAGGTGTTATCATCTGCATTCAGTGGAAGTGTTCTTTAATGCCATGTAAAGAAACCTGTTTTGCCTATGTGAAATGCTACAGTTTGGGAACCTCTCTCTCTCTCTCTCTCTCTCTCTCTCTCTCTCTCTCTCTCTCTCTCTCTCTCTCTCTCTCTCGTGTGTGTGTGTGTGTGTGTGTGTGTGTGTGTGTGTGTGTAGGGGTTGTTTGTGTGTCCCTGCCCCTCCTTCTGGATTGCTCTTAGTCCAACAATTACTACTTCATTTTAATTCCCACTTTGTACATCTTGGTGTGCCCCCATCTCTCAACTTTTTAGCCCACCATTTAAGGAATATGGCAAGTTTTATAATTAAACTTTGTAGAACACTTTTGTCTTTTTAAAGTTTCTTCTAAACATTTCTCTAAGGGTTATCATTTCCCATTCCTTACCTAGTATGTATCAGGTCTAGGATGATTGATTTGAATTTATTTGCTTTAAAATAAAACCATTGATATTTGGCCAGAGATGGATTTCAGAGAGACTTCAGGCAAAGGAAGAGTTACGGAAGATTGTGTAGCAGTGTCAATTGACAGATGGTTGCAAGGAGACAATGTGTATTACTAATGCATCAATACAACCTAGAACTGTATTGAATATAAATGTCTAGTTGTGTTTACTGTCCACATCGGACTTGAGTTAAGGACTTTTTGTAGTGAGCCTGGATTACAGAAGTTCACACTGTCACAAAGGACAGTTTAGAGAGTGTGAAGCACTCAAGTGCCACTTTGTTTCTGCATAAATAAGAAGGCGCATAAGGAATCCAGATGCAGAGAGGGAGGAGTGATAAGAAAGGGGGTCAAGACCAGGCTACAGAGATCACAGAGACAGCTGACCTGAACAAGGGGGAGCTCATGGACCCCTGACTGATAGCTGGGAATCCAGCATTGGACCAACTCAGACAGCCAGAACGTGGGTCTGGGCAGTCTAAGGGACCTCTGACAGCAGAACCAGGATGTATCCCTGGTGCACAAAAGGACTTTGGGAGCACATTCCCCATGGAGGGATACTCCCTTAACCTAGAGGCAGGAGAGAGGGCCTAGTCCCTACTCCAAATGACTTGACAGATTTTATTGACCCGTCCTGGAAGGCATCACCCTACATGTGGAATGTGGGGGAGAGATGTGGAATGGGAGGGTGATCAGGGAGGGAGATAGAGAGGAAACTGGGATTGATATGTAAAATAAGAAAAAAAAAGTATTTTATATTACTCTTAAAGAATCAAAGGTCACAAAAAATGTACACAAACACGCAACTCATTGATATGTTATACATAATTAAATTGCAATTTAAATTTAATAATTTTAACAAGTATTTGTATAAATGTATTTGTGTTAATATAAAGGATATATAATTCTTTATATCATTTATAATGTATGAACTTTAATTACATAAGTACTTATTCTGATAGAATATTTTAATTTTTAATAATATTCAATTTTCAAATCACCCCTACAACATTATCCAGTATTAAAGTAAAGTAACTTTTAAAAATAAGTTATTTTTTATTAGAATAATAGCATACTGTAAACAAGGAGGATTCAAAATAGTGAATTTAAGAACTTAAATTCACTTCAGCTAATCAAATGTATATTTAAGGAAATTTTCAAAGAACTTATAAAAAGAAATTAATATAATCAAAATAAAGCTCTTGCTCAAAAAATATCTAAATTTGAATAAAGTATGTAAAGAAATTAAATAAAGTGGGTTCTTTTCTTTAAAAGTATCAGAACAAGAAATATCTTAGAATTGAATAAAACTTCATGTAAAGAATGTAAATGCAATTTAGTTTACATTGACTCCATAATAAACTTCTGTGATTTGAGAGTGTGTTTCCTCACTTGGAAGGTAACTCTTATTCCACCGGGCCTGACTCTTTGCTCATTCATACATGAAAGCATTACTGTGGACAACACACAGTCTGTGAGGATTCACCTGCTGAAATTATGTTAATAAGTCTCACGAGAATGCCAGCTGTTAAGGATAGTCGAAATAGCTCAGTCATTTGTTCCCTGTGGATGCCTGAGGACATTGAGGAAAACCATGCATGATCATGAGTATTTGTACTCTCAGCATGGGGTCAGGGAGCAGATGGGGTCAGTGCAGCCCAGGCCATATAGGAATGTGGGAAAATAATCTCTGTAGGACCGAAAACATTAAAAATGTTTTCTTTAATTCTAATAAGATGTTTTCAACCAAAAAAGTGGTTAAATAAGGATGATAAATTAAGTGTATGATTTCCGTATTTAGCATCTGTGGTACTAGGTCAGACACAGTGGATATTAAAAAACACACATACAGGAAACATTATATAGATTTAGCAGGCTATATTTAAGTGTGTGTGTGTGTGTGTGTGTGTGTGTATCTGTCTGTCTGTCTGCCTGTCTGTCTGTCTGTCTGTGCTATATATGCTTGTAGCAACAATTAATAAAAAAAGAGATCATTGATTTAAAAGAAAGCAAGGAGAGCTATGGGGGGCATTTCAAAGGGAAGACAGGGAAGGAAGAAGTGATGCAATTATTTATAATCTAAGAAATAAAAAGAATGATTAAAAAGGAAAAATGAGAAAATAATAAAAAGCATAGACAAGTATCCTGCCCAGGCCTTCTAACTGAGACCCATGTTCAGGGGGTCTGAGTCAATCCAATGCTAGATTCCCAGCTATCAGCCTGGGGGCCCATGACTTCCCCCTTGTTCAGGTCAGCTGTCTCTGTGGGTTTCTGTAGCCTGGTCTTGACCCCTTTTTTTAATCACTCCTCATTTTCTGCAACTGGATTCCAGGAGTTTGGCTCAGTGTTTAGTTGTGGGTGTCTGCTTCTGCTTTCATCAGTTACTAGATGAGAACTTTGTGATGGCAAATAAGTTAGTTATTAGTCTCATTATCAGGGAAGGGCATTTATGGTAGCCTCTCCACTGTTGCTCAGATTGTTAGTTGGGGTCATCCTTGTAGGTCTCTGGACATTTCTCTAGAGTCAGTTTTCTCTTCAAACCTATAATGGCTCCCTCTATTATGGTATGAGGTCTGGACTCTTGAGCTTATTTTACAAGATCATCTGTTTCGAGTTGCTATTTACTATTTAGTTTGACTCTCAGTAGCCTAAATATTTATCTTACTGGAGAAAACCAATGTTCTTCCACCGGATGCCTATTTTCAATCCTATTTCACTGAGAAAATCCTCATTCATAGCTTGAATATTATTTCAAAAGAGTTTATCTTTCTTTTTTTCCAAATTATATCTATGATATAAAGCAAGCATTTCATTGTAATCAAAAGAATGAAAGATTCCAGGAGGTCCAATAGTAGAATAAAATAATAATCACTGATCAGTATTCTACAAGATTTTTTTTTCAATTTAAAAATCTTAAGTATTCAAAGGAGTTGTCTATAGATTTATTGGTGTTTGATTTCAAAATTGGTTTCAAAAAAGAGTCTCTGATTTTAAATCTGATTTCTCAAGATGAAATTGTAGGTGGGAAGTAGCAAAATTGCCCCTGTTGGAAGTATAACTCACACCCCAGAAAACTGTGCTTGACTTAGTTGATGTCCTCAAGAGGTAAGGCAATCATTCTAAGAGTCACTGTTCCTAGGTGAAAATTACGTCTGGAAAATATTGAGAATATCAAGGCCCTTCTACTAATCTTTATTCAGTTTACTTCCCCAGGGTAAGCGAAAGCAAATCACAGAGGAAGTTGTTTGAGCTCTGGCCAAGACATACACTTTCTTCACCTCAGGGAAATAAAAGTGCTGTGCACCAGACTCAGGTCTTCCAAGCACCCCAGACTAACACACACCCTGTCTTAAAGTGTGGTCCTGATTTGTAAAGATGCTCTGTCTTTATTTTTACCAAAGTAAGTTTATAAGTGCTGGCAAGAAAGGCTAATGTAGTCTCTGAGGGCTTTAAAAAAACTTCTTGAATCCAGTTTTTATTTACAGAAGAGGATAAAAGCACTTACAAAATAAAGTTTAAAAAAATAAACAGAAATTGGAAGCTACTGTGGATGAAAATCTCACTTAAATTTAAATTCTTTAAGCGTGCTTCATTTGTTTGATTCATTTAACTACACAAAGAAAACATTCTAAGGAACATACTGTTTTGCGTGCTTTGTTTCCTGAACGTGGGATAATGGTGCCAGAAACACATCTCCAGTCTGCAAAACCATCAGATGAATGTAAGCACGGGTCCCTTTTATTTACTGTTGCTGTCTGGCTCAGGAATTCACTACTGTTAATAGAGGTTCAATTCAGCCCTGGTAACTCATCTTCAGAGGACATGCCCGAATAAGGAGTAGTATTTTCAAACACACTCCCACTGTTCTATTTTTGTTCCTTTCCTTGCCCTCAACTATAAATTCTGAGT
This sequence comes from Cricetiscus sungorus, assembly GCA_030556225.1. Classification (NCBI taxonomy): domain Eukaryota; kingdom Metazoa; phylum Chordata; class Mammalia; order Rodentia; family Cricetidae; genus Cricetiscus; species Cricetiscus sungorus. The sequence goes on from JANBXA010000641.1 coordinate 17,910,615, forward strand.
TCGGCTAAGTTGTAGATAGACTTTTAGATTGGACTGAAAGGGGGGAAAGGAACTGATTAGATTAGGATTGATTTTTGTAATGAAGTGGTACCTGAAGAGGGTTTTGAGGATGACAGTACATTTGGTAGGTGCCTTTAAAGTATAACACTCAGAAACCAACCTTTTGCATGTTGTGACTAACATTTTAAGTATACTGAGGTAATCTTTTAACATGAAGTCAACCTCAAAATGGACCGGGTCTTTTGGGTAGCTGAAGGGTGACTGAGAAGTTCGTGTCATATTTAGATTTAAATAGATGAACAATTTTGTAATATTTAAGTAGATTGTCAATGTTGTTGCATCTTCACTTCATATGGTGATCTTAATATGGTGTTTACATGTTAACAGGAAAACAAAATGAAGACATGTGCAATATTACTGATTTAATATTCACTGTGAATATACGATGCTAGTCAACCTTTCTGTGTGAATATTGATAAAGCCACCATCAATAATAACTAAGGTTTATTGAGGAATCACTACATCTGTGTTGATTTTTAATTACTTCACTTTTTATTAATTTATCTAGTCTCAAACCATGGCCCTGAAGCCCTGTTAGTATCATTACCATCTTACAGTGTCCAGGTTCTTGTCCAAGGGCATAGTTCTTTTGAGATGCAAGTAAAGCTTAATGGAAGCATGTCACTAAACTCCCATTTGTTTGTTTCTATCCACTGCAAAACTTGCATATCACTTTTTCAAATAACTTTAGGCTAATCACTTTAGGCTTACTTTTTTCCCCTATTACCTCCTGGTTCTGTGCTTTAAAAACAAAGGTTGCTTGAGAAGATTGCTTAGGGCACTGAGTGCCAGCCAGGGTGCTTTGGGGATGAACTGGACAAGTCCATGACAGATTGGGGACTGAGAATAAAGCTTTTGTGTCTGAGAGCTGGGGGGAGGGAGGGAGGAGGGAATAAGGCAATGATGAAAGGAAAGGCTCAGGATGCTTACTGGGAAGAAGCCATGTTTATAAATTCTGACCGTGTGGGAATTTAGTGGTTTCTTGGACAGGTTTTTAGGGATATTTAAGGATCATCTGCTTGTACGAAAAAAAAAACCTTGAAATCATTAAAGTTATTTTATTAACTATGGAGCAAAAGATCTAGGAAAAGCAGAAAAATAAGCAGCTCTTTCAACGATGTTTTCTTCAGTGGTAAAGTGAAATAAATGTTTTTCTATTTCAGGAAACCAGAATGAGGGTTAAATGCAAATGTTTGTGTATGGTTGAGCAAGGTGCCTGACATATAGCAAGTTTTTGATGATGATGTCACCTTCTTAAGACCCAGATGAAAGAACAATAGGCAAAACTAGGTTAGGGTCTGTGGCCTATGAATGTGGCTCAGAAAAGGTTACTTTGTTTTTTGGTGTGTGGTACCAATTTCAGATCTAATATTTGAGTGGGTTTTTTTTTTTCAAATCAGGTATTTTAAACTTCTCTCAGTCCAGTACACTTTTGAGATCTAGTTAAATGTGAACCCTAATCTCAGCCAACAGTACTTGTTTGTTTGTGGTACACATACTGGACAGATACACAGACTCCTTGAGGCTTATTGTATTTCAATTAGGATAATCCCCAAGAAAGTGCACTGTGCTCTCTCTTTACTGTCTTTGCTGTCTGTACTGTTGCCCCCAAATGTACTGTCTGAGGTCTCGGTGCAGCAAATAGTTTCAGAGGTTTTACGTGTATCCATGAAATAAACACTAGTTTATGTTTTTGATTATTTAAAGTGATCGTGACACTTTGTAACACACAGAAATTTGGTGACAGGTTTTTTGGTGTCTAGAAATAAAATGCTACTGGTATACAGCCATGTTCTCATTTACATGTTATCTGTAGTTATTTTCATGACCCGTACAGTCTGTGTGGCCACAAAGCCAAAAATACTTAGCATCTGGTCTTTCCATAAAAGTTTCATAGCCTGGACTGTAGAGCTTAGTGCACGGTAGTAGGAGACCTGAGTTAGCACTGATAATTTCTGCCATTTTTTTTTTCTCCATTCTTCAGTATCATGAGCCAATTCTCCCAACTTCCATGCTGTCTTTTATTTTAAATACTTGTCTATGACATTATCATTTATACTGTTTCTAGTGATACCATCTCTTGCTAGTTATAGCGGTTCTCAGGCTTAATGAAGACCTTTCCGACCTTCCCCTATGACTCTTACATAGTTCACAGAAAAGTCCATAAATTTTAAATTATTAGAGTTAAATTTTAACTTCTGGTATTTTTTTCTTGGGCCTTTTTTGAAGGCTTAAACATAAACCCCCCAAATCTTATTTTACATATCAATCCTTGTTTTTTTCTCACTCATATCCTGCCATTCTCCCCACCATTTACTCCTCAGAGAAGATCTGGCCCTCCCATGGGGAGGGAGTGATCAAAGTCTGTCACATCATTTGAAGGCCCTCCCCTTGTATCTAGGCTGAGCAAGATATTCCTCATAGGGAATGGGCTCTAAAAAGCCAGGTCATATGCCAGTGGCCCCATAAACTGCCCAAGTCCCCCAACTGCCACCCAACATGAGGGGGCCTAGTTTGGTCTTATTCATGTCCTCCAGCTGTCAGTCTGAAGTCAGTGAGTTCTTACTTCCTCCGGTTAGTTGTTTCTGTGGGTTTCCCCAGCATGACCCCTTTGCTCATATTATCACTCCTCCCTCTCTGTAGCTAATTGAAATGTTTTCATGCATTATATATTGATCATGTTTTATCCCCCCACATCCCTACCTACACCAAAACTTTGTTGTTTTTTTTCTCTTTCCAAACATAGCAAATAAAATAAAACAACAAACAATAATTAAAAATATACACGAAAAATCAAAATAAAGAAGCAAAAGATCAATAAGACAAAATAAATAAATAAATGAACCAAAATGAGACAGAAGTTCTAAAAAACAACATTGAGTTTGTTTTGAATTGGTCATCTACTACTGGCCATGAAGCCTGCCCTGAGATGTTTTTTTCCTTCTGCCAGAGGGTATCAATTGTAGATAGATTCTGGATTAGGATATCAGAGCCATTGTGCATTCCCTCCTCTCAGCTCTGGGACCCTGTCTAGCTTGAATATATGCAGATCTTATGTATGTTCCCACAGTCTCTGTGAGTTCATTTGCGTGTCAGCCCTGCTGTGTCTGGAAGACACCATTTCCTTGGCATTAAAGAGGGTGGTTAAAGACGTTCTTTTTGGGACTGGGTGTCCTGAAGTCTTTCAGCCTGTGCATTGCATTTCCCATTTGAAGGTCAATGGATCATTACTTCCCACCTACTGAGAGATGACACTTCTCTGATGAGGGTTGAGAAAGGCATGTCTAATTGGGGATTTCTCTTCCTTATTATCTGGTAGCTGCATTTAAATTTCTTTCATATATATTTGTAGTATTAGATTTCCAGATGATTTTTTGAATATCCTTTAGTGGTAATTGTCCCTCCCCATATAACTCCCCTACCAGCCTTTCCATAGTTAATCCTCCTAATCTAGTTTCCTCTTTGTCTCTCCGTAACATATTCTAGTTCCTTTTCCTTGAGCAATCCTCTCCTCTCCATAATCACAATGTACCAAATTTCTGTGGTGACTCAAATTATGTAGCTCACATAGCAAAGGCTTGAAAGCTAGCATCCACATATAAGAGAAACCATACATTGTCTTTTGTGGTCTGGGATTATCTCACCGGCGATGATTTTTTTTCTAGCCCCACCCATTTAGCTGCAAATTTTATCAGCTGATTTTTCTTCACAGCTGCATAAATCTCATTGTATAGAAGTACCTTATATTATTATCAATTCATCAGTTGATAATAATATAACTTTTTATTTCCTGATTATTATCAATAGGGCAGCAACAAATATAGATGATCAGGGGTTTCTGTGGTAGGATTTAAAGCCCTTTGTAGACCCAAGAGTGGTATAGCTGGATCTTGAAGTAGATCAATTTCTAGTTTCCCCAGGAACTGCCACACTGATTTCCATCCTGGCTGTAGTGACTTGTACTATCAGCCAGAATAAGTAAGTGTCCTCTTGCTTCTTATCTTCACCAGCATATACTATCATTTTTTTCTTATCTTACCCATTAAACACATGTGGGAAAAAATGATCAGTGTAGAACAGAAAGGCCTACTTTTTGTTTGACCTCCGTAAATTATTCTTATTTTTTCTCACCTTTCACATATGTAGATTCATTTCTTACAGTGATTCTGCCTTCCTCGGATTCAGACCCATAGAAAGGTCTTAAGTTATCATCTCACTTTTCACAGTCTGTCCCTGGGCTCAAGCTTTTTCCCAATTTTCATTTCCCATTTGAGCCACGTTTTAAAAATTTTCTCTAAGACATTATCTTGTCAATATCCATGTTGTGTGGTTTTGCCTATCAATGTCTGCAAAATGGTTCAAGGGGTAACAGTGCTTGCAATGTGAGGCTGGATGTCTGAGGTCAATGCTGAGGGTCTGTGGTAGAATAAATGACTCTCATAATTGTCCTCTACCTTGTACTGTGGCACATGCTAACTATGCTCACACAGAAATGTGCACAAACTTGTGATAAGATTTTAATTTAAAAAAGAAAATCAGTCCCAGGCAACAACTAACTAATTGGCTCTTCTTTCACAGTCAATGAGGCATGGTCTCTCAATCAAACCAGAGTCTAGAAGTATAGCTAATCTTGCCACACATCTTTCCCGAGGATCCCCTATGGCTGCCTTCCTAGTGGGAATTACAAGTGGATTGGTCACGAGGCCAACTTAGCTTACTTGGGTTCTGGGAATCAAACTCTAGTTCTCATATTTCTGTGGCAAGTTCTTTAACCACAGAGCCATCCTCCTGACCCCATTATGGGCTAAAATTTAATATAAGTTTTTTTTCTGTGCTTGGTTGTGTCCCTTAGAGAAAGTGAATCCATTTAAACATATTTTTTAGAGCAGGTTATAATAGCACACACCTTTAATTGCAACATTTAGAAGGCAGAGGCAGGCAGATCTCTGGAAGTATAAAGCAACCTTGTCTACACAGTGAGTTCCAGTTGGTTTGCCTATTTTATTTTTTTTTCTGAGCCCCATTTTTCCTTTCATTTTCATTTTTTTGCAGACCACTTTAAAACTGTATGATCATAGCTCTGGATGAATCCACTGTTCATTCTATCGTCTTCCTCATGACTATTAACACTTCTACAAACAAAGTCAATTAAAGCATCAAAAATTTTTCAGGAAATAAAGTCATTTTTGCTGATCATAAATTTAATACATGTCAAAGTAACATTTTATTGCCAGGTAGTGGTTGTGCATGCCTTTAATCACAACCTCTGGGGAGGCAGAGGCAGAAGGATCTCTGTGAGTTTGAAGCCAGCCTGGTCTGTAGAGTTCCAGGATAGGCTCCAAAGCTACACAGAGAAACCCTGTCTCAAAAAAACAAACAAAAACATTTTATTAGGAAAATTGTGAAGAAGTGGTTCCATTTATGACAAACAATAATGATTTATAATATGTCAATCTTCAGCATCCTCTTATAAACATTGCTTAATTTAATAACAAAGTAATTAACCTCTTGAAAATAACCAGGTTTCATATTATCCTTAAGAAAGTGCTGTTAACCCTAAAGATGTAAGGAGATTTGACATGAGAAGATACCTAAGATGTAACTTTCCCTCGGGTGAGGACAGAGTGGAGATTTAGAATACTCATTAATGGAAGCTTTAATTTAACTGTTTCTTAGATAAACTAACAAAGTCCTATTTGGGATAGCTAATGCAACCAGACCAGCACATTGTGATACTTGTTACAAAGTCATTTACATTGTTAGAATTCTTTTCTTATAGTGAAAAACTGTGATGCACACAGGGACCTAGCAGACTAGATGATCTATACCTGTCATGCAGAGAAGGAATTCACCACTAAATCGCGAAGCGTGGGAATATTTGTCTCCTTGGAAATATCTTATTTTTAATTTAACTTAAAAAAAAAATCCAAGGCTTCTATTCAGTTACAAAAGTTCAGATAATCAGTATCAGAAAGTTTCGTGAGCTTACAGCTGTACTGAGATATTTGTTAATGCCATACATACACATTAATTTTGAAATGTTAAAAGTATCAATTACTATTATATTTTAATACATTTAATCATGCATAATTTGCACCTGGAAAAAAATAAAACATACATCTTTGATTGCCAGTCTGTACTGGAAAACTAAAAGCCGCCTTCTGTGAAACGGTGTTCGGGAAAGAAAGGGACATTGATTAGAAATCTGCAGGAAAGAATAAATTCCAGATGCAATCAATACTCAGGTGATACCCCTTGCTGCTGAAATAAGCAATAAAGTAGCATTGCTTATTTGAAGCTGCTACCTCAAGAAAGCCACTCAGGTAATTATTTAATCTTTTGTAAAATGAAAATTAAAAACAGAAAAAGGAATAAAATCATCAAAAATAGTGACATAAAATATGGTGAGGATTATTTATGGAATTTAGAGGATACAGGTGTAGAGTGGATGCTGTGATGCTCGGCATGTCATTGAAGAAGAGTACCAAATGGCATCTTTATAGAGTTTGAGGTGGAAGATGATGCACATAGTAAGATCAGAATAGTAACAATTTATTTGTAAGTTAAAACTTATTGTAGTTCATTTCTCTGGCTCTACGATGATTTATAACTACTCTCCTCATGAATCATCTTTTCAAAACACACAGAAGAGTTATATGACTTTGGGGAAAACCCATTTCTTTTCATAGATCATAATTATATTCGTATACTTACAAAATTAGGCTACATTTAAAAAATACTAATTATGCTGCCTAATTTTGTGTGAACTTGACACAAGCTAGAGTCACTAGAGGAAAGAGAGCTTAAGTTGGGAAATGCTTCCATAAGAAAGGGCTGTGGGCAAGTCTGCGCTACATTTTCTTAACTGACAGCTAATGTGGGAAGGACCATCTTGGTCAATGTGCTGATTGTTTTAAGAAAGCAGGCTAAGCAGGGCATCAGGGGGAAGCCACTAAACAGCTCCCCTCTAAGGCCTATGCAGCAGCTCCTGCCTCCAGTTCCCTGCCCCTTTTGAGTCCCTGTGTGGATTCCCCTCTGTGATAGAATGCAATGTGGAGCTGTAAGCTGAAGTGAACACTTTCCTCCCCAATTTGCTTTTGGTCATGGTGCTTTATCACAGCGAGAGAAACCCTAAGACTCATGGATCCATGTTCTTTCCTTTAATCTGCTGTGGATGCTTTCTCAGTGGAAATCCCTACTTCCCAAATGACTCTTAACTTGGGTCATGTTGACATAAATCCTGCCAGCACACCTTGTGTTTGTGTTGCTTTAAACGCTCTGACCAGGATGAGAAAGCAAATTTTCCTGGATTTGCTTGAAAAGTGTCATTGTAGGTACTGGTTTCTTGCAATTTTTAACTTTCATGTCATACTTTTACATATTTATATAATGTAACAATTCAACTTACAGATAAAACATGTGATCAGGATAAGTACCGTTTTCATCTTCCTAAAGATGTAAATTTTTATATTGTGGGACTCCTAACTCATTCATATGTGCATTTTGATGAGTTGGGGGGATTAAAACCAAGGCCTTGTATATTCTCAGCATTGCCTCAAGCATTGAGGGGGGCCTCAGCTTAAAGTCCTCCTTTCTGGTTCTTTATAAAATCTATGGGAATCGTACTCATTCCAGATTGCATTTGTTAGTCCCATATTTGGAAACATTCTGCCCATGTCCCTCCATCCATTCTCGCTTTACCTCTTTCTGAATTTCAGTTACCACTGTGGTTCTTTCTGTGTCTGTAAAGTCAATGATAGTGCCACACATGCCCCAGACCATGGGTGTTCTTCTTTCCGTACCTGGGTTCTATTCTTCTAGTTCCATCTATGTTACTGTGAGTGACCAGACTCTACTGCAGTTATTACTTTTAATTTCAAGATTGCTTGTGGCCTGAATGAGTGTGCCTCTTCCCAAGAAGCAATGCAGTGATAGAGCTCTGTTGTCTCCCTTCTGCTGAGGGCATGGGGCGGGGTGGGGTGGAGAGGGAGACATGCCTCTCTTGGAGACCTTCTGTTTTTGTATTGAGGATGTCCTACATTTCCTGCTCCAGATAGCACAATTCAGCCTATATCTTTTTTCTGCTGTACAAATGGCTTACCAGTGTTCCTGAAAGTAGCGCTTGTTTTTCTGTCTCTTTGTTCTGTTTTTTATAGATACCACTTATTACATACCTTTTAGCTAAGCATTTGAGAAGAGCCTGTGCCCTTTAAAACTCAGCATTGAGTTCTCTTTGTGGCATACAAGAGACAGAAAGCATTTTCCTTGCCCTGGAGGTGTTTACAAGCTCATTTCTCAAACCACGTAACAACAAAGAGCCACTCTCTTTTTATAGAATTTTATAGTTTATGTAAAAAAGAAAGAAGAGAAAACTTTATGTGAGATCCTTCCTGTGCATGATGTCTTAAGTGCAAAACGATGGAAAGTTTTTAAAATAAGGGCCAAGTCCAATTTGGAAAGACTAAGGATGCATTCTTGAGGAAGGTTCCTGGGGCAATGCTTTTGAACGTTGAATGTATATGTATAATATTCCCTTTCAAGCTTTCCATAAGAGTTAATGTGTTCTTAATAATTACTTTTCTTCCTATCACTACTGTTTTAAGAGAACACAGATATTTCAGGTGTGGTAAATTACATAGCACCCCCTTACTACTTTCTAGTTAAATCCTTTCTACCTTCCCAAATAATAGACTCATTTTTCTTTTATTCTCTCTGTCTCTGTCTGTTTCACTGTCTGTCTGTCTCTCTTCTTTTTCTTTTCCTTTTTCTTCTTCTTCTCCTCCTCCTCCTCCTCCTTCTCTTCCTTCTCCTTCTCCTCCTCCTTCTTTTTCCTCTCTCCCAATTATGAAATCTTAAATGAGCTTCCCCACTAAACTTCAGTGACTACTGTTGTTGCTCCAAGACTTCACTGGTAATAATTTGATGTGATATCAAACATTTATATTGTACACTCCACAGATGTTTGAAGGATAGCTAAAAGCAATTAATACTTAGCTGGGTGTGGTCACAAAACCTTACACCACCAGCACTGAGAAAATGGAGGCAGAAGGATCAGGAGCTAATGCTGAAGTCCATTCTAGGCTACATAGTTCATATTTCTGGGACAACATGGGCTACATAAAATCCTCAAAAAGAGAAGAGAATTTGCTGATAATTGTTTATTTGGTCGGCCCATGCTGTGTGAGCAGTTATAGTAAAAAGATTGAGACATGGTATTACATTTAGCCATCTCAACAATCCTGCAAGCTTGCTGCAAGAGATCACAGCACAATGTTCTGTTTCACTTGGAATTTCAGGTAAGAAACAAAGCTAAATGTCCTCATTTCACCAAAGACATGGAGCTGGAATTTGAGCCTTTTCCTCCAAACTTATTTGTTCATCACTCTGTCATGGTCTATATGTACTTAAAGTGCTATAGCATATTGCTGTATAGTAATTATCTATAAAAATTGAGAATATTTAGTGCCAGCATTTGATGTTTTATCATTTCTATAAATTTTTATAAAACGTAAAAATATACAATTGACCATCATTGGATTACAAAGAGAAAAGTAAGAAACACATATTGACATAATTTCATACCTAAAACTGAAACATACTGGTGTTTTTCTTCTTTAATTATGTGGCTTACTTTGGCACTGCAGTTTGACTCATTGGGAAACTAAAACACAGAGAAATTAACGAACCCACTAGAATCTATATGGTAAGTAGAGAGCTGGAACTTGAACCCAGCTGTGCAAAGAACTGTTGGTCTGTGTCCTCAGAATGATGTGTATTCAGTGTCCAGGGAAGTGACAGTGTCAGTCCGTGTCTGACTCTTTGACCCCTGTTCCATCTACCACCCCAGTGCCTGGATGGACCAGCTTGGCATTTGCCTCTTAAAAATGTTCATAGACTCAAAGAGTGTGATTTTTTTTTTCTTACTCATTTAATACGGGTAAGTTTGCTGAATTACAAGAATTTAGTAAATTCTAGTAGGATTTCCTGCAGAGATGTCTTTCTTAGGTATCTTTAAGTTCTATCAAGCTTGGGTAAAGTTACCACAAAATATTTTATACTGTTTGCGGTTATTGTGAATTGTGTTGTTTTCCTGATTTCTTTCTCAGTCCATTTGTCATGTGTGTAGAACAGCTACCGATTTTGCTGTGTTTAGTTTGTGCCCAGCTACTTTGCTGAAAGCTTTTATCATCTGTTGGAGATTCCTGGTGGAATTTTTAGGGTCATTTATGTATACTGTCATAACATCTTCAAATAAATATACTTTGACTTCTCCACTTCCAATTTTTATTCCCTTGATCTCCTTCAGTTCTTTTATTGCTCTCGATAAGACCCCCAGTGATTAGGTATGGAGTAGAATGTGATCAACATTGTCTTGTTCCAGATTTTAGTAAAATGTTTCTCTCCATTTAAATTGATGTTGTCTATGGACTTGCTATAAACTGCTTTATTACTTTGAGGTATGCCCCTTGTATCTCTAATTTCCTCGGGACTTTGATTATGAAGAGATGTTGAATTTTGTTGAAGGCCTTTTTTTGCATCTAATGACATGATCTTGTGGTTTTAGTTTTTCAGTGTATTTATATGGTAGATTACATTTATCAATTTATATATGTTGAACCATCCTTGCATTTCAGGGATGAAACCTACTTGATCATAGTAGATAATCCTTTTGATGTTTTCTTGGATTCAATCTGCAAGTATTTTATTGAGAATTTTTGCATCTATGTTCCTAAGAGAAGTAAGTCTATAATTCTCCCTTGTTGGGTCTTTATGAGAATCACGTGTCAGGGTAACTGTGGCCTTGTAAACTAAATTGGGCATTCAATCTTCTTTCTGTTTTTATTTTGTGGAATGATGTCAGGAGTATTGGCATTAACTCTTCTTTGAAAGTCTGGTAGAATTCTTTACTACAGCTATCTAGCCCTGAGCATTTTTGTTGGAAGACCTATAATGACGGCTTCTATTTCTCTAGGGGTCGTGGTCTGTTTAAATTTCTTATCTAATCTTGGTTTAACTTTGGTAAATGGCGTGCTTCGAGAAAATTATCCATTTCTTCTTTTATTTTCTTATTTGGTGGCATACATGTTTTTAAAGTATTTCCTTATGGTTCTCTGCATTTCCTCAATGTCTGGTTATTTCCCCCTTTTCATTTCTAATTTTGTTGATTTGAATAGTTTCTCTTTGCCTTTGAGTTAATTTGAGTGAGAAGTTGTCAATCTTACTGATTTTTCTCAAAGAACTCTGTTTCACTGATGCTTTGGTTTTGTTTGTTTGTTTCTATTATATTGATTTCAGCCCTGAGTTTTATTATTTCTTGCTATCTACTCATTTGGGTGTGTGGCTTCTTCCTTTTGCTACAAGGTTTCAGGTGTGCTGTCACATTATTAGTATGAAATCTTTCCTATTTTTATATATAGGCACTTAGTGCTTTGAACTTGTGTCTTTGGGACCATCTTCATTGTGTCCCACAAGTTTGGATATGCTGTGCTATCGTTTTCATTCAATTCTAGAAAGTCTTCATGTTCTTTGTTTTTCTTCATCATTTTAACCCATTTTTTCATTCAGTAGTGAGTTGCTGCTCAGTTTCCATGAGTTTGAGGATGGGAATTTATAAAGAAAATCAAACATCAAATTACTGAATTTTTTATCAAAATGGTGAATGATATTTTGAGTAACTTGTCTTCCTGCTGCAGTAGTGACAGCTTTTGGAAGAATGAAGGTGTCATTAACAGTAGTTCCTGGGATAGACAAGAAATCATTTAAATGAAAAAGAGAAGAATTCAAAGAATTAACCACTGCTTAACAAACAAGCAAGAGACTCTGCTGTTTGGTTCATGATATTTGAACCATGTGTGGCGAGACTGCTGTTTCTATAGGAGACAGTGGGGTGAGTGAGGAGGTTTCATGTAGGTTTCCACAAGTAGATTTTTACAGTGTCAATCAAGAGCAAGTTAGCTACTTCAGAGTGCCTTGATTAGGGTTTCTATTGCTGTGAAGGGACACCATGACTACAGCAACTCTTATGAAGAAAACATTTCATTGATGTGGCTTGCATACAGTTTCAGAGGTTCAGTCCATTATCATCATGATGGGGAACATGGCGGTGTTCAGGCAAATGTGGAAGTCAGCTCAGACACTGGGTGGTATCCTGAGCATAGGAAACCTCAAAGCCCATCCCCACAGTGACATGATTCCTACAAGGCCATACCAATTCCAACAAAGTTATACCTCCTAATAATGCCACTTCCTATGAGAAATTACATTCAAACTACCACACAGAGAGAATGGCCTTGTGCTAAGCTGATCTTGATAAGTGAATGTACAAACCACTGGGACCTAGCTGGTATTCTCTTTATTAATCATTTATCAAAGTAAGACAGCATCTATTGTGTACAACCAGTTTTTTTTTTGTTTTTTTTGTTTTTTTTTTTTTGTCTGTGTGTGACAGTTGTAGTACATGGTATATTGTTTTTATGTTTTAGTTTGGTTTGGGTTTTTTGCCCAGGCTGGATTTGAGTTTTGTATTGTTCATATGTATTTAAGACTGGCTTTAAACTCCTGTGTCTATCCAATGTTGAGTTACAGGTGTGTATCATTACTCAGCTTTGAAAAAAAAATTATTTATTTTCAGTTGTGGATGGAACAAAGAGAATAAAAGAATCAGTAGAGAGTAAGAAATTATATCTAGCCTTAAGCTTTATCACTGAAATATCACTCTACCTGTCAGTGTTTTATTATGGATCACTCCACTTAGTGCTGGAGATGAGAGCTGGAAAATATATCCCTGGTTTTTAGCCACTTAGTTTCCACTCTGCACAAGGGAAGGAAGAGGAATTAGCTACCACTCACATACACAGCCTTAAAATGTTTCATTATAATGCATCAATATTTGAGAATTTAAAATATGCTGAAAATTTAATCTGAAAACAGTTGTATTATTATTATTATTATTATTATTATTATTATTATTACTGTAAGATGTTGAACTTTCAATATAATTGAGTGGCCTTTTTATCAGAAGTTCAAATCTTACAAACTCTGAAACCAATACTGCGTTTTCTCTTTATTTCTTCGTTTACTATTTTCATGGTCACATCTAACTCATGGTTGAAGTCTAGATTGCTCTTTCCCATACCACACAGATTGCATGAAGTAAAGCATTTTCTTATATGTCTTTTTTAAAAAACATTTTCACGGTAGTTTTATGAGTTGCAAACACTTAGATGAACACTGGTAGGGGGAGACCAGAGGGCACAGGAGGACTTGACGCTGTCATGGTTTAAATTACAGTTGTTTGGCTGCCTCTACTTCTCTTCTCTTTCACTTCTACTATTTTATTGTTTCCCCCAATTGTCCTTTTCTACAGAAAGATGTAAATTTTATGTAACTTTCCTGGTTGCCTTACTATCAATTTATTTAATCTTATAGCTGGCCAATGAGGAGGCTACGTCGTTGTTTCTCCTCATCAGTTTGGAAATGAGGTGCAGAGGGGCTACATACCTTACCCTCAAACACAAGCACCTGTAGTGATGCCAACTGGTAATGGGACAGGGTTCTCATTAGAGAAAATCCTGTGTCAAGTCATAAGTTAGGACTATGGTTAAATTTACCATGCCAACTTTAATTTGCCTCATGTCTGTTGTACTTATTGTGCTGCAATAAACACATGCTACTTCTTTGACAGAAAATTAAACTGTGTTTATAATCTAACACTGAAGTCTATTAACAGTCCGTGGCTTAGAAACTATATTCTAACGTTAGGGTTTATTCCTGAGAATGAGTGTTCTAACTATTTTCCTATTGGTTCCCTTGTTTTGGAGGCATTTTATACCATGGGTATATCAATGTATGCATTTAGTGTCATTCACATTGTATTTGTAAGTGTATTTGTATACACTTAAAATATGTAGCCGGGGTGAGACCTTGTAGAGCGTAGAACTAATTACACAGCGATGGTCAGAGAAAAATCCAAGTATCACTTGTGAGCTGGCCACTGCTTCTGTAAACATGGAGGCCAGCTGCCAATGTGACCTTTATCCATTGTTTCTCTCCTCCTCTCATTCTCCGTCCCCTCCTTTCTGCTGTCCTACTCCATCTCCCCATCTATCTCCACCTCTTGTCTCTCTCCCCCTCCTTCTCCTTCCCTTCCCTCTCTCTCTTTCTCCCCCCTCCCTGCTCTCCACCTCTTCATTTTTGTGCTCAGTATTAAGTTCAAATATTAAGCATGTGAGTTTCATAGACCGGTATAGTCACATTAGGATGAGGGAAACCATTATGTTTTGTGCTAACAAGATGTCACCAACCAATAAGAACTATACAGTATGGACAATCCAGGGAATATATTTTTATATATAATTAATTTTGCTTTATTTTTTTCAAATAGTATTTGTGTCACTTAAAATTTTTGGATGAAATGTAAATATATAGGTAAAACTTCATGCAGTTTTTTTTTCTAGTCACAGTCTCCTGCATTTTATTTATATGGTTTGTAAAGTTTGCACAATTCAATATTGTTACACAAATCTTTTTAAATTTTAGAACCATCATTCCTTTTTGAAAGAAAGATTGATCATGGGCCAGCCAATTCATATCATCACTATGACTAAATCTTAGCTTCTAAGAATAGGAAACGGTTTGCCTTTCTATTCTAGCCAAAAGCAAACAAACTAGTATTGGGACTTGTAACTGGCTTAGTTGTAAAGTGCTTGCCAAATAATTCTGAAGACCTGAGTTCAGATCCCTGATATTCACATAGATGCTAAGCATAGAATTATATGTCCATGATCCTAGTGTTGATGGGAGGAAGCTAGCATTCTGTGTTCAGTGAAGTGATAGAAGGATCCCCCACCGCATGCCCAATTAGTGCTGACTACAGATATTAAAGCCATGTTTAGAACATAAGTTTATTTTTTTTCCTATATAAAGAATGAAAGAAATAAGTACTCATTTAACTTCAAATCACAAAAATTCAAGATCATTTAGATTTCATTTTCAGAACCCTGAAAATATTCTACTGGAATGGGTGGGGAATAACAACAACAACAACAAAAACACTTCCTGAGTTATACCTGAAAAATCATGACCCAGGACTGGAGAGACAACTTTCTGAATAAGAGCACTTCCTGTTAAAGCAGGCATGGCCACCTGTGTTGGTAGTCCCTGCACCACGGGACAGAGACAGGTATATCCTAGGAGCTTGGTGAATAGACATTCAATCCTAAATGGGTAGCTTCTTGTTCAACATGATTCACTGTCCCAAAAAACAAGGTGGAAGCAAAAGAGAAAGTCACTTGATGTCTGACCTTCACAATGTATGTGCATGTGCAAACATCACTCACACCAAGAAAATAAGAGAAGAAAAATCATGATGCTATCTACCACTTAACATATATTTATGTTTTACTCCAAAATGTTTCAGTAACTGTAGATGCCTATGTCTAAACTTCATATTTATTCTTTATCTTCATATATCCCTTGAAATGCTGTTTTAATTCTTCCACAGACATGAACCAGAAATTTAGAGCCAAGTTTAGCATACTTAACGTGTTAGCCGGGAAAAAGTTTACCATACCGTGGTCAAGGCTATGGTCATGCACACTGTGAGGTATCACAGTTTCATCAGGCACCAACATCTGACTCTGGATTAAGTCAGTAATTCACTGAATTCAGCTTAGCCTGTAGGGTAATGAAGAACCCTTTCCAAAGGGTGTCTAGACTCTAGAGGTTCCCAACCTGTGGGTCAAATAACCCTTTTACAGGGATTGCCTATGGCCTTCAGAAAACACACATATTTAAAGTATGAGTTATAACAGTTGGAAAATCACAGTGATGAAATAGCAACAAAAATAATTTTATGGTTGGGAATCACCACAACTTAAGGAACTGTGTAGTTAAAAGCTTTTATGCATCCTGCCCGGTCCTGTAGCCACTTATAAAGTAATCACTCTCAAGCTTAATATTAATAACAATTGTTCGGTCAATGGCTCAGGCATATTACTGACTAGCTCTTACAACCAAATTGACCCATTCTTACTAATCTGTGTATTGCCACATGGCACTGGCTTACTGGTAATACTCTGGCAGAGTACTCTGGCAGCTACATGACATCTCCACCCATTCTCTCCATATCTCCATTTATATTTTCTGCCCGACTGTATTCTGCTTGGCTATTGGCCAAATCAGTTTCTTTATTAACCAGTGGTAATAAAACATATTCACAGCATATAGATGGGCATCCCACATCAGAACTGTGTTAAAAGGGTCACAACATTAGGAAAGTTGAGAACCAGAACCAAGGCCAGAGAAAATTTTTCTTGGGCTTTCATGCCTTTCATTGCTTCGCTGCCTAGCCTGTAACTGGCTGAGGGGGAGAGCAACCAGCATTTTGAGCTGAACAGCCAGTTTCCTAAGCACTGCATAATTAAGTCTGACTTACAGTGATCAGTATTTCTATACTGTGCACTCTGTGGTTCTATAGCTTGACTTTGATAAAAACCTTCTCTAATTAAACATACATAGTATTCAAAATTTAACATTTTTGTAAACTGGAAACTAAATCTACATATATATATATATATATATATATATATATATATATATATATATATAGAGAGAGAGAGAGAGAGAGAGAGAGACAGAATAACACCACAAGGTAGAGGAAAACAGTAGGAGCTTTTACAGGGTACAATACTGGCCCCATCTCTCCTGCAGTATTATACTGCTCTGCCTTTCCCACATGGCCTGTAGATTTCCCGGAACCACATCCACTGCCTGTTAGGAACAGCTTGTTTTGAACAGCATCATCTCATCTCTGTGTCTGCAGAGCACGGACCAGTACAAAAGATTTGCACAACAACTGTGTTTGCTCTTTTGTCTTGTCCTTCCTAGGTGTAATGAACAAGATGCTGCAGAGATGGCTCAGTGTTCAAGAGCACTCGCTGCTCTGATGGAGCCCACATGGTAGCTTACAACCCTCTGCAGCCCCAGTTCCAGGGCATCTGAGGGCACCCAGGCATGTAGGTGGGAAATATAAACATATAGACAAAACATCTGCTCACACAAAAATAAATCGTCTTTTAGAAGTAAACGAATGAAACAGAAGAGAGAAAACACAGCATTGATATTATATACATATTCAATTAACAAAATGTAACAAAAAAACATGTTTAATGGACAAGATAGGTGAATAACAATAAAATCATTGTATCTGTGACATTTAAGCAATTTTTCTTTTCCTAATGAAAGAACAAGCTACAAGCTTGTGTGAAACCTGAAGGAATACTTGAAAATGACTACTTTTTAAAATTATTTTTTCAAGACAATGTTTCTCTGTGTAACAGCACTGGCTGTCCTAGAACACACTCTATAGACCAGGTTGGCCTCAAACTCACACTTGCCTCTGCCTGCCAAGTGTTGGGATGAAAGATATGAGCCACCATCACCAGGCATAAATGACTTCTAAGGGTGCAAAGGGTGCTATCTATGATAAATTCAAGGAAACTCCTACTTACAAAATACTTAATGTATTGTAGATTGTATGGGGACCAAAAAGAAAATTTTATTAAAATGTTAATCTCAAAGATAGGAACACAGAGGGTAGCCATTGAGCTTATCAAAGAAGGTAGATTTTTAGATATATTCTAATGAAACTTAGTTTTTATGATAAAAAGCTGAAGGAGGGGTATAACTATCAAGATCCCAGTCCTTGGGAAGGCAGCATGGGAACTGCAGTGGGAAACAAGGAAGGAAGGGAGCATGTGTTTCTGTCCATCAGGCTCTAGCTGGTGAGTGCTCCTTAGATGCCTACAGACAGGTTTTCAGATGGCACATCTTCTGTCATCCACCCTCAGAACGTGTAGCAGAGTCCAGGCAAGAAAGTCAGATGAGACATCCAAGAGCTGAAGAGAAGGTTCAACTCTTAAGACACACAGGACTCTTGCATAGGAACAGAGTTCTATTCCCAGTGCCCTCGTTTGGCCGTTCACTGCCACTATCATCCAGTTCCAGGGGATCTGGTGGCCTCTTCTGGTTTCCATAGTCACACACACCACACACACAAACACACATGTCCATATGTTTACTGAAAGACATAACATTCATGTACATATAATATATATATATATATATATATGTATATATATATATATATTATATGAGACAACTTCACTTCCACCTGAAAAAAGTGCCCCTAAAGACAACCGACAACCCTTACTTACCATTGTGTGTCTGTATGCCTAAAGCTTTTGTCATTGGAAAGTAATCAATATGTTTTCTCTAAAAAGTGACATCCCCAAACACTACAGTACAAGTTAGGAATATCTTCTGGCCCCTACCCCAACACACATACACACACACACACACACACACACACACACACACTGCCTCCATATGCTATTATTAACTATTCCGTGATCTACTTTCTGCTTTTCCTCAATATTGGCTCAACTATAGCTATCTTTATTTTATTTTATTTTATTTTATTGCAACAGAGAATAAAGAGGTTCTCTTTGGTGACAATATTGGTTGGGTTCCCATAAAACAAAACCTCAGATTTTCATAGTTATTTATTCAAGACACAATCCAGGTAAGTCTGCGCATGGCTGTGAGGCAGTGAATGGGGAAAAGAAGGCTTTGTTTAGCATGTACTCTACAGATAACCTCAGCAGGCAGTTGGAGCTTAATCACATTCGAGCTCCCTGGCAGAACAGGAAGTGGCTGAGAGCAGGGAACCTGTAGCAAATCCTCCAGCATTTGTTATCTGCTCAGGTCTGCTTGTGGATTCATTAATTTCCCACACCTCAGGAGATAGAAATTTGGATGCTGCTGATTCCAGTAGCTGTAAAGGAGCCTCTGGTAAAATCCCACAGGCACAAGAGAACATAGTTGAGAACTGGAAAGTAAGCACCAAGGAGGTGGGCCAGGACCACAGTAGTCTCTGCCTATAACCTTGGAGCCCAGTCCTTTACCTGGAGTCCTGGGGTTTGGGTTTAGCACAAAGGTACTAGAAGATGGGGGAAGTCAAGCATGACAGAGTTCTCTGGAGAGACCACGTGGCCTCCTCTCCTACCCCCTCTCTTCCCTTCCCCTCCCTTTCTTTCTCTCCCCTCCCTTCCAATGTTGTTTATACCTCATATTTGTTCATACGTCTCATATCTAAGGCAGCATTAGACAGGGCTTTTGAGTCATCCAGACTCCATCCCTTGTCATATCAATTATAATTAAAATTCCAGATTATCGCTTGTAACTATGTTGAGGCAATTTTCATGTATTATTCTATCCTTATAAACATTATGGATCCAATTCCTCTATGTCATTGTGGAGTAGGGGAGTCACGGGAGGGAGGGTCTGTCCCAGTGTGATGTCAACTGCTGCTATTCTGGGTCCCTGGGGCAGGCTAGCTCAGACGAGCTTCCAGAGTCTATGTGAGCAACTAGCCTAAGAATCTGCTTTGGTTTGGAGGGAATTCGTCTTAACTGGCAGTGGTAATTTAATGTCACTTTGCAATACTAAACTTCCCGAGCCTTCCTAGCCATACTTGGAAACTGCAATAGAATATAAGCATTCTGATGGGGGTCCTCGGAAATACGTCTGAAGCTCGGGATACAGAAGGCAGGTGCATGAAAGTGTTCAGCAGAAGCTGGGCTCCTGCCTTTCTCCTCACTGCTTGTTTCCTGGCAGAGGACTTGGATATATGAAAGGGAGTGAGAAAAGCATCCAGAGTCTGGGAGTGTTTAATAAGTACATCTTACAAGTGTTGATTTTAACAGTGTAAGTAAGAATAAGTTAAATGTGTTTTACAAGCATCAAGTGGATCTGATGCCAAAAAAAAAAAAAAAAAAAAAAAAAAACATTGATAAGAAACTTTTGGCCCAGTGGTAGTCTCTCAGACAGGTTTATGCTAGAAATTATATATTAATTCTGAGCTGTGCCTCACCACCTCATACGTAGTCAGACACTTACAATATTTAGTAAAAGGGGCAACATACTTTCACTTAATTTTATTTATATATATCATCATTGCATAGCTTGTTTGAGATGTGACCCAATAACAGTTTTCGATTCCTAGATGTTTAGCAGTATTCACATTTATCTGTTTAATAACATAGCAGATTGCTGAATTTTTTGTCCTTAACGGTCTTATTCCATGATAAGCTGTAGACATGCACTCGTAATAGAAGCAATTTGATCGTGGTGCTGTGTTTCTGTGTGAGAGACAGGAGGAGGAAGAAGGAGGGGGAAAAGGGAGGGGAGTGAAGAGAGTGTGTGTGTGTGTGTGTTCACTGAGAGGTCTGATAAATACCCACCCAGAGACAGGAGGAGTCATTCAAGCCAGGCCAAAGCTCCTTTGCTTTCTGCTTTTCCCCTGAGAAGGACTTGCTGCTGATACTTATTTTGATTCAAGGGAAACAAGGTAAGTCCATGCCCCACCTTCGTATTTATTCAATCCTAATAGGAATGTGTGGGTTAATTTGTAACTTTGCCTAAAGCTTAAACTAGAAGCCAAATTCCTGTATTTTCCTAAACCAGTCATTGATGCATAACTGTTTTCAAAAGGTGTTGTTATACTCACCAGTAACTGAATGAAGAGACAAATAAATAAATAAATAAATAGTATGTTATGGCATGGCTGAAGTACTTGTAGGGGGATGTGGTAATAGCCACCCTGCTTGACTAATCATTCTTTTCTAAAGTGATTAACTTTAAAGCTAGACTCGGTGGATTTGAAAGCTGAAGTGCAAAGGTGCCTACACTCATTGCTACCACTCTTGTGCTATTCCACACTTGCAATGTTCCCTAAAGCAGTTTTACTTTTGTTCCAAATTGTCAGCTCTATTGCACGTAACAGACACTTTTTACACACAAGTAAACGTCACTGCTTTGTGTAGACATTTCTTTTAGAAATTAAGAAGTATATTTAACTTTGCATTTTGAAATATTAAGTCACCTTTTCCTTGCTTGAGTCCAAAATGTCCTTTGCTTTTGTTATGCTCAGGCGAAGACCAGAGAAGTGTAACTTGTTACATCGCAAGAAAACAAACATATGAATAGTTTGATGGAATCTTAAAAGTGGATTTAAAGGAGGTTGTTGTCGAGGGTGGGGGGGTCAGGGCGTGAGTGTAATCAGCATTATGCACATGGATGAAATTGTGTGTGACTGAATGTAGTAAGAATGTATTTCTTTTGGCCTTGAGATAATGTACACAGAGAAGTATGCTCTGATGACTTTATCCCGATTCTTCTTCTGCTCCTACATATGCTGATGTCACAAACAGTGGGAATGAAATTGAAAGTGTCTTACTGTCGTCACCAGCACTTGTGCCGAGGCCATTCTGAGAACAGTCTTAAAAAGGACAGTTTCACAACTGTGTATTCAAAAAGAAGTGTTCTTTCCTAATAGCTCATCTGCATGGCAACATCAATATTTACCAGCAGCTGCCTTCATTGCTTCTAAGATTGCTTTAAAGTCAGACTGATGGGAGATACTTCGCCTGCTTAGAGTTTTATAATGTGTTAAAGGAGCCTCCTTCATGCAGCTTCTATTCTGTTTATACCTTTGATTCTCTGACTAATACTTGGATGGAATTAATTCACAATTTTTAGCTCAACATTTAACATCTACCTTCAGAAGCAGGGATTATGCATGGAATGAAAGCATAAATACACTTAGGATGGCTGTAATACGCTTGGATTTATTCCTTCCCTCCCCCAATTCCCAAAGTAGCTCCAGGCATCTGTCTTGAAAGGAATCCTAACATCTGTTTAGTTTTACACCATCTTTGCCCTTAGCCAACCCAGCAAAATGCCTCTTGCTTCTTATCTGAGCCTACTTATTACTTATTAGTAGCAAGAGGTTGTTTTTCCACCTTGGTGAATAGGTTCCTCTTTCCCTCCCTCACATTTTAAGCTTGGAGTAATAACAACAGTACAGAATCAGTATTGTCTGCATATTTTTTTTTAACCTAGTGAAACTTAATAGCTGTTTTTGACCTCTCTGTGCAAATTGCAATGTGCTGTCAAATTGCAAAGCTCTGTGCTGTCATAACTGAAATCTAGTCAATAACTCTCTTAGTTGGGATTTCTGTTGCTGTGACGAAACACCATGTCTAAAAGCACTGGGGGAGGAAATGAATTATTTGCTTGTGCCTCCCCAGCACTGTTCATCGCTAGAGGAAGTCAAGTTAGCTACTAAAACAGGACAGCAACCTGGAGACAGAAGCTGGTGCAGAGGGTATGGAGGAGTACTGCTTACCAGCTTCCTCAGACTGCTCCCTTCCAGAACCCAGAACCACCAACCCAGGGGTGGCACCACCAGCAATGGACTGAGCCCTTCCGCATCCATCACTAATTAATCAAGTGCCCAACATGCTTGCCTACAGTCACATCTTAAGGAAATAATTTCCCAATTAAGTTTTTCTACTACCAGATGACCATAGCTTATGTCAAGTTGACATAAAAGTAATCAGCACAGTTAACCCCTTGTCAGCTTCACATTCAAACACATCACTATTGAGCCACAACCTTTCCTTTCTTTTTCATCTCCAAGGTCATACATCGGTATCAACACCATAATATAAAACATTTTCAAACTTACACATGTCTTACAAAGTAACTCACCTGTTAGACATTAGCTGAGGAACATTTGCAACAAATCACTGTATTAGTGCTGAGGAGGAGATAAATGGAAGTGTGTGTCTTCAGATAAAGGTTTAGAGATAGGTAAGAGTGCATTGTGTATGTGTCATTAATGTCAGGTTTTCATAAATCAGGTCAGGGTCAATTACCAATTTACTAATTTGGGAATAAAGAATATGGTCATTTATAAAGCAGCAGTGGCACTGAGCCTGATGAGAGCAAGTTTAATGGAGAGTGCACTGGGACTCTTAGAAATGGTAAGGAAGTCATCCCAGGTTGGTGAGATGCTACAGGAGAAGCTGTGGCAGTGGAAATACAGTGAATAGATGAAGAGCTGGGATATTGTCCCTGCATTCTGCAGACCTTTCTTTCCGTGGTTAGCTAAAGGCAAACATAAGGAAGTGGATGAGGACTGAACACAGGTGCCCCGCATATAACACATAACAATGAGAAAGATGATAGAATCGGAACAATGGTCCAAATGCTATCTCTGTGGAGGCTACACTGTCACAGTTATACAAAGCCACTTGAAATAGCAAGACTCTCAGAACACTAAGAAAGGAGAGCTAGGGGCTGAGGTAGTAAGAACCCCCAATCATGTGTTGATCGTGGGAGCAATGCCCTAATGGACATGGGAAAATTTTAGATGAACAGTTTGGGCCTATTAAATGACCATGAAGATCAATCGCAAAAGCAGAATCAGTAGGAGATACATGTAAATGTGTTAATATCATAAACAGTCGGCTTACAGACACTGTAAAAAGCCACAGCAAGCCACAGGGCAGAGTTATGATACAAAAAAAGAAAAAAAAAAAAAAGAATTTGCAGTCATGTGTCTGCTGCATCTAGGAAACCTCACCTCCACCCTCAAGGATGGCCACCAAGCCCATCTCCATTATCTAAACTGAGCTCACTTCTCTATACAATTCATTGATTACTCTCTTAAGTCTTAGCTACAAAATTATCTTCCCAGCACCTGTGTTTGGTTACATAACAGCCACAGCAAGGAGGAAGCTGGACAGATGTCTTAGTGATTAAGAATGATTCCTTCTCTTGTGAAAGGACTGGTATTTGGTTCCTAACACCCAGATTAGGCATCTTACACTGCCTGTACCTCCAGAGGATCTGAAAATGTAGACTAATCAAGGTGAGACATGACAAACCTCCAAGTGCTGTGAACTTCAAGATTGTCCTAGGGATTTCCTAGATGAAATTCGAGAAACCTGATAGATTTTAGGAACCAAAACCCAAGGAATTATGGAGACTCACGAGCAGCCGTGAGAGCTTTTCACTGAGAAATGTGTAAAATAGCTGATAAGGACTCATCAACAACTGTAGAACCTCTGCCTGAGAGGTGATTTAGCAGAGATAGCATTCTTTATGAGCAGATAAAGAGGAGTTAATTAAAAGTAAAAATAAATACATCATTTCCCCTCTCCCCACTTCTGCCTTTAACCCAGCTGTTCTCAACCTGGGATTTGTGACTTTTCTGGGGAACGAATGGCCCTTTCACAGGGGTCATCTAAGACCATCAGAAAACACAGATATTTACATTAAGATTAATAACAGTAGCAAAATTACAGCTATAAAGTAGCAATGAAAATAATTTTATGGTTGAGGATCACCACTTGAAAAACTGTATTATAGAGGCACCGTGTTATGAAGGTTGAGAACCACTGTTCCTAACCTTTCCTATGTACCCTCTCTCCAACCTGTCTCATGTCTTGCCTACTCCTTAGCAAACTGATGTCTTCTTTTTGTCTGAATCTTACCATTACACACACAGCCTGCTAAGTCTGTTACTTATGGCTTGGGTGTATGTGATTTCAAGGTTGACCACTGTGCATTGGATGAGCAATTAAAGGACTCATCCTACCTTGAAGAGACTAACTTTCCCTCCCCCAGTAGACAGTAGTTGTCTATAGCTATTTCTGTAGAGGTGGACCCCATGATATTTCCAACTTAAGCATTAACATGTCTATTGATAATGTTATTGTTTAGGCAGTGATATTATTGATGGTCATGGACATAGCTCCTCTGTATTTTCTATGAGACAATATCTCATACTTCCTGATCCTCTGGCTTCTTCTTTTTTTTTTCTTTTTATTTCTACTTATAACATTATAGTATAATTATTTCTCTTTCCTCCCTTCAGACACACCCATATACCTCTCTTTGCTGTCTTTCAAAATCATGATCCATTTTTTCAATGTTGTTATATGCATATGTGTATATGTAAATGCATGTATATCCCCAAATATAATATGCTCAATCTGTTTAATGTTACTTGCATGCATGTTTTCCAGGCTGACCACTTGATAACTGGATAACCAATTGGTGTGCTCTTTCTTAGGGAGCCTATTTCTTTTGCTTTCATCATTCTTTAGTTGCTTGTATTTCTTTGGGGAGGGTTTAATTCTTAGTTCTTATAATTTCCTCCAGTCTGCTTTAGCATTTGTTGTCCTTGTTCAACTCATGTTTAGGTACTCATGTTAGGGAGATGTAGCTTCTGGCATTATTAGGAGACACAATCTCACAACAAACTCCCTGGTCCTCTGCCCATTATCTGATAGGGATGGGTTCTGTAACATTCTGCATGGCAACTCTTTGTGGTTTTCTATAATTGTCTCTGGTACAAAGGAAATCTTTGAATAGAGTTGAGTACTCTACTTATCTGTGGCTATAAGGATAAGTTTAAAAAGCAATTAGGAACTAAGCTGCTCTAGTCATGTGGTGATAGCAGGTTCTTTTCCAAGCCTATGTCCTCACTAGCTCCTAGTAGTTGGTTAGGTGTCTAGTACCAGATGTAATTTTCATCCAGTTGAGTGAGCTTTAAATTCAAAAGTTCAGTTAGACAGCTGTTGGTTTCTACCATGATGTGATTATTACTATTGCACCTTTAGGAATTTCTTTCTATGCTGATCATCATTATAATTCATAGGTGTCACAGTTGTATCTAAATACTGATTGCATCCCTCCCTTGTTAGCTTATATAGTTTTTTGTGCTATAGACTATACTGAAATATAATTTCTACTATAGTACTTTAAGAACTAGCATCTGGAAGGAGGCTTTTAGGCTAGATCCTGCTCAAAATGCCGACTCCTTTGTCCTGAGTATGCCCTGTCTTCAGCAATAGGGATGTACCTTCAACTTCTGAGAGGCAACCAAAGCCAATAGCAATAGCCAGTATTGTTTTGTGAATCATTTACCTCACCCTGACCAACATTATGAATAGCAGTTTCTCTTGCCTAGTACTGAGACTTTTGTTAGATAGTCTGTAGTTCTTATTGGGAACATTGACAGCCCAAGAGTTTAAAATATATATGTTATAAAATTTTAGATAATATAAAATAATTCAATTCCTTGATGCTTTATCAAACATCTTTGGTATCTTTGTCCTGTTCTTTTTATCATGTATCTGAGGGAGAGCTACATATGAGTGAGTGTCTGTTAAGGCCATAAAAGGATGCTGGAGCTTTCATTCACATGTGCAAAAGCACTACATACATTTCTACCTATGCCTGCCTGCACACACAGACACACACATGCACTGGGACGAGTGAAACACAGGATCATGTGAAACACAGAGGAGGATGATAAAATTTTACTTACTGGAGCTATGCACATCCTGAACCTCTGGATGGCTTTCAAGGGCCATTCAGAGACGAGGAGCAGGGTACCAACAGTGTGCAGACCAATAGGCCCTTTAGAAGCAGCCTGGCCAGGGCTCAGTAAATTGCAAAGCAAATAGTATGACTTAAAATCACTGGGTTTGAGTTTCAGTTCTGCTATACACTCTGTGAGTGTGACAAAAAAAATCATCTTAAGTTCTTCATCCTTAATTTCTTTATCAGTAAGAGGAAACAATTTTGCAAATAGCAATGTTGTGTGTAAGCATAACAATTTCCTGATGGGCAGTGCAGCCAGATGTAGTTGAGAAAGGCTTGAGGTCACGATTTTTATGCACATGTAAGAATAAGGTAGAAATTGGAATGGCTGTTTCCAAGTAAACTGCTAAAATGTTCAAGCTCAGGATTGTAAGTCTTGTGACACTGGAAGCTTGCAAAACTTACTGCATTAGAGCTCCAGTCTCCGGACAAGCTGTACCTGTGAGGGTGGTCATTCCTTCTCACATCGATACTGTGTTGTAGTGTTCTGGAGAAGCAAAATCATTAACAGTGCTTCCTTCCACGGTTCTCTATTCCTATGGCGTTTAACTTCTACAAAATTAGCTACAGTCTTCTATCAGAATTGTTTCGTGTTTTCTCCAAACTTTTATGTTCATTGGTTTTTTTCAACCTATGTGTGTGTGTGTGTGTGTGTGTGTGTGTGTGTGTGTGTGTGTGTTCCCTGTCTGTGTTTAATCTAGTAAACAGTAAGTAGTGATTTTAAATCCAGGAGGAAGCACCTTTTTGTTTTTGTTTGTTGTTTTCAGATTGATTTAGACCTAGACCACTTACTTTCATTTGTACAAATGTAAACTGACTTTTACTGAAGCACTGATGTTGTCAGTTTACCGAGAATCAGCTTACCTATACCAAACTTTATTTTCTTGGGTAATTTTTTAAGAGAAATTTCAAGAGCATAATTGACACACACTTTCTGGCTTTCTAGTTTCTAAGGAGACTAGGGTGGCTTCACTTGATGACAGTGTTTTACAGTGACCAGGCTCCTTTTCATTGTGGGGACACTATATCAGGCTGCAGTGAGGTAGTACCACTTTTTACTTAAAAGCTGAAGTTGCTGAAGTTCTTGGCTATTGCATTTAGCCTGATAAAGCATGAAGAGATGCACTGTGGTGGTGCTTGATCACCATGAAACAAGCTTAGGGAGAAGAACACTGACCACTTTCACTGAGGGTGGCTAGCCTGTGGTTTAAAGAGCCGGCCACTGCTTTTCACTGTGATGGAAAGGATCTCTGAGACTGAGGCTTAGGATTTACCACTGTAGCTAAAAATCAATTTGGTTTTAATAATAAAAACCCAGAGTCAGATATAGGGGTTATTGCTGAAAGATCAGAGAAGCAGAGCAGCGGCCACTAGTTCTTACCTCTACTGAATCCTCAGACCAAAGGGGTGATCCTGTCTCTACAAATCCTCAGACTGAATTCTCTGAGTTCCTGTCTCCATGCAGCCATATCCCTTCCTGTCTCTACCTCCCTAGTGCTGAGATTAAAGGTGTGAGCCACTACTGCCTGGCTCTAGTTTTCTTTTAGACTTGGTCAATCTCATGTATCCCGGAGTGACCTTGACCTCAGATAAATCCACCTGCCTCTGCCTCCCAAGTGCTGGGATGAAATGTGTGTGCCTCCATTGCCTGGCATTTATGGCTAACTAGTGGCTAGCTCTACACTAATTTTCAGGCAAGCATTATTTGTTAAAGCACAAACAAAATATCATCACAGGCCACCACTTGGTCTTGGGTTCCTTAAGCAAAATGTCTATATGTGGACACTTTGTTTATTTCTAAAGTTTTAGGACTGTTTCAGATCTATCCTAAATTAGCTTAACCCACTTATACACTAACATTTCAGAGTTTTAAGCTCGATGCCAATCTTCAAAGTGCCTTCTTAATACTGCAGGGATCTTAAAAATGCGTCAATAAAAATCATTTAATGTGCTTGTAATCTTTCCTCTGTTCCAATGACAAGGTGTCAAACCTGGCTTTAGCTTGCATGGTAGTGTCTTCCTCCTGAGAACAGCTATCATCTCCACAGTCTTAATTAAGTTGATACGTTCCCACTTGTTTAAGTGCAGCTAAACCAGATTACAGTTCCATGTGGTCTTAGGGCACCTCTCTAACATGTTCAACTGTTAGAACTCTCTTTGCACACAACCAAGTTAAGATAGTATCTTCAGAGCAGTAAGTAAAGTCTGAAAAGCAGAGAGACAGAAAATAATGGACCTTCTAAGGACTTTCTAACAACAATAATGTGTTGTCACTGAATCTTTTATATCCTTATAGTGTTGGCATTTTCAGTCTATTAATGTTCATATGTCTGCTTAGAAATATCCTCGATGTCCCAAAGAATCAATAAACACAGTTCTTGGCTCAGTTCAGTTAATTCCCTAGTATGCAGGAACTCTAGTTCTGGAGAGAGGGAATCATCAATCTACCCTGTTTTCCTCTTACTGTTTAAGTATTGCATATTTCAACTTACTACCTAGACCTCAAAAGATGAAGGTAGCAGTATATAAACACAGGATATTATCTAATATTGAAGACTGATGTAATTAACATTAACCTTATTAGCTATTTAATTTTTAATCCTGTATGGTAACAGTATTCATAACCAAATATGTTCATCTTATTTCCTGAGGTTCATTCATCTTGGGTTATGCAACAGTATATTTTTGCTTTTTAATGCTTATTCTTACCAGTCAGTGAAGAAGCAGTTTCCAATAGTTTCTTAAGTCTCCTAGGAAACCAAATGCAGTACAAAACAAAATTTAATATATATAATTTACGTTATTCCTGGTCATACTAACTCTTCCTGATTGACACACAACCCACCTTCAAGGTCAAAAAGGGATGCTTTATTAGAGATGTTTCCTCCTTGTAATTCCACTTTAAGGTGGGGGGGGTCTAATCTCAGTATCTTGAAATTAAGTATCCAGAATATTTTCCTGTAAGAAGGCTCATCAGCTAAAATCACCCTAAGTTTGTGTGTGTTTTGGGGGTATATGGGTATTTGTGTACAACTGCCATTGGCCAGTAACATGTCTGATTCTACAGGAACCCTACTTCATTTGTTTTTCTGAAGCAAGGTCTCTCACTGAAACAGAGATCGTGGAGTCAGGCTAACCACACTGGCTGTGGAGCTCCAGGCATCTTCTTGTCTCTGTTTCCCCAGCACTGGGGTTACAAGCCACAGTGGCCACCAAGCCAGGTTTTTTAGGTGGGCACTGGAGAGTCAGCCTCAAGTCTTCGTGTTTGCACAACAATCATTTCCATGACTGAGTTGCTTCCCTGCCCCATCTAGGGACATTGTTGATTCATAAATTTTGTGACAGATGTCCATTCTTTTTACACAGCTCCTAAATTCACCAGTTTAATTCTCAGCATGCTCGATCACTTTCCCTCCTTTCAAACCCTAAATTACCTGCCTGATCACTCAGAAAATAGCCTAACACAAGTCCTCATTCCTCAAGAATAAAATTGCCAAATGAGTATTAGAAATTCAGTCAATAAACTGGTTGCAACCACATATTATTGGTAATTTTAAATCCATATGATCTCCCAATAGCCAATAGTAGGGAGACATGTCCAGCTGACAATGTTTTTGGAGTGCTTAGCCATAGTTGTGTTTGTTTCTTCTACCTTCACCTACCATCTCACAGATGGTATGCAAGTGAATGACTCAATGTCTGGAAAGGATGTAATTTGAGTCTAAGAGGGTTGCTTTGCACAGGTGTTCCTAAAGTGGATTGTAGGGCAAGCAAAGCGTGGGGGTCTAGATATGAGCTAAGTGGGATTTCCGTAGGACTTAGCATCTTGCTTACTGGACATTTGTTAGTGAGCATGTTATAATTTCTGCTGAACTGAAAGGGCTATGTCTGCTAGTGAAATCCCTAATGCCCTTATTAAAAAGTAGGAATTGGATTGTATTCAAACATTATCAAGATTAAAGATGATTCTCTGAGTACTTGCACCTCATACCTCCTAATTTTATAAACATGAGAGATTTTTTTTCTTTTTTAAAACAATCTTTTCTCATTTTACTTACCAATCCCAGTTCCCAATTCTTCCCCTCTTCTTGCTCTCCCCTCCCCCCCCACTCCCATCTACTCCTCAGAGAAGGTAGGCTTCCCATGGGGAGTCAATGAAGTCTAGCACAGCTCATTGAGACAAGATCAAGGCCCTCCCCTGTATCTAGGCTGAGCAAGGTATCCCTCCAAAGCAAATGGGCTCCAAAAAGGCCAGTTCAAGCACTGGGGATAAATTCTGGTCCCACTGCCAGTGGCCTCACAGATGCCCGAGCCACACATGGGCACATATGCGTGGGCTCATTTCTGTTCCAGGCAGGGTCCCCAGCTGTCAGTCCATAGTCAGGGAGCTCCCACTAGCTCAGGTCAGCTGTCTGTGTGGGTATCTCCAAAATGGTCTTGATCCCTTGTTCATATCATCACTCCTCCCTCTCATCGACTGGACTATGAGAGATTGGCCTAGTACTTAGCGTGGATCTTAATGTGCAAGTATTCATTGCAAAGAGTCATTGGTCTGGTTCAAGGCTTCTAGTTTCTGTTACACCACCTATGCTGGGCCCTCATCAGAGCTCCACTTGGTTATCCTTTTGTCCTTGTTGTAGAAATACTTCAGCTTTAGGTCTGCAGGATTAGTCCCTTAACATGCTCCAGCAGATCAAAGATGAGGTGGATATCAGGGCGGGCCAGCCCATATCCCTGGTCAGGGTTGGTCAGCTTGCCTGCCAGCTCTCCCTTGTCCTCACCACCTGGGTGAGCTTCCCTGCATTGCTCTGGTGACTTTACCTCTTGCAGTGATGAGCAAGGAGCAGGGCCAGTTCTGTTGCTTTAATGTCCTCGGGATCAGATCTCCCACAGCTACACCTTCCAAGCCAGATCTACTGTGTTGCCCAGGCATGGCGTAGGGGCTGCTCTCCTGAGGGCTGCAGCTGATAAGGGGCAGGTGCAGCACTCCTACTCTTATGACCCCAGGAACAACTCTCCATCCTGCCTCAGGTATTGATGGGCAGGGGCCAGGGAACTGTTGTTTTGTTTTGTTTTCTAATCACAAGAATGTATTAGAATGTTCGACCTTATTTAAAACAAAGAAAGAAACAAACAACACCCAACAAATATGTTCTAACCTTACCCATGAAAATGTATCTACCCAGATTCTCTGTTCTTCTTAACAGTTATCCTCTAGATCCTAAAAAAAAAAAAAAAAAAAAATGTGTTTTTCTTGGTTTGTGGGGAAGGGATGGCTGCTTACTATGTAGAGATGAGTACAGAGTGGACCCTTTATACTTGGGAGGAATGGGGCCCCAGACGGTGGTTAAATGCTACATTGACACAGTCACTTTGTGACTGTGTGTGTGTGTGTGTTATGAGACAGAATTTGATTATTTAGTCTGGAGTAGAGTCAAATTTGTGATCCTCCTGCCTACAGCTTCTTGAGTGTTGCTCTCTGTAAGCATACCCCACCAAACACAGCTTCCTAAATGAATAGAATACAAGGCATTCTTATTATCTGTCTATTGATTAAACCACTGTGATTTGATCTTCATGAAGTTCTGCTTACGCGCGAGCACACACACACACACACACACACACACACACACACGTATTACGATATCCATCCATTTCATTAGAAAGTCATAGCGAATGCTGATGTAAAAAATTGTGTACATCTGAGTACATTGTAGGAAAGTCACAAATTGCTCTTTACGGGAATTTTGTCTCTAGAAGATCCTGAAACATATTTTAT
The DNA here is from genome assembly GCA_030556225.1 of Cricetiscus sungorus. NCBI lineage: Eukaryota > Metazoa > Chordata > Mammalia > Rodentia > Cricetidae > Cricetiscus > Cricetiscus sungorus. Next base: position 17,942,755 of record JANBXA010000641.1, read on the forward strand.
TCTGTCCTCATAGCATTAAAAATATCAAGTGGGGAGTGCTTATTTTTCTTTGAGTAACTATCTTCCCAAGTACTTACCCCCTTCCTTCTACACAGACACCTGAACATTCAGTCATCCTCTCTCCTCTTTGGATTGGAAAAAAATCAGCCTTCACAGGTTCTGCTAATGATTCAAACTAGTTAGAGCCCCCCTCCAAAACAAACAATAAACCATGCAGGTACCCCTAGTAAGCCAATCGTGTGATCTCTTGACTTCCCTTCATGGTGGACTGTACCTTGTAAGGTGAAATAAAGTCTTTCCTCCCCAAGGTAATTTTGGTCGTGGTCTCTGTCATGATCCTAGAAATGAAAACTCAGGCACTCATACACTACTCAGAATAGACAAATGAGCTAAGCACTTTCCCTTCTGTGGATTAGAGAGTGAGGCCTAGAGAGGCTGAGTTAGTGACCTAAGGACAAAATGACTAATGAAGGACCTGATTCCAAAGTTCTCCACTTCCAGCTCATCCACTACTTAGAATGGCAGACTGTATTGAAATTGGATAGACATAAAATTCCCCTACATAGTAACCGATTGAAAATAAATGCTCTTATAACATGAAGTAGACAATAAAACATTCACTTCTTTTTGTATTTCAGCCTGGAATGTTGTTTCACTTTATAGCCAGAGTAGTGGATAGGAAGGAGATAACACGCACTTCTATTTCCAAGAAATCTAGCTGCACCTGAGGTATCTGTTTATCCCAAAGGAGAGTAGCAAAGATGCTGAATTAAATGGGATAATTTTACATAGTCTTTGCAGCATTTTTTTCAACATCAAGAGTTAATACATGATCTAGGCATGCCCAAGTTAACAACACTTGGAAGCCACTGTTAATCAAGGCAAGATGAAAGTAAGTCTATCCTAGCACTGAATGCTCCAGTTCATCCTGAGATTGCAGAGGTGATACTTATCCCCATGGTTTAAGTTGAATTTAAATCATCACATTTGTAAATCAATGGAAAGCTTTAGAATGTAAACATCGTGATCCATTCTGTAGGTGCCTTTGTTGTTAGCCCCTTACATAAGAATGCAGACTGAGTGGCTTATGCCCCAGAGTCAAGTAAGAGCAGATGATGGCAGCATTGTTTTTTCTGGAGGCCTAAAAACAGTGGTCTTCTTGGTGCTGCCCTTCTGCAAAAGTGCCAAAGTACCTCCCCTCTGATCTCCCTAAACCCCTCCTCTCCTTACTCCTCTCTCCTCCTGTCCTCTTCCCTATCCTTACTCCCCTCCCCTCTCCTGTCCCCTCCCCTTCCCTTCCAATTCTCTCCCCCACTTTCCTCCATTCCCCCCTTGTATATTCTGATCTAATCTTGTACTTATGCTATATTGGATTATATCTATCCTAAATGACACATTTTATTTATTTATTTATTTTTGGTTTATTGAGACAGGGTTTCTCTGAGTATCTTTGGAGCCTATCCTGGCACTCATTCTGTAGTTCAGGCTGGCCTCAAACTCACAAAGATCCACCTGCCTCTGCCTCCCAAGTGCTGGGATTAAAGGCGTGGGCCACCACTGCCCTGCATGTTTTATTTTTTCAAATACAGTCACATTGGCAAGTTCTTGTAGGTAAGTCCTCAAATTTTGCACTTTGAGGGAGACACAATTCATGCCATGATGCTAGACTTGGAAAGGTAGAGGCTGTGCAATCAGTCAGTTTACACAAACATGTTCAACATTTGAAGCTCCTGAGTCAGCTTCAGCCAAAACACTTTGTAGTACTGGTGTGTGTGTGTTTGTGTGTGTGTGTGTGTGTGTGTGTGTGTGTGTGTGTTTGTGTGTGTAAGGGGAAGTGAGGGCACTTCACAGGAAAGATAAATATGATAGGCTGAAGATGTGACAGAAAGGGCACATGGCCCTTAGCAGCAATACCTGCTGCCCAGGAGAAAAGAGCTGCTAGCTGCAAGCAAGTTGAAACAGGTAAACATCGGTATTTTGCAGAGGGAGGTCCCATTCTCAAGTTACATCTGCACAGAATTAAATACAAGAAAGAGAAGAAAGGAAAGCATTCATCTCTCGGGGTCATGAAAGCAGAAGAAAGAGGTTAAGTGTATCACTCTCAAATATTTAAAATGTTCTTCAAAGGAAACATTCTCTCTATCTTCCAAGACTACTTGAAATAATTTCATTTGAATCTACTTTACTATTGTATTGATTTCATTATAGATCTCCATGAAAAAATGAGTAGGTAGAAGAGAGATTGTACACTCTGTATCTTGCTGAAATAATCTGGAGAATAAATAGGCAAATAGGAATACTGAAAAAGTCAGAAGTTAATTTTCCAAAAGAAGCCTCAGAACTATGAAATTTTTACAAGGAGTGCTTATCTTCCTGAGGATAGAATGTAGCTTTAAATAAACCTTGGAACAACTCAAAAAGAATATTTTTGTTATTTGTTTAAATACTAGAGGATATCGTGGCACTTTTAGGGTAGACCATCTAATAAAAGACTCTACTGGCTAGGAAGGCAAGGGAAGCATCTGTCATCAGCTGTTGAATACTGTTTCTAGCTCTGCAGTTCTCCCAGTTGCCCTATCTATCCCGTTCTCTTTCTCTATTTTCCCCTTCCTCTCCCCCTCTTCTTCCACTTCTTCTTCTACTTCTCCCCCTCTGTATTTCCTCTGTCCATTTGTCTTCTCCTTCTCTCTGCTTTTCACTTTCCTCTCCACTCTCCTCTTCCTCCTTTCTCCACTCTTTTGTCTGAATTACTTTATGCAGATTATCATATCTAATACTTAAAATTACTATATGAATGGCCACACAGTGGCTTCATTGATAAGTAGGCTTACCTCACAAACATGATACTGATTTGATCCCTACCACCAATGTAAAAGGGAGTAATGGTGGTACATGCCTAATGCCTAGCTCTGGGGGTTGGGAAATAGATATTGGAAGCTTTACTGCCCACCCAGTCTAGCCAAAAGGGAGAGCTCCAGATTCAATGAGCAACTCTCAAAATCTAAGGTAGATATTTTGTGGTATATAACAACAGAAGAAGATATAGACCATGATTAGATCCTTTTTAAAAATTCACATTTAGTTAATATGAAATAATTGGTTTTGTTATAACATAATTATACATGTACTTTATTCATGTATAAGCCTCACTACCATGTGTTATCCTTTTTTCCTTCTATTGACCCCTGTTGTCACCCCCAAATAGTGTTCTTCTAGTTTCATATTGTATATATGTGACTATAACATGAATAATTTTTTTTTTATTTTAAAGGGGTTTTAATATTAAATCCACATATGAAATAAAACATGTAGTTTGTCTTTCTAGGAGTCTGGCTTCTTTTCTTCCCTTCTATTATCTATGAGGGAAGTGAGTCAGAAAAGAGCCTGTGAGGGTCTGGAGACATAAATCAGTGGTAAAGAATATTGTCTGTTCTTTCAAAGGACTTGATTCCCAGTGCCCACACGGCAGCTCACAATTCTGTGTAACTCCAGTTCCAAGGGATATGATGCCTTATTCAGGGCTCTACAGACCTTGGGAACACAAATGGTACGGTACACAAAATACATTCAGGAAAACGTTCATACGTATAAACTAATAAAACAAATTAAAAATAAAATAAAGAGAGCTTACGGACTGCCTATGGGAACCCCTATATGTATATAGGCGAAACTGGTGCCATTCAGAGGTTGTTGATATGGCAGTAATGCTGTCATATTATGTGGAATACAAATGTTATGTGTGGACCATGCTGATACCGGGAAGGTGAATGCACTGAGGTATAACAAACAGGACTTATAGTAATGGCATATGACCTTGCCTGCCCCAGGGTAAAGCAGCCTATAGGATCCCTCATTTGCTTTTTGTTCTGCTTTCACATCTCAGCATCTTCCATCACCATTAAAATAAATTCTGGTCTTTCAGGAAATAACTTTCTTAGATTATTTATATTTGACCTTAAATATACAGCTGGTTTGCCATGGGTTATAGACATAGCAACCCTCCCCATTCGCTAGCCACACACTTTCACTAGGGAGAAATCCCTGACATGTAATACTTACAGTCTTACATGAGACATCCATGTTGTAATATGTGTTACTTCTTAGCACACATCACTTTGATTTCTGCACTGTTGCACTTGCCACCCCCCACCCCTTCCTCTTCAATACGAAAAGACCTTCCTGTCAGCCTGCTTGCCTATCTGACTTTCTTCTAAAACAATTAATAGAACAGAGATCGTGCCAAGCTTCATTGTGTTTGCTCTTTCTATTATTTCTTGTGTTGCTGTTGTTTGGTTTCATTGTCTTAGAAGGGATCTCACATAGTCTAGGGCTGGCTTTGAAACTATTGGGTAGCAAAGGATAAAAACTCCTGATTCTCCTGCCTCCAATTTCAGAGTGTTAGGATTAAGGCGCATAGTACCTTGTCTGAACTACTCTTTTTTTACTTTGTTTTGTTTATTTTTGAGATGTAATTTAATTATTATATTTCATCCTCCCCTTTCTTCCCTGGAAACCCTTCCACCCCTCTCTTTAGCTCCTTCCTGGGTAATTACACTTAGCAACATAAACTTGAACTTCATCTCTATGTTGTTGTATCTCATTCCTCTTTCTATCTACATTTCACTAGCCCCAACCTTTTCTTTATGTATCACTCATACATAAGTGTTGACATACTCTACCCTGTCCTGTTACTGTTGTACTGTCACACTGAAGGGATGCTTGTCATTTTTATCGTTTGTTGATATACAAAAAGTATATGAGGAAGGAATTAGTGATTCACTAAATGTTCATGTAATATATGTCTCCAAATATCCAAAGAGAGTTCATATGAAAATTTGGTATCTTTTGCAAAGGCCTTTGTAAAATTGTCTGCTTTCCAACAGCATGAGTAAATTATTACTTGAAGCATTACAAATTTTACTATTTTTCCTTGACTCTAGAATTTATATGAAATACACTGTTTTCTAGCCTTTATAATTGTAAAATATTTAAAGCAGATTTTCAAATAAAATCATTTCATGTTCACTTAATGTGTTATTTATGAGGCAAATAATTCCTCATTAGATGTTAATAGTGCCAAATAGTAGTGACATTCTCAACTAACAACATTTCCTAATGTGTCTTTTATCTCATGGATTATACTTACAGAAAAACATAGTCTGAGAATGATATAAGTGTGGATGATTGTAATACACTTATGCCTATGTATATTATCATTTTAAGTTTCACAGATGAATCTGTAAAAACCTATATTCATGTATGCATGAAAATAGCTACAGCAAAACCATTTTTCTGTTTGTTGAGCAAGTCAGACTAGACTTTATGCTGTCCTAAGAATACTAGAATAATTACAGTATTAAGATTCCAAAAGTTGTGTTTCTAGCCATATATTGCTGCTAACTCAAATGATTTGAACAAGTTGCTGTGACTTCTAAAATGTACTGGTTAAGGCAAGTCTTTCTTACAGGGCTCATGGCTGTCACCAACATCTAAAAGAGGTTGGGCCCAGAATAAGTACTGCAGTGTTATTGCATGGATTACCTTTCTGCCTATTTATAACCTCCTTACACCTAAGACAATAATCCCTCCAGCTAAATTAACATTAAGTCCTTTGATTCAAAGCTGAAACTGTTTAGTTAGCATCTATGCAGGCCTTTCTGAGGCTCAGTGTAATGGCATTCTTTTCATTGGTATTTGTTAGTATTACTATGCCAACTGGTGGGTGTCAGTTCTTTGGCTGGCTTTCACCTTAAGAATTAAAAAAATGTAAATTATAAAAGCATTATTCAATTCTATAGGATTTGGAGAATATAAAAATATAAAGTTTAGACCCCCCCCAACATGGGTCTTATTTAAAAAGCCTGGGCAGTCTAAGGGACCTCTGACAGTGGAACCAGGATGTATCCCTGGTGCATGAAAGGACTTTGGGAGCACATTCCCCATGGAGGGACACTCCCTTAACCTAGAGGCAGGAGGGAGGGCTTAGTCCCTACTCCTTGACTGATTTTGTTGTTACCTCCTGGAAGGCATCACCCTCCCTGTGGAGTTGGGGGGGGAGAATGGGAGGGTGGTCAGGGGTGGTCAGGGTGCATGGGAGGGAGGGAGAAAGGGAGGGTGAGGGAACTGGGAATGATAAGTAAGAAAAATAAATAATAAATAAATAAAATAAAACCTATTCACAACTGATAATTTCTGGTAACTCTTCAGCCAAATAGCACCAGGAAACCACACTCTAGAGTAGACCCTATTATGTTCAGGGATAGCTGAGCCAACACAAATTAGACCCCTTAATTTTAAATTTTAATTTTTAAGAAGAACATAAAGTTAGATGGTGTACTGACTGGTTTTGTATGTCAAGTTACTTGACACAAACTGTGGAGTCATCAAAGAAGACAGAAGGAGCCTCAGCTGAGGAAATGCTTCCATGAGATCCATCTGTAAGGCACTTTCTTAATTAGTGATCAGTGGGGGTGGGTCCAGCTCATTGTAGGTGGTGCCATCCCTGGGCTGGTAGTTCTGGGTTCAATAAGAAAACAGTCTGAGCAAGCTATGTTAAGCAAGCTAGTGAACCCCCTCCAACAGCCCCTGACTCCAGTATCTTGTAGTTTGAGCTCCTGTGACTTCCTTCAGTGATGAACAGCAAAGTGGAATTATAAGCCAAATAAACCCTTTCCTCTCAAAAAACATATAAGGTTTATTAACTTTTTCTCAATTTTTTTTCTTTTTCCAGTGTTTTTAATATGTACCATCAGAAAGCTAGCTTAAAACCCCCCTAGAAATAATCTATAGTTCTAACCTGCTTTTAGAAAAATTGATCCTCAGTTTGAAATTGGAAATGAATTAGAACATGGCTCATCAGTTAGAGATTCACACTCGCCTTCTAGAAGACCTAAGTTGAGCTTCAAATACCTGTGTCCTCACAACTGCCTGCAAATCCAGTCCCAGGCAATCTAACACCTTCCTCTGACCTCTGTGGGCACTGCACTTAAGTGACACACACACTCAGACACAAATAGGTAAGAAATTTGTAAATGAAAGTACAATCAATACAGGTTATTTATTTCCTCAAGATTTTTTTCTCTACATTCATCAAGCAAATACATGACAAGTGTTACATATTTAAACCTATGTTTAAATAGTTTAAGCTGTGTTTAGGAGATTAAAAAATATTCAGGTTTGGGCAGTGAACAACTTGGTAAACTGGATAGATAACCAGGCACTCCTGCAGGCCATGAGAGCTATGGTAACAGGGTCCCTGGGCCAGAGTCAACAGCAACAGCAACAGAGGAACTCAAGGACCAGAGAGATGCTGTAAGAACAACCACCTCTGCATCACCACCCTCCAGCGTGCTGGACCTCCCACTGCTGTTTCCAGGACCCACCCTCCAGGATCATTTCCTTCATGCCTTTGCAAATGGAACCTTTGCTGCCCCACCCCATCGCTATCTGATTCTTACTGTGTCCAGGGTTTAATTCATAGCTCCCGTTGCCACCAACAATATGTCTTTGTTGTTTTCTTCCTTTGTGTACACATATACAATGTAATCTTGGTGGTGGTAAAAACACTTTTTAATACATCTCTGACACCTGGAATTTGATATGACCATAGGAAATTCTTTGTAAGCAATTACTGTTGGAGAGGTGAATGAAAGGATGAACGGTCATGCTAACCGAAGACTCCCACTACAAAGCCTTTTAACAGTTTTTGTTCCTACTCCCAAGAGAACCTTACCATTTAAGTCTCCCCTAGGGCACCATCATCACTATGTATAGGTCCTCCATCCTGGCCCTGCTGCCTCACAAGCCTTCGCAAACAACCATCATAACTGCAATTATGATATTTTAGTAAGACAGACCAAACATCCTTGGTCTAAGGTACAGAAGTGTGCCTAGGTACAGAAGTGTGTCAGGTTTTGTTATTTTATTTTTTACATGTTTTGTGGTGTTTATAAATATATAATTAGATCCTAGGGGTGGGACTTAAGTCTAAACATGAAATTTATTCATATTTCTTTGCATTCCACCCATAGCCTGGAAACTTTAATATAATTCTTCTAAACAATTTTTAAGAAATTCATATACACATATAGTATATATTATCTTTACCCCATAGTCCTCTCCATATCATAATCCTACCACTCTCCAAATTCATATTTTCTCTCTTTTTTAATAGCCCATTGACTCTTTTTGTGTTGTTCATATGCTCACAGCGTGGGCTATGCTTTGAAGTATGATTGACATACCGGGGACCAATTCTTAAAGAAACAGACTTTCCCTAGTCCAGAAGCCCTTTTAGTACACCTATGTTTTGATTGGGGAGTGTTTTGCTTGTGATATCATATCAGTACCCACAAAGTCTGGGACTTTTGAGGTGGTTCTGATTTTGAATTTTTGGATTAGAATATCCAACTGCATATCCATTGCCTTCTTCTGTCTCTGAAGTGGGATCTAACCAATATGTAGGCCTGAATGGAAAACACCCTTAACAACACACCTAAGAAGTAAGCATAGTATGTAAATGAATAAATCCCAACAGTATTTACAGTGGCCATGGATGAAGTTGCTGTCCTCAAGAAGTATGCATGTTTTAAAAAAACAAGTCACATGGGAAGAATAAGAGACCACAAAGGGGAGAAAAGAAAAGAACTCCTGAGTCTCGGGCAGGAGAATGGGGACATTGCTATGAGTGTTGGTGGCACTGTAATGGCCACATTCTTTTTCAAAGGGCAATTTAGAAATTGCAGTGGAGATCACTAGCATTTTAATTTCTAGGAATTTCTTCTGTAAAAACTTCCCTATCATAATTGGAATGTCCATAAGTGAAGACATAGTTTAGTTTGAAATCTGCATTGCTATCTAGTAGAGCAATACATCATTTTAGTATATTATACTGAATGGAATGAGAAAATTGCTCCATGTTAGAATGGTAATGGCCCACTGTTGAGTTTAAAAGTACACTTCTAGATGATAGAGATGGCAGTGAGGAATACTCACATATCACCTGCCCTCCTAGACACTGATTTATCTGCAAAACAATAGCTAATAGATGGAAGTTTTATGGCTATAAGGCATGGGAAAATAATAGTAAAGTAGTTCAAGGAAATAAAGACTATCTTCAATGTTTGCTATTTCTGTAATACTTGAACACTTTGAATACTTATACTTTGGCTTTAGCAAAAAGAGCAACAAGTTAAAGAGTAAAAATGTAATAAACCCACAAAAATAATCTATAAGTATATGTAGACCATTAAGTTTGTTATGTATTTGATTACATAATTTAAAAAAATAGACAAAATGACCAAACTGATGGGATAAAATGCTATCATTTATATGACATATTTAATAATATATTTAAATATCCACATTTTGAAAGATGATGACATGAAAATTTTAAGTATGTGTGCTTATTTTATATACAGGAAGTAAATATCTGTGTGTGTGTGTGTGTGTCTTGAATGATACAACACAAAGAATAAAGCAGAAATGTATATGGTATATGTCTAGGGAAAATAATCTTTGTAGTTTGTTTTAAATGTTGGCACTGACTGTATAATCAAGTAAATATTTTAGATGTTCACTGTCAAACCATGAGTGAAATACTGGCTGATGCATTGCACAGGGCTCTGAATTTAGTTAGTGAACATCTGGAATGAGCCCAGTGTGATGGCACACACATATAATTCCAGCATGTGGCAGCTGAAGCAGGAAGGTTGGGAGCTCAGAGCTGGCCAGTGAAAGCTAGGGAGGAACACACCAACCTGAGCTACGTAAGAAGACACTACCTTAGATGAAAGTAATGAGCTATTGTATAGTACAAGTGGATATCCACTTCCCCAAAATGACAGGCAGGTCTTGTGGATGAAACAGAAGGCTGCAGAGAGTCATGCTTCTTTATAATGAAGGTAATTTACACCTGTTTTCCTTAACTATGTAACCCATGTGCCATCCCATATTAGATAGTGTTGTAATTGTAAGAAGTTGTGCAGGAGATAAAAGACAACATTTGACAGAGCTTGTGTGGATGGGATTTTATTGGGGGACTGTGAATGGGAAAGGGGAGAGGGGAGTAGAGAGACCAGCCTCTGGGGATAGGAGTGGCAGAAGAGAAGCCAGAAGCGGGGGAGCGGAGGTGGGGGTGGGGGGTGGGGGGGAGTAGAGACGGGCAGAGAAACAGAGGGAGAAAAAGAAGGAGAAAGATGGGAGGTGGGCAGGGCCCTTTTAAAAGGGAACATAGTGAATGTGCACAGGTGGTGCTCTTAGTGGCTGCAGCTGAGGGTTTATCCCAGCAGAACCCCAAGGACAGGCCAGTACAGATGCCTGAATTCTAACATAGCATAAATTAAGTTGTTGCAAAACCATCAAAGAAACCAATGAATTATTGTTCCTTTATATGAAGGTTGATGGTACATGGAAACACCAATGCTATAGGGTTTTTCAATTTGGAAAGTCTCACCATATTTGTAGGATATAGTCCATTCTTGTACTATGGACTATATCCTACAAATATACAGTTGTACTATGTCAGATTCAGAGTAACCTGTTAGATTGCTTGGTTTTATTTTTCATGTAACCATTCAGTTTCAGATCCATTGTTTTCAATGGAGTTGTCATAGCAGTACTATAGGAGTTGTCTTCTGTTCACAGAGATGCAGGCCATCCCTGGAGTGTGGGCTGTCCTACCTGCTGCTCACCTCCCAACAAGAGAACTCTCCAGAGAGAGGTTTAATTAAGTGGATTATTCTTTTAGTTCACGACTGATCGTATTAAACGTTTAATGCTAATGACAAGTAACTATTGCTTTTACAGAGCCAACTGATGTGCAGGGGGGAAATGGCTAAATAAAACTCGGTGCTTGTTTCCATTCTCTCCCATCAGAGTCGGGCCACAAGAAGTTAAAAAGTACCATTCAGCGAAGTACAGAAACAGGAATGGCGGCTGAAATGCGGAAGATGGTGAGACAGCCAAGCCGGGAGTCCACAGATGGCAGCATCAACAGTTATAGCTCAGAGGGAAAGTAAGTGGCATGGCGTCTGGCTGCCCACCTTAGGATATATGGACTGTTTAGGATTTCCTACTGTGTCACTTACTCTCTTAACCAGGAGTTTTACCATTTGTTGCAAAGCTGACATCCTATAAAACCCCAGTGGGGGTGGGTGTTTCAAATCTCTGCTTCTGCTCAAATCTATCAAAGTAATAAAGTGAGGTCCTTCACTGAACAGATAGTATAGAAATGCCACATTTAATGACTTTTTTCCTGTAGGAAACATACGGCCCAGCTTTGTCACCAGAAGCTGAATAAAAATTTAGACATGTGAAACTGATTTCTGATCCTCTACTTTCTCTCCAAACTATTCCGAGCTGTAAGATGCTTAGAACCTGATGCATTTTTACATATAAGAACTTATATTCCACTTTTAAAAATACCACTAGTTCATTTTTACCTTAGCATGAAAATAAAACAGGCCCTATCTACATAATTTTTCCAATTAAAGCTTTTGAGTTCTAAAATTGGTCAATTCTGAAGGCATATAAAAAACACTTGGTGTTTTAGTGTGTGTGTGTGTGTGTGTGTGTGTGTGTGTGTGTGTGTGTGTGTGTGTATGACCTTTTAATAAGTTGTGTGGTTATCTAACCAAATCTGCATTTTCCTATGCTTAAGAACTTTGGAGTAAAAGCTGAACTCTGAGAGGAAATGCCTCCTCCTAGTAACCATATGCTTTAGTCACTAAAGTTTAGTGAGGTTGCAAGAGGAGAAATACAAGTTTCTCATAATTATTCAGTCACTAGCATTTTAGCTACCTTGAAAACCACTCAAATATGAATAAATAACGGTCTCTAAGATAGCTTCATAGGTAAAGCATGTGCCTAATGACCTACGTTTGATGCTCAGAATCCACATAAAGGCAGAAAGAAAAAACTGGTATCTAAAGGCTGTCCTCTGACCTCTATACATAGCCATGGCATGTGCATAACCTGTATACACACACACACACACACACACACACACACACACACACCTTACATTATACACACCAAATAATAAATACAAATTTTCAAAACCGAAGACATTAAATGTTTGCTTTGTAAATAAGAAATTGTATTGGCCAATATATATTAAATATACTATCATCTGTTTAAAACTATGCATTCATGTCATTTAATGCTCATGGATAAACATGTGACATTAATAATATATATGTATACACACACACACACACATACATACATACATATATATATATATATATATATACACATATGGAACAGCTGACATATTAAAAATTGTTAGCGCGTCCTCGCGAATGGATCCTAGGGCCTTAAGGTGAGATTATACACCTCCTCTCAATCAGTCCTGAGCCTAATATGCTTGGTTCATATGTAACATGAATAAACAGTCAGCAAACTGTTGACTGGGGTATGTCTGCTGAGCAGAACTACTAAAAATATAAGCTACCAAGAAGAGAAGTCTAAATTGATTTTGCTCTCATTCATTTGCTGTAGCTTAATATTTCCTGGAGTTCGAGTAGGACCTGACAGTCAGTTCAGTGATTTTCTTGATGGACTGGGGCCAGCTCAGCTTGTTGGGCGCCAAACCCTTGCCACTCCTGCCATGGGTAAGGATTATTGCTTGCAATTTTATAGTTGACATGGTCATTTAAAATTGTATAATGGTATTATAAATTAATGAGTTATTACTATTCTCAAGCATAAGGCATAAATGACATTGAAGGAACACAGCACAAATTGGATGTTATGAATCACAAGACACAAGCTGAAAAAGTAAAGAATGAAATCAGCAAAAATTGCTTGAATGAAATATAACTATATGGCTTCAGGACAGATGGGATAGTACCTATGCCAAATCCACTACAAACTGCCTTGATTTGAGGTTTCTCTTCCACTAGAGGAAATTTTTGCTTATAAGGGCTGGGGCTCAAGAATTGGAGTCACCCTGGTGAACCACCATTTTCCTGGTTCAGATTAAAATGGTTGGCCTCAGCTTTGAATATATAGGTAAGCTAGGTGTAAATGCATAGATCGCTAGAAATGGGGAATTATAGTCACCTAGGTTATTCATTAACATGATTAGAAATTGCATGTACTTTATAGAAATAAAAATAAATCATTTCTAAAAATCATGACAACCACAATAGCATATTTTTCTGAAAGCAATATTGTAAACACAGTCAGTCACTAGATACCAAGCACATATAACCAGGCACGAAGGAAAGGGAAAATATTTAAGTTCAAAAGCAGTAGAAGATAGGAAACAACACAAACTGAATCCACATATTAAAGTTAAACAGGTAGACTGAAAGAAATGGGGGGGATCAGGTGTAAGAGCACTCACTGTTCTCCCAATGGATCCTAATTCTCAGTACCCATAATCTGTGGCTGTAATTGCAGCTCCAAAGGATCCAATGCCTTCTTATGGGCCCACAGATCACAAGGAACAACCTTAACCCCCACATAGGACACTTGGTGACATGTGTGGGGATCTTGACTATTCATATGGTTATATCTATAAACTTAAAATCTGAAAATGTCAAGAAATAACCAACAAAGTATTTGACAATTTTTACAAAATTATTCATTATGGTTCAGATTGCAGCAATGTATACAAACTGTATTTGCATCAACAGGAGATTCCTTAAATATGTTGAAATCCTGTCCATTTCATGGTCTATGCTGTCAATAACACAGCTATACTCTCATGTAGACAGTATTTATTAGGTTGTTGTAGTAAACAAAATTATGCCAGTGGCTTTTTCTCAATGTCAAAATTCAGACAATGGCAACTTGTCATTGCTAAGTAAATATGGTACATGCTGTAAGAGCAAGAAGACTTCACCAGGGTTCATACATTCTATAAACACCTTAGTGTTGTGTGTAGTAATTCTTTTATAACCAGTGTGCAAATCTCCAAAGATGGATCAGGGAACCATTGAGATGGCTCAGTGAATAAAGGTACTTGCTGTCAAACTCAAGACCGAGGTTCAACCCAAGATCCACATGGTAGAAGGAGAAAACCAACCCTGGCAACTTGTCCCATGATTCACACACACAGACACACAGATACAGTCACACACACACACACACCATGCACACACATCAAAAATTAAATAAATATTACAGAAATTAAAGGTGTATTAGCACCAGAACAAAATTTGGGAAAAATGCTTTAAAAGATTGATTTGTAAATCCAAGAAAGAAAAGTGAGTTGAAAGGAGTGTGTATGTCAACGTTCATTAACCGTCACAGAAACTCTTCAGTGTCTGCTGCCAGTGTTCCTCCTGCTTTCTTCCTTGTCTCATGAGTAGAAGCTGAGATTTTCTTTTGTCTTCATTTTCAGGTGATATCCAAATAGGGATGGAAGATAAAAAGGGCCAATTGGAAGTTGAAGTTATCAGAGCCCGGAGCCTTACACAAAAACCTGGCTCCAAGTCTACGCCTGGTAAGGAAAAATCACACTGATTTGAACAGGGCTCTTTTGGGGTGTATTTGTTTTAACTGTTGTGTGTACATTGATTGGCCTACATAGCCTTATACCCATGCAGTGCTCATAGCGGCCAGGAGAGGGCACTGAACCTCCAGACACAGGAGTTACAGACTGTTGTAAGCTACCATATGGGTGCTAGGAACTGATCCCAGATCCTCTGCAAGAATAGTGTGTGTTCTTTACTATTGAGCCATCTCTCCAGTCCCTGAACAACACTTAAAAATGGAAAAAATCTTGAAAAGTATGTTACATTTATGTTTGTTTCTTTCTCACGAAAAGGGTGAGAAAATAATGCATTTGAATCTTCATTGAACTGCTTAAAAAGCAACTTTCTGTGACCTTTGATTTTATAAAAATGGATCTGAGTTTTCTTTTCACAATTATTTTTTAGGGAAGTAACAAGAAAATTCTGTTCTTTTTTTAAAAAACATAATTGCAGCCATTTGTTGTGCTAAATAGTTTTTCTGCATATGTAAAACTGCGAAAGAAAAAACAAAGAGGCTTAAGATGTAAACCTGCACTGTGATGCCAGCCCTGATTCAAGTCAGTGATTCAAGATCATTGTGTGGGCATTTCGTTGAAATGAGGAAAGACACAGTAGTGCTGATGTATGTATGGATTGTAAGGAGGAGAATTTTTAGAGCGGTGGAAATGTACATATAGTAAAAATTCCCAAGCCTCCAGTAGGGCATCAACTAATAAAAATAGAGTTAGTTCAAGCAATGCATTCTTACATGTCTTTTCACCTTTGTTAGCGCCCTATGTAAAAGTGTATCTCTTGGAAAATGGAGCCTGTATTGCCAAAAAGAAGACAAGAATTGCACGGAAAACCCTCGACCCTCTGTACCAACAGTCCCTGGTTTTTGATGAAAGTCCACAGGGTAAAGTTCTTCAGGTCAGTAGGACTTTGCTTGGCTAGTTATGTGGCGATAGCTGTTAGCCTAACTAAAGATGTGAACAGCATTTAAGAATATTAATTCAATAAAGCCTAACTTATTAATGTCCTTGGGTAAAAAGATAGAGACTTGTCAATTTATAATACAATATCTACATAGTATTAACAATATATGGTATATGTAGTGGAAGGAAACAAAATGTAATATCGTTCTCTTTCCCTCCTTGTCTCTATCTTTTCCAAACAACCTTTTTGCATATTTTTTTCTCTTCTTGATAAATAGCCATATTGAAGGTAGATGGTATAGTGTAAGATAATGATGATGGTGATGGACAATAGATGGAAAAATGATGATAAATGATTGTATATATATATATATATATATATATGACAGGTGGGTAGATATATTGATGATAGATGATAGATAAACATAATTAGAGATAGATGATAGGTAGGTAGGTAGATAGATACATAAAGAGATACCATGACAAAAAATGATAACAATAATTGATTGATCATTACTCAATATCAGACATGAGCTATAAAAATGAAAGAATATATAATAAAGGGAATAGAGACTAGCAAGTAGCTATTATTAGGTATTTCC
Source organism: Cricetiscus sungorus (assembly GCA_030556225.1). NCBI lineage: Eukaryota > Metazoa > Chordata > Mammalia > Rodentia > Cricetidae > Cricetiscus > Cricetiscus sungorus. The sequence goes on from JANBXA010000641.1 coordinate 17,958,757, forward strand.
ATACATTAAAGTTTCTGGTGACTTTTTTTCCTAAATATCGTCATTTCAATGGTAAAAGTTGTATTTTAAGATCACCGAAATGAAGTAATTTGTCTCTATAACAGTACATTGAGGAAGCAGGATTCAGCAGGTGAATGGTTCATAACCAAACTCTTATAGATGACCCCAGGATTAGAACACAGACCCCAAGAATGTATGTAATGGTAAGGCTTGTCTCTCACCAGTGTAGCTAATAGTAATTAGTGTCTGTGAGCTCACTTGCTCACTACTCCTCTGATCAAATCAAACTATTGAGCAGATCATGAGGAGATACAGCCATCAATCATATCTCTACCTGCCCATGCACTACCAAGTCTATAATTTAAGTGAAATATGCTTGCTCTCATTCTGTTTGCAAAAGCTATTGAAAATGTACCCCCAGTCAGATGGCTTGTCTTGCCCTCCTCGATATACAGAGTTTAATTTTTGTATGTGTACAGCAAGTCCCACAAAGGCAGTGGTGATTTATATATTAGTAAATACATGCAGACATTTGCTTTTTCTTAGATAGTCTAGTTCATTAACCTATCCCTACTCCAGCCTTTTATAGCATGGGAGGGGTGAACCCCTCACATGTGGAAAAAGGAAATGCAAATTACATTGTGTCTCTGTCTACAGGTGATCGTCTGGGGCGACTATGGAAGAATGGACCACAAATGTTTTATGGGTGTGGCTCAGATATTGTTGGAAGAACTTGATCTGTCCAGCATGGTGATTGGATGGTATAAATTGTTCCCTCCGTCATCACTGGTGGATCCCACACTCACTCCCCTGACCCGCCGAGCTTCCCAATCATCTCTGGAGAGTTCATCTGGGCCTCCCTGCATCCGATCATAGTAAACTCTCTCCTTCCAACCAAACTTCACATTTCAGGATAATTATTAGATATTTCATGATCAAGAGCATTGTTGGAGACAGACAATCAACTTGTGTTTTGCCTGTAGTAGTTTTTCGATATGTCCCAATTGTTGTTTAAAACATGGCTTCATATGACAGAACAAGGCAGTCATTCAAATTACGGTATGAAGAGAATTGCTAGTGAGAGTCACTGATGCTTCCAGCAAATAGAAAAAGAGGACACTGTCGAGTACACATACACACACACACACACACACACACACACACACACACACACACACCCCAAACAGAACAAACTGGAAACTCTCACTCTGTGAAAAGTTGTACTTCACATGCTTCTGCACAGAACACAAGCGGGGTTATTTCCCCGGTGTTTAAGGTTGTTTAGTTGTCTGTGCGCTTTATTACTTGTGTGCTGTTTGCTGGTTATTTTCTTTCCTTGTCTTTGTTTCTCTGTCTTCACTGTCTTTGGTATTTGTACTTTTTTTTTTTATTTTTTTTTTATTTTTTTGCTTTGTTTTTCTTTGCTTTGTCATAACAGGGTTAGTGGTGATAACAGAGGCCCTTCCTTTCTTTTCTCCAAAAGCACCAAAAAGGGCTGAAGCAGTTTCTGTAGCATTTTCCCCCCCAAAATTTCAAAGACTCGGTGAGGTCAAGCCAGGGAAGGGCATCACTGGCACTCAGTTTACAGGTCTTCCAAGTCTTGTGTGTAGAACTCTCCCACCACCCAAGGAAAGCTTGCCTTCCAAGCCAGTAGTCACAGAATCACTTTTTCGGTGAAGAGCTTTTCTGTTTGCATTCCAGATAATTTGTTTCTGTTTTCCATTGTTTATCATGGAAGACTTGCAAGTTGATCAACAACTCATGGTGGGGATGAAGGCTAATCCCATAATAATGCTTTGGAAACCTTTGTGCAATGCCTTTTACTTCCAGAAAACAAAAGAAAACAAAATGCTTACATGTAGGAACCATACTCTCAACTTCCCAAAATGGTGACTAAGAGTGGATTTTAGCCTAAGACACTTTCAGCTATGCCCAGGCTTCTCAGCCATGACTCAGTGTAGACTCTCTCATCTGCCCTGGAAAGAGCATGGTATGAGCTGATTAATATTGCACTGGAAATTCCAGTTAAGATACTCTGCACTAAACTAATGTTTTTATTGGATTTTAATTTATATTTCTTTAAGGTCAATGCAAGCACAAAGCTTGATTTTTTTTTAAATGCACAATATCTTACTTTGGGGGAAGAAAAAGAATACAGTCAAATTCCAATTTGCATATTCTTCTTTTGGGTTTTCTTGGCCTTGGATTTCCCTTGTGACCTTCTGTGTATGTGCTGCAGGCGCCTGGTCGAGCAGCTGCATCGATATGCTCTCCCTCCTTTTCTGAGTCGTTCAACTTTTGTGATTTCACAGTTAGAGCAGCATGACTTGGAGCTGTTCAAAGCTGCATGCACATTTTGTATAAAAAAAAATTTGAAAAAGAAAGAAAAAAAAGCAAAGAGACAAAAAGGTTATTTAATAATGTATGTTAGCTCCACGTAGGCCAGCTTGTATGTTGCATGTACTTGTACAGTTTGCTCGTTAATTAATATACTGAAATAATCAAGAAATCTAAGCCATCCATTTTTGTTATAGACATTTTGCAGGTTTTAGCCAGACTCAGTAAGTGGGCCTGGGGTGAAATGTCTATAGATGGACTTTATTTTTTACCCTCTGGAAAACGTGATGTAGTATGGACCAAATTCCTTCTAATAAATATTTTGGTGTAGATTCCTCCTGTGGGGCTGTAACACATGTAGACACTGTGTACACACTAGGTTTTAATCCATAGACATACTGCCTGCACCAATTGAATTATTTATTATTATTTACACATGTCAGAAATACCTGCCCATCATTCTACAGGGCACAGATTGACCACCACTCACCGTGCTGTGCAGGAAGACCCAAAGCAATCGGTGCACTTCTAGATTCCATTCTGTCTTAGTGGCCAACAATCAACTGATTATAATTGGGTAGTATCTTTCTATTTTGACCACTTGTCTTAATACTCCCCTGTGCTTTTAAATGAACTCCCCACTCATGTATGTAAACATGTTTAATAAAATTTACTTTTCATGTCAGTCGGTAGCCATCCGTGTTCTATGTTTTGCCAGCTTTCCATTGTGGGTTCTTTGGTGCAAAATGAGAGCCAGCTGATGGGAAGGGGAGGCTGGGGTTTGCTGTCTGCTGCGGGCATTTGATTGACCTGTCACTGCACTATATATGTCTTAACTTATGACCTGAAAGGTACTTTGCATTACATATGAGTATTCACTTTGTCAGCCTGTCTAAGTGAGCACATGACTTTACTTCTGAAAAGTGGCATTATTAAAAACAATAAATCTCAGTAAGAATCAAATGAAGGTTGTTTTTCTGCTGCTGTTTGAATGTGCTAATAAAAGAGGCAACTCTGTTGTCCAGTTGACAAATCATTTCAAGTGATATGACATATCGAAGCATCCATTCTTGCGCCTCGTGTCATAATGTCTTTACCTTCTCTCAGTCTTTTCCTTCTAGACCATTACCTAGCTTATGGGACCTCACATAAAATAGGCTCACTTGAAATAAACTAAGTCTGTGTTGACGCTAAGTAACCAAAATAACACTTTTCAATACAAATAGATAAGTCAACTGGTATGTTAAAAGAGACAATATTAGCTTTCTTAACCTTTTTTTTGTAGACTTCCACTTAATAAGAAAAAATAAACACTGTGGTATAAATATCATAACTGACATAGACAAGCAACTTAAGAGGCCACACTAATAATTGTGTGGCTGTTTGCCCATGGAGTGATCTAATTGATTGGCCTACAAAAGATGACATTATTATTATGTTAGATTGAGGGGACGCTGACACCTTGTTCAGTTCCATTTACAACAACCAACCAGTGAACCTGTTCCACATGCATTCATTAACATATGTCTGCATGAGGGCAGAGAGCTACCCTGGGTAGACACCAGAGGCAGCTAAAGGTAGCTTTGGAATTCTTTGTCTAGACCTGAAGAAAAAATAAATCTTCCCTTTCATGTGAGGAAAACCAACCATGTCTTATCATTTCCTGGTCTACATTGGTGGGGAAAAAAGTGATTTGGAAAGCATACTGGAGTGTTTGGAGGGGTGAAAGAAAAGAAAGAAATGATGTAATTGTATAATATTTTTTTAAAAAATTCTAAGCATTTTAAAAAGCACCCTTGCTAAGATTTCATGGTTTCTTTCTGGTTTTCTTAAAATTTGAGACACACATACGTATGTATGTATGTATGTATGTATGTATGTATGTATGTGTGTGCGTATGTATATATACATACATAGTTAGGGCTTAAGTCATAAAATTAAATGTTTGGAATACAAAAAAGAAAATGGCCTTACCTCAAAGGTTCCCTTCTTTAAAAGAAACAATTACAAAATCATCAATCAAGACAGCATCTGAATTGTTTATAAAAGGATCCCCTGGCACTGTGCTGGATTCTCACACTCTGTAAGTCCTGCTAGGACTCCTGATTGATACAGCAAGCTCTGCAGCTTAGATCTACTAAGAGCAGGAGATGCTGCTGCTGATTGGGAAAGAGAAAAGACAACATCCAACCTCAACACAAGTTCAGGCATTCCACATTCCACAGTATGCCATTCATCGTACTTTTCTAGTCGGTGTCCTATATATATATATATGTGTGTGTGTGTATATATATATATATATATATATACTTTATATATATATATATATATACATACATACATACATACATACATTCATATATATATATATACATACACTTTACCTGGGTCTGCATTTTCCCAGGAATGAAGGAACTGAATCTAGTTCATTCTTTTTTCAAACAATTCTTGTCCATTTTGCTTAAGTGACTGCAGTTACCATTGGGGCAATGGGAGAAAAAGACTTTCTCCTTCTCACTATCTCCCTCCAACTTTGGTCAGATTTGCATTTTGCAACTTCATGAGTACATGCATTGCCTATGGCTCTCAGGAACAGTATTAATGATGGACATAAACCAAAGTTTCCAGTAGCTTGGTCCCAGACGTATCCTTAGTTTTAAACTTAAATTGGTTTTGAATTACACTTCTACCTGATTCCTGACCTGTCTCTAATCCAGCAATGTTCCCTCAATTCTGCATCAGCCATAAATCTACATTATGGAGTTGCATTGATCATTTTAGAACCTTGGATCTTCAAGACACATCACAGAATCTACAATCTAAGTTAATTCCTCCTTCAACATATTCAATGACTACTCTTCAGTTTACAGGGTAGCATCTCCTCAGGCTCGGAAGTCACCATAACTTTTTGCAGCATCTTTTCTCTGTATAGTACTTCCAACCTGAGCAGAGCCACTCAGAGGGAACAAAAGTAAAAATACTTCTTTACACTTCTGAAAAGTAAACCAAGCCTGATCAATTGGGATCAGTCAAATTGTGTGTGTGTGTGTGTGTGTGTGTGTGTGTGTGTGTGTGTGTGTAACAATTGAAGAAATAAAGGCCATGAATTAGAGCAAGAACAAGGGCATATGGTACATGGGAAGGGCTAGAGGGAAGAAAAGGAAGGGAAATGATGTAGTTATACTTTAATTTCCAAAAATAAAAAAAAATGAGATAAAAATTTATTGGTTCTATAGAATACAATGAACTCGAAGCAGTAATTAGAAAAACAAGACAACCAAGACAACCTAACTAAAAAAATAATGCCCAAGTCCTTTGCCAGGCAAGATGTCCTTTCTGGTGTAATCATGCCATAACTGTTGGAAGGGTAACCAACTACATTCTAAACAGATATGTGGCCTGCTCTGGAGAAGGGAATTCATACATGGTACCAAACCTAGCCAAAATTCCATAGATTATGCACCTTTCAAATCTGGTCTTTACATAGTGATCAACAGTGCATACCAAGGGCCATTAACCAGTCAAGGTGTTAAAAAATAAGTGAATGTTGAGGCTCGGTCCTAAATGGGACATTACTATTATTCCTCCCTTAGATTCAGGGGACATCATGGAAGAAGTGATGGAAAGAGCGAAAGAGCATGGGAACTAGAGGATAGGAGTAATTCTGTGAAATGCTATCTTCTAGCCATGACATAATCATTGCACTCATTACTTATAGCATCTCTGGTTACCTGGTTGCACATAACCTGCACACAGTCCAATCAGTCAGATACTGATGCAAGTGGAGCCTGAGGGTCCAGTGGTCACTGATGAGGTGGCAGGGGGTGTTTGGTTGGGGAGGGTACTACTGCTTCGTCACTGGAGGTAACTTGGGTGGGAGAGGGCCTAGGAAGCAGTGACTTCCAGCTGGGATCTCAGGCAGTCACCTGCCCCTAAGTATAACTCATAATATAAATGGGTTCAAGAAAAAAGTCACATGATCATGTCAGTGCATGCAGAAAAAGCCTTTGAAAAACTCTACTGGATCTTCATGATAAAAGCCTTGAGAGGTGAAGGGTGAAGGAAACCATCACAGAAGAAAGGTGGAAAGAATCTAAGAGATGGAGAATGGAAAGGAATAATGTGGAGCCCTGGAGAGATGTCTTCTGATCACAAAATGCCTGTGTATCCTTGAACTCACAGCAGGAAAGGCTATCTCCACAAGAATTTGCTCAACAGTATTCCATCATGGAGGATATGGGGATCATGAAGCCAGACCTCTTCCTGGGAGCTATAAACAGCAAATCATTGGGAGGTTTAGGCATGATGCAAGAATCATGTTCCATAGGAAAGTTGTTCAAATAAATCAACCCACCCACGTTCATGAAGATAGCCCCAATTAAGACCTTGGGCCACAAACAAACACAGTGGACATGGAAATATGATGGCTTTTTGTTGGGAAGAAGGTATTTGGTAGGAAGGCAATAGGTAAGAGAGGATAATAGGAGAGAATATAATCATGACGTGTAAAGAAATTATAAAAAGTTTTCTAAAGAGCAGAGAATGATATGGTCACAAAATTCATGAGGAATTGGAGAAAGGTAGTTTCCATTCTTACCCAATTTGTCCAACAAAGTCTTCTGAGTGCTTTAGGCTAGTACATCGCCAAGCAATGACATATATAAAGGAAAAGAAAACTTCCATACCCAGAACCTAAATGAACCTATTAATTAGCCCAAGTTAAGAGTTCAGACTATGAAGACTTTCCTAAAGAAATAAAATATTTGTTAAGAACCTTATCATAGGGGGAAACTTGCATTAGACAAAAGCCTTGGCAAATGACAGAGACAAGAGATCAGAACTGAAGGGATGCCACCAGGTTTGAAATACCAAGGTAAAGAAGCAAGTGGGGCATGATCATGCAGTGTTGCCCCTAACTTCTGAGAAATATCTGTAGGTATTACCTGTCTGCACATACTCTCCATATCTGTACACTCTCTCCATATCTATTCAATATAGTATTTGAAGTCCTAGATAGAGCAATAAGACAACAAAAGGAGATCAATGGGGATGCAAATTGGCAGTAAAAAAAAGTCAAATTTTCACTATTTGTAGATGATATACACTATATATATATATATATATATATATATATATATATATATATATAGTGTATATCATCGTTTACATGACTGACCCAAAAATTCTACCAGGGAATTCCTACAGCTGACAAACACCTTCAGTAATGTGGTAGGATACACGATTAATTAAAAAAAAAATTAGTAGCACTCCTATATACAAATGATAAATGGTGTAAGAAAGAAATTAAAGAAACATCACCCTTTACAATAGCCAAAAATAATATAAAATATCTTGGGGTAATTCTAACAAAACAAGCAAAAGACCAGTATGACAAGAACTTTAAGTCTTTGAAGAAAAAAATTGAAGAAGATATTAGAAAATAAAAAGATCTTTCATGCTCTTGGATTGGAAGGATCAACATAGTAAAAGTGACAATCTTACCAAAAGCAATCCCAATGCTTAGCCTTGATATGGGGTGGGGGGCAACTTGGTCCTGCCTCCACTTGGTTTGCCTGACTTTGTTGACTCCCAAAGAAGAACTTAACCCCTCTGAGGATTGGATGGGGGTGGGTGGGAAGGGAAGGAGGAGGCAGGGGAAGGACAGGGAGAGGGAACTGGGTTGGTATGCAAAATGAAAAAGAATTTTTTTAAATAAAAAGAAATTAGGAAAAAATGAACAATTTGATTCCATGAATACAAGGCTTATGGATTTCATTTATCTTCTTGGGAGGCTTTCAAAGAATATTTTTAAAATGATGGAATATTCTCTCCACACATTTCTAGTAGAGGAAGGCACCTTAATACCATCATAGAGCCTTCATCCAGTAACTAATGAAAGCAGAAGCACAGATTCATAGCCAAACACTGAGCCAAACTCCTGGAATCTAGTGGTAGAGAGGGAGGAGTGATGAACAAAGGGGTCAATACCAGGCTGGAGAAACCCAAAGAAACAGCTGACCTGAGTAAGGGGGAGCTCATGGACTCCAGTCTGATAGCTGGGAAATCAGCATAAAACCAACCCAGCTTCCCTGAATGTGGTGTCAATTAGGAGGCCTGAGCAGTCTATGGGGCCTCTGGTAGTGGAACCAGTATTTATCCCTAATGCACAAATGGGCTTTGGGAGCCCATTCTCTAAGGAGGGATACTCTCTCAGCCTAGCTACTCTGGGAGGTGGGGGGGGGGAGGCTATGCTCCACCCCAAATGATGTGACAACCTTTGGAGAGAATGGAAACATGGGAAGGAGAGGGAACTGAAGTCCGTTCCTGCACTAGGGATATATCCTGGTTCCACTGCCAGAGGTCCCATAGATTGCCCAGGCCTCCTAACTGACACCTATGTTCTGGGGGTCTGGGTCAGTCCTATGCTGCTTTCTCAGTCATCAGTCTTTAGTTCATAATCTCCCCTTCTTAGGGTTAGCTGTTTCTGTTGGATTTTCCAGCCTGGTATTGGCCCCTTTGCTCATCACTTGTTCCTCTCTGCAACTGGATTCCAGGAGTTCATCTTAGTGTTTAGCTGTGAGTGTCTGCTTTTGCCTCCATCAGCTACTGGATGAAGGTTCTAGGATGACATATATCTCATTATCAGGGAAGGGCACTCAAGGTACTCTCTCCATTATTGCTTTGATTGTTAGTTTGGGTTAACCAACTCTGAAGATTTTCCCTAGTGCCAGATTTCTCTTTAAACCTATAATGGCTCCCTCTATTGTGGTATGTCTTTTCTTGCTCTCCTCTATTCTTCCCTCGACTCAATCTTTCTGCTCCCTCATGCTTTCCTCTTCCCTCCTCTTCTCTCCTTCTCTTTCTCTTAACTCCCTCTCCCCACCCCATACTCCTAATTTGCTCAGGAGATCTTGTCCCATTCTGGTGGAAAATGTCATTCTGTAAATATGTTATTGGATAATGAATAAAGCACTGTTGGCCAATAGAAAAGGAAAATAGGCAGGACAAGGAGACTAGGAAGAGAGAGGAAGTAGGAGGGAGGAGATTCAAGATGGAGGACTGAGAAAGAAGAATGCCAGGGTCTGTCTCTGGTAAGATGAGACCACATGGAAATACTTAAATTAATAGAAATGGGTTAATATTTAAGACAAAGCTAGCTAATAAAAATGCTAGTAACAGGCTGACAGCTTTATATCTAATACAGAGTCTCTGTGTGTTATTTGGGGCTGGCGCGGCTGTGGGGCCGGCAGGGAAGAAACTACTTCTAACACCTTTCTCTTTCTTTGGGAGACCATGGATGTCTCCCTTTCTCCACATCCACTCCAGCATGAACTGTCATTGGTATTTTTAATTTTAGCCATCTGACAGTAGAGTAAGTTGGTATCTCAGAGTTGTTTTGATTTGCATTTCCCTGATAACTAAGGATGTTGAGCACTTTCTTAAGTGCCTTTCAGCCATTTTGGATTCCTCTATTGAGAATTCTCTATTTAGTTCTATACCACACTTTTTAACTGGTTTATTTGGTGTTTTGATGACTAGCTTTTTGAATAGTTTGTATATTTTGGAGATCAGTCCTCTGTCAGATGTGGGGTTGGTGAATATCTTTTCTTATTCTGTGGACTGCCATTTTGTCTTGTTGACTGTGTCCTTTGGCTTACAGAAGCTTCACAGTTTCAGGAGGTCCCATTTATTAATTGTTGATCTCACTGTCTGTGCTAACGGTGTTATACCCAGGAAGCAGTCTCTTGTATCAGTTCATTCAAGGGTACCTCCCACTTTCTATTCTAAGAGGTTCAGTGTGGCTAGATTCATGTTGAGGTCTTTGATCCATTTGGACTTGAGTTATTTTTTGTGCATGGCTATAGATATGGATCCATCTATCTGTCTTCTACAAACCAGCATCCAGTTATGTCAACACCATTTGCTGAAGATGTTTTCTTTGTTCCATTGTATAATTTTAGCTGATTTGCCAAAAATCAGGTGTTCTTAGGTGTGTAAGTTAACATCAGGGTTTTCAATTCAATACCATTGGTCTACCTTTCTATTTTTGTGTCAATGCCAAGCTATTTTTAGGATTATATTTCTATAATTGAACTTGAAATCAGGGATGATGATCTTTCCAGAAGTACCTTTATTTTACAGGGTTGTTTTGGCTATACTGGGTTTTTGTTTTTCCATATAAAGTTGAGTATTATTCTTTCAAGGTCTGTGAAGAATTGTGGTAGGATTTTGATGGGGATTGCATTGAATCTGAGAGAATTTTTGGCAAGATTGCCATTTTTACTATGCTTATCCTATCTATCCAAGATAGGGAGATCCAAGATGGGAGATCTTTCCATTTTATGGTATCTTATTTAATGTCTTTCTTTAAAGACACAAAGCTCTTGCTATATAGGTCTTTCACATGTTTGGTAAGCATTACCCCAAGATACTTTATGTTGTTCATGGCTATTGTAAAGGGTGATGTTTCTCTGATTTCTTTCTCAGTCCCTTTATCCTTTGTATATGGTAGAGCTACTAATTTTTTTTCAGTTAATCTTCTATCCTGCCACTTTGCTAAAGGTGTTTATCAGCTGTACAAGTTCCCTGGTAGAGTGTTTCAGGTCACTTATGTGAACAAGCTCATCATCTTCAAATAGTGAAAATTTGACTTCTTCCTTTCTAATTTGTATCCCCTTGATATCCTTTTGTTTTCTTATTGCTCTAGCAAGAACCTCAAGTATAATATTGAAGAAATATGGAGAAAGTAGACAGCCTTGTCTTGTTCCTAGTTTAAGAGGAATTGCCTTAAACTTCTCTCCATTTAGTTTGATGTTGGCTGTTGGTTTGCTGTATATTGCTTTTATGTTTGGATATGTTCCTGCTATCCCTGATCTCTCCAAGACCTTTATCATGAAGGGGTGCTGGATTTTGACAAAGGCTTTTTCAGCATCTAGTGACACCATCACATGATTTTTCTTTTTCAGTATGTTTATATGGTGGATTACACTGATAGATTTTTCCTATGTTTAACCATCCCTGCATCCTTGGGATTTCTCTGATGTGTTCTTGAATTCAATTGGCCAGAATTTTATTGAGAATTTTTTCATCAAAGTTCATGAGGGATATTGGGCTATAGTTCCCTTTCTTAGTTGTGTTTTTGTGTAGCTTGGGTACCACTTTAATTGTAGCCTTGTAATAAGAGTCTGGCTATGAAACTCCTGTTTCTATTGTGTGGAACACTTTGAGGAGTATTGGTATTAGTTCTTTGAATTTCTGGTAGAAGTCTACACGGAAGCCATCTGGCCCTGGGCTTTTTTTGCTTGTTTGTTTGATTGTTTGTTTGTTTGTTTGGAGACTTTTTTATGACTGCTCTATTTCATTAGGGGTTATAGGTATGCTTACATTGCTTATCTGTTTTTATTTAATTTTGCTAAGTGATATCTATCCAGATATTTTCCATTTTCTTTATAAATTTTTGAATCTTGTGGATTACAGGTTTTCAAGGTATGACCCGAAGAGTCTTCGGACTTTCTTGGTGTCTGTTGTTATGTCCCCCCTTTCATTTCTGATTTTGCTAATTTGCATGTTCTCTCTCTGCTTTTTGGTTAGTTTGGATAAAGGTTTGTCTATCTTGTTGATTTTCTCAAAGAACCAACTCCTTGATACATTGATTCTTTGTATAGTTTTCCTAGTTTCTACTTTATTGATTTCAGTCCTCAATTTGATTATTTCTGGTGTCTAGTCCTCCGGAGTGAGTTTGCTTCTTTTTGTTCTAGAGCTTTCAATTGTACTACAAATTCTCTATTGTGACTATCTTCTAGTTTTTTCATGTGGGCACTTAGTGCTATGAACTTTCCTCTTAGTACTGCTTTCAAAGTATCCCATAAGTTTGGGTATGCTGTGTCTTCATTCTCATTGAATTCAAGGAAGTCTTTATTTTCTTTCTTTATTTCTTCCTTGACTCAAGAATGGTGCAATTGCACATTGTTCAGATTCCATGCATGTGTAAGGTTTCTGCAATTTTTCTTATTGAATTCTAACTTTAAAGCATGGTGGTTGGATAAGATACAAGGCTCTATTTCATTTTTTTTTTTTTAAATCTATTGAGGTTTGCTATGTTGCTGAGTATGCGATTGAATTTAGAGAAGGTTCCATGTGTATCTGAGAAGAAGATACATTCTTTTGTGTTTGGATAGAATGTTCTGTAGATGTCTGTTGAACTCAATTGAGTCATAACTTCTGTTAGTTCTTTTGTTTCTTTGTTAAACGTCTGTCTGGTGGTCCTGTCTAGTGATGAGAGTGGGGTGTTGAAGTCTCCCACTATAAGTGTGTGAGGCTTTATGTGAGATTTGAGTTTTAGTAATGTTTCTTTTATGAATGTGTGTGCCTTTGTATTTGGGACATAGGTTCTCAGAATTGAGACTTCTTCCTGATAGATGTTTCCTGTGATGAACATGAAAAGACCTTCTTCATCTCTTTTGATTGATTTTATTTTGAAGTCTAATTTGTTAGATATTAGGATAGTTACAGCAGCTTGTTTCTTGGGTCCATTTGATTGGAAAATCTTTTTCCAACCCTTTACTCTGAGGTAGCATCTGTCTTTGAAGTTGAGGTGTGTTTCCTGTGTGCAGCAGAAGGATTGATTCTGTATTCATATCCATTCTGTTAGCCTGTGTCTTTTTATAGGCTAGTTAAGACCGTTATTATTGATGGAAATTAAGGACCACTGATTGTTAATTCTTGTTTGTTTTATATTTGTTGTTGGTGATGGTATTGTGTAGAGATTTACTCATTTGTTTTTTGTTTGTTTGTTTTTTTGTTTTTTAAATTGGCTTTTGGTAAATTGGGATTATGTTTTACCTATGTTTTTGTGAGTGTAGTTAACTTTCTTGGGTTGGAGTTTCCCTTCCAAACTTTCTATAGAGCTGGACTTGTAGATATGGATTGTGTAAATATGATTTTGTCATATTGTTTCCTCCATCTATAATGCTTGAGAGTTTTGCTGGTTATCATAGTCTGGACTGGCATTGTGGTCTCTTAACATTTGTCGAACATCTATCCAGAACCTTCTGGCTTTCAGAGTTTCCATGGAGAAGTCAAGTGTAATTCTGATAGGTCTGCCTTTATCTGTTACCTGGCCCCCTTTCTTTCAATGCTCTTAATATTCTTAATATTCTTTTTTTTTTTTAAATGTATGTTTGGTGTTGTGATTATTATGTGGCAAGAGAATTTGGTTTTTTGGTACAGTTTATTTGGTGTTTGGTAAGCTTCTTGTACTTTCATAGGCATGTCCTTATTCAGGTTGCAAAAGTTTTCTATGTTTTTATTGGATATGTTTTCTGCACCTTTGAGTTGGGCTTCTTTTCCTTCTTCTATGCCTATTTTTCTTAGGTTTGGTCTTTTCACAGTGTCCCACATTTTCTTGATTTTTTGTGTTAAGGATTTGAAAATGTGTTGCATTTAAGATTTTCTTTGGTCAATAAATCTATTTCCTCTAATTTATCTTCAACGCCTGAGATTCTCTCTTCCATCTCTTGTGTTCTGTTGGTTATATTTGTGTCTGTAGTTCCTGATCATTTACCCAGCTTTTCTATTTCCAGCATGCCCTCAGTTTGTGGTTTCTTTATTGTCTCTATTTCAGTTTTCCAGTCTTGAACTGTTTGAATTGTTTCCTTCATTCCTTCATTTGTTTGACTGTTTTTGTTTGTTTGTTTTCTTGGCTTTTTTTTTTCTTTTGCTTTCTTTAAGAGATTTGTTGATTTCATGAAATTTTTGAATTTTTGGCTTGTTTTTTCTTCCATTTCTTTAAGGGATTTTCTCATATCATCTTTGAGGGCCTCTATCATTTCCATGAAGTTATTTTTAAAGTCATTCTCTTCAGCTTCTTCTGCATTGGGATGTTCAGGTCTTGCTGGCATAGAATCCTTAGACTCTGGTGATGTCATATAAGCCTTTCTGTTGTTGAATGTGTTCTTATACTGTTATCTTCCCATCTTTTCTTCCAGTGGGTACATGTGGGGTCTCTCCCTCTCCTCTCTACCGGAGTGTGGAGGGGCAAGACAGAAATGGTAGCCTATGGTGGATGCTTTGTTCTGCCATTATGACCCTCCGCGAACTGAGATTCTTATGTAAAATAAGATTGAGTTCAATTTAAATACAAATTTTAAGAAAAAAAAAACTATCTTTAGTAGTGATGGTAGATGTAGGCCCTAGAATGTTCCAGTCTTGAGAATTTCAACCACAGCTCTGAGAATTAGTATGCTTAGCAATTTTACCAGTATGTCTAGGGAATGGAGAGGATGGTGGGTGATAGCCAGGCAATTCTACTAAGAAAAAGAAAAGGTAGGCTGGCGATTGAGAATAATTTTAATATAATCACAACTGTGTACCAAATAGGCTCTGAGGTATATTAATCCTCTTCCCTAGAGAATTATGCAACCACAATACTAGCTGACAGAAAACCACACCAAACAAAAGGCTCACAAAGGCTGGCTAGATGGTCTCACAGTACCAAAAGTAATAGAAATCCCAGGGAAAGGCTAGGTATCAGCTGGCTTTCTACAATTCTGGCCTTCCTCATCACCCCGCTCCAGAAGTCTGTCAAGGCATAGATTGAGCAGGGACTAACAATCAAATTGAATTCTCATTGTGTTTTCTCATCTTTCAGGCAGACGGTGCTATTTGTGAATTAGCAGCAATTATTAGCTGTTGTGTTGTATTGTTCTGCTCGATAGCCAATTCGAAAAAGAAAAGAAATGCTGTCTTATTCTGCTACACCAGCTGAAGGACAGGAGTTCAAAATTGTAACCTGGATTTCACTCTCAACCCTTGCTCCCTGTTGACAGGAAGTTATAAACAAATGGGTGTAGTGAAGCGCATTGTCCACCAGATGGCAGCAATGTTTCGTGTAGCTTAGATAACCTTGTGAGATTGCTTTAGCAATCTCAAGGGGCTTTATACCTAGAATAGACCAGACTTGAAAGTTTGAGGACAGAACTAGGCTAACTGGCTGTTTTGTCACATAAAAATATCGGGTTTTAACTTTAACTATTTCATAACTGTCAATATGTCCAAATCTCTTTCATTAAATGATTGGAATGCCTTATTTTGTAACATGAAATGGAACTTTTAACTCTATAGCTTTCCGGTTACAGGTTGGTATGCTCTCCCTAAATGAGTCTGGTCAGACAATCCCTAACATCTCACTTATTTAATGCTGAGTTATCCTACCCTCAGGATCAGCCTACAGGCAAACCCGAAGTCCCAGGTCACAGGGCAGAGGCACCGAGGAGCAAGGGGAAGCACACAAAGCCAGGCTGAGTTAACTGTTGGGAAGATTGAAGGGATGAGTGCAAACATCCAACGCCAGACTATGTTAAATGTCGGAAACATGTGAAGGCATTGGTATGAGTTTCCCAGGTCTGCCACAACACATTACCACACAAGAGGTGGCTAACATTAACAACAGCTGTCATTTTAAAGCTCCGAAGGTCACAACTACAGAACCAAGGTATCAGAAGTCACTCCCAGTGTAGAATCCTTTCATGCCCCTTCTGGCTCCTGATCCTCCTAATGGCCCCTGGATTATGGCGGTAGCTCCTGTCTTTGTCATCACACCCCCTTGCCTTTCTTCCTGGCCCCTGCCTCTTAGAGTTTGTCACTGGAGTTTGTGCATCTCCTAATCAGGATAGCCTCCTCTCAGGGTCCTTCACTATTACGAGACATTCAAGCGCAGGTTCGTTTTCATTTCCCAGGTACACCTGTAGCGAGGGTAAGTGATGTCATCCAACCACGTTCAGGTGGAGGCAGTTTGTCTGCTGATGTCTCCTTAGTCTCATCATCATGATTGACAGCTAGCCCATCTGGAACGAAGTCAGCCCATAGCAGTTAAAGTGGTAAGTTCCCTTAACTACCGTGCTGGTGTTGCTGGGAATTTGTCATTGGTACAAAACCACTCACTCTGGGGGCTGGTGATATTCAATTTACATTGCTACATGGATAACAAACTATTCAAATTGGATTATACTTTCTTAAAGATTTATTTTTAATTTTTAATTATGTATGTGGGTGCATGTCTGCAAGTGTTCTTATACACATGCATGCAGTGCCTACAGAGGCCAGAAGAGGATATCAGATGCTCTGGAGCTGGAGTTACAGCTGATTGTGAGCCATCTGATTTGGGTACTGGGAACCCAGCACAGGTCGTCATTTTGTTTTCCTGCTCATAGTATTTTTTATTGACTTTTTGGGAATTTCACATCATATACCCCAATCCCACCCATTTCCCAGTCCTTCCATTTCTCCCTCTATCCTTGTAGCACCCTCCCCTGTAAAACTAAAAAGGTGCTTCTCCACAGTTCCTGCCTCTCTTGCACCCATGCATTGTCATAATGGCTTCGAGGGCTGGGATGTGTCACACATTATACCCTTTGCTCTAACAGCTTTACTTGAAATGCTCATTGTAATGAGTTGCTGGTGTGGGTCATGGCCTCCAGCTCCTGGTACACCATCAATACTGGACCTCATTGGCATTCCTTTCTGATTTCCTCATGTTGCCCTGAGTCATGGAGATCCTGTGGTTATGTTTCCACAGGCTCAGTTCCTTCATGCACTCTAGCAGGTCATAGATGGGGTAGAGGTTGGGGTTGGCCAACTCCACAACCTGGATGGTGGCAGCTGAGTTGGCTAGCCCAGGCTTCCCTCATGATCATCCTCTTGAGGTGAGCTCTTCTACTGCTGTGACCTGCAAGGCCCATGGGCACTTCTCCCAGGCTTGTTGAAGGTTGGGGCCAGCTTGTAACAAGTACTTTTCCCACCAGCGTGGTCCCAGAGCCATGTCAGCCCCAAATAACACACACAGAGACACTGTATATAATCTGTACTAAATTATACATTACATTTTAAGTGAGCTATATAAACACAATACCTAAACAAGAGGAGAAATATACATATCACAAAATTGAAAATCCATTCCAAAACAAAGTATTCATTTCTATCCCATAAACTCCTTTTTACCTTTAAAAAGAGATTGGTTGTGATCATTAACCATTTATAACCAACCCCATTTAAATGAAAACAAACATTTATAAACAATATTTGGGAATTTGGGCGTTGTTCTTTCCAAACTGCTTCTTGCTGGTAGGGGGTGCTGTCATGGGGATCCTAAGAAGATGCAGAAATCCTGGCTGAGGTGGTCTGCCAGGCTGCCTTGTCCCAGCTGTTTTGAATGTTGGATCACTTGGGACGCTGTTCGGGGGTCTTGCTTGATCAAACAGGTTAGTCTGGAAGGAATCCCCAGCTTTTCATTTTCTGTGGAACCAAAAATAAAAATTCTTTTCCCCAGTAACCCGCCTTTAGACTTAAACTTGGAAGTCAAGGCATTTTAAAATATATAAATTGGATTAATTCAGCACCATTGATAACCAAGTGTATTTTAGCAGGTATTCCTTCCTTAGCAATTGAGCAATTCAAAGACAACAAAATAATAGCATACGATATCCAGACTCTCTGTACTGTCCATTTTTTATGTGGCTTTTTTTTTTTTTTATCACTCTATATCTTCTACTTTCATGTTTTGAGACGGGGTTTCTCTGTGTAAATTTGCCTGTCCTGGAATTAACTCTGTAGAACAGGTTCACTTTGAAATCACAGAGATCTGCTTGCCTCTGTCTCCCAAGTGCATCAATTAATGACATGCGCCCCCACACCCAGCAACTCTCTTTCTTTCTATTTTTTTAAATAAAATAGAAATAAACCACTTTATCCTGTTTCTTTTCCTCTCATAAGCCTACATATATTTTAAAACATAATGTAAACCTTCAGAGGTTTTTCTTTATCTGACTCCGTCTTTACTGTAAATCTTTATCTTTTTTCTGGCCATGAGTCTTTTATCTGCTAAACAGCATTGATAAAATGAAAGCCTCAGCTGTTTTAGCTGCCGTCTATCAAAGATGGCGGGGTACGTTTACCAACAGCAGTGAGAGCTGTGCTCACCACCTTGGTCTATGCTGCCATCAAGCAGCATGCTGCCATCTTGGAAATGTAGTCACTGCCAGCTATCATACACACCATTCCATTGTTAGCAGGGTCTCTTTAAAAAAAGCCATTCATTTTTGTCCTTTATACCAAGTCAGGAAACGTCTCTTAAAGGTGCCTTACAAATCTCTGCTTGTCTCTAGCAAAACAGAGCCCACCTGAGAAAAATGCTACAACCAAGAAGGCTTGTTTGTCTCTGTTCTTTTGTTTATAAAATCACTTTTAAAGCTTTTGTCAAGTTTTAAGTGGAAGTTCTTAGTACCACATTGCAGCCACCACTGTGTTACGAGAAGCTTTTTCCCAACAGCCTGGTCCCAGAGCCTTGCCAGCCACAAATAACACACGGAGACACTATATTAGATATAAAGCTGTTGTCCTATTCCTAGTGTTTCTTATTGGCGAGCTCTGTCTTAAACTATTAATCTAATCATTTCCACATGGTCTTATCATCAGAGAAAGGGTCTGGACCTCTTTCCTCAAGTCCCTATACCAGCTCTCCTGGGAAGAAGAGATAAATCTTGTGCATCTGGCTGCCAGCAAAGGGCAAGGCCAGTTCTCCCCATTTGACCACCAAGACTAGTTCTCCCATAGTCCCTGGTGGTAATTTGACTCATGGACATCAACACAGCTGTGGTAGTACAATGGACCTAGACATGGCTCTAGGCATCAGCCTAGGCCCAGATATCACCCTGGTCCCAGGTAGCAAGCTGGCATTGGGTGGATCTGTGGATATCTTCAGCCAGCCTGGGCTGTATCTGTTTTTCTTATTATTAAGTTGTCATTGGGAACAACCTCAAAGGTGAGTCATTTGTTTAAGGAAAGAGTGAAGTCAGAGGAAGTCAGAGGAAGTCAGAATGGAAACCCTGGTAGGAACGTCTGATGTCATGTTTAGCTCAGATAACTGGACAATCAACAGAGCCACACCAATCGTGGCACCTTCAGTTTTTGAGTTCAGTTCCAGCTTTTGAGTTTGATATTTCTACTGGAGAGTCCTTTGATTTTATACCCCCACTCATTTCTGATTCCTTACTGGAATAGAGTGACTAGTGATACCATTCATCTCAACAAGGTCTGACCCAGTCCTGCTTTGAACTGTTGGGATTAAGGGTGCACTACAAATACAAAATGATGGCATCTAAGTTGACATTTGAGCAAGAAAGAATTTCAGTGTGGTCTGCCTATTATTTAAGAGCAGAACATTCCTGACAGAGCTGTAGGGCTTCACACGGTCCCACTGTGGGTTGGTGAGCTTTCTGTCAGGGCCATGGTTGCCAAGGAAACTGCTGCAGGAAAGACTGGGGCTGTGGGCTCTTGGTTGATTGGTGAAGCTTAAAGCAGAATACCACACGAAAGATAGACTTTTAGTGACCAGGGCAAAAGCAAATGATGGATGCTAGAAGGGACCACATCCATCTTCTCCCTCAAATCTCATGTGGTTGACAACTCCTAGCACAGAAGGATGTAGCCTTCTCTGGACCAATCAATGAGACTTAGAAGTCATGAGCATGAACATATGTGCCCCACGAGGAACTGTTGCCTTAGTTTGTCATGGAAGTCTTTCTAATCCTCTTGAAGGCAAACTTGAGAACACAGTGACTAGGTCTGACTCAGAAATCCTTGCCCATTGTTTATTAAGGACCAGAAGAGAAAAGCTGCTGAAGAGGAGAGTGTGTGCACAGGATTAGGATATGCCACTCATTTGTTTTGCTCGCTGCACATCTGTGAACCTGTCTTCCTCTTGGCTCCCTGGAGATGACATTCAAGTTTTATTATCACATCCTATTGTTATTATTTGGGGGAATGCCTAGTACTTTTTCTCATCTACTGCTTCTACTAGCCAAATAGTTTTCTTAACGTCAAGAATTACATTTATTTATCTCTTGAAAGTGGCCAGGGCAGTACTTGGCAAGATGGCTTCTCCATAATTATTCCAGTGATCTATGTTACTGGAGTGAAAGCTGACAAGAAGTGGAAAGCACAGCCAAGCATAGAATACCTCCATGACACAGGGACGATATTATCATTTACTCAGAGACCTTTCTTTATTGCCAGCCATTCATGTATCTAATGCACTGATTTTCATGTTTCTTCTATCCCTAAAAGGTAGGTGGTGCTGCTCACACAGAAAAGAAACTCAACCCAAGAAAGGTTAAGTGACTTACAGGAGATGTCACAAGTGAGCCAATCAGATTTACTGCACACATCTCTTAGCCATTGCCTCACTGTTTCAGAGATTTGTGATAGATTTTGTAGAGTCTTGCTTATGGTACTCCTCGGGCTTTGAAGGACACAGACCTCTCATGGTGATGAAAATGTGTTTGATGAGAAACAATAAAATTAGATTTTACTTTGGTTGGGATACAACTGGGGCCCAGTAACGGTTGTGCATATTATGATGCCATCATAATACAACAGACAAAATATACTAGAAGGGAAACCTAAGTTCCAACATTTACTAGCGCTGGATGAATTTTCAAGTGATTTAAACATGTTCCTCTTCAGATCCTTTATCTCTAACTAAGGTCAATGATATCACTTTCCTAAAAGAAGAGATGAGGGAGAACAAAGCGTGCATTGAGTTTAGCATGATTCACAACATAATTTAAGTGCTTAATGAATCATTAACAGTTTTATTACTAATACTATCACTGTATGTCACTGCTGTTGTGAAGATTGTGGTTTGGGAATTGTTTTGTTGATTTTTAAGGGGTGTGGATCTAATAAAGAGCTTAACCATGCTAAACAAGTTCTCTATCATTGAGCTATATGGCAATCTCTGAGAATGTTTTAAAGGGGCTGTTCAACTTTTTTTTTATTTTAATTTTTGTAAAAGGGTCTTCCTATGTAGTCCAAGTGGCTTGCTTGCACTTGCTTCAATCTGTCTGACTCAAATTTCTAAGTACTGGGATTACAGGATGCGGGACCATGCCTGGCAATTGTTGTTAAATTTAAGCATCACTTAAATATTATTTCAAAAATCTTTGCTTCTTTCAAAGCTTAGTGAAGACAAAAAGTGATTCTATTAAAAAAAAAAAAAAAGAGGGTGGATACAATCTGGTCAGTTGATATTCTCATCACAAACAGCCAGTTACCCATTGTGAGGTTTGTGGGTGTCATTTGAATGAGATCTTCTCCATGTTTGTAAAAGAAGATAGTAAAAGCAAAAACTAATTTGCGGAAATAATTTGGAAAGTAAAATATATGACCTCCAGAAACCTTGTTTCTTAACTAAAATCTACAGAAATGGTCTTGTTTGTTTTCTCTGTGGACTGGCTAGAAATCCTTTTCTTTTGTACTGCCCCTTCATCTTGCCAGAGTCTCCGAAATACACGCCCTTTCCATGGAACAGCTTCTTAAGGACATGGCCTGACATTTCTTGGTGGCTTCCCTCATTCTGTAAATTCATTGTCACACACTCATCCCTTTCTTCCTAAGCAAACTTTCTGTAGCTGGAGAAACCATCCATAAGCAACTCAACAGCCCAGGGAAAAATACTGATTTTCCCATGATCACTAGCTGTGGGAGATCATGACCAGAACTCATAGGGAGCTAGTGAGTCATGGATCCTAGTTACCGGGGTCAGTATTTGCCACCAAGTCTCTGCTTCCCCTTCGAATGAGCAGTTCATCCCAATTTCAAATGGCGTACAATGCTCCAGATGCCCAAGCTCTGGCTGTCATAAAACAATGGTGCTACACATGTCATTTCCACTGTCCACTTTCATTTCCACTGTCCCCAAGCTCATTGGAGATATTAACAGAACTCAATTTTACCCCCTACTGTAGTTGTGGTCTCCCGACAGCTTCTTGGCTGCCCCCATTCCAGAGATGACACTTTCTCAAGCACTCGGACTGTATGTACCATAGTGTTCTTCAGAGGATGTGATGTGTAAAACACCACAATGCTTCATGCATTCCACTCAGCTCATACAGACTTTGCCTGTGGAGTTAGCCCATTGTCAAAATCATAGCTTTACTTGAGATTCATGGACCGTTTCCATAGATAATTCCAGAAGGATTTCAGTCACAGGCAGTACAGCCTGAATGTGCTCAGCACACTTTTGAATCAAATGGGCTCATCTGCATCTCAGCTTAGTTAAAAAAGCCACAACCAGAGACAGAAATGCAGTTAAAAAATTATATTTAGCATTGCATATGCTTGGGTCAAAATCAGCTCAGAATAGCAGTGCTAGAAATGAAGTCAAACTCCCAAAATGTGATTGAATCTTAGGATGTTAATGTTGAAGGAGTTGTTGATTTTGTACAAGTAACGTGGCCTGGGAAAGTAAGGGTCCATTCACCTCC
The DNA here is from genome assembly GCA_030556225.1 of Cricetiscus sungorus. Lineage (NCBI taxonomy): Eukaryota > Metazoa > Chordata > Mammalia > Rodentia > Cricetidae > Cricetiscus > Cricetiscus sungorus. Next base: position 17,981,415 of record JANBXA010000641.1, read on the forward strand.
TGGTTAGTGGGAGAGCCAGATCCAGCGCTGTTATTACGCCCAGTGCAACTGCACCTGGGACCTAAACAGTCTCATCTTTTGGATGTATGCCTTAAATGAACAACTCTGTTCTCAGACGTTATCTCACTTGATTTGCGCACACATTGTATTGATTCCTTTGTAGCAATCTATTAAATGAAGTGGGAGCCTTCAGAACATATTTGTGATTCTACCTACTTTGCCACTGGAGTTCACCCCTCAAACAGAAAGATCTCAATCTGGCTGCATCCTGGACATGTCAAGATGCCAGGAGTCGGAGGTCTGTGTGTACAAGGTAGCTTTGCTCTCTTGTCTGTTCTTGACAGATGCTCAGGGATTCAGTGTGACACAAGTAGGCTTAGTAAGAATTATTCAGTTACAGCCATACAAAGGAAACAAGACAAAAAAAAAAAAAGACAGCACATGAGATCTTGCTTCTTCCTAGCTCCTAGCTGACATTCAAAGGGATTAAGACAGAAAGAAAGAGGAATGACTAACATAGCAGCCTAATCACCTCAGAGCTGCAGCTTCTGTGAGTCCCTTCTTTGCAGGCAGTGTGGGAGAAGGAGAGTGAGCAGGGTATATAATGGGAAGTTCAACCAGCAGAATGGCACATGGTTGTACCGATGGTAGTTAGGAGGTCTGGATTCCTCCCTTATACATACAGTCTTGATACATACATTCGACTCCCTCAGAATTCCTGCCCTGACCTCGGTCAAGATGCATTTAAATAGCATCAGTGCTATTAAATAGCATCACAGTTACCATGATGAAGATGATGATGGTGGTGGTGGTGATGGTAGTGGTAGTGGTGAGTTGCAGAAGCAAGTCTTTGTTCTATAGAAGTCAAAAGTGTAATCTGTTTTTAATAAGGACACTTTAAGGTTTGGTGTGTGAGAATCCCTCTGTTGCAGGCTCTTTTTTATTCATGCCCCTGAAACATACAGCGCATAATCTATTGAGCAGGACTGCAAGCAAATTGCCAGTCGCTAATAGTCTCTGTGTCTCACCTTATTATCCTCTCTTCTATGTCAGTCTGTCCTCTGTGCCAAGTACCTTCTAACACACCACCGGGAGGAGGAGGGAGTCAGATGGCTCACCACAGCCTCTGATCTCCAGAGTCAAAGTGAGCATTGCCATCCAGATGGCATTGAAAACACCCTGTGCCAACCCAGCAGATGAAGGCTGTGAGTGGTTCAAAATGCACGGCTGACAGGTAGCCCTTCAAATGCAGTTTGGTGTGTGTTTGTGTCTATGTGCATGTGGCACTGATGTCGTGTGTCTTCCTCAGTGGCTCTCCTCCCTAAGTTCTGAATCAGGGCCTCTTACTGGACCTGAAAAGCACTGATTTGGCCTCACTGGATGAGCAACAGGAGCCTTCCTCTCTCTGCCTTTTCAATGCTGGGATTACCCACAAGTGCATCCACACCTTTGTACATGACCTCTAGGTTGTCAGAGTCCAGTCCTCACACTTGAGCAGCAAACATCGTTGTGATAGAGCCATCTCCCTACGCCAAGAAAGAGTTTTAAATCTTGAAATTTCTAAATAACCATTTGACTATATATATATTTCTTTTAACAAATACAAAAATCTATGCTACATGTAAACTGACTTAACATTCTTTTTATGAATAAAAATGGCATCAAATATGTCTCTTAATTTTGTCTCTTCCCCATTAAACCTATCTGGGATCTCACTAGGATTGGCACTGTCTGTGTAGACAAGAACATTAGTTGTTGAGTAAGGTGATGCATTGTTTAAGATCTAATAAAGTATTAGAAGATCAGAATTCAAAGCTAGCCACAGCCCATAGAAGATGGGCAGTGGTCTCATACACCTTTAATCCCAGAACTCAGGAAACAGAGGCAGATGGATCTATGTGTATTCAAGACTATCCTGGGCTACAGGAGAGTGAATCAATCTAAAAGAGAGAGACAGAGTTTACACTTTTAATCCCAATACTAGAGAGGTATATAAGATAGGAACATGGGATTCAGCTCCAGCTCTGGTAGAGGTAAGAGCTCTCTGGTGGCTTGGCTGCTCTGCTTGTCTGATCTTCAGCTTGAACCCCACTGTCTGCCTTTGGGTTTTTATTATTTATGTTACAGCTGAGCATTGGTTTCTCTCCATGATCTTTTCCCGCCTCTATTTTCTGTATCATGATTTCACACACCAAAGCCTTTCCTTCACTGGCATTGATTTCTTAGGCACTCTGCATTTGAGATGATTTGAGGTGACTTATCTGTATGAATAAACCCACATTCTAGAACAGTCTATATATTTCTGTCAGGGTTATTCATCTATAAGGGGGGGCTGGGCATCACCTAAAATGTGATTTTAATTAATTCTTAAGAGGTTTTAAAAAAGTTTCAATATCACCACTATGTAATATATTTGCATTTTACCCTGAAATGTCATGGGTACATCTCCTTAGGATGATTGCAAATACAAGAATTGCTATGTGTGAAATCCCTGTTGTTTTGGAATTTTGGCAGAGGCTGCAAAGTTGCTAAGAAAGGGTGTTAAATATCTATGCATTCTAAAAAGAGATACCACAGGCAGTATTTGCTAAGAGGTAATCCAAAGCACAGTTTGCTTCTATTTATCCCAGAATTCTTCATCTATGGAAATTGCAGACAGAGATTGATCATGGAAAGTTTGAGAGCACAGGTTTCCTCAGGGGAAGTTGCCAAGGAACAGAATATCACTCTAAGCACAATAGGAAGAAGACATTTTCCTCCCAGAAGCTTGCAGCGCATCTAGAGTAAGAATCTAGAGAATGCCTCATGAAAGAAAAGGCACTTGCTTGAACTAGGAAGATGAATTAAATATTATCAAGGGATATTTGCAAACTGGATATTCTGTGAGCGCCCCTTCTGTCCTGTTTTTACAAACAATACCACAGCTAACAGGATTATATCTGAGTCTCACCTAGTGAAATCCAAGGATTAAAGGCAATGTGTAAATCGACTCGGAGGCTAGAAGAGCAGAAAAATGCTCATAGACTAAGGGTGTCATTGCTGCAGTTGGTATGCCTCTACCAAAAAAAAAAAAAAAAAATAGAGTAATTTTTGCAAAGACTGCTTTTAGTGGGCTTCCTGGCAGGAGTTAATATCATTGGAAGAAAATATTAGATATATTCATTTAGGGTGGCTATAGGTAGGATTGAAATGGATGAAAATGATTAATCAGGGACTGTTCATGGGAATCAGGGTTGTTGAGACTCCAAGAGATCAAACCGTAAATCCCTGAAAGGGGATGTGCCAGGACTCAGGACTTGTATATCCCACTCATAGGACAGCTATGTGATAGCCTTCTTAGTCCCTTTCTTTTCTTCCCAGCTCTTAATACAACCCTGGAGGAACAAGGGAGAAAAGGGAGCGAGAAGGACTCCAGAAAGGAATGGGGCAAACAAACACTCATCATCTGATCCAGTTTCCAACCTCTAAGTTCATTTCCCGAACTTAGGCTGACATTGCTCAATAATTAGATGCATAACTGAGTGAGAGGTTAGACTCTAAATATTGGAGTCTTGTAATTAGACTCAGCTACACCTTTAAAAACACGTCAGACATGCCCAAATATAATGGTATGATGGTATAATGGACGTCTGTGACCTCATCACCCAGCAACAATGACTGCCATCTATTTATACCCTCTACATACTCTTCTACATACTAAGTTGAAGCTCAGCTCCATATGACTATTATAATTCCAAAATGAAAAATTCTAGTCTGCCATCTGATGTCATAGACTCTTTTTTACCCCGTTTGTTCTGTGCTGAGTCTAGTAACAAAAACCTTCTTTTAGTGTCTTGTGGTGGAGGGGTTGGTCTATTTCTGCATCTCAGTTCCTGTGTTTAGAGGAATGATGACATATGTGTACCCGGTGGGTATGAAGAGGTTTATCAGCCACAAAATGGAACATTATGGAAAAAACAAGGTGGGCATCCACGTCCTTCTGAAATGATTTGAGCCAAATGAGAAACAAGTGGTTTGGGGCTTTGTTGAACTTAGAAGGCGGGATTTGGGTGGGTGTCGTGCTGCTAGCAGTGCACACCCCTATTAGTAGGCATCCCCTCAAGTTGTCTATAGTCCCTGGCCCTGCACCTTCTCCTGTCTAACTCCTCAGGCAGTATGTGAACAGAAAGACAAAAGTTACTGCCCATAGCAGTTCCTCTGAGCCAACAGTGCTGTGCCAGAAGGCAGAGGCCAAGAGCGGCCAAGAGCAATGTGGTATTCTTCCCAGAATCAGTTCTCACTGGGAATGCTGAATAGACACCATAAATCACACCTCTTCACAGATGAGTTTCTAGGAATATTTTCATTCTCTGCTTCTATTACACATCCCTTCTTAGCAATAGATGCTAGAGGCCTGATCTGGCCCCTGGGAGAATTAATTCAGCAACTCTTCTCTTAGCAGTGGTGAAGATCTTCTCTGGGTGCCTCAGCATCCAGCCAAGGATGAGCGCATTGTTGCCAACTGCAGAAGTTTGGGCTCAGCGGACCACCCGAGGAACTATTCAGGTCCTCCTAGGTTTTGAATGGAATACCTAAAAATTTTACCTAGAGAAAACAACATTCGTTTTCTTTTCTCCTTCCATGAATTAGTGTAAAGTGCCACAAATACCAGGAGCCTACATCTCTCATTGGTCCAAAAGTGCCCTCCGTGCTAAGATGTGTTGGAGATTTAAGTACTTTTCCCTTACAGCTTTCTTCCTCCACACCCAGCTGTAGAACCCCCATTCTCTCAAGGTTGATAAAACAAGGTTGTTCTCATAACTTTCCTGTGTGCACTGCCCGTGCCTTGACACCAGGTGTGGGTGATGCATGACTTCCTCCTATGCTTAGCCCGTCCCCTGACTTGGATATACAAGCCCAATACTCTCTGTAATAAATGGTAGCAGCTTCCTCTTCACTTCTCATGGTGTTCTGTTAAGTGTTTCAATCCCGACAACCTCCGCCAAACTTGGTACTCTAGTCGCCAGGGCGTGGCAATGTTGCATAAGTTCTCTGTGTTAAGTCCACATTACAACAGGGCAAAAACAGTAGTTTTCTGTGACCCACTTGGGAGAACCAGTGTCAGGTACAACACATCACATTTTATAGTTTAATGGGTTGTTTTAAACAGATGACAAGTTAACTTTTGATCAAGTACAAAAGCTGTACATTTTGCTGATGTCTCACTTTATTATTTCATTTTTACTCATTTTGTGCTTTGCTGTGAGCACATCTGAGCGCCACTGGGATGTTCATGATGCGCCACTGGAATGTAGGTGTCAGAAGAAAACATCCAGTATTTGGTTTTTGTCGGAGCCCTGTGGATCCAAGTCAGTTCATCAAGCTTGCTGTGGGCGGGGGTAGTCAGGCTGCAAAGCTATCTTGCTGACCCACAATTTTTTAAATATTAAGTATTCTTTAGCCAACCATTATGGTGACAGTTACCTATGTTAGTATTGTGTTCTAACAAGATGCAGCTGTGATCTGCATCATGCCACCACAGTGTCAGAGTGCTCTATTGAGATTTGTACCTTTATGTTTTCATGTCCCTTGTTAATTAAAGCCCTCTTATTTGGATGTGAAGGTATTCTTTTAGTACTTCTTGTAAGTAAAAGAATGGATGAACCTCCTCAGTTTTACTTCATGCGGAAAAGTCTTCTCTCTTGTTTCTGAAGTTAAGCTGTAGTAGGTATAGCCTTCTGAGTCACAGCACTTTGAAGCTGTCACTGTCCCCCGTCAGCTTCCATGGAGAGATGTACTGGTACCCTTTGTGGTTTCCCTAGCAAGTGAAGGCTTTTGCCTCTTGATGCACTCAGGACTTTCTTGAACCTTAGGGCCAGCTTGGTTAGAACATGACTGTGGTTTTCTTTAGATTTATCTTACATAGGATTCTTTGTACTTCATGAACATGGATATTCCTCTCTGCTCTGCAAAATTAGCTTGAAGTCAAGAATTGTGTGTGTGTGTGTGTGTGTGTGTGTGTGTGTGTGTGTGTGTGTGTATTAGAAAATGTCAAGCATTGGAAATCAGATGAGTTAGTCATTAAACTCTTACTGTCATACCACTTGCTGAGGATGGAGAGGGTGAGAAAATAAAACTCTGGAGAATTTACATAAACATCACAACAATTGACAATTTTAAAATGGAATGACTTTATTTTGTTTCCTCATGAGTGTGTGTGTGTGTGTGTGTGTGTGTGTGTGTGTGTGTGTGTGTGAAGATTCATATGCACATTCATATCCCATTCATATGGGAGTGTCTGTGGCAGCTTCGGGACAACCTCAGATATCATTCCTCTAGTATCAGCCGTAACCGTTGGTGATTCAGGGTCTCTTACTCAACTCGAACTCCCCGAGTAGATTAGGAAGGCTGGCCAGTGGGCCCAAGAATCCACCTGTCTCTACCTCCCTTGCTCTGGGATTACAAACCCCCACATCTGCCCTTTATAAATAGGTTCTGAGGCTTGAACTTGGGTCTTCACGTTTCCTCAACAAGAACTTTATAGCCAGTACTATCTCACAGCCCTTACTTTCTTCTTTTCAAAATTAGCTCTCATTCTGGCTTATTTCCTTATTCTTTCCATGTGAGAATGAATTATGCATTGTGATACATCTTCATATTTCAGATTTAAGATTCTATAGGAGGCAGGGTGGAATCTCATTTAGTAGTTTGGGCTGTGAGTCAGAATTCTAATCATTTGACCATGAAAAAATTCATTAAGTATGAAAATCTCAGTTTCCTTATGAGAAACTATATATTCATTTCTTCACTTCTTCAGAGGAAAAGCCCGTTTGCTACTCAAACAAGCTGGAAAGGAGGAAAGACCAGATCAAGGATGGCAAACAGGAGCTGCTATACCCATATGTGACAGCTTGTTGATTTGGGGTATGTTACTCCATAATGCCCACCAACCATCCTTTCTGTGCTTACATGCCATACATGTTTGATAACATAATCTTCAACCATGACCATTTCCATATACAGTTTTATACTTGAAACTTTAATTTATCTGAGTGATACACTAACTGCTTTATCCCTTAAGACACAGAAACATAAATTTAAGTTTTTTTATCAAAATAGTGTAACTCAGCCTGAGATTGCACCACTTTTCATTTAAGTGTCTACATACTTCTTTGAATGGCTCTCTTATCTGGTATTAGAGGTAGATTTATGCTTTCCTGTAAAACTCTCTTGAGAGATGAATGGTAATAATAACAGTCACAGGAAACAGATAACAACTATTTGAGTGGCTAAAATGAACAAAAAGCAGAAGCAAACTCAAAACCCAGTGCACTAGTAGGCAGCTGTTAGGAACTCTACTTTCTATAGCATTGGCTATGTTTTATTGCTTATAAATCATAGTTAGTTCAGGCTCTGTGAGTTCCTGTGAGCCAGGTTAGTTGTTTCTGTGGGTTATCTTGTGATGTCCTTGACCCTTCTGGCTCCTGCAATTCTTCCTCCCTCTCTTCAGCAGGATTCTCTGCGCTTGGCCCAATGCTTGGCTCTCTAATGACAATTGGGATAGTTGCCAGTTTGACCACAGGGGATAGTCAATTCAGGCAATGTAGTCACTACTGCTGGGATTCTTACCTGGGGTCATCCTTCTAGATTCCTGGGAGATACCCTTGCATCTGTTTTCTATCTGACCCTGAAAAGGCCCCCTTCTCAGTCATCTCCCTTCATCCACCCCCTAATCTGATTCTGCAAGTTCACATGTCTGCCCATACCCAGTCAGATCAGAAGATCTCTGCTATTTCCTCTTCCCAGAGAGATCTGTGCACCCCTGCTTGGGCACTGCCTACTACCTAATCTCTCTGGGGCTGTGGATTGCAATATAGTGATTCTTTACTTTATAGCTAACATCCATTTATCACTGAGTATATATTGTTAGTATTGAGGCTTCTGTATTGACCTGCCCCTAAGCTTCTGACAGGATATGCCTTCAGCTGCAGCCACAAGAGCACCACTTGTGCATATTCACTAGGTTTCCTTTTAAAAGAGCCCTGCCCACATCCTCTCTCTCTCTCTCTCTCTCTCTCTCTCTCTCTCTCTCTCTCTCTCTCACTCATGTCCCACTCTCTGCCTCTTTTCACTCCTCTTCCAACAAACCTCATGTGAATCCTGTTATATATCATGGGTTCTCTTCATAGCGTTTTTTAAAACTCTTACACATATTATGTTTGTCTCTCTGGATCTAGTTTATCTCACTCAGGATGTTTTTTTTTTTTTCTACTTCCATCCAATGTCATCAAATTCCCTGAAGGCATTTTTTTTTTAATGGCTGAGTAATACTCCATCATGTAAATGTACCACAATTTATCTATTTTTTGGTTGAGGGTCATCTAGGTTTTTTCCAGTCTCCAGATATGACAGATAAGGCTGCTGTGAACACAGTTGAGCAAGTGCCTTGTAGTATGATTAAGCATCCTTTGGGAATATGCCCAAAAGTGGTATCGCTGGGTCTTGAGGTAGACTGATTCCCAATTTTCTGTGAAACCTCCATAATGATTTCCAAAGTAGCTGTACAAGTTTGCATTCCCACCAGCAAAGGAGGACCCTGCATTGGACCAACCTAAGACCTCTACATATATGTGATAGTTGTATTGCTTAGTCTATGCGCAGGACTCATAACAATGGGAGCAGAGGCTGTCCCTAATCCTTTGACTGGCTCTTGGGTACTTATCCCTCATACTTGGTTGCCTTGCCCAGCGTAGATACCAGAGGAGGTACTTAGTCTTTGGGCAACTTGATATGCCATGCTTTGCTGATACCCATGGGAGGGCTGCCCCTTTCTGAACAGAAACAGAGGAAGTATGGATTGAGGGAAGGTTGGGGAAGGGAATGGGTGGAGAAGAGGGAGGAGAAATTGCAGTCTGGATATAAATAAATTGCAGTCTGGATAAATTGCAGTCTGGATTTTTCTTTTTTAAGAAATCATAGAACCAGAAGGACTCTCATAGGGAAGTTCTGGGCAAAATTATTTGTGACCTATACTCCCCACCTTACTATTTAGTCTCTACCCCAACCCAAATTGGTATCCATTCTAATGTTACCTATTTAAATCTAGTCCTCAGGGTGGGCTACATGTCTTTTGGGGTTCACTTTTGTCTTAGTAACTATAAGCATTCTTTGCTTTTTAAATTGAACCCTTATCTGTCATTTTTTTCCTTGTGATTTCTGAGTACTTAATCAAGTGTGATCTCACAGCATCTCAAACCTCTTTATTCATACTAGATGCAAGTTGTCAGTACAAAAAGAGCAAGCTTAGAAATATTTTCTAGGAAACAGCTGTCCTAAAATATGCCTACACTTCCATATCTACTACTCAGGATATAGGAAAATAAATTAACAGGAATTTTACTCTTGAATTTTGGTAAATGTACTGATTGCTTTGTTTCTGTATCTTTGGTCTTAACAAATGTAATATTGGAGAAGATAATGTCAAATCATATAACCACCAACCATTAGAGAAATATCACAAAGGGGATGGTGAATTCTGCCAAAACTCAAATCAGAGCTGTCCGAAATTAAGATGCTAAGTAAGACCAGACATCCACACCAGGCTCCTAAAAGCAACTTTCTCTTTCATCATCACTTCAAGCACATAATTTTCACGAAATAAGAGTGATCTCAGCTTTTCATTTGCAGCTTCACAGCAACATTGAAAACAATGACCAAGATAAAGCTCAAAATATTGGCTGCACCCAAAGAACACGGTAAGTTGACTCAGAGAAATCGATGCTCAAAAATTCAGAGGGAATAAATAGAAATAACCCTTCACAAGTGAGCAGATACTTTTAAAAAGCAGATCTAATACAAAAACCTTTGGGAAAACATACTGCTTTGTTACCGCTGCTCCCCTAACAGATGGCAATTAAGGAAGTCAGTAAGAACCTAAGGGCATCTACAATGGCAACATTTTAAAAGTTTCAAAGCTGTCCAAAGTTTTTGTGCTTGCCAAATTTATATTTTAATTATCATGTTTTGTCTCATGGCTTCTTAGTCACACATTCACAATCATAGGTACCAAGACAGACTCTCACAACTCTGTTATTTTTTAGGAGTTTTTAAAATTTAAATTAGAAACAAGCTTGTTTTACATGTCAATCCCAGTTCCCTCTCCCTCCTCTCCTCCCCTGCCCCCCACCGTCTCCCTATCCAATCCCTTTTCTGCTCCCCAGGAGGGTATGACCTTTCATGGGAGATCTTCAAAGTCTGCCACATCATTTGGAATAGGGCCTAGTCCCTTCCCCATGTGTCTAGGCTGAGGGAGTATCCCTCTATGTGGAATGGGCTCCCAAAGTCCATTGGTACACTAGAGATAAATACTGATCCACTATAAAATGCTCCATAGACTTCCCAGTCCTTCTAACTGACATCCAAGTTCAGGAGGTCTGAGATGGTCCTATGCTAGTTTCCCAGCTGTCTGGGGTCCATGAGCTCCCCTTTGCTCAGGTAAGCTGTTTCTGTGGGTTTCTTCAGCCTGGTCTTGACCCCTTTGCTCATCACTCCTCCCTCTCTGAAATTCCAGGAATTTTGCTCAGTCAGTGTTTAGCTGTGGGTGTTGGCTTCTGCTTCCATTAGCTACTGGATGAAGGCTCTAGGATGGCATATAAGGTAATCATCAATCTCATTATAGGGGAAGGACATTTAAAGTAGCCTCTCCACTATTGCTCAGATTGTTAGTTGGGGTCACCCTTGTAGATCTCTGGACATTTCCCTAGTGTCAGATTTCTCTTTAGATCTATAATGGCTCCCTCTGTTATGGTGCCTCTTTTCTTGCTCTCCTGTATTTTCCCCCTGACTCAATTTTCCTGCTCCCTCATGTGCTCCTCTACCTACACAGGATCTGACTCCAAACTGATCTGATTAGGAGCTTCCATTGCTCCTAATCATTTGCTTGGATCTTGTCTTTAGCTGCCTTGGCAGTTGTTACAATCAAAACCCAAGTGGGGCAAAGAGCGTCTACTGTCCCAACATTAATCAGGGGAGTCAACTCTAAGACCCCATTTTCCTTTATTCAGTCATGGCAGTTATCTGACCAATGTCTCAGTCTTTCCTGTGGCCATAGGCAAATGTCATTAGCTCTTACATTCTTTCTGTCTTCATGCTGGCATGAGGGATTCTCCCTTGCTGTTGCTAACCCTGTAACTATGAGTGAGAGGAACCCATGTTTACTTCCTAACATATATAATGGTGTGGCTCCTTGCTTTGATTTTACTACAGCGTACCATGTCATGACATCCTCTTTTGTCAGTATACATTTTCTCATGGAAGTTGCGTGGGAAACTTAATCTTTCTTACAATTTTCTGGGTCCTATCAATCTTCACCTCACAGTGTTGCCTACAGATGCTCATGGCCTTTTGATCAGCTCTCCTCTGGGAGCTTCTGTTATTCCAGAGCTGGAGAGGGGGAGATGTAATCAAGGCCAGGAAGATTTCATACAAGCAAGTAATAAAGCTTGCATTCCTACTATATATATAGGAAAGAACTAGGGAGTAGCAGCAGAGAGGGAAAAAATACCCTCATATTCTACAAGTTCTAACAAACTTAGATATGAAAATTGGGGCTTAAACATCAGTTTAAAAAAAAACTCTGGAATACTTTAAAAGAGAAACTAGTGCATCCTTGCATTTCAGAAAGATAACTCCAAAGCCAGGGCTAGTACTCTAGCTTATTGAGTGTATTTGGTTTATAGTAATAGGAGAATATGGACAAAAGACAATTAACAAGAGTAGTTTGTTACAAAGTCTTGAGTTATGTCACTTTATTAAGAAAACTGTTAAGCAACTGAAGGTGTGGACAGAACCAAGAGAGTAACAGTAGTCCTGGACTCTGACCCTAATGTGACTTGTGTATGACAGTTCCACAACACAGCGCTTCTTCTGTTCTTCTACTGTAAGAATGTCTACTTGACATTTCCAGGGAAAGAATTTCATATAGCGTATATCATAGTCATGTGATGTAGAGGGCTAGCAAACAGAGGTGGGCCATTCAAGTGCTGGTATGAAGGGATCTTATGATCAACAAAGCTCATCTGTGTCTTGCTGTGAGTTAACACACATAAGAGGGTTAAAGAGCAATTGGTCAATAGTCATACAGAAGAGATGAGAAAAGGGAGACCAATCACAGAACACAGTATACACATGACTTGCACTTGAATATGAAATTTAAATAAACGATAATAGCCCCTCAAGATGAGAAGATAGGACAATGGAGTGTCAGTGAAGATAGGGCTCCTATCCTACAGATTTCCCCCAACTGAATCGACAGCTTGCTGCTTGGGGACAACCACTTGACAACTATAGCTGAAGACATTTTGGTTCCTAGGAAAACTACTGAGGCAAATACTGATTGGCAGTTCATGGCTCTTCTCCCCAAGTCCCCTTCCTCTTTGAAAGTCCCTTGAAAAATAGTTGGCCAACAGCAAGCCACCTTTGGGATCCCTCCTTTTGGGCAGCTCTGTGAATGTTGATCCAAACCCTAGGCCATTTTGTTCACAAGTGTGCTACTCTCACTCCTTCCCTTCAGTAAACATCTCTTGATTATACACTCCTGTGTTGTTTGTATGTTTCAATTTTTTGAACTTGAGACGAACCTGGTACTAGCCTCTAGAATTGTTAGCTTTGTTGATCATAAGATCCCTTCATACCAGCACTATGCCCTTCTGAGTCTATTGACCAGACTCTGTTGCACTTGAAGAGAACTTTGATAATTGAGCTCTGGAAGTTATACAGAAAAGGAAAATGTTTGCAGAGGTAAACTATTGGTTCCCTTACTAAATTTCTAGATTTGGGATTCTAAGTGCCTATGCACCATGGCCAGCAATATTGAGACATGATTTGATAACTCAAAAGAAAAGTCACTGGATATCCTTAATGTGACTGCACTCCTAGAAGTCATTGGCATGAAAACTATCACCAAATAGACCATAAAAGAAAAAGAATTAAACTTGTATGCTGTAAAAAGTGATTCATGACACTTAAGAGTACCAAATTTTTTAAAGGCATAGAAAATTGTTGCTTTATTGTTAGTTACAAAGTTATTAGTGATCATGTAGACAAAGAGAAAGCACAATAAAATAAGAGATGGTGTTCAGGACCAACAAATCAGAAGTGTAAAAGCAGAAATGGTAACTATAAAATGGCATTGTTTGTTCTGGAATTTTGTAGATGGAGAGAATATCATATCAGGTTGCAAAAGCAATGTTTAATGTTGAAAACTGCAAGATACTCAAGAACATAGGAACCTCTGTGTGCAAATGTGGATATGAACATATAAACAAGAAAGAAAGAAATATTTATACAATACTAAAAGAGAAGATAATTGAGGATGCATCTTTGGGAAATGGTAGTATCAATAAGGGACTACTTTTAGAAAAAGAAACCATCTATTCTTTAAAGTAGAAAACCAAGAGGAACAAAGCAGAGGAACTTGGTAGTATCCTCACAAGTGGGAGGATAGGTTAGCCATATCTGCAGAGAATGATGAGCTAGAGGACTGAGCCAAAGGGTGACTGAGTTGAACAGAGTGGTAGGAAGTAGGAACATGCTCTTCAACAGAAGAATTCAAAGCAAAAAAAAAAAAAAGACTCACCTGGCACCAGAAATTACACCTGTAGAAATTTCTGCAAGACAAGTTTGGGACCTTTAAAATAAAGTTCTTAGCAAGTTCCCAAGTATCCATGCAGGAGGATAAATGGTATAATGATGAACGATGCAGAAAAGTGTGTTCTTCTCAAGATGGATGCAGATGTTGAGTTGTTAGGGAAGACAATTAAAGAGGTTTCACTAGAGTATTCAAGCCATAAAAGGGAAAGTGGGCAGTAGATATAATTGATCAACTGAAGTTAAAGAAAACAAAGATCTAGAAATCTTTGCTAATTAAATCACATGTGTAATAGTAAAATAAGAGTAAATGAGAGAGGCAGTGGAAAAAGGGGTAATTACAAAGGACAATGTCAAAGTTATGGTTTTTAATTTAACATTTAAGAGAAAACAATACTTAACAGTATAAAACTAATGTGATTTAAAATGATTGGGAAGCTGAGCTTCATCTGTGGGACAGTTTATTTTCTTTGGAAATTAAATTTCTTCAAGTTTATGGCTAGAGTTGAGGGAGAGATGAAGAGTAAACCAGATATTAAAATCCTCAAAATATGAGCATCGATGACACAAAGACTGATGTGTGATCATATTCTTTACAACCAGAGGGTGGAAGAGCAGCATGCTGTGACTACAGATTAAACCCCAGATATTTATAGAAGTAGAGACACAGGACGATCCCAAAATGTGAGGAGAAAATAGCATGAATACCTTCAGAAGATTTTAATTATGTAGAGGTCGGGCGAAAAGAACACTGTTAAATTAAAATGCCCCATTAACAAATATAATAATATCAAGTACACTCATTTATATAATTCCAGTGTCACATTCTGAAAGTCATACTCAGCATGTAGAATAGAATAACAAGTAAGCAATGTAAATTCTTAAACTTAAATGAGAGGCATAACGAATATTTATGAACTTGCGAGGAACCATGCTTAATGAAGGAAGTCCGCCTGTATATTGACAAAAGAATTATCTGATCACTAATATTGACTGTGTTTCTACTGACTGCAATGAAATTGAAGTCGATATAAGCTAGTCTCAAAACTACAAAGCCCTGGAAAAGGAATAAGAGGAAGACATTGAAGAAGAGGAAGGAGGTAGGACTCTTGGAGACATAGGGCTGCTGACCTCTATCAAGCCAGTATCAGTTCCTATGAGGTGTTTGAGAGATGGACTTGGGGCTGGTGGAAAGACTGCAACACACGGATATTGAAGGTCGCATCGACCCAATACTCACCATTCAAAAAAGAACATGGCTGGCACGTGATTCCATTCTAAACAGGATTAACTTGTGTTTGTTTTATGGATGGTTGTTTCCTAACAAAATGTTCAAAATACTAGATAATTTCATAAAAAGGAAGGCATCAACATGCTAAGAAATAGTTTTTTTTTTTTTTTTTTTTTTTTTTTTTCCAAGAAAGCACCATTAATGGAAAATAGCATACTAATGTGGTGATAGAAGCTGTTTCTGAGTGGTGAGATTGCACGTGTTTGTTCCAGTAGCTCATGGATTCTCTACAATGAACATCTGGAAGTGGTTTCCAGAGGCCATTTATTCCTTTACTTCTCGTGGTACTAACACTTTTGATGTTATGTGATTGTCACCTATGCCTCGGCTTATAAGGTGGTTACATCTCAATAGACTCATCATAAGTTTAGAATAATATAAGCCAAAATTGCACTTATTATACCTAATATAGTAGCAGTGATGACTTAGCAACACAACACATTATAGATGATCAGTTTTATTTCTTTTTGTTGCTGTTATTTTCGATAAAGTCTAATTTAACTATTTCTTATATGTTTTCACGAACGAAAAACAACAGTTAAACAATGGATTTGATTAAATACTTTGTCTTGCTCTGGGCCACTTAAATAACAACCCTTGCTAAAAGATTTAGCAATCTGACATTATATTGGAGAGTCTTCCTCCTTTTAAAAAATAAACATTAGAGGACCTTGGCACCATGTAATCTGGTAAAGGAAACTATGGGTTTGTTGAGCTTTTGCCTTTAAAACAGTTTTCAAAAGTAACAAGTGTTCAGGTGCTCGGGTATTTGACTCGGTTGACTCATGTCATAGATCTAATGGGGAACAGAAATGACATTGAAGATTCCAGATTCAGATGGAGGGACGGCATTTGATGAAGGGTCTAAGGGAAGTGATAACAGGTAGTTGGCATAATGCGAACTTAGTTTGGATACAGTGTTTTAGACTAGGGAAGAGAAATTCCCTAGCAGCTGTGTGTCTAATTAGATCATTGCAAAGAGATGGAAGAAACGGGCTTTAGAGGAACTTTCTATGTGGTGTAAATGGGGTGTGACACTGTAGTGATCCATTGAGCTAAAATGCTTTTGATATTCTTGGATTTCAGGTTTGTGTTTCTCTGTCTGCAAAAGTATGCTGAGACTGCCTTACAGGATGCAGCCATACTTTGGGACTGAAGCTCGTTCACAGGCCAGAAACCCTAAACAGTAGAAAAATCTTTTCCACCACAGATAAGGATGATGAGTGCACTTTTTCTAAAATGCAGATTTCTAATACAGTTCCACTTGAGGTGGCTTCTGAAGCAGAGGGAACGATGGAAAGTTTATAGACAGCTACAACAGGTGATCTGCAATGGAGGCACCCCAGGAGGAAAGGTACATAGTAGAAAGCTTCCTACAAGCTTCATTAAGGAGCAAATGATAGACGCACTGTGACAGAGGAACAAATTCAGGGGAAAACAATTGGTGGAAGTTCCAGCTTTGAGGGAAATGACCAGGCTCTGTTTTGGTACAGTGAGTTCTACTCCTTAATGGTATTTAATTAATCTTGATTCACTCCTGCTGTCCCTTTGGCATAGTTTCATACCAAAAGATAGTTAATTCTACCCTTCATTTGGCCTTGCCTTTAGAAGAAGAGACTATCCATTTTCTCTCCTCTGTTTTGCTGCTGAAGTCACACTGGATGTGTTAGATGCCTTTCTTCCTTGGCTCCCAAGTTTGTCTTCAGAAACATCCCAGAAAGTAGCATTTGAGTTCTCCTGTTACTCACCCTCAATTGATCTCTCTATACCATTTTTCTTATTATACATCACTCTCCAAAACAAATTTGTTTCCTTTTCATGTAAGATTATCTATGACCATTCTAATTCTGAGTGAAGAATGGAATTTGTTTATGTTCATTTCTTCAAATAAGTTTTTAAAAACTTTGTCCCAGAGAACTATACTTGTATTTCTCTAGAATATACATTGTTCTGATGGGCATCCTCATAGAATTACCACTACTATGAAGACGAGTGTTCAGACAAAATGGTCCTCAAGGACATCATCACTTTCTGACATGGTGGAAAAGAAAGAAATGTTTCCAAAGAAGGGAGAAAATCAAATGAAAGCCATCCCAAAAGAACACCATCTGGCCTGCAAGATGTGTGGGGATGGAAGACTCATGTGCTGAGGGAAACACAGTTTCTGAACATCAAAAATGAACGCCCCCCACCCAAAGTAGGTCATTCATCATAGCCAATTCCAAGACCACACTTCTCATCTCTTTCTTCTAATTTAGATTTTCTCTGCTGACATAGTGTATGTGTGTATATATGAATTCAATTCTCACCTCAGTGTGGTTTATATTTGTGTTGTAACTAAATGGCTTCATCTCAAGGGTGATGTCATGGGGCATATGCTTCTCAATTACAATATCATCTTTTTTAATTGAAAAATGAGAGAGATGTACATTTGAACTCAGTTTTTGAAGCATACACACACATAAACACACACACACACACACACACACATACACACACACACACACACAAAACCCAGTATCTTTTTTTCATAGCTGTCTCCAGTATTGGCTTAATAGTTGAAGTTATATTCAGATGGAAAACATAGACAGTTTCTTTCAAACCTAGGTAGTTTTGATAGTTGGTGTCTAGATAATGTTTTAACAGGATTTATTGTTGTGTTGGATAATCATAGTTGCCAACTTGACATAATATGGACAAGGTTCTGGGCAACCTGTAAGAGATTATCTAGATTAGGTTAAATGAAGTGGGAAGACTCAATTAAATGTAGGCAATACCATCCCATAGGCTTGGGCCCTAGACAGACTACAAAGGACAGAGCAAGCTGAATACTGGCGGCCATCATCCTCTTTCTAAATGCTTCAAAGTCATGTGACCAGCTGCCATGATGGGCTGTATCCTTGAAACATGGACCAAACTAGACTCTTTCTGCCTAAAGTCTCCTTTGTGGTACTATTTTTATCACTGCAACAATAAAAGCAATTAAGACAAATTAAATGATATTGCTGATTAAAAAACAACCATAATAATTAGTTAATTTTCAATAAAACACATCATGGAGTATAGATGGCAATCCATATCAGCCTTATAGGCAGTTTCTACAGTAGTTTAGCTATATAACAATTAAGTTACCAAAAGGTGATTTGTCAATATTGGAATCAAAATACGGGGAATAGAACTCCTTTTTTCTGATAACAAAATTATTTTCATAGCCTGTTAGATACACTCAAATTCATATGCAGGCCCCCTCCCCATCTCTGCTCCAAAAAGCTCTGGGAGGAATGAGTCCTCCAGGGAACAACAGAGAAACTTGTTAAAATCAGATTCATTGACACGTCCCGATATTCTGACCCCTGTCTCTGTCTGTTTTCTTCTTTCTGTGACTGAAAGCAACTGACAAGAACAATTTAAGGAAGGATTTAGTCTGGCTTACAGTTTAAGGAGTTAATGGTCATTGTGCCTGAGAAAGCCTGAATGTTGAATGAAGGTGCTCATCTTACTGTCTCCTTTTATTCAGTCCAGACCCCAACCCCGGGGACAGTGCTGTCTACATTCAGGGTGAGTCCACCCCAATCAGGTACGCTTGCTTTTCAGGAAACACCCTCGCAGATATACCTAATGGTGTATTTCGATTCTAAACCCAATTGACTTGGAAATGAATGCTAAGAATTGCAGACTCATCCTTTGCAGCTTAACAAGCACTCCAGGCCTGAGAAGCAATGGGCTGTGAATCCCTTTAAGTCTGCTGCTGCCTTTTGTTTCCATGTGGATCTAGAAATCCCACTTAGGCTAACATGGTTTTTCTCTGGACATGTGAACACATCTGGGGGCTTCAGAAAAGCTTGCTAGTCAGGAAAAAAAAAATCATTCTATATCAATTGTATTCATTCCCACTCAATGTACGTTTTTTTTTTCTTTTCTTTTTTTTTTTTTAATTGAGTATGAGAAGCAAGAGGTAGGGACACCATGATGTAAAGCCCACTTGACCTAGGAAGGTGTTTTTCTACAAAATATCACTGCAAATAATTAACTTGAAAAAAGAAGTTCTCTTTTAAGAGGACTTCGAGTATGTAAAATTTTGTTGCTGGTTATTGATTTTATTGAAATTGCCAAAGTGAAATTGCCAAAGACATACTGAGTAATAGTCAGCTCAACTTCTTTCCCAGTACTCCAATTACCAAACGAAATGTCTCATTCCTCATATTATAAGCCCATCTGTCCATTCACTCTGTAAACACTATTGAGTGTTTATTATGGGCAGCTGTGATTTTCAGTTTTGATGCAGGAAATCTCTGCTGTGAAGTATGGAGTTGTAGGACTGGGACTTTGGGGGTAGCATACAAATGGAGGAAGAGAGAGAGCCTCACTTCTGATCAGGCAAAGTGCATGTGGTAGCAGAGATGAAATCAGCAAAAATCACCAGAGCAGGCGACACCTGAAGTGAGTAGAGAGGGCAAGGAGAAACCCATTAAATGAGGCAAGGAAATAAAGATTTTCAAAGAGATTAAACAGGGGCTGGGGGGATGGTACAGTTTGTAAATTTCTCGCTGAACAAGCATAGGCTTGATAACATGAGTTCAGATGCCAAATACATAAAATCTGGGGACAGGGTAGGGTTTGGGGAGGCAGAGTGGTGGTAGGCAAATTTGTGTGGGGGGGTCCCTTCTTGCCAAAACAGTGGATAAGAGATTCAGAAGGAGACCCTGTCTCAAAAAATAAGGTGTGAAGCCATTGAGGATAATATCCTATTAATAATTTGACAATTCTTGGTTCCCACAAACACTCACATAGGTAAGGGCATTACACAGACATACACACACACACACACACACACACACACACACACACACACACACACAGAATAAGACTGATTTGGTTGGAACATAGACTGCAAATGAAGACATGGGATATGATAGGAGGTAAGAGAGCGATTCCATGACACATCTTATACAAAATATGGAGGACCAATGTGAAAATGAGTCCTCATATGCTTTCAACAGAGGAAATTGCACGAGTGAATTTAACAGAGATAGCTATAGCAATTTGAGGTTCCTGCAGTCACACTGAGGCGAGGCTGAAAATCCTGAGTGAAGAAGTCACAGTACGCCATGCAACTTTGAACATCTTGCTTCAGCTCTAAAACATTCATGCTTTATGCAATCCATTGGCTCTGAGGGCTTACTTAAGAAAAATGTATAGCAAAGAAGGATAATAGCTGAATTAATTCAAAACTGTCATCACCCCAAAGGGCTGAGAAATTTAGTAGCTTTGCACAAGAAGTTTACTAGAAGAAAATGATTTATTGCAGAAGAGTCAAATCATATAAGGCCTTAATGAATTTGAAGATAAGGCAGTCATGGTGATGAGGTGATGAAATTGAAGATGAACACTGAGGAATAGGAAAATCCTGGGTGATGATTGAGTGTTACATATGATCATAGACAGAAATCTCTGTAGCAGATAGTATCTTCAAATATCTTCCTAATCCAGACAAACTACCTATCTCATCCTTGAAATCACAGTGGATGGGAGTGTCCAGAAATTAGACAGCATGTGATATGCTTGATCAATTATATATATTTGTTTCTTTTTTGGGGGGACCAAAAATTAGAATATATGCTATCACTATTTTGTTTTACTTGAGTCTAGTATATTATTATCTTTGCTCTTGCCTAGTTCATCAGAGGAGGGAGACACAGAAGAGAAAAAGAGAATATTCAATGTGAACAGTAATGAGAACCAAATGTCCACAAGAGAGAAAAAAATCTATTTTCCCAATCACTTTCTAGTCAGTTTCCTTTGATGTTGGGTAGAGTAGCATGTGCTTCTCTGCTCCTGGGAAGCTGAAGCAAGAGAATCATGAAATTGAGGTCAGCCTGGGATGGATAGTTTATTCTCAGCCCTGTGGCTTAAATGACGGTACCGCCCTCACCCTATAGGTTCAAGTATTTAAACACTTGATCCCTAGGTGTTTGGGGGAAGTTTAGATGATGTAGCTGTTTTAGAGAAAGTGTGTTACTGGGAGTGCACTTTGGGATTCTATAGCCTCATCCTACTTCCAGTTTACTCTCTCGTATAACCTCTCAGCTTCCTGCTCCTGTCAGTCATGCTTACTGCTTGTTGCTCTACCCCTTGATCCTGATGGACTCTTATCCCTCTGCAACTGTAAGAAATAAACTCTTCTATAAGTTGGCTTGGTTATGGTGTTATATCAAAGCAATAGAAAAGTTACTGATACATTCATGGGCTGCAGAGTAGTGAGACTAGGTTTTAGAAAATTTAGCCTGGTCTATGTTGTGAAGATGTGTGAAGATGTGATTGTTGGAATGAAGAGCTAAATGTCCAGTAGCTAGGCAGGACAAGGCAAGGACAGCGAGCTCTGGGGAAAAGAAAGGAGGAATTGCAAGCTGAATGCAAGGAAAGCAAGACATGCAGGAGGAGAGGTAAAAGCCACAAGTCACATGGAAACACACAGATGAATAGATATAGGTTAATTTAAGTCATAAGAACTTGTAAGACAATAGGTCAAACTTACACAATTAATAGTTTCCATGTTGTTTTTTGTGAGCTGGAGGTGTAAAGGAAATTCTGGCCTACAAGTCTGGTCCTCTGTGATATAGCTCTTTGGGTGGAGTGGGGGGGGATAACCTCCACTCATAAATTAAATATTTCAATTATAAGCACTATCCATCCATCAGATTAGCTACAATATCACTTTTCAGTAATAGTTCCTATGAGGAAGTAGAGAAAAAGATATAATTCATTAGATGAGAAAATGAATGACTTCTTCTGTTTAAGGGCAATTTGTGTTTCTCTTTGACATAAAGTCCATATTGCATACTCTAAAATCATTTTCTGTGCACATTATTCTGCTGTAAAATTGACTGTGATAGCAAGTCAACGTGGTGAATATCTACACATAAATCACTGGTTCACTACCTTATAATATGCATACATGATACTTGTACATATTACATATTATATAGCCATAGAATATATCAGTAAGATATCTGTTTCCAAATATAACTTTTTAAGAAGCATTACTGAAGGGAAAAGCCAAGTATGAGTGTACCCTAGTTTTAATTTTATATACTTTAAAAGCATATACTCATGTAAAGAGGTGCTCATGATATTTTATAACCAGATGTAGAACAAATGGCTTACAACAGTTAATTTGGAGGCTTGAATGGAACATGAAATGTGGAAAGGGATTTTTTTCTTTCCATTCCATGCCTCTTTCAAGTGCTTTTGTTGTTTTTTATTTAGTAAGTCCTCATGTTACTTTGGTTTAAGGGATAAAATAAACTTTCTTTCAGGAACTGTTCTAACATGTCATTTATACCAGGGCTATTTAAAGAACTAGTACTTGGCAAACTGAGCAACGTGTGTCAGAATGTAGCTCAGTTCAGCCTTCTTTATCCAATGGCATTTCCTTAAAAATACAGTATCAGCTGAAGTAAATTGCACTATTGAAAAAGTCGGTTGACTTTCTAGGGCAGGCTCCTTAATCCTCACCAACCATCAGCAACCCATTCTCCTGGGCTTTTCAGACAACACTTTGTAAAGTGTTGGTTCATAATTTAATATGAAAAATTATTTTTCCACTTGTATTTCCTGTCTTTTTTTTTTTTTTAGGAATAATACTCATTTCAGGGATACGGGGAAGCTACTTTCTTGGGTAAAATTTTGTATTGTACCTATGATGTCTATAAGCTTTCAGGGAACCAGTCTGGCACAGGTTATACCATGTTTTTTAACAGGAAGATTTGAAGGTATCACTCTGTCTCAGTACTGACAAGCAGAAGAATACAGAATTATCTATGGAGAATACATCCTCATATACTCAGTTCCTTGTGCAACAGTTGTTTGCTAGTTTTCCACCAAACACTTCACACTTTGGAAGATAAAGTTATCATTTCTCCACCTCTCTCATAGAAATGTAGATACTGACCTACAAAGCAGTAGAAACTATATGTCTTCTCAAATGAGAATTAATGTGAAAGGGATTATACTAAACATTAAATGTCATGTCTTACATACATGTGCAAAATGACTTCTTAACCATCTATGAAAGACAACTGAATAATAACATTTTCTACACCATAATTAACTTGAGAAATCAAGACCAAGTTCATGTGATACAGTAAGCTATCATGCTATCACGATAAACACATCTTTTAATTGCTGCTCTAACCTACTTCGAGAAAAGTTCACTCACCAAGTGGGTGAACCTTGAAATATTTGTTTAATTCTGTATTCTAAACTTTTGCCCATTGTTTAAGTAAACCTGAAAAACATAAACAACCTACGGTGATAGAACAAAAACAAAACAAAACAAAACAAAACAAAAACCTAGCTATTTCTTACATTAGTTTCAACTAGGAATTGCAGTAAGGATGGGCAGGAAGAGAATGTTAATTATGTACACAAAAAGCAGAAAGGGCAAAGGACACACGAAGGGGTGGACACACAGAGAGAGGTACAGGTAAGCACCCACACACACACACACACAGAATGAGATTAACCTTGGACATGCTTTTGGCATCCCTAGATCACTGGTTCTCAACCTCCCGAATACTGAGATCCTTAGTACAGTTCCTCATGTTGTGGTGATCCCCAACTATGAAATTGTTTTCATTGCTACTTCATACCTGTAACTGCACTGCTGATATGAATCATAATGTAAATATCTGTGTTTTTCAATAGTCTTAGGTGACACTTTGAAAGGGTCCTCCAATCCCCATCCCACAAAAGGGTCTTGGACCACAGGTTGAAAACTATTGTCCTGGAAGTCCTATTCTCAGTTTTATTCTCCCCTCCTCAAAGATCTCTACTCCTTAGGTCTGAAGGAGTTGCCTATTCCTGATTTGTTGAAGTTCATTTAAGCATCTTTCTGTTATTTGCAAACAGCCTTGGAACACCTGTTTGTCATTCTTTCTTTACTAATTTCCAGTGTCCAGCAACCAGGATGACCATCACTAGGCCTGTGGTGCATTTTGTTTATGATCTAACAAATAAAGCTTGCACAAAGATCAGGGGGCAAAGCTAGCCACAGCCATAGAGGCCAGGCAGTGGTGGCACACACCTTAAATTCCAGCACTCAGGAGAGAGAGGCAGATGGATCTCTGTGATTTCAAGGCTGCCCTGGGCTACACTGGAGTGAGTCAGTCAAAAGAGAAACAGAGCTCACACCTTTGAGCCCAGCGCTTGGGATGACATGCCTTTAATCCCAGCGCTAGAAAGGAATATAAGGCATGAGCTCAGTGTAGTCTCAGGGCAGTCTGAGCTTTGGTGGAGAGCATTGCAGTCTGCAGTCACTCTGAGGACAGGATTGCCCCCACTTTGGTCTATCCTTGGTAGAGGTAAGAACTGTTTAGGGGCTTGGAGGCTTTGCTTGATCTCCAATATCTATCTCTGGGTTTCATGCTACAAGACCCATTAAATACAGATGCTTACAACTCTGTTTAGTTAGGGCCTCCAAATCTAGGTTTGAGCAATTAGTACATAGATACATCATTCTTAATATTTCTTCTCTAGACTTATCTCTTGCAAGAAAAGATGTTAGGTGCAAAACATTTAATAATTCTCATTTAAAAATACATTTTAAGCATATGTATGCATCTCTGAGGGTACTAGGGGCCTTGGCTTGTGTCTGGAATCTGACTCTGTGTAAGATAGCTTGAACTTTAAAATGCATGAGCTTGTCTAACTTACACTTAAATTCCCAACTGTGTTTCTTTACCAGTTGTCCCATCACAATGAAAACTCCTCCAGCCTTTTTCTTCAATGATGATAAACCCAAATTGCCAGCTTTTGATTAGAGAGTTAAAACATAAAAGTCATTTGCTCCTTAGGGCACATTTATAATGGAAAAAATGGTGAAAAGCAATAAATTTAAATCAATTATTATCTGGAGTCTACAGTTTTGTTTTATATTTATAGGTATTTTGCCTTCATGTGCACCTGTGTACATAGGTACCTGGTGCCTGTGGTGTCAAAAGAATTCTCTGGACTTACAAAGTGTTGTGAGCCACCATGTGGGTGCTGAAAATGGAACCCAGGTCTTCTGGAAGAACAGCCAGTGATCTTAACTGCTGAGCCATCTCTCTGTCCCTGAGTCTACTGCTTCATATTCCTCCACAATGTTTGGTTTGTGCTTATGGCTTCCATATTGTTCTAGTCTCTCATTTCTCTCTCAGTATATTTTTCTTGCCATCTCCACTGCATGATCTCATTGAAAAGAAAATATTTCAATGATCGCTTCTTATTCAGTCCTTCATTATATTATACTTCTCTCATATTCTAATCCATGGGGAATATCATAGGGTCATCAAATTCATTTATTCTAATTAAGGCTCTACTTAAATTCTCATTGTCTATCAATTCCATTCCTGGAGACAAAGCATCTCAATTTCTAATTGTTCTTTCCTGCAAAGGTGGCCTTCCTAGATCTCTACTCTTCTGTGTGATATTGCCTTATGTGGTAGACTTAAGAACTTGTACTCATAGCAGGCATTTTATTGACCACTTAAAAGTGTTGGTAATGTGCTTCATAGTTATTTGTTCTTTTGTATTAATGTATTTAAAAATAACCAACACACTAATCATTTTGAGTGGATATTCTTAGAAATATTCAGAGATCCTAAGATAGATCTGGGCTTCAAGTTCCCTCTCCCAGCTGCATGCTAACAACAAAGCCATTTTCCGAGTCCTGCTGTCCTTTTCATTTCTGGCAGTAGGGTTGCTGTCATTTTCAATTTGAGTAATGAGGCTATTTGACTATCTTGTTGATATTATCTATTCTAGTTAATTTTTTTTCTTTAACACTCGAGTGAATGCTTTGTTCTTGCTAAAAGTATCTTTCTAACCTGTTACCCAGTGAATTAATCAAGAATGTACACAAAAATTTCAGTTAGTCAGCAATAAATTTGCCTACACATCAGTTTTCACATAGCTATAATCAAGCTTTGTACAGACCACTTCAGGCCAACGGTATTAATTCTACACAGGATAGATTATTGTTACCCGTCAGTTCATGGATTTTTTCTTAGCTATAACATCTTTTATATAATCCCTGAGCTCTAGAACCCCTGTGTCTTTTCTTACTCTTTGGAAATCCTTATAGGAAAATTTGTTGTCTGAATGCTATAATTCAAAAGCCATGACAGAGGAAGCCATCTGCTTCTTTTCAGATGATCTCCCTCCCCTCCTATCTTTACATTCCTTACTTGGGAGTTTTAATCTGGAGGTGTGAGAAGAATGTAATACTCCAATTCAATTCACAGTGCAGTCTTGAATACTGAGCCGGGAAAATTTCAGATTCTTCATTACAAATTATTCTGCTCCCTCGCAATTGCTCACCTTCCAGTCTGTTGGCAAGAACTCCGAGAGGAGATTTATTCTCCACCACTGCTATTTCTCCAAAGATAAAGCAGTTTCTCTGAGCTGCTGAAATTGGAGAAGATGCTCCCATTAGAGGCCCTACAAAGGGGAGCCAGAGTGAACAAGCTCTGCACAGAGACCAATGGTTAATGAAGAAATTTCAGGCTCACCTGTTCTTAAAGGAACAGGCTCTGTAGCTTCTCAAGTCTGCAGAAAACCCAGACTTCCATGTTCAAGGGATTATCTCCACAACTAGGAAATATTTCCCTAGGAAAGAATATGGCTGCTTGCTTCTTTTCTTCCTCAACTGCCTTTGGCTGGACCCAAGGTGTCTGATGAAGCCAAGCAATCATTTCCACATTAACAGGCCCCAAATGATATGCAAGGCACAACTTGTAGAACTGTATACATCTTCCCCGTGGAGTGCTTTCCTGAAAATTATGCAGTTGAGCTCTTTTTGGCCTCTGTCATTTTGTCAGTTCCAGTATTACGTGAAGGCTGATGAATGTTCAGAATTTTGATTCTAATTAAAGAAATCCCCTTCATCTCTTTTTAAATCACTGTAACGAGTAGTTCCTGGATATTGGAATCATTTCCATTTTGAACTACATTCTTGTATAAAAATTCACCTCAGAGGCCCAGAAAAAATAATATAAACTGCTGATGTAACTACAGGTGCAGACATTGGTCAAATTAATTTTGAAATTCTAGTCCAGTAGCACCATTGTTTTTAACAAAGTTTCCCCTAAAATAACCTTCATCATTAAGTACTAAAATGCATGAATATAATTCAAGATTTAAATTTCATAATAAAGAATTTAAATTAGTTTCCTCTTCCTGACAAGTTATGGATTCTCAAGGAAGGTGAGAGAAAACAAATGAAAAGTAGAAGTTTTTAAATGCACACATGCACTACCTCCATTACCACAGCAGGGATTTAGGGTTAGGCAAAAGCAATCACAGTTCAACTGGAGTTTGAAAACTCTCACCCTTCTGTCACGTTGTCAGTGCTGGCTACCATAGCTCATATCTGTAATTATAGAATTCAGGAAGCTGAGGCAGGAGGATTGTCAGGAATTTAAGACCTTCATGGCATAATGAGTTTCATTACCCACCCTGTCCTCAGGCCACAGAGTGAGAAACAGTCTAAAAAAAACAAAACACAATGAACAAACAAACAAAAAACAGGCAGAAAGATGAAGTAAACAGATGAAAGCCTAGAAAATGCCTATAGTATAATATTTGTCTTTTTAAGCGTTTCTATATTTATCTTTTTAAGTGTTTCTATATTACAGTTTGGGGAAATGAGTTCATTATAAAAGAAATTCTATGGATATCTTTCAGAGGAAGCTGGAAGACTGGCATGCACTGTTGCGAAAATGTAAAGATCACTGAATGATGCTTAAAAAGATGTTGCAGCATAGGAAGATCCCAAGCACGCACAGAATGCTTCAATTGTCTCAGTTCTTCTCCAGCCAAAAGGAAGAAAAGTGCACGCCTAAGAAATCATCTCTCTCAGTAGGGAGCATTATTAGAAAAAAAAAAAAAAACATTCCTAACTGATTTTGAATCTATTTTTCCCTATAAAATAAAAATCTTTTGTAAACATATAAGCAAGACCCATAATCTCTGATTTGAAATCCATTTGCAAAAGATTTTGTCTCCTAGATTTGACAGGGAAGCTACTTCCGTGATACAGAAACAAAATGGCTGCCTAAACAAGACCTCAACCAGAACACCACCAATAGATGTGTAATACTGATGACATTCTTTTCATGGGGCCCCAGGCCTAGGTAAGGAACTTCAGGCAACTAATGATTGTTGAGAGAGTGTGTCCCAAGGATGGACTCCCTAATTGTCACCAATCACCAACTTGCCAGCTCTAAAATCATATACATATAAGTATGCTAAATGGATTCAGCAGTATGTGTGTGTATAACAATAATAATCAAAGAAAAAGAGATTTGATAAGGAGTAAGAAGGACATGGGTAGGACTCAGGAAGGCCTAGGATAGGCTGGAGGGAGGAAAAGAAATGGGGAAATTATGTAATTATATGTTAATAAAAATTTAAAGTGGAGGATGTGGAGTTAGGGGAGTTGGTGGGAGTGCAAACTTGCACATCTGATTTGGAAATCAGTATGGTGGTTTCTCAAAAAATTGGAATCAATCCATCTCAAGGCCCAGAAATACCACTTTTGGGCATATACCCAAAACATTTGCTCAACTATTTTCATAGCAGGATTTCCTTAATAGCAGGAAGCTGGAAACAACCTTGGTGCCCCTCA